>CM042431.1:10355735-10955735 GCA_023631565.1 Gymnocephalus cernua
CTGCAAAGCACTAAAGGGCAGACAAAGTTAGAGACTAGCTGGTGAACATAGTGGAGCATTTAGCAGCTCAAGAGCCTTATCTTATGAGTTGGAGTGTTGGATGTGTAAATAAGCAAATTTTTTGCAACAAGTCGTTCAAACCATACGACAATATAGGTATTTTATTCCTACCCTCTAACACTACCAATAGGAGCATTTCATAAATTAGCGTCCCTAGCGGTGGCAGGGAATATGACCCACAGGAGCGTTTTCCATCCTCATATCTAAACCACAGACTGATCACGGTTGTAAACCCTTTAACGTTGTAAAACGGTCACAGTTTGGTTAGGTTAAGGCACAAAAACTACTTGGTTATGTTGATGCAACAAAACAACTAAAGTTAAATTTAGAAAAAGATCCTGGTGGGCGCCCTAGGTGGCTCACCTGATAGAGAGTGCGGCCGTGCGCCCATATTAGAGGATGGATACCCAACCCGAGCCTGACGGGACCCGACGGGCCGGGCCGGGATCAGACAGATATTTAGAAATAATGTTCGGGTCGGGCTCGGTCACATCAGCGCGATATGATTGGGGGCGATATGATTGGGTGTACGCTGATGCACTCATCTGTTGACATTTCCGAATGCCTTCCTACACTTGCTTAATAAAAGCGGGCTTACCACACAAACAAATGTACGTGTCATTAGTATGAGAAAAAAAAATTGATTTTAACTGTCGGGCTCAGGTCGGGCTCGGACATAAATATCATAAAGGGATACTTCACCGCTGGAAAGCTGAATATATCTTTAAATTGGGTCACTTATGTAGCAGAAATGTGAAAAAAAAATGTAATTGGTGCCTTCTAGGCCGAGAAAAGCCAGAAAATGTGATTTTGGCTCATATGGATGAAAGACACCAAATCCCAGAATGCGCTTCGCTTCGCTGCTTTGAGTCCACTCCCAAGCCACGCCTACCGCTTGACAGACAGACAGACAGAGGCATTCAACTCAACTCAATGTGTTTTATTGTTATTTCAACCATATACACGAAACAAAGTTTCATCGTGGCTCAAGTGGTGTTACACATTTAAAATATATAAAAACTACATTATATAATAACGGCATACGAAACAGGCTACCTTTAGTGCACACACACATTATATAGGCTCCATAAAGTTCAGCTAAGCATACTAGCATTAGGCTTGGTGGGCTGTAAACACAGAGTATAAACACAGCCGTGAATTAGTGTGGAATGTCGAATGGTCACCATGTAACAGTCAAAAACTCCAGCAGTTAGCAGTTAGTTGGATAAAAATCACCCCATTTCTGCACCAGTCCGTGTTAACACAGCCCACCTTCATACAGAGCATCTCTAGCTCGGAACGTCGGAGGGCTAGCAGGTCTGGTAGCTGGACAGTCCGGTTCACGGTTGTTCAGCCATGTTTCCACAAAAGCAAAAAACACAGTCTCTGAACTCGTGTTGGGAGCATCGTTGAAGTTGGATGTAGTCCAGTTTGTTGTTTAATGAACGGACACTTGCAAGCAGGATTGATGGGACAGGTGGCCGGCTAGCGTTAGCTTCCCACCTAGCCGACGAGGATGTCCCCTACCCGGCTCGGGGTACGAGCGAGACCGCTGGTCTCCGTGCAGGCGAAGCTCTCGTAGTGGGCCGATTATTCCGTCTGTAATAACGTTGCCTGAATATTCTCCGATCTGTCCCGGTGGTACACGTGCGGTAGTTTGAATGCACATAATTGTTGTAAAAGTTTGCTGCTGAGAAGATAGAGCAGAGCCCTGTTTAGCGAGGATTCAAGATGGCTGACATTTCGTTTTTTTCCGGCTGAGATCGGCTCGCTTCGGGTGATGGGCGGGTTTAAAACATGCGGACGTAGGTCCTACTACTGGCTGTAGTCTTTTGCTCTGGCCAAAAAATCTTCCCATGACTAAAAAATTGTCATTTTACGTCATCGGAAGATTTTTTCCGGACCCCCCAATGCAGATATCTCCTGTCTCAGGGGGACATGAGGGAGGGACGCACGGTCATTCAGAAATACTACCGGGTTTCTACTGATACAAAGCTGAATGCTAAATCGGTGAAGTATCCCTTTAATGCCTGCCGGGCTCAGGTCGGGTTCGGTTACTGCTCTGTCGGACGCGGGCCGGGCTTGGACAGAAAAATGCCGCCCGATCCACACTCTAATCCATATGTAGAGGTTCACTCTTCGACGCAGCAGCCGCGGTTCAACTCCAACCTGCGGCCCTTTGCTGCATGTCATTCCCCCTCATTCTCCCCCCTTTCATGTCTTCAGCTGTCCTATAAAAATTATACTTATATATATTTAAAAAATGATGTTACTTCCCTTCCAGTTATGCTTGTGACGCAGAACGTGACGTTGTTCCATTTGTCCCGTAAAGTTTGTTCCGTAAAGTTTGTTCCGGGACTTGAACCCCTGTCTCCTGGGTGAAAGTCCTGTGATTGCTATGACCAGGCTGTGTCACATTAATCTCAAATCATTCATCCTACAACTCTGTACTGTAGTTATACAGTACAAGTGTGTGTGTGTGTGTGTGTGTGTGTGTGTGTGTGTGTGTGTGTGTGTGTGTGTGTGTGTGTGTTTGTCCCCTTCCCACTGTGCTAGGCTCCATTGCTTTGACTTTCCCTGCTGCGTTTGGTAAAATTCTCAGTTACCCTCCAAGCAGTGCAGCTTTTAGAGCAGCAACAGTGATAATCATCAGTCACCTTGGTGACAGAAACCTGCAGCACTTACTGTGATTTATTAGAACAGGTTTATGTAACTCTGACTCACAGACATTGAGAGTGGAGGGGAAAACTAGAAATCAATGTTTCTCCCTCTTTTGCTAGTAAAACTGTACCACTCAGCTCACCAGGCTTTACTCATGTCTTGTCTGAGGAGTGTATTCAGAGTTAACTATTCAATGTGTCCCCTTAACCTGAAGTCTTGATTGTGAAGAATTAAGCATCCGCTAAAAGCAATCCCCCGAAGCAGCGATTGCCGCCCAATGCATGCCGGGTATATTTGTGTCCGACTTGATCCTGACCTGCTCTGACGTCATGCACACGTGGGCAACGATAACCTCACGAGATCCAGGCGGCCGCAGTTTTGAGAGGCAGGCGGCGCAGTTGCTTTCCACCAACTGCAAGACCCAGGCGGACCCAGGGCATGCTGGGAAACCCCTGCCTCTCAGCTGATCTAACGGGCGATTGGTTCAGAATCGACTCAACATGATAACATTTTACATAATTCTATTGTTTTTTCTATTGCTATTTGTCTGATCTAAAGGCTTATTCTGTACAGAACACATGGTGTGTGGCTGATAGTTATGTTTAGAAATCAGAGAGACTAAATCCGTTCTGGTTACGGATCATCTACAGTCTGTTGTTTATAAACATCAGCAACAGTTCACATGTAGAACATTTAGACAGCTACTCTGTCATAATAAAAACAACTGGAGACTGTGTAATAATAATAATAATAATAAATTGAATTTATATAGCGCTTTTCATAGACTCAAAGTCGCTTTACAGGTAGCTAGATTATAAGGTAAAGCAGAACTGGACAATACAAGACAAAACTAAACAAAGCAAAAGAAAACAAGACAAAGCAAAGCAAGATACAGTCACAGAAGAAAAGGGGGCTACAGATAGGCAGAGGTGAAGAGATGTGTCTTGAGGCAGGACTGGAAGATGGTGAGGGACTCAGAGGTGCGGATCTCTTGGGGGAGGGAGTTCCAGAGCCTGGGAGCTGCCCTGGAGAAGGCTCTGTCCCCAAGACTGCGGAGTTTGGACTTGTGGATGCAGAGGAGACCGGCTGAGGTGGATCTGAGGGACCGTGAGGGTTGGTAGGGGGACAGGAGGTCAGTGAGGTATGAGGGGGCCAGATGGTGAAGGGCTTTGTAGGTGAGGACCAGGATTTTGTAGGTGATCCGGTGGGAGATAGGAAGCCAGTGGAGTTGTTTTAGGACTGGAGTGATGTGGTGCCAAGATTTGGAACGGGTGATGAGTCGGGCAGCTGCGTTCTGGACCAGTTGGAGGCGGTTAATGTTGGTAGAGCTGATTCCGAGGAGAAGTGAATTGCAGTAGTCCAGTCGGGAGGAGATGAAGGCGTGAATGAGTCTTTCAGCAGCGGGGGGTGTGAGAGAGGGTCTGATTTTGGCGATGTTGCGGAGGTGAAAGAAGGAGGTTTTGATGACATGGCGGATGTGGGGCTCAAGGGAGAGGGTGGAATCAAAGATCACGGCAAGGTTTCGAGCCTGGGGAGATGGGGAGACAATGGTGCCGTCAATGGTGAGAGTGGGGTTATTGGTTTTGCTGAGTGTGGATTTGGAGCCAATGAGAAGGAATTCTGTGTACAAGCTGGTATATGGGTCTGATAACATTTTAGTTCAGTTCATGTCGAACAAGCCTATTATCATAGGAGCTTGGAGGGTGTTACCTGTTTTTTTAGCCTTTCCAAAACCAAAATCACAAGAACAAAAGTGTAAGAAATGAATTACACAGTGTTTATCTGCTCTAACATGCTGCAAACATTGGAAAAATGCCCTGGACTCCACTGCCTGGAAGCTAAGATGGTAGTATATACAGTATTTAGGATAGAGTGAAAGGACAGAGCAGATAAGGCAGTTTAAGGTAAAGGTTGAGTCTTTTTATTTTCAAACTCAGGTCAAGAGGTGTGGGCTGATCCAGGCAGGGTGAAGCCGGGCTTGAGAGCAGGCGTGAGCCAAGGAAATCTCTGTCCCAAAAGTCCAAAAAACTCACAAGTTGAAGCTGGCACAAACTAGAGACTTGCAATGCACATGAGAATTATTGGCTGACGAGTGAATAATCTGACTGTAGTAAGCTCAGGAACTTTCAACAGGAGCCTGATGAGGAGATTGCAACCAGGTGGGCAGCTTCACCAGGTGATGCATTCCAAAGCCCTGCCTGAAACCACACCCACCACACACACACACACACACACACACACACACACACACACACACACACACACACACACACACACATACATACGGGTAGGGCGAAACAAAAAAAGGGAATAAAAACAAACAAAACCCTGGCTGCCACAGCACTGGCTGTAGTTTGTTTTGATGGCCTAGCTTTATTGTTTACTTTCCAGATTAATAATGAATTGTGTTGGTAAAAAAAAAAGGAAAACTAAATTAGGATTAGTATTGAGTAGAAACAAAATACTACTGTCATTAAACATTGATCAACTCGAGAAAGACAGTTAGATTTAATTGCCGCACAGAAAATGCTCATGCATGCACACACACAGAAACACGCTCGGTGGTGTTTTAAGCCCCCGTTGTTTACCGTTTGTTTGTTAGTTATACCGTAACATACATTAATGTAATGCAACATGAGGTTTTCGAAAATAATGAGGAAACCATTTTTTCTGGGAAATTTGAATTAATCCCTGCTAAAGGAAAATGAAAGTATGCTGTTCAATCAGACGAGTATGGCCTGCTATCTGAACAGCAGCACCAACAATCATGATGAAGAGAAATGTACTATACTTCATATTATAAATCAACAGGCAATTTCAGCCATTATTGAAAAGTTACTACATAGGCATTGGCATTGACTGATGAAATTAAACCAGTCAAAGGTTACGTTAGAACGAATAACACTTTGAATACATAACTTTTATTTAGTACTGAATAGTAACATTAGAACTCACTCTACACTGCAATTCATGAACAATGCTGCTCCTTTGTTTCTATTTTTCTACATAGTTCATCAACTGGTGGGGATGCTTGAACTTTTTACCTGGTACATGTAGCTTTTGCCTCAATCTTTTAGTATTATATCACACCATAATGTGCATACTTAAGACCCTTTTACAGGCCTCTTGTTTTAAAATATAAATCTTAAAGGAATACAGCGACTTATTGGGACATTAGCTTATTCACCGTAACCCCGACAGTTAGACAAGTCGATACATACCCTTCTCATCTCTGTGCGTTTGTAACTCTGTCTGATGGCTCCACCGTTAGCTTAGCCTAGCACAGATCCAACTAGCCTACTGCTCCGAGTAAGTGACAAAATAACGGCAACATGTTCCTATTTACATGTTGTGATTTGTATAGTCACAGCGTGTACAAATAACAACGTCACTTGAGACACAGCCATCTTCTAACTGTATATAAACTGGGAACTATATTCTCAGAAAGGGAAGCAGTGCTACTTGGGCGGAGTAATACGCTTGCAGCTCTGCTGAGTGCTACTTGGGCGGAGTGATATGCTTGCAGCTCTGCTCAGAGCTGCAGCGTATCACTCCGCCCAAGTAGCACTGCTTCCCTTTCTGAGAATATAGTTCCCAGTTTATATACAGTTAGAAGATGGCTGTGTCTCAAGTGACGTTGTTATTTGTACACGCTGTGACTATACAAATCACAGTAATGCCAATAGGAACATGTTGCCGTTATTTTGTCACTTACTCGGATCAGTCAGACAGAGTTACAACACGCACGGAGATGAGAAGGGTATGTATCGTTTAACTGTCGGGGTTACGGTGAATAAGCTAATGTCCCAATAAGTTAGTGTGTTCCTTTAATGAATAAGTACTTGCTGGACATATTAAAAAGTCACCTGGAGACAGCATTTTCAAACTCAGGGTTACATATACAAGTGGCCCAGATCTGATTGGAAATCACATTTCTGTGTCCACACTACTAAAAATGAGATCTGTGTCCAAAAATCAATTCAGGCCTCATTTGCTAGTAATGTGAACGTATAGCCTAATACCTCTTGTTGTGAGTGACAAATGTCTGCTTGAAGCTGGCTGTAATAGTTGCTGTTGTTGGTCTTGTTGACTGACATGTTGCTGCTGTTGTTGTTGTGCTTCTCCTTGCAGACAGTCTGGTTGGATCTGCACCAGAGGCTAACAGACACAGATGGCACTACCAGCGCAGTAAGTAGACAGTAAATGAATCACCATTGTACATTACACTGCAACACACACAGCCCCAGGTGCAGCATCACTTACTGCTGTATTACAAAGGCCAACAACCACTGCAGCAATACCTCAGGCTGAGTGTTACAAGACTGAGACATGACTTTGTGATGTAATTAACATTGGACAGCACTTCTGCACGGCGAGCCCTGTCCACTGATAATCAAGGTCCCAGTGCCTGTGTCATGGGCGCCGATCTTTTGAATGATTTCCCAGGAAAGGTGCTTGTTTTGTTTCGTTGTCTAGAAATTAATATTTTAAAGACATTGAGTATTCTCTGGGAGAATGAATAGAGTCACGCATTATCTTACGATATCTAACACCCACAGAGAAAATAACACAACAGCTGTCCTAGAAACATACTGTACTGCATATTTAGTGTGTGTGATATTCTCTGTGATAAAGATCAATGATTGATACAAACAAAAGCCAAAAGCACTGTGTGGCTTTCATGCTGAATTTGTTTTTCACTTACAGAAGCTATACTATTTGACACTATTTTGAGATATAATTTCACCCAAGACTGCTATCACATACAGCACTTGCATGCCTGCAGTGAAGTAGAGATAAGAGTGAGAGTGCAATACATACAGCCAAAAGCTATCTTACAAGTCTGAATGCCTGCAGAAAGCCATAAGCTGTATATTAGTGTATTAGTGTATTCACGTGCACTTTACACAAACTAAAGAAAAAAGTACCTGCACTAAAGAACTCGGGTGTTGGTCATATATGTTGGAGAGTGGCTTATATGGTGTAGTCCACTACATTTATTCTTGTTTATGAAACAGGCTGCGGGATTACTGACACCAGTATAAAGTTACTGTATAGTAAATTTTAGGGCTGTCAATCGATTAAAAAATGTAATCAAATGAATTACAGACGCTGTGATTAATTAATCTAAATTAATTGCATACATAATTTTTGCTGTGAAAGTATTTTAAATATTTCAATTCAAATGTATCAATGAATAATCAGTATTAGTGACATTCAAGTTAAAAAGCTCTTTTTATTATTATTTTCACTGTTCAAATAATGCAAAAACAATCAACAATATGACCTAATATGCTAAGGAAATAAATTCAAAAGGGTATTTTACAATAACTACGAATGCACCGCGAGGCTGTAGGTTACCAGTTTCATTGAACGCACCATTTCCATCTGTGTCTTTCTGACAACGGCAGAAACACAGTCAAACTTTACACCATTTAGCGTTAGCTGTCAGCATTTTAACCGTGTTTAACCCAGCTACTAGCTAGCGGAAGGCTAACGTTACCTGCTGTTGAGTGTAGTGTTAACCATAGACAGTTAAAAAAACTAGCGTCACGTGCAGCGATGTTTCTGTTGCACATTCTCTCGTTCTCTCGTTCTCTCATTTTACAGTTGAATGGTGGCTAGATAGGCTCCGGGTGAAAGGTCAATATGGAATGGATTAATCTGCGTTATTTTTTTTAACGCATTTTTTTTCTCAAATTAATTAATCGAAATGAACGCGTTATTTTGACAGCCCTAGAAAAAAAAATTTACACTAGAACAAGTTATGAATGGATCCTGAAAAAATGTATTCCATGTTGTTTCTTTATCCACGGACAATCACTACTACACCAGCCAGATGCATAAAACCCAGGTTTCACTAGTTAAACTCTATCGCCTCTCATTAGACCTGTCAACGTAAAGAACGGCAAAGAAGTGCGATTTTACCGATTGTGCCACATCAGTGAGGTTCTCTCAACAAATGCCAGAGCAACCATTACTACAAGTAAATAGTCACAGCTCTCTGCTGTGGCTATTTATAGTGCACATATCATTATTCATCATTACATCTACAGTACCTGTGATCTGCATGTTAGAGGGATAATCAATAATTTAGTTTATGGCACCAAATATCAAAAGTGTCTACAGCCATGCTCTGTGAAGCTACTTTGAACTTTGAAGCTAATGTCAGCATGCTAACATGCCCCTGACAATGCTAAGATGTTGACGTTTAGCAGATATAATACTTGTCATGGCTTAGTTTGGCATGTTGGCATGCTAACACTTGATAGTTAGCAATAGTTGTAAAGGTATTTGGTGATGAACCACTGTATTAAACAAATGTTGGCCTAAAAATCGGCCATGTCTGTAATTTGTCAAGTAAAAATTCCCCCGCAAATGACCTTCCATATTTTGCCAAACACTGAGGTTCTGTGATAATATTAGTCCCGTGCGAATCGGCATGTCTGTGATTTGGCGGATCGTATATAATTTTTTTCAAGGTTTTTGTGTCCTGTGCACATTTTTATCCCTTTTGCGAAGACGGATATGGGATTGCAGGGGGCTGCGGGCGCCACCTTTCATGGCCAGTCTAGTCTGGACCACTGCCTGACTGGAGACCTTGGCATGCTTCTTGCGGCTTCGTACGAGGGCTGACGGTGATGGTGACGGTGTGAGTGCAGCCGCGGCGGGGATAGGGGATGCGCCTCTGGGAACCTTTACCGGGCCTGGCCCAAAAAGATACAGAACCTCGAGCCAACTGTGGTGCGGTGGCCTCGCCCTGGCCATCCTCCGCACGCCTCTGGGTACCCAACTTTCGAGGTACAGATATGTCAGTAAATTTGAGTTGAAGCAGGCTTCGCTTATTCCTTGCGAATGCGCCACATGCAACTCAGATGGGGGGGGGGGGGGGGGGGGGGGTCATTTCTAAATCATTCGAGGTCCCCAGATGATAATAATCCTGCGCAAATAGTGCTTAAGGGGAAAAAATTATCTAGATTGTTTCTTTATACAGTTTTTCTTTAAACCAATCAAAGTCTTGGTTGGCACTAAGCCCAGGATGCAGCGATGGTGCCTTGCAAAATAGTGTTGGGAGGGAACTTGTTTGGTGGAACATTTCAACACATTCTCACTCCCCAGCGCGTCAAAAAGCGACGCTTGGCCACCACTCCAACCTGCCTCGGGTCTCTCATAGAGCTCGCTACCGTTGTTGCTCTTAATACTCTGTCATCTTACAGTCAAGCTACTGCTATGCCCGGTGCGTTCCATACAGGCGCTAAATGGTGATTTTTGCGTTGGTTTCTGACGCTGAGAGCCACTGACCAAGCATCAGTATTTGACAAGTTTGGAAAGAGAACAGGTTGAACATTTGCATTTTGGGACGCAAGCACTGGCATTAATCCCTGCAAAAGAACACAACACATAAAACGTTGAAAAAATATGTGGACTATGTGATACGACAAACATAATTTGATAAATGCTATACTTTAGCTCTGCGCTGGACGTAGCTTGTATGTTGCTAGCTCAGAGGTTGTTGTTGTTTCATGTAGCAACAGGGATTTTGAAAATGCTAACACAGAGATAGCAGAAGGGGAGGAGAATTCCGACTGAAATAGGCAGCCAATGGCAGGCTTACTGTATACGCACAGTCTACATCCTGTGAGTCAATCTAGACTTCTTCCTTTGGAGACCATCATTGTCTGTCCAACATTTCATAGCAATCGTACAGTAGTTGTTGAGATATTGTAGTCTGGAAGTAGTGGACCAACCGACTAACATTTCCATCCCTAGAGCCATGCTGCTAGTGTGGCTCAAACGTCACTTGATCAGTGAAATACATCTGGCCCCAGATCTGTGCCACAAGGAGTTAAAAAAATTATTTTCTTGTCTGGCCTGCATGAGACCAACATAGTAATTACCTATTTGCACTTTTACCCACAACAGTCGGGCCACTTATGACAACCCATTAGCTGCCAGCAAGCAGTGACAGCCCTGTCTAAATTGTCCAGTTGTCATGGGCACCGACTCAGAAAGGTTATTATAAGATAGCTCACATGCACTGAGAGTGAGAAAGAAGAAGGGCCATGCATAAAATAAAGGTAGGCAAAAGTTAGAACCAGGAAAAATAAATCGAGGAACCAGTAAAAAATAATTAACTTTAAAGTAGAAAAGCTTAGTTACTCTGGGCACAGTCTTAAAGAAAAACATCCCCCTAAAACACTATGAGGCTTTTAAAGAAGTAGCTTTCAGCAATTACCTTGCTTTCCAGGGTCAGTTTGGTGGTCTGCTGTACAAAAACAGTCAACTGAATCCAACAGGGATTTTTTTTACCTTTGAGGTACATATATTTGTACATTCACACAGACTGGGAAAACACTCTGCTTCCGTTCCCATGGTAATGCAGCAGGAGCTTCATCTGACTTCCTCAGAAGTTGATAGCTTATCAAGTATAGAGAACATTCAGTCCAATTACAGGTCATAGTGTTTTAGCGGTTGTTGCAGTTATTTTAAGTCAGTCGGGTACAGAGCTCTGCATGAGCACGAGCTTTTATGACAACATAGCATTTAAAGTTAGCTGCTCTGCTGTGCTGTGGAGTAATGTCTGGCTCTGTGAGACTAGCATCCAGCAGTATTGTTGGATGCTGCATTCTCAACTTGGCAACGTCCGTGAAATTTGAGTCTGGGGAGGAGGGGCCAGGGGAGACTACTTTCTCCAGTATTTATTTTTTCATTTTTAATTTTGCTTATAGTACTATACAAGTGATCAACATGAAAACACATAAGACGCAATGCACGACAAAGGTGTAAACTAGACTAAACCAAACAACAAGACAAATAAAATGGCAGAGATAAAGATGAAAAGATGGGGGTTTAGCTTAGGCTATCTTATTGTAATAGTGTGTGTGTGTGTGTGTGTGTGTGTGTGTGTGTGTGTGTGTGTGTGTGTGTGCTTGTATGCATGCCTGAATGCGTGCGGGCGTGGCTTGTTTTTGTTTGGGTCAAGGGCATTGGAAAGACAGGGCAAACAAAGAAAGGGGGCAAGAGAGAGAGAGACAAGGAAAGAGAGAGAGAGAGAGAGAGAGAGAGAGAGAGAAATAGGCTTGATGCTTTTTGGGGGGGGTGATATTGGTTGATCCCTACTCCTCTCTCTCCCCTCATCCCCTTTCTGCCTCTACACTATCAACAATCTAATAAGAAATACCCAACAAAAGGAAGCAGAAAAGTAACATGATACCAAAATATTCTACACTGAAGCCCCTGTTTAACTCCACATGAGAAAAAGTATTAGGTTGTCTGCCAGCATGCATTAGCAGCCCAGTGAACGTCAAAGCCATGGCTCCCTCTCTGCGCAGTGTTTGGTATTATAGAAGTATATTTATAGTTGGTTGTTGTGCTCATTTTTTATCTTCTTCTACTTCTTTCTTTTCCTTTCAAATAAGTTGACCTGTTGTTACTATATCAGCACAAATCAGCTTACTTTTTCAAGGCAGACAATATTTCCACAACAACCAACACAGCGAAACACACAAGCAGCCATATGTCTCATATTTCCTTTTGTTATTTGCATTTATTGAAGGCACACTTCACCGATTACTCACAAACTGCGCCTCCAGGCTGTTGTGTCTGTTTGATAAATACAGTCCATCTGTCAGCACAATGTGTTTCTGACAACAAGTGGAAAGGGAGAATAAATCTGGTCTAAACAGAAAATAAATAAAACAATGACATTTTCCTTTGAGTCTTCTACCATCCACCTTTCACCTCCTCGCCTAGCCATTCATCTCACCCTCTTATCACACAGCCATGTGGATTATCACCCCTGAGCCTTCTGTTTCTCAGTAACCCTCCCCATCTCCTGCTTCTAAACAGATTACTTTTAACAAGGTCATGCTCCTCTTCACCTTTACATAATTTCAACCCTCCTCCCACGACTCAATTCATTCCCCCCTGACCTTGCGTTCTCCACTAGAGGAAAGATTCAAATTATTACCTGTTACAATTACCTGTCATCTCCTCCCCCTTTCAGTCCTCTGTCACAGCAATCATCCCTCCTCCTCTCTGACGCCTCGGTGAATCTTATCACCACATGTGGGATCATAATAAGATCATACACTGTTTAAGATATACAGAGATACCTTGAAACTGCAGCTGTGGAGCTGAATTAGCATATGCATTTTACTTGTAGTGGACACTTATGAGCAGTGGGCGACTGGCTGACAATGACTTCTGTCATCTGAAGTCGGAAAATCAATCACACACAGCCTTTTGCTTCTCTGGAGGCATATCAGAGAAGGGGAAAGAGGCATTAAAAGAAGCTGACAGAATACAGAAAAAGAAAATGTAAAGGGGTGAGTGGTATAGAAGGGTGAATTACAGAGTAAAATGAGTGAGATAATAGTAATGAGGAAAGGGAATGTAATAAAAGAAAAAACCAAAGGGACACAAGCATGTTTCTGTTTTTAAGAAGTTACCTAATAGCACCTGAGGTGTTTTATTTAAATGTCAAAAGCACAAATTTGTCATTTTTTCTCCTCTCTTTAGTTATCCTTGCATACAGCATATTTGCACACCTATGCTTATTTAAATGAAACACATACTACTAATTAACTAGAAGGCACTCAGCACAGAACACAAACCTACGCTAACGCTCAACTATTTTTCTTCTTGCAAAGCTGCAGCCTCCAAATTATTGTTTGTCTCCTGGGTTTGATCTTCCAAGAAAATATCACTTGAATGGAATTATGTTTAACATCTTGCAGACTTGCCAAGTAGCACATATATTCTCCCAAGACTAAAAGTCTACTGCCACGGTATAAGTTTTGTGAGGCCGTACTTAGGTACAGCAGTGTTTTGGCTAAATGCTAATAACATAGCAACCCACAAATGTCAACCTCATGTTCGCGCTAGAGGAAGATTTAGAGGAAACATTCTCTGTTGACCATCACAGGCCAATTTTGTGCAAATCCATATATTACATGTTGAGATGTTTACTGTATAAGTGGAAATTTTGACTTGCTGATAGTGTTAGAAGAAAACTCAAAATCACGTAAATGATTAGGATTCATCCTATCAAGCCTTAACAAGGTGATCTATCCAATAATTGTTGAGAAATTTCAGCCTGGACCAAAGTTGTGAACCAACCAAGCGGCAACTTCCAGGTCTGAAAAGTGAAGCCAATGCGGAAGTGGCTTAAACCTGCATTATTTCTAATTTCCAGCAAAAGGTGACTCCACTGGCTCCAAAAAAGAAGCCCGTTTCTAAAGAAGTCTATGGGGAAATTACCATATTTCTCACTTGATTTATTACCTCAATAAACATTTTCATGTTGAGTTTATGGCCTCAACTGCTAGTTTTAAGTCTTCTTTAATACATCATGATGTTCATTTTGTAAATGATGGTCTCATTTATTTTAAAATAGACGATAAAACAGGGAATGCTTTAGGGGCGTGACTACACGCTGACCTGTCAACCATGACAGAGGCTTATCCATGGCACTGTGTACAAAAAAATATCTGTGAACTTGTTTTGGGGTGTTTTCATCTTTAACTTTGACCTTTCACTTCATCAAAGTTGATTGGAACAGCGGTCAGGTAGTACATTACATATCTAAACCATATATATATATATATATATATATATATATATATATATATATATAACCCAAGGGCATAACTTTTGGTTCAACATGGGGGGGGAGGGGGGATTTCCACTTTTGAGCAAAATTGAAATTTTCACTTCATTTTCTGCATTCTGGTGAATTTTTCAGCATCATTTTACAGTGCAAAAGTGTTTTTTTATGTGAAGGAAATTGAATGTGAACATTTTTTTTTTGGGGGGGGGAGTTGCATTGGCTAGTTTTGATTATTGGGGGGGTTCTAGACCCCTCATCCCCCCTGTAAATTAGACTTCTGTATAAACCATAGACCTCCTCCCCAGCTCCGCCCTCTTGTTGATATATGATCACTTCTGGCTCCAAAATACCATATAAGATGTCGACGGCCAAAATGCAAACTTGAGGCATCAAAGTGGCGGCCTACAAACCAATGGGTGATGTCACTGATGCTACTGTACGTCCATTATTTGTACAGTCTATGAGAACAACCAACTGACATTGCTTTGGCTGAAAAGATGTGAATCTATATCACTGATGCTAATCCTTGGAGCAATCATTACATTTGCGCTTTTGAGTTTTTCTGTAAGATTTTCTGTAACACTGTAAGATATCTTACCATCAACCAAACAGACAAAGATGATACTCTAACTACTTTCATCATTTCATCATTAGCGGAACAGACCAATTAAAAAAACATTGCAGGTTAATGAAAGGAATGTGTGGGAAAACAAAGGAGACGTGTCTGCATTTAAAAATAAGTCAGCTGAGACACAAAAACGAGATGAGAGGTTAAGATATTCAGAAAATTAAAGCAAAAAAATGGGATCAGGAAAAAACAAATGTCATTGAAGTGAGAGCAAATTTGTACTGAGTGATTAATGTGTAAAAGCTTCTGCATATGCCTTCAATATATGCTCCAATAACTTGTAGATGAATGGAAAATCAGGAGGTTAAAGGAGAAAGTGAAGTTCATAGAGCGACATTCAAGACCTTTATGAAAAATAAATCAAGAGGTTATAAATATGGATATTACCGTAAGAGCAGGTCATGCAGCAGCTCTCGCTCAGATGGGCCTGTTCATTGAATTATCCGTAATTCTCCAGCAGCAGCAGTGCTGACTCAGACCAGATTGAAACTAAGTGTGAAATAGGTCCCACCTTACAGCTAATTCATGTCAACTGCACATAATGGTGTTTTGTTATTCAAACTGTACATTTCGTTCAGCAGAGGGGTAATTCTGTAACGTAAAATTAGGAAATTTCACTGAAACTTCATCCACCTGTATCAAATGTTATTTTAAAAAAGCATGACAGTTTTTACTACTTCATCTACTTCAAATGAATGTAAATGTTTATTTACCTTCCTGCCATGAGTTAGCTGAGAAGATTGATACCACTCTCAGGTTTGTATGTACAATATAAGGCAACTGCCAGCAGTCAAATAGCTTAGCTTAGCACAAAACCTTGAAACTGGAGACAGCTAGGCACTGTTCAACAGTAAAAAAATATTTAAAAACACCTAGCAGCACCTCTAAAGCTTTCTAATTACCATGTTGTCTTGAGCGAAATCCCCCATACAATAATGAATTATTAATTAATTAATTAGTAAGTTTTAGGGGTGCTGGTAATCAAATTGTGTTACTTTTTGGCAGAGCCAGGCTAGCTGTTTCCCCGTTTCCAACATACCTGCCAACACTCCAGTTTTTCCCGGGTATCTACCGTATTTTAAGTATTATTATAAGTATTACCGTATTATCTCCTGGCAGCTTACTGTTTTGTCGTTTCTCATGGGAATCTCCTGTAATCTGTATGGCCCTCAAACCTTATCATGAAAAATAGTCATACATGGATCCAAAAGGTTTGTCTGACATAACCTAAGTTGCCAGATCATCTATGAGACACAATCTACACTACATACATTTTCAACCCAGCTGTCAGCGCAACCTGGCAACCCACAATCCGATTCAAGGGGTGTATGCACAGCTGTGCTCTGTGCTGGCAGATGGGCCAGCTAACTTAACGTTTCTATATGCATGGCGTTCCACTTCCTGGATTGTTATGGTGCTGCCGGAAATTCCGCTTGATGTCCGTTGCCTTGGGCTTCCTTTGTGTTGCCATTCTAAACTCCGGTGGATTTATGGTTAACTGCTCCTCAGATCTCTGCAGGGTAAATCCAGACAGCTAGCTAGACTATCTGTCCAATCTGAGTTTTCTGTTGCACGACTAAAACAACTTTTGAACATACACATGTTCCACCAAAACAGGTTCCTTCCCGAGGCTATTTTGCAGTGGCACCAATATATTCAATATATATTCATATATATTATATATATTCATATATTCATTCAATATTATCGCAATATTTTCTGTGGCAATACTGTATCGATACACAGACACCAAGTATCGATATTTTATTATATATGTGGTGGTCAGTTTGTCTGCTTGACAATCCCATTTTGCAGTGATAAAATTGAAGTGAGTTTCCTTTTGGGGACATAATTTAAAATAGCTCCCCATGAAACAACAAATTATTTTCACATTTTGGTTTGTGTGTGGATTATAAACAAATGAAATAGAATGTGCCCCCCTGCTTTCAGTCATTATGCTAACCTAAGCTAACTATATATATATATATATATATATATATATATATATATATATATATATATATATATATATATATATATATATGAGAGAGAGAGAGAGATTATAGAGTGTGGTCTAGACCTACTCTATCTGTAAAGTGTCTTGAGCTAACTCTCTAACTAACTCTAACTCAACTTAACTTAACTAACTCTCTCTGATTTGATACTATAAATACAATTGAATTGAATTGAATTAGTGGAATTGTGTGCTGGCTCTAGCTTCATATATTGTATTCTATTTAATTAAATACATAAGGTATAGGCCTCGTGTCACTAAATGTATTTTGGTCCTGTGACTTCCCAGTTATTTTACCTTTCTATCAGACACATACTATTGTAAGATGTTTAATTGTTTCTATTTAGGTTTTACACTAATCTTAATTGCAGTTCCATGTAGCATTGAAAGGTCTTAGAAGTCTTATATGGCTTTCTGAAGCCTGCAGATGCACTCCACTGGAGCAGTTGATTTGAGCTGCTTTGATCAAGAGCATGTCAGTGGTAAAGATGTTTGTGAGAAGCAGGGTTCCCTTTCCTTCATTTTCTCCATTCACATTCAATTCAATTCAATTTTAGAATAGTATCAAATCATAACAGAAGTTATCTCAAGACACTTAGATAGAGTAGGCCTAGACCACACTCTATAATTTACAAAGACCCAACAATTCCTGAGATTCCAGGAATTTACATACAGAACAATTGAAAATATGTTTCTCTCCGACCCACAGTGCAATAAGGACACATACAACAAGTATAATATAAAAGATAAGAAATATATACAAATTAAAGCTGCAAGCAGCATTGGACAGCCCCTAGCACCTCCTTGTGCGTCGGGGTTACTGGCGGATGCCGCTCCATGCGGCTGTGCATTTGCGCACACGGTGGAGTGTGTGGCACTGGAAATGGTGTATTTTAAATGTTGTACCAAGTATATGGGAAGGGGAAACCGTCACCAATGAAAAGGGAACTCTCTAATGAGTTCAAAGATACCTCACACAATAGTCTACGAAAAGGGGCGTGGCTAAAGCATAGGGGGTGAATCAAACTATCACCAATCAAAAAAGAACTCTCTGCTTAGTTCAATGATACCTCACACAAGACTCTACCTTAAACGGTTCAAACATCATAAAAGGGGCATGGTCTGAGTACATGGGCGTGGTTACAGTATAGGGGGCGGCTCAGTATCACATGTGGACCACACATTATAAGTTTCATGTAAATCAGATGATGTTTGTCATATAAGGCTGATTTCCTGTTGCCAGCAGGGGGGCGCTATAACCAAAAGTCAATTTTTGCTTATAGATGTCTTCAGGCCTGGACCCTTGTCAATTGTGAGAAATTCTGGCCAAATTGGACAACGTACACTCAAGTTACAACAACTTCTTTGTTCATCGATAAATGCTCAAAATGTCCGCCACGCCCACACTGTTGGACGAAAACTCAAGATGTTCATCATTAAGGTCTTGAGATGGCACAAAACGAATTGGAAGTCAATCAGATGAAATCTCTAATAGGAATTTGTTAAAGTATAGTAGCACCTTGACTTTTAGGCCTACTTTCTGTTGCCACTATAACTTTGAGTCAATATTGACCTGTAGATGTCCTCAGGTCTCTTAAGAATCCTGAATTTTTTGTACCCTCAAGTTACACCCACTTCCTGTTTCGATGGTGAAACGCACAAAATGGCCGGCTCGGCCCTCGGTCCAGCTTTTAATAATTTACATATGTGTACCAGATTTCGTAAGTCTACGTGAAACATACTGCAGGGGCTCAATTTTTTAAGTTTTGTAAGGGGGCGCTAGCGAGCCATTTTTTATCGATTGGCCTAATGCGACTGCAAATTTTGTGAGTTTTTGAATATGTTAAGCCCCTCAAAAAGACGATTCATTGAGGAGAAGAATAATAATAAACAGATCATTTTCAATAGGGCTTCGCTGGCCAACACTGTTGGTGCTCGGGCCCTAATAAAGATTAAAAAAGATGAGTAATATGTACAATTAAGATAAAGAAAGATAAGTAATATATAAAATGCAGTAATGCATTCTAAATAGTGTAAATGTAAGGCAAAATCAAGCAGTACAGAAAACTAACCATTCTCACAGGGGCATTTATGAAACCAAGGTACTTTGAAATGATTTACAAAAATAGCCACACTAGGTCAATCACATACAAAGTTATCAGGTATTTCTCAGCCCAGCAGTCTGTTGTCAGTTATACTCCGAGTTTTAAAGTAACTAGGCAGGTATATCAAATTTTAGAAGGATAAGACACAAAAGAATGAGAAATTATTTTCTTATTGAATTCAGATTGATGTTTTGGTGTCAAATAACACAGGCAATATTGCAGCGGTTGAAGCTTTGGCAGCATTCATATCTATATTTATGACACAGTGAGTGAATTATTGAGAATGAAAAAGCATCCTTCAGACAGGTCAGCCCCCGGTGGAGGTATACTTGAAATATTGAGGGGAATAGTGATTGGTCGGAAATAGAATCCAACAGAGTTTACCACAGTACTCAGACCTGCAGGTCAAACCACATCGGAAGTTAAAGGGTCATTTCTTTGTGACTAATCTAAACAAAAATCTAGAACTAGGTTGCAATATAATCCTATAGGGCAATGTGCATTGTCAATTTCTTCCACTAAAAGTGCTGTTTTTGCCACTGACATGCTTAGATTACTGTCTGCCATTATAAAAAGGATCCCTGCAGAGATAGGCCGTTTTGTTTAAGAGTAAGATCCTTTTTGTTTGACAAACCGCTCCGAAATCGCCTAACGCAGCAGGCTCCATTTAAATAAACAATACTTTTAGCGTGTATAGAGTAGTGGTGTGCGATACTGCAATATTTGGTATGTACAGGGCCACTATCGCGGATTCCGATACGATCCCAATACTTTTTAATAATTAAGGTGGATGCATCATCAAATTGCTAAATCTGAATTAATTTGTATGACCTTAAGTGTTTTGTGATTTTACCTTTGGATTATTAATAAGTTAAAACCCAGGACAGACTTTTCATATGCTTGAATACTTCTGTTGTGTTACCACTGTATTTTACAGCCTTTTTACAAATTATAAAGCTTGTCGTTGTTTCATTTGGGGCCTGAAAATATGGCCACACAGCGCTCTTCTTCCTCTCTGCCATTCTTCTGGGGTCCGTTTCAGGAAGGAGGTTCAACAAACTCTGAGTCTAAGCCTGACCTCTGAGTTGATTTATCCTGAGATAGGAAACTCTGAGTTTTCGGTTTCACAACGGCTGATTCGAGTTGGTTGAATAAACTCGGAGTAGGTTGACTCAGGGTTACGCACGTGCACCAAAGACAGCATGAATGGAGCCATGATACTACGATTCACCATGGCAACAACCACAAACAAACGGGTTGGCGGAAATACTCATGCGCACATGCCAGTTTGAACATGTATTACGTTAAAAAAGCAACACAGCATCTGCTGCAAAAGAGAGAGAATTTGCGTTGGAGAAAATTGCTGCTAGAGTAAATGCGTATATTCCAATATAATGTATATCATATTTAATCATAAGCTAATATTACTGAAAATATATTTCATTTAGGTGCAATACTGCGGGCGAAAAAGTCCTAGGCCTACTAATCCCATTCTGAGGCTGCAGCACTTATTAACATAATTATAATTCATAATCTTTTTTTTCAAAGGGTTTACATCATTCACCTGCAATACTGTGGAACTCCTTTTTAATGGTTCTTACTGGTTTGTGTCCAGGGACACTACACATGTTTAAACTCTTTACTTTCACTGACCCGTAGACACTCACGCTCAAAGTGGACGCTGCTTAAACTTTGTTATAAATTTGACGCATTCAATCTTCAAAATATATGGTCATGCAGCACATCGGTTGAAAGCTTAGACTGTCAGGATTTAATTAAGCCCAAACACAAAGCATGAGATGATTTATAGCAGTTATACAACGTTTCAGAGCGATCTCTTCTGACGGCGCTTTATTAAAATTATTATTATCACCAAGGTTTTAGAGACAACTGTAATGCAACACATAGAATGTGGTCGGATGTAGAGCATGTCCACCATGGGTGACGTTAGTGATATGAGGACAGATAAGGTTACGTAGCTTACATAACTGATAGACTGGGAAGAAAATCCATACCGCTCAAATAGGAAGTTATCTGGAAATTAAAATGCGTCAATAACATCTTCCGACATATGTTTAACTCCCTGCCATACAGCGTCTTCATCAACGGGATCGTCGATAAAAGGAAATGCCATGTTTTGAGAAAAAAAAAATGTTTTAAAGTCTGCCTAACAGTTAATAAACCAACAATGTTTTATTTTATTCATGCCAATATAACAAACTTTGCTGAAATGCGCCTGATACAGACTGAATGAATGAATGAGGAAATGAGCGCTGTGTCAGAGGGAGGAGCGTTAATTCTCTTCATACATCCATGGGGAGGAGTCTGAGAGAAACTTGAGGTTTCTTGAAGAAAACCTGCTCCCGACCAGGTTAGGTTTACAGGCTCAGTTACCATAGTAACTGACTCTGAGGTTAAGTTACCTCTCTTTCTGAAACGGAAAACTCAGTTTCCCTCATCTCAGGGTTAACAAACTCAGAGTTTCCACTAAACCTCCTACCTGAAACAAACCTCTGCTCTGTCTCTGTCCTGCTTGTGTGTGTGTGTGTGTGTGTGTGTGTGTGTGTGTGTGTGTGTGTGTGTGTGTGTGTGTGTGTGTGTGTGTGTGTGTGTGTGTGTGTGTGTGTGTGTGTGTGTGTGTGCTGGCCGCTGCCGAGCCTGGCTGCTTACTTGCTTGTTTGCCCGACAAGAGAGGGAAGGAGGAGCAAAGTGTGTCTGCTCTGCGCTGTGACAGGAGCGACACTTGAAAGCAGCAGCACTTACACAGACAGACAGCCAGATCGCCTTTTTGATGAAACTGCAGCAGTGCATACTGGAGAGAAACTAAAACTAAAGTATTGATCAATATCAATACCAACGTTGGTATCGATATTATCGATATTTTGATCGATCTGCCCACCACTAGTATACAGCCAGCATATTTCCACATGTAAATGGATGAATTAAGGGTTTATTTCAACCAATCCATAGTAGTGATTCTTGGAACAGTGGAAAGACAGCTTTTAATAGTTTTATTTTGTTCCTTTGAACTTAAAATTAAGTGTATTTTACGATTTAAAAAATGACTGTTTATTTAAATTTAATCTGGTGGGTCATGTTAAACAAAAAGTATCTTACTCTTTAACAAAAAAGTCAACCTAGGGACCCTTTGCATAATTTTGTCAGACACTTACTGGACCAATTTCAAAGATTGTTGTTCCCATCAGTCACTTAGACACAACAACGCAAGAAAATAGGGTCCAGGTTGAAATAAACTGAAGGTACCCAGGAGGTGTTGTAGGATTATATAAGCCACAGCTAAAGGTGCTATGTATAACTATTTCTAATCACCCTATATCATGTGATATATTTAGAAGCCATATCCCTTATCTCACACATTGTAAGTGTTGTGTAACCTGTTATTATTAGTTAGGATTTTGGTTTGGTTACTGTAAATCATGTATAAATTAAATGTATGAAGTTTGTGGTTGCCGTTTGTTTTAAAGGTAAAGCACCCTCATCCTGTTTTGTATCATAAAGCATGTTAGAGATAAGCAATATTTTATATTTTTCTTATTCTCAACAAATCCCATGAAAAGACCAAAATGGTCTTTGTGTTGAAGCCTGATATATTTTAATCCTCTGTGCCAAAAGCTCCATTGTTGTCTGAAAACTACTCAAACGCATCATTGAGTGCACTGGGGTACATTTCTTTTTCACGATGAAAATGATCACCATAGTTTACTCAATCCCACATAGTCCTGCTGCCTAAAATACTTACTAAAACACCAAATTCAATAATAAATCCAGTGCTGAAAATAGTCCCCAACAAATGCTCTATTTCCTCTGTTTGAATAGCATGAGATTTGTTTCCAATAAGAAAAAAATGGAAAATTGGAAATGCCTTAACTTTTCAGCATCGGCCTTGTTTCATGTCTTCAAATGAATAGTATACTGATGTTTAAATGCAATGTAGCACATCTGACGAAAATAGGTGAGGATTTCTACAGATTTTCTTTGTAAATGTTCCATTCAGTACTTATTCCCATTGTATGAATAGCCTATATACTGAAGAAACACGTGACTGGGTCATAAAAAAATCATCCAAATCAGTCATGTCTGACAGGTGTGTTGGTTAGAAGGCTCTTATGAGATCTGGGTCTTTGCTGTGTCTCTTGTCTTGATGTATGAATGGTGTTCCCTGAATGGCTCCAATCCCTTGGTGGCTGTTTGTGTTCTTTGCCGCTGGAGATTTTCTCTGTACATTCAATAACTGCTTCTACGTGCATTAATCAACCACAACCTTCTCTCTCTCTCTCTCTCTCTCTCTCTCTCTCTCTCTCTCTCTCTGTTTGTTTCTCTCTCTCTCTCTCTCTCTCTCTCTCTCTCTCTCTCTCTCTCTCTCTCTCTCTCTCTCTCTCTGTTTGTTTCTCTCCTCCCCCTCCCTCCGTTACTGCTGCAACACATTTAGTCCACTTAGCCTGCAAAACTGACGGCTTGCTTACTGTGTGTGTGTGTGTGTGTGTGTGTGTGTGTGTGTGTGTGTGTGTGTGCGCGCGTGTGTGTGCGCGTGTTTGTGTGTTTAAGTGTGTGTGTCTGTGTGTGGCTCTCTCTTAAAACTCCTTTATTGCCTCCCTTCTCTCTTTAATTGACTTCATTGACCATTTTGTTGCAGGCTTTTATCCAACCGACTACTTACCTAACTATGATGAGAATCCCCGTTAATTTATTTTTGTTTACCAAATGAAGCCACTGACAAGCAAAGAAAACAGGCCACACCCTCCTACAACCACGATGACTGCACAGGATTGGGCGAACGCTTCACTCGTGGGCTGTCTGCTCCCAGATTTCAAAACAGACCAACTTGCTTGGAAACTTTCTCTTATTTTACAAAAATAGCTATGCGGTTGCTAAATCTGTCTTAATTTTGGATCGACAACGGTCACTTTAAGAGATTTTCGTTATTTTTCGTGATACAGATAGTCAAGCTGAACGCCCCTGATTTGCATAAAGTAGCATTTACCTCAACTTTTTGCAAATGAGGAGCGGGCAACTCCACGCCCACCTCTCGAAAGTTGCTGCGATGCTACCAGCAAGGGATTGCCCAGCTGCTGACATAGACAATGAATGGGAAGCATGGAAATGGCGCTGTCTATGGACAGGGCCCTTTAGTTAGGGTTAGTAAAACATCAGGGATTGGCCTAAAACTAGTACAGTGCCCGTTGAAAATGTGCCTGTTTAGAACGGGCCGATGGCTTGGCCTGTGGTATTGCTGCTTGTAGAATTCTTCAAAACTAAGTTGTACACCAAAATTACATACAGAAGGACCCCAAACCACTTAATATGCAACTCCACTGTAGCCTACTACTGACTTACTGATTTACCCAACAGAGAACATTGCAGAATCAGAATTTAATCACAAAATATCACAATTAAAATGTGGAGTAATCAGACAATCAGACAAGTGGTTGATGAACACATATCTGCATTCATCAACCACCAGAACCGGACTGTTTGTGTGTGTGTGCGCAGAGAGAGAGAGAGAGAGAGAGAGAGAGACGGTGTTGTCTTGTGTTGTATGATTGTTAACCAGCAGAGGTGTTCATTTGACGGTAACCATTAAAGTAGTAGGGGATTTGATTCACGGGGGTATTTTGACGAGGGTAATGCTATTAGTGTTGTAAGTTAGCCGTAGACTTAGTTAACCTGACCCAGGGTGAGTCTGATGAAAACTGATGTGTCTGCCCGGTTCAGCTCTGACATTTTCTCGCATTGGACAGCACTGTGAAGGAATAATTTCTGAGATTACGTTATGTTCTGCCTCTCTTGGTGAATGTAGGCTACAGCTCACAGCAACGTAATACTATATTGTGTTGTCAAATGGCTTTTTATTGAGTTGTTTCTAAGCGAAATAATAGACACTGAAAAGGGTTGGGCCTTTTTTTTCGCCAACCTTGTTCCACATAACAAGCGTGATGTTCCTTTCAGCTATCCACTCATGCTCCAGGAAAGCGAAGAAAAGTTAGTTTGGTATATCCAGCATATTCCTGTACTGTCCATACTGTGTTTGGATGACTCATCTACCACCTTTTGTGGAACTTAGCGCTGTACACTGTCACTTCACTTTCTCATTTGCTCTCGCAATAATTACCACAACCACGAAATAAAAAACCCCCGCACCTAACAAGAAACCTAATTGACTGTCATTATGAGCTGCTTGCAAAATCAACCCATATCGTTGTTTTCTGGGTGAGGAGGGGCTTCCTAATGATGTGTTTTGGTTTGAAAACCATCCACCCCTGCACTCCCTATACTAATAAAACATACAGTAGAGTAACAGCACAGCAGAAGAGTCAGCAAACTCAGTAACATCAGCTTCACAGCAGAGATGTTCACAAGTCATTTTTTGGAAGTCCAAGTCCAGTCTCAAGTCTTTGAGCTCGAGTCCAAGTCAAGTCTCGAGTCTTTGAGGGGCAAGTTCAAGTCCAGTCTCAAGTCTTTTGCCACGAGTCCAAGTCAAGTCTCAAGTCTCTGGTCATCTGATCTGTCCCTAACACTGTATTGTTAAATCTTATGAATTCAAAGCATGTCCTGTAGCTACCAACTAAATCAGTTGTAGGATAACGTTATTGGGTCTACTGCAATGCAATCTGAAGAAACAGAAATTAAGAACTCTGTTTCAATTCCATAACGGTATTTTTCAACATTTTGGTATCTGCACCAAAGAATACATGTTTGTCTGTGTTACTAACTGGCTGTAAAGCCCAACCTCATCATGCATTACATTACACAGGGAGAGATTGTCTGCTATGAGCTTCAGTCCAAACTGTTTTGCTCACTCCTACCAAACTGCACCGCAGTTCTCTTGAACAAGGACCAACACCTAGTTCACATCTTAACTTCCTTTTTAAAATTCAAATCATACTGTCTGCCTAAACAAACCTGAAATGAAGGAGTAAATAAATATAATCACAATATATAACATGCCATGAGATGCATAAAGAGAAGCTCCACATTGATTAAAGGAATGACTTGGAAGGCAGATGGTAAAGCAAGGAGCAGAATTAATTTATTGATTTTGGGAGGGATTCAAAAGCAGAGGAGAAGAAAATGCATCTGGGATAGGAAAGTAAATTGTGATATATTAAATACATGGAGTCAGCTCATTGTGTTTTGCATACAAACAATCAAGGTAATACAGAGTGAGTTATGTAGCAACAATGACTATGTTTCCGTGCACATAATATTCCGTTTTTTGCCCTTATTCCATAAAAGACGGTATTCCCACTAAGCTGTTTACATGGCTAATGAAAGTGAATATTCCACTAATATTTCCGTTTACATGTAGCCATGCAAAATGCAAACTGTTGTCAGGCAGAGACAGATTAAAAGATTAAGCAAAGGTGGCAGCAATAAAAAAAGGATTTGTCCTTGGAAAAATTTCAGCTTGTTTTAAATTATCAGGACATCAGCGGCGACTGCCATTTCTATTCTGTCGTCTTTATGAGCTTACCAACTTGATGGCAGTGGTGGAAGAAGTACTCAGATCCTTTACTTAAGTAAAAGTACTAATACCACACTGTAAAAATACTCGGTTACAAGTACAAGTCCTGCATTAGTCCTGAAAATGTTACGTAAATAAAAGTATGTATCATCAGAAAAATGTACTTAAAGAATTCAAAGTAAAAGGACTCGATGCAGAAAAATCCTCACATTTTAGAAACTGGAAACGATCCAAACAGTTCTGTGTTTAATTGGCTAATCATTTCAGCTGGACTTGGTGTATGTGGTCGGGTAGTTTAATTTATAATAAAACATTGTATTTTATTAACTACATATGTTTTGTCTTAATTTGTAAAGTAATTTAAGATGTCAGATTAATGTAGTGGAGTACAATATTTCTCTCTGAAATGTAGCGGAGTAGAAGTAGAAAGTGGCATGAAAAGAAAAGACTCAAGTAAAGTACAAGTACCTCAAATTTGTACTTAAGTACAGTACTTGAGTGGCACTTATGGAGTATACACACCGTTGTGTACCATTGAATAAAAATGAATCAGCACTGATGAACATGTGAATATGCAGGGTACATGATAGGTAAACAGGTTTTGAGGAGCATATAACATTTTGTTTTACCAGTTTCCAGAAGCTTTTTGAACGTTCATTTTGTATGTAACTGATTTGTGCAGGTAAAGAATTCATCTTACTGTAATTGCCCTATAAATAGCAGTGAGATTTGTTGTTGTTTTATCAGGCAAAATATGAATGAGCGAACCTGCATTCCCGCAGCGCATTAGTACATTATGAAAGTGTTCAGTGCAGCCATTCACCTTAATTTAACCTGGCAAGTTGGCCCATTTATAATTGCAGCAGTAATCTCAGAGATGGAATTTTAATACACATGATAACATCAGGGAACTGCACACTACAACCTTAGGCTGGTTCCATTACCATTACCATGTGCTGCTGTAACTAGAGGTTCAAATGACATTACGTTTGTTTTGTTGTTGCTTTTGCTTGTGGTTTGTGGATGCTAACAGCTGATTACTGTGTCCGCGTGGCACTTCACAAATATCACTTGTCAGTCAAATTGTGTTACTGTAGGCGTAACGTACCCTGGTAATAGGCGTATGATTTGCTTTTTTTAAACGGCAGTATTAACGTAATAAGGCAAACTTACACAACAGTTGCGATGTTTCTGTATGCAATCTGCTTGTGTGCCAGGAAAGTAAAGAAAAGTTAGTTTGGTATATCCAGCAATCATGTAACGTTGGAAGCAGGAAAAGGTGAACTGGAGTCAAAGGCAGTAAATCTCTTGATGCTTGGCGGGCTCGGGCCGGGTTCGGTCACGATTCTGTCGGACGCGGACCGGGCTCGGACAGAAAAATTTGGCCTGATCCGGACTCTAATACACACACACACACACACACACACACACACACACACACACACACGCGCATGCAGAGGCGTCCCGATTTATTTGATAGATGTCTTCTTCTTCTTCTTCTCCTACCACTGCTGCAGTCAGCAGGTCGAGGCTCTGTAAGCCATACTGTAGTTATACATCTGTTATTGCAGCCCAAGGAGAAATATGCAAATTCTCCCTGAATTAATGAAGGGGTTCTTTCTTTTGTCGTTTGAATAAATTAGGAATTCCTTGAGCACAGAGCACGAAGGAGGGAGTCAAGAGAGAGGAAGAGAGGGAGGAGGGGTGAGGATAGGAAAGAGACACAGTGACGTGAAGAAGGAGGAAGAACGAGTATGAGGGATGAGATGTATAGATGAGGAAATAAGAGAGGGACAATTGAAGGACAGTGGGAGATTGTAGGAGAAAAAGCTGCAGCCTTGATATGTCAAAAACAAGAACCGGAGCAATGAAGATAAGTGTGTAGGGAAGGCCTAATAGGAAATACACAGAAAGGGGAAGTGTGGAGAAGAGGGGTCGAGAGAAGGTGTGAGAAGAAGACCTGAATGTGGTATTTCCCAGTTCCCATGGTAACGCTAGAGTGATATTCCCCCTTCTCTACAACACATACTCACACATCTTTCTGTTACTCCCATTTTCATACCCAGTGGGATAACATCCCCACCCAGTGGGATTACCATCACACACACGTTTAGCATAAAGTATAGTATGTGTCCTTAATAGATGGTGATTATCTCTGCATATGTTATACAGTTGTCAGTTCAAAGCCTCACTCTGGGATTTACATAAAGATGCGAGAGAGAGAGAGGAATACCTAATATAATTACCTTTATATACAGTATTATATAAAGTAGACCTATGACACATATACACACACACACACATACACACACAGAGAGATGTTTGTTGTTTCCCAACTTTTTTAATTTTTATATATGTATTTGTTTTAGTTTACTTGCATTTGTTTTCCCATATCATAATTAAGTGTGTCCTTACCGCTTTGGCAATATTGTTCACCTGACATTCATGCCAATAAAAGCATATTGAATTGAGAATGGAGAGAGAGAGAGCATGACAGTATTTAAATGATTTACATTTAAAGTTCAGCTCACTCACATTTGCCAGTATATGTCAGTATGTGTCCTTACTATTAGTACATCAAATATTTGATGGTCTGTCCCACCACTTGTAAAATTTCTGACTTTGGCACCCCCCAGAGGTTGTATCAAAAATGACTCTGTGTGAGACACACATGGGCACATAGTAGTGCCATCAGCCATTTAAAGGATGCTACAAACACAAAAATTGTACATATGGTGGATTCTCATGATTAGCAAATAAGACAAAAGTGTGCCTGGGAGACCGCTGGCTGCTGTGCTCCAACACTTGAGCAATTTTATTTTTAGTTAAATCAGGAAAGACACAAGTTAACATGAATGCAGAATCTTAATTTATTAAAAACATTAGCATTGACCCTTTCGATTAGATAGATGTACAGCGACAGACCTCTATAAAAAGCAGCCAATCAGAGATTCCGGTTTAGAACCGAGGCGCCCCAACTCAGAGTAGTTTCCTGTACAGTCACGCCTCTTTAGGAGACTAGCAGCAGGTCCTGAGTGTATTGATTCCAATGGGAGAAGTGAAGTGAACACAGATTATGAACGATTATTTCGCCCCATTGTCTCCAAAGTAAATACTGGAGCCATTATTCACAAGCCACATATCTCCTAAACATTCTGACACTAAAATGGCATTTTTCAGATGGACACATCAGGAGAAAATTAACTTTGTTTGAGACCTGATTTTGTTTTAGGACTAGACTCTCGCGAGATCTGGCAACACAGATAAGCTAGCGTCAGCTAACATTGGTGAACACCCTAACAAAACTAATCTCTGTGAGGCTAAATATGTCTTTTAGCTGTGTAAATATCTAACCTTAGAAAAAGAAAATATTAATAAATTATACAAATATAACTTTTTTATCCATCCACACGACATTCACTACACTTTCAAACGAGGCCATTAAGGAGACAGGAAGTGTTTACCGTTTTATACCATTAGTGCTGCTTGAAACCTTTTCACAGGAACGACCCCTAAACTGACACAAATTAGACTACGAACCCTCCTTTGATAAGATTTTTCCCCATATGTGCTGTTGTATTGTCTGCAATGAAATACAAGTCAAAGTACATTTAGAAATCACTGCTTTCTTTTTTTATTTGTGTTTTCTATACTGTCCCAACTTTTTCTGATTTGGGGTTGTAGTTGTGCAACAGAAACCTCAGATTGGACAGATAGTCAGTCTAGCTAGCTGTCTGGATTTACCCTGGAGTTTAGAATTATAACACAAAGAAAGCGGAAGGCAACGGACATCTGGCCGAAAAGAGTGACATCCGGAGCAATCCTGGAAGTGGAACGTCGTGGATATAGTCTAGGAGAGGGGCGAATGCAGCATGACTGCAACGACAGCAGATAGAGTAAAAACAGGTGGGGAGATTTGGATATTCTTCAGAGTAGATGCCCATTGGATGATAGGAAAGCCTAAGCACAGAACCCAATGAAATCATCTGTTAACAGTTAATAGGTGGAGCCTCAGTTTGATGACGTAATAGACTGACGTCGTCTTCTTGCTTGAACTTGCGCAAAGGCTTCATGTAGTTTAAAATATGCTTTATTACCCAACTGTTTTCAGCTATATCGCCTTCATTAGGGTCTGAGCTATTCATTTCCGGTTTCTTTAAAGTCACAATGAAATGGAAGTTTGAGCATCTTTAGCGTCTGTGGTGTGATGTATTTCCAAGTGAAGAATTTCAATATCATATCATGAAAAAGTCAGTATAAGTAAACACTATGCTTATGGCAATATTGTTCAATAGTTATTTTTGTGAAGCCAAAAGCATGATGTGACAATGTTGACAGGACTCAGCTCTTGGAAGCATTAGCAGAAGATAGAAAAAACAGGGTGGAAGATTGCTGATGTAGCCCAGGAAAAGACAGAAATCAATGACAGTCAGTCGTTTGTCCAATTAAACAGACTTGTAGAGTCAATAGTGCCCTATAAATACACACACACACACACACACACACACACACACACACACACACACACACACACACACACACACACACACACACACACCGAACATCATTTTCCGACTCTATAGGTGCAAGAAGAAGTACCATGACATATGTTCCTGCTGACAACACACATTCACGCTCATACTAAACAGAAGCTGGCGGAGCACATCCATTATATCATATATATTGAAAGGTCAAGGCAGTTCTTCAACAATATAAAGTAATGAGCTGCATACCTCTGACAGGAGTCTGGGTATATTTCAAAACTGGTGGGTCTTTGGGGGAAAATCCCAACGCACATATCCTTCCACTGTTTAGTATCATCACGTTTTAATTCATTTTACTGCATTTAAACATATGCCCACCATTGTAACTCTACACATCTTATCTATTTAATCTAGTGGGGAGCATTCACAATGCATTTGTTCTGATGATAACGATTTGAGTTGGAGATTTGAGTTGGCCTTAAAGCTTTAGTGTGTAACTATTTGATATTTGTGAACGTCCGTTACATTCAAGCCATTGCCAAATGAGTTGTTACAAAGCTAATAAAGACTATCAGCTCCACACAACTCTCTGTATTTCTCAGTATGGCTGTGTTTAGAAGTCGTCCTGTGACTTTCCCGCACAGAAGTTCGAGTGAAGATAATTACCTCTTCTGAAGAGTCAATCATGTTTTTTTTTTTAAATCCTCCGTGTCCTCCTTGGCAACTGGCAACTGCGGGGGGGGGCGCGTGCGCAATCGCGGAAGGCTGTATTATGTGGACGTGCCGACAGTGTTGTTGTCATTACTTAGAATTCCTCATGGGGAGCAAGAAACTACACACTATAGCTTTGACTTTTTGCCTTACAATCTCCTCATCCATGACGTCATTGCTCTATCAGCACCCATAGTCATCAGGCTCACCTGGTAGAGCGCGCACCCATGTATAGGGGTTTACTCCTCGACACAGTGGCCGCGGGTTCGACTCCGGCCTGCAGCTCTTTGCTGCGTGTCGTAGATTTTTTTGGTCCCACTCCGCTGCTGCCTTGGATGACTTATGTCGTAGCCTACTGATTTCTCTGCCTCCGCCATGAGTTCAGAACAACGATACTGGTCTCTCCTATGGTATTTCCTCTACCTCCGATCTGCTCTTTTTCTCTCTCTCGCTCCGCGCTCAACTCAATTTTTTTATACTCAAACATCTCCGTGATTTATTGATTGGCGTAATAGTTGCGCGATACAACAAATCAATAATGAAATTCGTTGATAAAATCGAATTTTATCGATTTGTTGTTGCAGCCCTACATTTTACCCTGGCCTCAGAAAAACAAAAACACTCGTCTGGACACAGATGAATACATTTTCATTGTGAAATGTATCCATAACACTAGTCACAAGTTCATTACTCAGTGTGAAAATGTCCTCACTGTAGCATCTCTACTGGGCTGTAAGCAAAGGTCATGTGGCTTGTTACCTTCATGGATGTAGCTTTGATGCTGACCGTTAAGACAGAGGTTAGCAGTGCGGTGCAAACAGAGCCGGAGAGTGAGCGGATCCTGATTTTTCACCTGTGCAGGACCACAGTGTTGGAGGTGAGAACATGTAATCGTACTGATTTGGTCAGGGGGGTAGGATGGTTAATGGAGTGGTAGTGGTTAGGTTAACAGAGGCTGCTGGGCAATGTAGTGTTTCTAATTGAGTTAGTAGGATGTCTGTGTGTATGTGTGTGTGTGTGTGTGTGTGTGTGTGTGTGTGTGTGTGTGTGTGTGTGTGTGTGTGTGTGTGTGTGTGTGTGTGTGTGTGTGTGTGTGTGTGTGTGTGTGTGCGTGCGTGTTCATGTCGTAAGGTAGTCTGTACAGTGGTTATAAGCCAGGTTCTATCACTCCCATGTAGACCACAAACACACACACACACACACTCGCACGCACACACACACACACACACACACATACACGTGTACAACATGAATCATCACGGACCAAATGTTCATTCTTGCAGCTTAATGTTGCAGTAATGATGTTGCCTTGTGACACCAATTTAAGTTAATGGCAGCAGATAAACGGTGATGTCAAGAGATAAACAGTCATTACATGCCGATAAAACAGACAATCAAAGTGACAGAGACACAATTACACACAAGTTGTTGTAGATGTGTTGAATACTTAGAGCCTGCATGTAAACAAGCTGCAAATGCTGTAGCTAAGATTTGCTAAATATAGAGGGCTGTCTTATTAGGGTGTTTTACAACAAGCTATTTCCAGTTACATAACAGCTGCATGATCTGATATGAGCAACAACACTTCGTGTGTCTGCATTCACTGCCAGTATCTTAAAGATTATTAGGTCATATTTTTCAGGGACAAAGAGTGGAAGATTGAAACAGAACCAGACAGTGGTGAAAAACAGCCAACGTTGCCAACAGGGTATCCAGAGACAGAGCAGCAGTGGTTTCTATACCGATATATAGAAGTCAATCACATCTTTATTTTAGAGGAGACCCAGAATGAGGAGAGAGAGAGAGAGAGAGAGAGAGAGAGAGGCACAGGGAGGAGGAGAAGACTGGGAGCAAGGATAGAAGAGTTGGAAAAGTACTAGTCTATATCCACGACGTGCCACTTCCTGGATTGCTCCGTTGACAGATTTTCTTTTTCTTTACGTTCAGCTTTCTTTGTGTTGTAATATTAAACTCCGGTGGATTTATGAGGACCATGGTTAACTGCCCCTCAGATCTCTGCAGACAGCTAGCTAGACTATCTGTCCAATCTGAGTTTTCTGTTGCACGACTAAATACTAACAGTTAAAAGTCAACGTCAGGAAAGCATTGGATATTATAAATTCATATCTAACAGAATAATCTCATCTAGAGGGGTAGAGGATAGATTAGTTATAAACAGTGTGTGTATATAAGCATAAGTATGCTTTTACATGTGATATTTGAGTGTATAAGTGTGCGTGGATGTGTATTGTGAAGTCTCAGTGAGACTGCTGGAGATATGTAGGTCATAGTGGATTCATTCGTAATGGTACTGTATTGAGCTACAGTAACAATGGCACATAAGAACCTGAAGATAGCAGCTAATCGTATCTGATCAAAGCCAATGCAGCAGCACTCGTCTGGTTCTTCTTGCTATATGGGATGTATACAAATAATTTTAATTATCCTACAGGCTCAAATAAATTAGTACAGCACAACATCAACCACTTGCATACACAAACATGCATGCAGATACACAAACCTGCAACTGTGAAGGGAGGTACTGTACGGAAAACAAATGGAGACGTGGTGCAGCTGAAGATCTGTTCAATCTCTGTCTCATACACACAAGCACATAAAGGTCACTGGATGTCTGAGGCATCTTCGACCGCTGGGTCCCCAGGAGGCGTCCATCAAAACATTTCTATAGGCTGTGTGAGATTATGAACATCTTGCTTTTAACTGCAGGAGATGGGACTGCCTCATGCCCTGTCATTGCAATTCAACATCAGATAAATTGCTTGATAGCTGTAGGGGATGAATAACACCCAGTCACAGATGAATAACAGAGTTGCAGCTGTATCACAAAGCCCCTGGTGACTGCAGATGCTGTCATAAAGCTGCTGTGATCAGTGTTTATAGTCCTCGAGATCAGTCTTGGTTTCGAGTCTCCAGACCACTTTTGGAAGGTCTCGTCTCGGAATCGATGCACTTGTCTCGGTCTCAGATAAAGAGGACACTGCCTGTGCGTCTGATTGATGTGTTAACATCATTATTGTGATTGGATGTAAAACATCCTGCTTCAAGTTTTTATTTTTCTATTCTAAAGTGAATACAGATGTGAGTAGTCCGCAGAGAGAATTATTTTTTTCATACAAACAATAAAATAACATGTTCATTACATTAAAAAAAAACATAAAAAGATGTGTATGTAAACATAAATTCACATTTAATCAGAGGTTTCAGGGGAAAAAAACTCTATACTTTGCACAAATGTATTACTTTTTTTGTTGTTTAATAAACTAAGCCCCAACCCGCCCCAAGCACCAAACATGGGTAACTTCAGTAGAGACTTTAGTTCTATGAGAAAAAGTTCAAAAAAGAACATTTCTGCCTGTGAATATAAAATTTGGCATAGTTTATAGTTTTTACAGTTTTATTTATCTATAAAGGACTACACGCATTAACTAACATTTCTGTAAATGTGCCGGTGTTAGCTAGCCAGCTAATTTTCAACTGTAGTCCTTTGGCCAGATGTTTTACGACCAGAGCAACAGGAAACAGCAAGACATTCGTACAGGATAAATGTACAGAGAGAAGTCAATAAGACACCGTAAAGGTAGAGCAAGAAATAAGCCTTCTCAATAAGCCATGCTGAGTGACAGGAAGCAGCAAGACATTAGCACAGTTACACAGCAACAGTGTCCACATTCAGTGCGGGAAGCCAGCAAGCAATAAAACACAGCCAAGCAACACAGACCAGAGCCATCTTCTTGCACCATGCAACCATGCAAAGCAGTAATACAAATGAAATAAACTACACTTCATCACTTATGATGGAGATCTTAATATAGCATAAAAGGTGATGAAATAGAATGAGAATGATTACATTAATTAGATACTCAAAAGTACCATTTATCAGCAGCAGGGGCATGAAACTGGTGGGAAAAGGGGACTGAGTACCCAGGGCACTCATGTGAGGAGGGCCCAAAAAGATGCTAGAAGGAATAGCTGTGGATGCGGGGAGGGGCCCATAGAAAATGCCTTTCTACAGGGCCCAGAAGTTTGTGCTACGCCCCTGATCAGCAGAGAGAATGGGGAGATCCCACAGCATCATCACACTTACCTAACCATACATTACGTGTGTTAGCTCAACTTACAGACATATAGTTAGCCTAAAACTAACATTTGGATATTTGACTTGGTAACAAAATATTTGCTGCCAAGGTAACGTCGGACATAACGTTAGCTTAGTGTCAGGATCCCACAGCTCTCCGTTCTCTCTGCTGATTCCTCACATCTGTATCCACTTTTGTCTTCATAAAAGCAGTTTTTCAGGCTGGCAGCTTATAAAACTTAAGTCATGGGTTATTTACCCTGTTGGTAGAGGATATGAACACACAGCAGATTTCAGGCATTTTTCTGTTGTTTGCTAGCAGACAAAATTGACGAGGAGACAATTTCCATTTAAATCAACGTAGCAGAATGGTCAGAGCGGCAGCCATTTTTATGTGTACCATTGCCATGGTAATGTTAAACTTCAGTATAAGCCGACTTCTGGTGAGTTAGTCGCGGAGGTGAAATTTTGCAGCAATGTACAAACGAGCAGTGGAGTAGTAATGTCTGGCAGAGAGCCAGTCGCTAAATGAGTCAATTAACTTCATGCTTCATACTTCATCCACACAAAGCACACCGTTATCGCCACGAGTGACAGCTTTATTCGGCTCGTTTTCTGGAAACAATGTGGTACAGGGGGTACGGCAGAGTTAGCAAGCTAACGTTAGCCAACTAGTTGTTCACCAGCTGGCTGGTTCCGCCGTGCTTTTATGCTAAATCGGTTACAGAGAATGAGCTGAACAGCAGGCTGGGTGTAACCTTAGCGGTCCTCTGACCCACTGCGATGCACTCTATACCATTTTTTTAAAGTGACGGACTGAGCCTATTGAATTCAATTTCAATTCAGTTCAATTTTATTTATAGTATCAAATCATAACAGGAGTTATCGCAAGACACTTTACAGATAGAGTAGGTCTAGACCACACTCTATAATTTACAAAAAACCCAACAAATCCCCCAAGAGCAAGCACTAGTGCAACAGTGGCGAGGAAAAACTCCCTTTTAGGAAGAAACCTTGGACAGACCCAGGCTCTTGGTAGGCGGTGTCTGACGTGCCGTTGGGGTGCATCACAGTATAGATAATAAACAGTGACTAGAAATAGTGGTTGTAGTAGTGCAGGGAGCAGCACGGCCTAGCAGGGAATTTCAGCAGAACCACAGCAACAGCTGGCACCATGATTTTGGTGCCATCCTAATCCCGGGATTTCATCCTGGGTGAAAAACAGAAAGACTCCGGGGAGCAAGCTCCCAGGGCTAGGTTAGTAACAAGCATTTCTGGGACAGAGAAGCAGGTGGGCCGGGCTAGGCAGATGCTGCAACTCCTCACTCCCTAACTATAAGCTTTATCAAAGAGGAGAGTCTTAAGTTTACTCTTAAATGTGGTGACCGTATCTGCCTCCTGGACCCAGACTGGGAGCTGGTTCCATAGGAGAGGAGCCTGATAGCTAAAGGCTCTGGCTCCCATTCTACTTTTAGAGACTCTAGGAACCACAAGTAACTCGGCATTCTGGGAGTGCAATGCTCTAGTGGGACAGTAAGGTACTATGAGCTCTTCAAGATATGATGGTGTTTGACCTTTTAGAGCTTTGTAGGTCAGGAGGAGGATTTTAAATTCAATCCTGGATTTTACAGGGAGCCAATGCAGAGAAGCTAATACAGGAGACATATGATCTCTTTTCTTAGTTCTAGTCAGAACACGTGCTGCAGCGTTCTGGATCAGCTGGAGAGTCTTAAGTGACTTGTTTGAGCTTCCTGATAGTAAGGAATTACAATAGTCCAGCCTGGAAGAAACGAATGCATGGACTAGTTTTTCAGCATCGTTCTGAGACAGGATGTTCCTTATTGAAAATGTGTGTTGTATATATTCGGATATACCGTACAATTTGTTTAAAATGAAAACAAGTGCAATTAATAATGAATGTGATGTTTTATTTAGTAGAAGAACATTGCGTTGTCCTCCTATCCAATGTTTCCAAGCAGATTGTTTATGCTGTATTCAGATAAAATGAGAAATGTCATCCAATGAAGACAAACAAAAAGTAAATTAAAAAGTCAAGTAAAGCTTCATACAGAATGTTGTATGTGTTTGTATTTATATCTGCCTGTTTGTAACAAACGCAATGGCTTACAAGTAACACTCATATAAAAAAATGTAATCCCAACATTGACCGCCCCGTGTCTCTCCTCCTCTGCAGTCCTTGCTGCTGATTCGTCAGGAGATGGTGGTTTCACAGAAGAAGCTCGCCGACTTTTGTGAGGCTCTGAAGCAGTACCTGAAGAACGTCTCCACTCAGAGAGACTGCTTTCAGTAAGTCTCACCACTGCTCTGCTTTATATTTGCTTGATTTTCAGTGTCAGGACTCAGGACCATACTATTTTCCTCACTTTATCATATACTACCTCAAGTATTCCCTCCTCTGGTCGTGGATTGTCTCAGTAGTCTTTGGTGTTCCTGCACATAGACACACACATGCACAAACACACACACACATAACAAAAACTTTTCCACTGAAGAAAAAAACTGCTGTAACTCCCAGGTGGTTTGGATCAGTGAGATTCTAATAACATGCGGCATAACCAATGCATATAGCATTGTACCTGTAATATAGTCTGATATACACAAACTGTACGTATTTTAAATCTCCTGTGCCTCCCACTTGCAACCTCAGGGTCCAGTCTAATATCCAGAGAGATTTCTCTAAAACCCAGACTCAATATGCTGTCTGTATAGTCATACTCTGCATATGCCCTTGGCAAGACTTCAAGGTTCTGGCTCTACTGCATTTCTTTTATTTTTATTATAGTTACACCCACCAGTCTGTACAGTATTTTGGTATAAAGCGTCTGCAAGAGGGGTAGAGACAGAGGTATAAGACAACTCTATATAGCACAGAATACATTCGCCAAATATTCATTACGTTTAAGTAATTTGAGTTTTTAAGGTTTGGTTGGCGTTCACACTGCACTTTGTCTGCCACTAAAAGTTTAACACCTTAATGTTTCATTCACACACTCTTGTCATAGCGTAGAAAAGAACAACGCTCGCCAGATGAGTAGCTCTGTGTTCGGCAAATTTTCTATAACCAGTGTGTAGCATGAAAGCACAGTGGGTGAAATTAGCAAGTTAACTAATTAACTATCCTTCAAGCCGTAAGTAACTTTCTAACTGCTAATGTAGCAGACTCGTGGAAAAATACATAGTTTTTTTTAGTCATGATTAATTTATTAATGACTCAACATCATCTGTATTAGAGAAAATAATCACTTCATCGGATGTTTAAAGTGAATAAAACAGCCTTTCCAGCCTACTTACTGACGCAACTCGTTCTCTCCCACGAGTCCCACCAGGCTTCTGCCTACTAAACCTGTTTGAGTCGTGATTCACTCGGCTCTTTCACCCGTGTTTTTAAATTAACTCATAAGTCGCAAGTCTCTAGTATCATCAGCTCGGATCAGTTGAGTCCTACTACAATTCATTCTAAAATGATAACAGCACCACACACAAACCTCTTGCAACATTAGCTACTACTAGTCCTAGCCATCTTAGCTGCCAAAAACTTTATAACTTACAATTTTGTAGGCAACCACAACTCCACAAGTCAACTCAAGCGACTGAGGGCCAGATGTACTAACGCTTTTGCGCCCACTTCAGGCGTATTTGTTTTGCAACATGCACGTAAAAGCATGGCGAGGTATGTACAAACAGGCCGCACTGAGGAAAAAGCACAGACTGCCTGTAGAGGGAGCTGAAAATGGCAAATTGCGCTTTTCCATGTCATGCATATGCATTCACGGGAGGGTCAAGAGGAAAGTGGGAGTTTTCCATAAAGAGATGGGAGGGGAAACGTAAAGTGCGCCTGATTATGTATTCCGCAGTATGTACAAAACCTCCCATGACAGCGCGCCTCTATTTTGCGGGGAACATTGTCTGCCTCTTAAAAGCAGGTGTAAACCAGGCGCAAGCGGGTTTCCTCGCATATGCCTCTTGATGAAATGGCAGCAGTAATCTGAGCAAGATGGAGACATAGGCTAAGTAGACGAGCTGAAAGGAATTTTGCCACAAGAATCACACTTTTTCAGTTGAGTGAAAACAAAATCATTAAGCGTTACAGATTAAGCAGCCATGCAATATTAAAGTTACTGGAATAAATCAAAAATGACATTGCATCTCCAACTCAGCGTACACATTTCATTCCAGCAGTTGTTAAACTCCTCGCTACCTTGCAAATATTGGCATCAGGATCATTTCAAACAGTCATAGCATCAGCAGTGGGAATACACAGTCTGCACTCAGCTGTATCATAGCAAAAGTACTTTAACGCTATGCTACAGCACACTAGTCAATACATACATTTCCCCACTACCAAATGCTGAAATAACAACCAAGACCCCATTACACAACCCAACAACAGCAGCTCAGCAAAATTACAACCAGGCACACATTCAGACGAAGGGGGTGATTGAGCGCACATTTGGGGCCTACTGTAGGTTTGGGTTATAAATGTAGTATATTAAAATGCAATTACGTCGAGCAGACAGTCCGAGACAATGCAAGCTCACCTCGGCTCGCAGACCATGGGACTCTTGAGTCATCACGACTCATGAGTCCTCGAGTGAGTCAGTCAGTCGCGCGAATCAGCCGGCTACGTTGTCATGAGTGGATCTGTAGCAGACGAGCGAAGCAAAACTGGGTTTTTGGAAATCATACTGAACAGTTTGGTGTAAGTGAAACCAGTGTTAATTTCATTGATGAAGACTATGATGAAAAATGTTCGTCAACGACCCTTTTTCACGGACGAAAACTAAATAAAAACTAAATAAAAAGTCAGATATGATGACGAAGACTGTGACGAAATATAACGGACACTTTAGTCAACGTATAATAAAGAGACGAAAATGTTAGGGAGGGACGAATGGAGAAGAAACTTGTCTTTTTGTGGGACAAGTTGGGAAGAAATCCAAGGACGTTTTCACAACAGTTAGATTGTTTACATTATATTTAGTTGAGTGTAGTTTTAGTCTTAGTTACACAGCTTTGGCTGATTTCTGCTGACTTCGCTCGTTAGCAACACGCTAACATTTTGCAGTGCACCTGGTCATGTCTCATGAACAACAGAAATGTCAGAGCTAGGTCTAGGATGAAAACGAAGAATTGACATCTGGGGTCCGTTTCAGGAAGGAGGTTCAACAAACTCTGAGTCTAAGCCTGACCTCTGAGTTGATTTACCCTGAGATGGGAAACTCTGAGTTTTCGGTTTCACAACAGCTGATTCGAGTTGGTTCAATCAACTCAGAGTAGGTTGACTCAGGGTTACGCGCGTGCACCAAAGACAGCATGAATGGAGCCATGATACTACGATTCACCATGGCAACAACCACAAACAAACGGGTCGGCGGACATACTCATGCGCACATACAGCGAGTTTGAACATGTATTTCGTTAAAAAAGAAACACAGCGGCTGCTGCAAAGAGAGAGAAATTGCGCTGGAGAAAATTGCTGCTAGAGTAAATGCTTATACTCCAATATGATGTATATCATATTTAATCATAAGCTAATATTACTTCAAATCTATTTCAGTTAGGTGCAATACTGCGGGCAAAAAAGTCCTAGGCTACTAATCCCATTCTGAGGCTGCAGCACCATCATTAACATAATTATAATTTATAATCTTTTTTTTCAAAGGGTTTACATCATTCACCTGCAATACTGTGGAACTCCTTTTTAATGTCTCTGACTGGTTTGTGTCCAGGGACACTACACATGTTTAAACTCTTTACTTTCACTGACCCGTAGACACTCACGCTCAAAGTGGACGCTGCTTAAACTTTGTTATAAATTTGACGCATTCAATCTTCAAAATATATGGTCATGCAGCACATCGATTGAAAGCTTAGACTGTCAGGATTGAATTAAGCCCAAACACAAAGCATGAGATGATTTATAGCAGTTATACAATGTTTCAGAGCGATCTCTTCTGACGGCGCTTTATTAAAATTATTATTATCACCAAGGTTGTAGAGACAACTGTAATGCAAGAATGTGCTGGGATATAGAGCATGTCCACGATGGGTGACGTTAGTGATATGAGGACGGATAAGGTTATGTAGCTTACATAACTGATAGACTGGGAAGAAAAGCCATAGCGCTCAGATAGGAAGTTATCTGGAAATTAAAATGCGTCAATATCATCTTCCGACATATGTTTAACTCCCTGCCATACAGCGTCTTCATCAACGGATCGTCGATAAAAGGAAATGCCATGTTTTGAGAAAAAAAAATGTTTTAAAGTCTGCCTAACAGTTAATAAACCAACAATGTTTTATTTTATTCATGCCAATATAACAAACAGCGCTGAAATGCGCCTGATACAGACTGACTGAATGAATGAGGAAATGAGCGCTCTGTGTCAGAGGGAGGAGCGTTAATTCTCTTCATACATCCATGGGGAGGAGTCTGAGAGAAACTTGAGGTTTCTTGAAGAAAACCTGCTCCCGACCAGGTTAGGTTTACAGGCTCAGTTACCATAGTAACTGACTCTGAGGTTAAGTTATCTCTCTTTCTGAAACGGAAAACTCAGTTTCCCTCATCTCAGGGTTAACAAACTCAGAGTTTCCACTAAACCTGCTACCTGAAACGGACCTCTGGTCACACTTCACATATGACAACAAGGACAACAAGACCGCCTGTAAACCGTGTGGACCAAAAATCGCTGGGAAAAACACCTCCAACTTGAAGCGACATTTACAGACGACTCATCCAGAAATACATGCGAAGGTAAGCATACAAGCTAAGGTTATTTTATCAGATAAACCACCGTGTTTCCACTAGTCTTGGAATAAAATAGAAGTTAAAGGAAACCACCTCTGAACTGTATTGATTAGATGATCGTCTCGCTGAATTAATATGAAATATTCAATATCCTCAAATTGAATCAAAATGTGTACTATTATAGTAGATGTTGTGGTGTTGCATATGACTAGACAAAGTGTGTGTGTGTGTGTGTGTGTGTGTGAGAGAGAGAGAGAGAGACAGAGACAGAGAGATCTGAGGAGATTGGGCAAGAAAGAAAAAAATCACAAATTGATTCCCCCTTTATTCACCCTCACAGATACAGAAGACGTCTGATGACAAAGGTGACCATGGGCCTAGTGGAAATAAAGCTAGTGCTGTTAGTGCAACCAAGCAGCAGGCCATCTCTACAGCTTTGCTAAGTTCTTTAAAGTACAAAACTGAATCGAAGGAACAACGTACCAAGGAGCAGGCCATAGCTAGATGGATTGGACGCACAGGTTTACCACTAACAACAATTGAAGACGAGGACTTTGTGCTAATGATGGAGATAGTAGATAGGAGACTAACAGTTCCAAAGAAAACTAAAATGTGAATCTTTTGTGAAAAAGCCACGAGCCAGTGTTTTTGACATTAAGAATGAAATAAAATATGTATGTATATATAAAATAATATATGTTTTGTATTACAACCGTTAAATCTGTGTCTGTATTGCATATTCAAACCTTAATACCATTCCATAACAGACTGATGGATACTTCCAATGACCGGAAATTCTGGAGAAACATTTAGTCAACTAAGTTCACTGTAGATTTAGTTGACTAAAATCTGCTAATATTTGGTCTACTAAAACTAGACTAAGACTAAAAAACTTAAGACTAGACTAAGACTAAAACTCGTATATGATATTTAGTCGACTAAATCTAGACTAAGACTAAAAGATTTCAGACTAAAATATGACTAAAACTAAATGGTGTGTTTTTCAAAAGACTAAGACTAAATCAGAAATTGCTGTCAAAATTAACACTGATTCAAACACCACATAGCAGAAACACTCCATCCACTCTATGAAGCCTGGCAGTGGCAGCACCATGCAGCAGACTCTAAAATCATGGGAGAAAACTTGCTGCAAAATACTTTTATTTTCTAGACAAAGACAAACAACCAAATCTACACAGAAATGAGTTAAAAAAACAACAACAACAATAATGCCCTGGAGGGGTCAAGTCGGAGTCCAGACCTCATTCCATCCCAGAATCTATGGGAGGACTTTTGTTCACTCACAATCCCCATGCAGCCTGACAGAGCATGAGCAGTTTTCCAAAGAAGAATGGGTGTAAAAGCTTACAGTATCCACATAAACTCAAAGCTGTAACTGGAGCCAAAGAGCCCTCTACTAAAGTGATGTGAATACATGCAATGGCTTTCTGATTAGGAAAGAACCATTAGAGCATGGTCTTATGATGAGAAAGTTTTCAAAGTATCTACATTTAGAGGCAAAAACATTTAACAATGCCAAAGCAGCAAAAGAATAAGAGGCCATCCACACGAAGACGCGTTTTGATGCAAATGCACATTTTTTGCATCGTTTTGGGTAGATCGAATCCTGTAAACGCACTGCCTGTAAACACACTTTTTTGAAACTTGGTCCCAAGGCGAATAAAAAAAACAGCTCACGTTTGGCTTCGCATGGACGGCGAAACCGCATACGTGCGTATCGATGATGTCATCGCCACACCCCTCGACCTGCTGCCTTCAACCCCGCTAGTACTAAAGTAGCTGACCGCTCTAGCAGGGGACGTAATGTTAGCCGTTTATAAAGTGGAAGTAGAGAACTTATCAACTAGCTAGCTAATCTGTCTGCTTATCAACTCCTTGAACGGATTATAGTAACTTTTAGCACGGCTTATTGTAGAAAGGCTACCGCAAGAAAAATGTATAGCTAGATTATCAAAAAGACATTGGATCATTGACGTTTGTTTGACTGCCGATGTTAGCTAGCAGAGCTAACGTTAGCTAGCTAGCGCGCTGCAATCCTGTCCGATAGCAGACATAATTGCAAAATAAAAAGCAATCCAACAGCACATTATACAATGTAAAGAAAGACGTTTTCTTGCAGTGGCCTTTATATAACGAGCAGTGTTGAAAGTTATTAAAGTCTAGCTAGTCATGTTATGAACGGAAGTGGAAGTGACTGAAGACTCTCCACTTCTCTGTTTTTGAAGAAGAAATTTATTTCAGACATATCAAAAATAAACCAAACAAAACATCAAAGAAATGTACAACTAGGTTAAATAAGCAAAACATTCAATAAACAATGGGAAACTTTAACATCATAGACATGTCTGAAAAGGAGTAGAAAAAAGTATACACTTATTTAATCCTTATTTTTACAATGGACCTCATGTTTGAAATTTCTGTGATAGAAAAAAAAATACAAGCGGCGTATTGATCTACTATTTGATGACGCCGTGCTCAGTCAGCGGGCAACCTGCCGGGTTAATGCCCTCCTCCCAGCCAATCAGAATCAAGCATTCTTAAACGAAGTAGAATAAAGCCATATTTTTTATGTTTGCACCCACCTCATTCCAATATAGTTCTCCACATAGTGTGACCTTCCAACAGAATTGTGCCAGTATATCTTGTAATATGATGGTCTGTGGGGAGGGAGCAAATAATCCAAAAATCATCTGGATGGAAGATGTTGGAAAGTAGAACAGGGAAAAGATTTTAGGGTCAGAGTTATGTTTTTGGTAATGTGATGTAGAGCCTCGGGCTCACACTATTATGGAAAAGTTGGTCCCATACAATTAAAGCCCGTAGTGAGCCGTGGCATGAAACTTGGAGACTGTCCCCCCCTGAAAAACAGCCACATTCTTGCAATAACACTTGTTCAAGCAGCAATTATGACTTATTATATTTACGTCTATAATGGCAGCGCCCTCTAGTGCCAGTATTAGTTATGACGGAAGCAAAGCAGAAAGTAAGCTGACGAAGTATAAGAGTACTTTTTAAAAAAAAAACGTGCTGCGATTTATTTTTTTATTTTACAGAACAGAATGGAGCTACGTCATCTTCCGTGGCATCATGACTTTGCGTAAACATACACGCCACTTTCCTAAAGCCAAGTGGCATGTTATCTGTATGCATTTTGAGCTATCTGCGTGTATACAGTGGATGTAAACATACACGGCACTTTCCTAAAGCCAAGTGGCATGTTATCTGTATGCATTTTGAGCTATCTGCGTGTATACAGTGGATGTAAACATACACGGCACTTGCCACGTGCCATCGCCACGTGGCACGCCACGTGCCGTGTTATTGCGAGAATGGGCCGTGCTATCGCGAGAATGTCACACGCATGAAAAAACAAAAAGGTTGGGGTTAGGAAAAGAATATTGGGGAAGGCTTTAGTAAAACAAAAAAACGACAAAAACACGATGGCTGACAAATGTCACAAGTTTAGGAAAACAATAAATGGTTGGGTTTAGGAAAAGAACGTTGGGGACGGCTTTCTTAAAAAAAAACACACACAACTGACAAACACCGTTCTTAAATACTAGTCACCATGGCTATGCAATAACAACATAATGTAGGTCAATGGACGCCAAACGGCGTGGAAAAACACGCTAAAAAGCGAGTATGCGTCTTCATAACACGCAAATCATGCCATACAAATTGCCGTGTCATACATACGCCATTTCAGGAGATGAACCAGAAGTGAAGTAACGTCTGATTTGAACCCAAACCACAGTCTTTTTCTAAACGGAACTAAGTAATTTTTGTGCCTAAACATAACCAAACTGCAACGAGTTTACAATGTGTTTAAATCCGCGACCGTGCGCGCCTTGGTAGATCGCGCCCATAGAGGTTTACTGCTCGACGCAGAGGCCACGGGTTTGACTTCGACCTGCGGCTCTTTGCTGCATGTGAATGAATGAATCAATGAATGAATGAAGAAATTTATTTCAGACATATCAAAAATAAACCAAACAAAACATCAAAGAAATGTACAACTAGGTTAAATAAGCAAAACATTCAATAAACAATCATAGACATCATAGACATGTCTGAAAAGGAGTAGAAAAAAGTATACACTTATTTAATCCTTATTATTGTTATTATTATTATTATTATTATTATTATTATTATTATTATTATTATTATTATTATTATTATTATTATTATTATTATTATTATATTTTGAACTTCCCTTCCTGACCTTTAGTACTTTGGAACACTCCCATGTAACTATATACAATTTGGTGTTTTGAATGTACAATCTATATACAGATATATATCAACATTCATACATACACATACACACATATACATACACACATGTACATACATTTACATACATACATACATACATACATACATACATACATACATACTGTACATACACAAATATATTTAAATGCACTCACATGTCATTCTCTCTCCTTTCATGTCTTCAGCTGTCCTATAAAACATAAAGACCTAAAATGCCCCAAAAACTATCTTAAAAAAACAACAACCTGCGACCGTGTGGTTTAGATGTGAGGTTGTATTTCCTGCCACCGCCATGGCTGTTGATTTATGAGACGTAATGTAACAGACGTTCATTAATTAATTAAAGTTACGCACTAAAGCTTTTCTTTTTGTTAAATGGACATTTCCAGCATAGATAACGAACTTTCAACCTGACAGTGGTTCCAGTTTACCCCCGCAGCCCATAAATGCAGGCGCTGCTGTGAAAAGTGACGAGTCAAGTAAACATGGACAAAGATCCCCTGTGGATTATGTCCAGCACCTTTTTGAACCCATACTTCAACACATTAATGCTCTTCTTGAGACAATATGGAGTTGTTGTTCATTACAGCAAAATGTACCATTTAAAGTGTCTTATACAATCGGCCAATAATGTCCAACTTCCCCCATCTGCACTGACCAGGTCGCATATTGTTCCGTGGTATTATTGCAAGTTTCATTTTTATAGATGGGATGCAATCTTCAGGCACTCATTGTGGTGTTTATGTGCTGTGGCATCCCTATTGTACAGGATGAGGAAACAATTCATCTTTTTTCCTAAAATCCAAACTATTATTGTGTAAATGTTTCTTTTTTTAATTAAATATGTCTTTAATGTTCACCTGCCGTGACGTATGTTTCCTCCCCTCTCTAATACTACCTCATATCCTCTCCATCCTCTCCATCTTTCTTCTCTCTTACTCTTTGTCCCACCTTTCTTTTCTGCTATGTCTTATCTATCTTTTCCCTCACTTATGCCATCAATCTGCTTTATTTCTGCATCTTTCCTCACTCCTTGATCCACTTACCATTCTCTCATAACTCTTCCTCACCCTTCACTTCCCTCCTCTATTATCCCCTCATTGCCATTCTCCTCTGTCTGTGCTCCAGTGTGACTGCGGTGCGTCTACCAGACGGTTTATCCTTTGTCGTCTACGAGTTCTGGGATGGAGAGGAGGAGTGGAAGAGGTGAGTTTTCAATCACATGTGGCTTTACGTACCTAAAAATAATAATATTTCAATCTTAAGCCTAAGCCTAAACCCCTGGCTAATATCTGTCATTCATGCCAGTATTAACAGCTTTTTGTGACTTGTGACTTGTGTGAACAAATTACAGCTTGTTAGAAAAGCCTTAAGGGAGTTAAAGTCACAGTCTTGCTGGAACAGGGGCGGAGCCAGACATTGTAAACACTGTAAACATTGTCTTCATCATTCTAAAACCAGAACACAACAAATGTTGAGGATGACTACTTTTCACTCCTGCCACCTAAAAAGAGGCAAAAATTGCCTGATGCCTAAGTAACATGACATAGGTAGGGTAGGGATTGGGCGTAAACAGCATTACGGATCTTGAACCTATTTTTAGTAGAGTTCACAGAATGAATGGCGATATTTCCCCAGTAATAGAACTTTTGCTCCATTGATTTGTCGGTCCAGTCAGAGAGACTGAGGGGAAATGACACAAAGTTGTACGTTTTTGAAAAACCCTGAAAGACTCGGGGCTTTTGAGAAAACATTCGGGGCTGGAGCCCCAGCAGCCGCCCCCTTGCTCCGCCCCTGTGCTGTAATACTAAAGATGAGCCAAATCAACAGGTAGAATAAAACATTTGTGAATGTCGAGAAAGGCCCATTGCATTCCAACTGATCCACCTTAAACGTATTAGTCATTACCGAGTGTGGACATTCATTTTGTTTCTGAAAAAGCCCCTGAGTCAGCACTCTGGCTCCTCCTAAAAGTTCTTTGGAGCTGACCATGCCGTTTCTTCCTGGCTTTCTTTTCATCAATAGGTGATTGCCAAATAAAGAGAGCGCTCGCATTTCTTCCATTACCGCCGTGAGCCTGTTGGAAGAATTCCTCCGTCCACATTTAATTAGCATTCTTCAGCCACTCACTCAGTCCAGAGTTGCTGAAGCACTTGAGTTGCGTCAGGTCATTATGATTTAGTGATGGCACTGGTTGCTGGGCATGGGGGGAGGTTGCTGATGTAGCTTCCTGCTGATCTGAGTTTCTGCTCCACCGCTCACAGCATCCCACTGCCATTAATATTTCAACTCTTGCAGTAAAGGCTAAGGGCCGTGCTAAGCGGTTGGAGGCCATGTGTGCTCGTGGGCATTTGTGAGCGGCTGTGCAGTGTGCATGCATGTGCTTGTGTGTGCTCTCTCACCCTTCCTTCTGTTTCTAGGCACCTCCAGTCGGCCCCCAACAAAGCCTTTCAGCATGTGAAGGTGGACACACTGTGCCAGCCAGAGGCCGTGTCCTCTGTAGCCGTGCCAGGTCAGTGGTGAAATACCCCAGGGTAAAACAATGTAATGATTACTTTTATCGTCAATTAAAGGAGCAGGCCAATGGTTTTTACCATTGAGATCAGTTTACTTGTCATGAGGAATATGTGAGAAAAGGTTTTAAAAGTCTTTCTGAGATTTAAAAAAACACAAGGGCATTTGCCAGATGCATTATGCAGTCCAATCCAAATGTATTTATTAAGCACATTTAATACCAAATACCAAATTGAATACCAAAGTACAATCAAACACAAGAAAACATAAAAAGAACACAATAAAAACACAAAGACCAGTTTAAAAGACAAAATAAAAAATAATATAGAAAGGCAACTATCACAGTTTGTTAAAAAGATGGGACAGGATTTAAAAAAAGGCAGTGTAGGGGTCAGCCCATGCACAATTTATGATACTGCATTAAATCCATGCCGTAGATACCAAGGGGGTAAGCGAGCATCCGGATAGTGTACCTCTTACGGGGAGACTCTTAGGCTAACAAGCCATCACCTGCTGTTAGCATTCCATTGACTCCCATTCATTTTGGCGTCACTTTGACAGTGTATAACTTTACATCTGAAGCGTTTAAAGACTTCATTTGTCCATTGTTTATTTCTAAAGAAACACGACAATGTATAAAAGGCTCCGTTACCTTGTATCTCACGTTATGGCCCCGTAGCAGCAGTTTTTGTAAAAATAGGCTAACGATTGTGTCATAACCACGCGACTTTCTGTCTCATAGTAGAGGAATTACCGTATAGTCAGGAGAAGCTTGCAGGCAGTTCGACTTACATTAGCTGCTTAAGTTTAATTACTAATGTTAACTAGCATTTTAGTTAGCAATAATTAGCCTGTGCCTATGTTATCTCCTTACATATACCTACGCTCTTCGTCTCTGCAAGAATGGGAATGATTGGCAGAGCTACCAGAAGACTTACAACTTTTAGACAAGTTGCTCACGTCACATCTACGTCGTCAAGCTCAGTTTGAGGCTGCGCAGTAACGCTCAACCATAACCGGAAAAGTGCTTCTAATAGACTTCACTGGTCTCCATCGAAGTCTTCTTTTACTGTGTATGGTAGATATGCGTAAATACTACTCATTTCCGGGTTCTCCTCCGTAAACAACGTACAGTGAAGGAGAGGGTTAACTTCTCCTGCTACAGCTTTTCCGACCGTGGTCAGAAAGCACAAGGGAGACACTTTGTTTCTCTCACTTCGTCTCCAAAGTCGGTACTCGACTCTAATCCCCATCACTCTCTCAATCTCTCTACCACACAATCCCCAGCATACTCACATGCCGGCTCTGCTATTCTCTTAAAGAGATACGCTAGAACGACGCAGACACCAGTGCACAAGTAGAAACCTCAGTCCACTTACATAGGCTATGGCATAAGCTCTGCGTAGATCCTCCGTACAACCATATATGCCCCATACATGGAAGCTACTACCGTAAAGGGGCGATCTCCCCTTTGCTTGAGCCTTGATTTTGGATAGATCCTCAATTGGATCTGCTAGAATAGTCAACGTAGTTAGGTTCAGGCATGGGGAGTGGGGATTGGTCAGGGTTAGGGTAAGAATACCAGGGTAAGCCAATCAGAGGTAGAATAAGACAGAATAAGGTGGCCGTCTAGCAGAGTGTAGGATTGAGTGCTGTTGAAGAGATAACCACACTAAGGACTAAAAGTAAGAATGGATCTGTTCCAATACCCAGACTTGACTTTGCAAGTGGTCAAGTAACTCTCCGGTGGCTGCCAATAGCGCAGCCAGAGCTCACTGGCACAGGCGTGGTTAATGATTGCATCGCTCACTCAAACAGATGGCCCACTCAAGCTCAGATGATTTGTTATTCCTATTGTATTTCCAAATAGAGAACAGTAGGATGGTTTGCATGGTAATACAGTTGGTAGATGGCAGTGAAAAACAAATCACCTTCAGATGTGAACTACACTACTTGGGCACTGAGGCTGTAAAAATGCCACAGAGGGATGGAAATAGGGACAGAGTCAACACTCTCCTTCCTAATGCTATAATGAGGAGATTCCATGTGCATGTTTCATATGAATTGGTCCCTGTATTTTCATTTTAAAAAAAGATTGTATTTCATTTATGCTTATTCATTTCATTCATTCTTTTTTTATTTTCTCATGTTTTTCTTATTCTGATTTGGTAACTGTCTGGATGGATGGAGGTTGTGGCTCCCTCTGTTGGGATGTAGTTGATGTGCTGGTTGTGTATAATAAACCCCACCTGTGTAGTATTGTTTGAGATTTCCTGTGAAACACGCTGAAGAAGGGCTGTCTTAATTGGAGTGCTGTCCAAATTACCTTTATATATTATTATCCACATTAAGGATCCAGCACCGAGTCTTCAAAGTCTTCTAAGTTTCAATGTGCATCCTGTCCTGTCTGTGGGTCCTGTCATAATTGCATAGCATTCAGGTGTGAATAATAATATTCAGGCAGAATCCAGCATGTCATAAACTTCATCTTCCTCAAGTAGAACATTCTTAATTTGCAGATTGCTTTTAGATTAGTTGATTAATTGTTTAATTTGTAAAATGACAAAAAATAGTGTTCTCAGAGCCCAAGATGGCATCCTAAAATAGCTTGTTCACTCAACTGTCCAAACCCAAAGATGTTCATTATAACACAGATATAAAACAGAGGAAATCCTCAAATATTAGAAGCTTGATACATTACTTCATTATTAACCAATTATCAAAATTGTAGGTGATAAATCATGAAATATTTCAGCACTGAATAGAAAGCAATGGAACAAAATAGAAGTTATTCATCTTGTGAAGAGCTCATTGCATGGGTAGAATCTGGTCTCAAAAAATAAAAAAAAATGCAAGTCTCCTTCATACAAGTTAGTCCGTTATGAATAGAAAATCAGGAAATTTTGTAAAATACACAATTACAGAGCCAAGCTGAATGATAATACAGTCTCCTCATAATCCTGAGAAACTGATTAGTCTTTAATCAGTAAGGCTGGCCGTGTATTACTAGAAGCTCAGAGGCATTCTGAACAATTAAAGCAACCTGGCACCATTTAAAACGGCCGACACTGGCATGCATCCGACACTGGCATGCATCCATGCTCTGAGGCACTCTGAGGCTGTCACGGACTTGACTTGGTAATGCCTGGCAGACTGCCATTTGTACTTTTTTCTTGTCTAACTTGCGTTTTTTTATCCATCTCTCCTCTCCCCACTCACTCTCTGACTTCTTTCTTCCTCTGCCTCGCTAAATTTCTCCTCATCTCCATTCAATCTGTTTTTTTCTCTCATTCCCTCACACGTCTTTCTGTCTGTACTCCCCTCTGGGCCTGATTTTCTTTACAAAACTCTGTCTTTCTCTCTAACCTCTTTCTCGCCTGTCATCTCTCTCTTTCTCTCTCTCTCCCTCTGTTTGCAGCCGCCTGGTGCAGTGTGAACAGGGACTAAGCATGAAGATATACAAGTACACGCCACGACTCCTGGACACTCCCCACCTCCTCTTGAACCAACCCTAACCCCCCCTCCCCCGCTCTCACACCCCCAAACCCCTCCTCTTTCAACCCTCACATTCCTCAACTCTTTTTGTAAGTACATGTTTACACAGTGCAAATGAATGGTGTCAACTGCAGTGAAAATTGAACAAACAGTGCATTTTACAACGTAAGATTACTAATGCGTTTGCATCTCACCATGGTAGTTTGCTGGCTCAAGATATTGGATTATGTCATGTTCATGTTTCAAGTAGCTTTGAGCCACTGTGAAGTGGAGTTTGTCATGTAGCAAGGACCCTGGCCTTGAGTTTTTCATGTAGCAGTTACTGTTTTGGGGTAGTATTTAGGGATGTGGTGTTTTTTTTTTTACTCCTGTTAGGGTTGACCACAGGTAGCTCATCTAGTTAGCCGTTATTTAATTCCACATTTGATCCCACATATAGTGTTCTAAAAAAGTAAATTTTTGTTTTATCTTGTAACTGATCAAATGCTTTGGACATTATTCTCACATCAGCCATTCTGAACTCCCATCAACATCTTGAGTAAATGAGGACTATCTACAGACCAAGTTGTCAGATTAGCTTGCAATCTCAGGAAAACTGAATGCTTGTACTTTCCCGAGTCTAAGTAAATGAGTTGGGGTTGTGTCAAAAAATATTATTATGGTGAAAACCATGAAGGCCTTGCAAGCAGTGAGTGAAGATTTTCTGCACTCATGTGGACAAGAGCTAGCTAAAGCTAGCAAAAAGCAGTAAAATTGCACATCTACTGTCTCAATAACTAGATAAAAATGTATTCATACAATAGGCCTATAATAGCCTAATACATAGCCTACAATATCCATTCATAAGCCTACCACATACTGTCAATTTGAGATTCTCCCAAATGGACCTGAAGGCAGCACCATTGCTACATTCTGTTTTTAAACCCTGTTTTTAAGGTAAGAAGGACTCTGAATCAAGGAAGGAAGATACAACATAACCTATGTTGGTGATAGACGGACCAAATCAACCAATCAGACCAACGAAGTGTATGACGTACCAACAGAGCAACGACAAGCCAGGCTACCCCTGCTGCTGCAGGCAAAGCATAGTTCGTTAGCTCAGCAAGCAAGCAACATGTAGGTAAAGGATATTTTCCGTTTGTGTAACGAGAATTTATGAATAAAAGGCCCCATTTCAGGTTCCCGGTCCATATTCCAAAAGAAGGATCCAAGAGAAAAAAGCATTAGCGAGCGGCTAACAGAATCAGGGCTACCGCTGTCTGAAAACGTGTCTAGATAAGGTCAGATTTGCATGCGTTGCTTCCGCTTGCTGAGCCTCGTGAGACCATCCTGATCTCGGGAGCTCCTCGTTGCATCCTAGACCCGCCTCAAAACCAACGCTGATTGGTCGGTCGTTTGGTGAACGGCTCCAAATTTTCTCTGCCTCAAGATGCCAGACTGATCTGCAAGTGGAAAACTGGAGCTCGCGAGATCAGGATGGTCTCACAAGGCTAGATATAACATATCTTTTAAATGTGCTTCATAACAAATACAAGACATTTTCCATCTCAAAGAGAATCCGTATTGACCTGTGGACTGGTTGACTGAGGTATTTTCCTAAGACTAGTGCTACTCTTCTATACATTAACGAGGGAACGAGAGCCTTCCCTCAATACCTCACTATAGTTATGGTGCGTTCTATTTGAACTCGGGAGTCGCAATTTACAAGTTTCCAGTGGGAAATTTCAAATGGAACGCCCCTCAAGTCTGATTTCCGACTTGGAAAGTTGGAGAACCTCACAGTACCCCAAGCAAAGCCGACCTCAAAATCCAACATGGCTGGCTGCTCCGTGCATCACCAACAGTGATAGCTGTAGTAATATACAGTATAATAGCACTCCTGTCTTATTTGTGTCTTATTAAACCAATTGTACATGCAGTCCTATCCAACTTCTACCTGTTGAAATGTTGCTACGCTCTTTGTATGCACAAAATACAGCGTAATGAGTTATTATCAACTGGTATGGCTAACAATGGCTAACCTGGATAGCGCAAACCCCACTGTGAAAAAGTGGTTATTCCGACTAGTTGTACTGGAACGCGGTCAATTGTGTTGTGTGACGTCATTCACTGCTCCGACTTCCGAGGTAAATGGAACGCAGCATTATAGACCTGTGCACACTCATTCTATCAGGGTACCAGGGTTACGGTCGTAACTTTAGGTTTCAAATGCCTACTTGCATCTTTCAGACTTTTCAGATCCATTTGTTTTGTTGCTTGAGCTTGTTGAGTTTCCTCACCCCAAGTACATTCATGGACAATGGCTGCTGTGGGAGTAATGTCTATGATGGTAGGAGCTTAGTTAGCATGTGTAAACACGGCACAGGTTTTTACTGAGCAGCAGAACCCTGCTGAACCCAAATCTGTGTGAAGCCAGACATAATGATTATATCAGTACATCAGATGGTGACATAACCTGGCACCAAAGACCAGCCAATAGGAGAGTTAGGTATCCTGAACAATAAAAACATGTCAGTTGTCACAAGTATTTGGGTATGCAGATGCTAGATGATTTTTGATTGACACACACATAGAGAAACATTGACAACATCACTTTGGGTTTGACTCTCTGTTCTCCTTAAACATTGACATCAGGGTCTTTTAAGAGGTGAGATGAACAGATAGTTTTGCTGTCAAGGGATCATTTGTGACTGCTGCTACCTTGAGACAGAAGAGACTAAGTAGAGAGATGAAGGCAGCACCTCACTGTTCTCCATGCAGCTAAAGTTTGTTTATTTCTGCTTTTTGTTGGTGTATTCCTTGTCTGAATTGGTGGTGGGTAGCTTATATTAGCTGTGTAAGTCTAGTATAGATTGTACATATGAACATGTTATATTATGATTATATTTGTATTTATTGACATGTTTTAGTGCTATGGTGCAAGTTTTTTCCTGAGTGGAAGTGGCAGTAGCTTTCTAGGCGCTGCGGCTTCTTGTAACAGTTTGATTGAATCAGAGTACCCACCATCAGAAACTTCAGACAAATAAACCCGTCTGAATGACTTTGAATATGAAGCCTTACACATCACCACATGCTAGAGTAGCTTTTAAGGGTTTTCAAAAGATGACTTTCTTTTTTGATGTGTAAACTCCTAGTAAACAGGGAAAAGTCCAATAGCAGTCTTTCAGTTTGGCAGCATCAGATTACGCAACACCTGTTTTGTTTTTCATTGGCATATTATTGATACAAAGAGAGTTTCTCCATTGCATTAGATTTCTGTACATCCAACTTTTTCTGTATATCGCTGGAAAAAATTACAATGACTTTGAAATAGGACTTCACAATACTTAGCATACTGTAGCTGATAGATCAGTCACTCAGCATCAATATCTCTCACACACAATGATCATGTATATTACCACTACCAACCCCAACTATAGTAGACCAGGGTCTCAATACCTGTGACTCAACTGGAGGATCTTACAGAAAAATGTGGACCATCAGAGTCAAATGCTGGATGGGTCTGATCAGCTGGGTCTTGTCTCTCAAACATAAAGAAAAAGACCAACATTGGGAAGGTCTGATGAGCAAAACATTCTCATGTGACCTAAGTTAAAAAAAAAAAAAAAAAACTCGGAGAGCGCAGACCTCCACCAAGGCATGCTCTATCTCGCAGTGTTACAATCTGACTTGAGGCAGCGTTCATATGAATTTTCCCAGTTGGGAACTAATTTTTCTGATTATTCCGACACCACGTGAATGCAGCACAATTGCCCTATCTTGCAATGTGATTGAAAGTGAGAAATAATTTGTGTATCTGCCCTGTGATTTGGATACGCTGCAAAATTGAATGGGTTCTTCCTTGGCCCATGCAACACCCAGACAGACAGCCAGACAGACAGACAGACATTGGCCTTAGTTTCTTTCCACAATCCAAATACATACAAGTAAATTGAGACTTCTACAGTAAAGTATACATAAAGGTGATCATGTGACTACAAATTGGCTAAATTGGAAATCTTTCCTTCCTTCCAACTCTGAAAACTATAATTAGAGGTAAACAAACCTACTCAATGGAGGTTAAGTCTTGTCTAATTTTTGCCACATTTTCTGTGTTTGGCCATTCCCGTGTTCTTGACCCACCTCTGCATCTGTTCTGATCGTTATTGATCTTTAGCACAAATCTCACCTGAAACCATCCATTCACTGTGGGATGGCCTGTGGTCTAATTCAGGTCAAAAGACCCAGACTCAATCCCAACCCAAGACACCTCACCTAACCTCACCCCTCACCAACACCACTATAAGCCCACCACTGTAATACAATTCAATTCAATTCAATTTTATTTATAGGATCAAATCATAACAAGAGTTATCTCAGGACACTTTACAGATAGAGTAGGTCTAGACCACACTCTATAATTTACAAACACCCAACAATTCCAGTAATTCAGTAATAATACAATCAGACTCTCGCTCAGAAAGCACAATGTAAAAATTGAGTGAATATTGTGACTTAAAGATACAGTTTATTATGTATGATGAGAGTATTTAAAGATATATAGTATTACTGCTTATCTGGTTAAAGATGTGTTGATGATTCACTACTTCTTTATAGCTCTATACTTTCAAAGGTGCCATCTTGCCATCCACCTCACGGTTGAGTCTATTTTCTCTATTATCATCTGTAAATGACAGCCTGTCTGTCATCGGCCAGTACTGTGGTAGCAGTGAGTGGGGATCCAGCTACACTGATACTAATATTGATCTAGCACCGTGCTGGGCTGCATTGAGCAGGGCAGAACTATGTGGAATGTGGGAGTGTTGAATATTATTACATATTCTGTTTTACAGTAGGCTTATAGAACAGGCATGCGAAGGCGTTGCTGCTTTATCTGTGAAATGTCTCTGCTAATCTCTCAGTGTCTGTGTTAAAGGCACCCTGTGGAGTTTTTGAACCACTAGTAGTGCTATGGATCAATGTTTTTACAAGAGGGTCCCTGATCTGTTTGTATGGTGCGGGCGACAGGATACACATTGTTGTCGCTGGTTTCATGCTATTTTGCTGATCAACACTAAGTAGCGGTAAAGCACCAAGAAATGTTTCAATGCACCAACAAAGGCAAATAAGATGAAGGCCACTAGCAAGCTGTGCTATACTCGATTTGAAATATAAAAACATGGCTTTGCAAATGTTTAAGAGAAAGGAAATGCATTCAACACGTTAAGACTCACAGACATAAAATTAGTGGAAGTAGCATTCGTGACATAACCCATTGGTTTGTGAACTGCCGTTTTGAAACCTCGAATTGGGCGATACGGGCGTCGCCATTATGTTTTTTTGCAACTGGATGTAATGATTTTTGACAAGAGGGTGGAGCTGGGGAGGATGCCTCAGCTAAAGAGGGAAAGTTGGCGATTTTCAGCACTTCTGAAGCGAGTCATCCAGCAGAGTTTTACTGACAGGCCTCTGGATACTGCCACCATTCGTCTGCATGTACAGCAGAACAGAAAATTGGCAAACATTCCCTTTAGTTACAAGCTAACACTAGCGGTAGCTAGCAAGCTTAGTTAGCAGAACGCTGAATAGGTATTTCTAGGCGATCAAAATGTCCCAATTAAACTTTAATAAAGTGAAAACACACAGTGAGAGTGTCAAAGTTCAGGATTAAAACACAGATAACACCATAAACAAGTTCACAGCTATTTTAATGTACAAAGGGCCATGGTTAGCATTGCTAAGCCTGTGTAATTGTCTGACTTCCATCTGTAGCTAAAATTTTATATACCAAGAATCAAAATAACGTGAACATACGGACACTTTAGACACTAAACATTTTTGGTGTTTATTCATGCAAATATTTAAAATCAAATATCAATATGATAATAGCATGATGTTAAACATTCATTAGATGTACTCCTATCCTAAATCCTGTCTCCTGTTTCCAGTAGCAGAAATCAAGTGTATGTACATATACATATGTACATACGCATTTTATCTGCTATACCATCCTATCATAGGCTGTTGTCTGTGCCATCATCTCGCCTTTGGGCGGCAGTTGGTGCCAAATGCAGCAGCAGAAACATCATCTCTGCATCACTTGGATGGATTACCCTGGCTCCCTATAGAGTTCACTTTATAATTCTTTAAGTTACTTTTAAAGTCGGCTGTAGCTTTAGCTTTGTTATAATTAGTGATCGTTTAAACACCTTTTAATCTGCACCAAGACCACTCAGCTTTGTGAGGGGTAAATGTATAAACATTGACAGCTTTAGTGTGTAAGTTGTTTATATTAATGAAGGTCCGTTACATTCAAGCCATTGCCAAATGAGGTGATACAAAGCTAATTAAGACTATCAGCTCCATAAAACTCTCTCTGTATTTCTCAGTATGGCTGTGTTTACAAAATGATACCATCCGGCGACCTTTGCGTGCAGAAAATCGAGCGAAGATAATTACCTCTTCTGCAGAGTCCATCATGTTTTCTTAATCCTCCGTGTCCTTGAGCTACCAGCAGCTTTGTGGAGGAGGGGTGGGGGCGGTGCGCGATCACGGAAGGTTTGCATCATGTGGATGCACCGACAGTGTTGTTGTCATTACTTAGAATTCCTCATGGGGGAGACAGAAACTACACACTACAGCTGTCAACTACAGACTTACATTTACTTGGCTTTGATTATTTTCAGGCTAGACATATTTTGGAGCTATTTTGAGGCTAGCATTAAAGTGCCCCTAGCACTCCCATTCAAAAAGCCATTTGATCAAAAAACGAGAATACGGTAAATCTTAAAACTGGTGCTTCCATCCTAAATATGTTTTTAAACGAAAGTTTGACTCGCGTACATTCACAAAAAGACCCTAGGTTGCATTTTGGTGAGAGTTACGCTTTAACACCATATTCTCACATACAGATCAGAGTACTTTTCCCCTGTTAATCTCACTTGAACCACATCTTCAGGACGTTTAAATTAAACCTCAGATTCCTACAGTGATTTAAATCTCAGCTTCTGAGGACGCAGCAATGGGGGTTTAAGAGACCACGTGGTGTTGTTCCAGACGACACAGGTTTAAACCCGTCCTGCTGAACCTTAAACTGCAGCTAAGCTAATGAAAGACCAACAGTGAGCAACACTGACCGTAAACAGGACTTTGGTTTGTTCACAAGAAAGCTCCACAGGGTACCGTTAATCTTTCACTTCTTAAAAAATATAACTACTTGCACTCCTGTGCCAAATTTTGTTTGCGTTCAAGAAGGAGCTGCTGTATTCTGAATAGAAACATAAAGCCATATTGCATGGATTGATGTTTACATGTCAGTGACATACTATACTGATAGCCATAGTTTTACAGTACTCGAGCGCTCAGCTGAATGCAGCCCACATGCTCTAATCGAGGGTTTCTTTCCTGTACATTGTGCCCAGCGTGGTTGGGTTGTGTATGATGAGGTAGATAGTGAGTGAACTGTCAGAAATGCCAATACTGTTTCCTATTGATACATTCCTGAATGTCCCTCAGACTGTGCAACCCGTTCTTTTCTATCCTCCTACTCCTCAGTGCAACCTGTGCTTGGTCATACAATGAAAGAGTTAAGTCATTGAAAAGTAGCGCAACAGGCCTTGATTAAATGTTTCCTGGCGATCAGTTTCTGTAGCTGTAGGGAAGCTGGTGGACAGGAAGTGTGTCACATGGGCCACTTTCAGCCCCGACAAAACGTAGCAACACGTGTTTTTTTTAAACGGGGTTTGCGTTGAACACCCTGTTGTGTGCTTGAGCACTCTGCCTTTTTATTAACACGAGTTTACATGCACGTCTCTGCTGATTGGGTCTCACCTGTGACACAGCCAATAAACGAGAGATACACCCACCAAACGAGAGAAAACATATCTCAAAGCTGTTGCGTAACGTTTTCACACCAGGAAAACGTAGCAAAACGGTGCACACTGTTTTGAGATTGAACGTGCCCCAGGTTTACCTCAGACCCAAACAGAATATGCGGAATTTTTCAGCAGTGATCCAGAATTTAAATTTGCGGACTGTTTTTCTCCTTGGGGTGAAGATGTGTTAAAATTCTGAGTTTAAGAAAAATATATATATATTTGTTTAAAATCTCTGGAAAATTCAGCAGAAATCTGCTTCTGTAGGTTCCGTGTGGCCCTGCTCAACTGTTCAAGGCCCTAACTCTTCCCTTCTATGGCTGTGTTCTTTTCTATCCTTCAACTGAGTGCATGTTAACTGAATGTCCAGTAACTTCTTCGCTGTAGTATTAGGCCATGCTACTCTTCAATGGGTTTTGTGCATTTCTTACCTTCTTTCTTTTCTAGTATTCCTATGAAGGAGACAGAGACTAAAATCTATTATATACAATATATATGACTAGAAAAATGGCATACAAGAATGAACATTCACTTTTATGGTAATGTTAATAAAATATTAATTCTTAATGTATGTTTCAGTAAAACTGCTTTCTCTTAAGTGTAGAGACTTAATGCAGGGATGCAAGTATTATATTTGGTCTTTAAAGAATATCTTGTTGAAATTCTAGATGATGTAGAGTGATGCAAATTCAATAAAACTATAAAACTAAAAGGTGTGCTGTGTGTGGCTTTGATTTTAAATCCTGTCGATGATTCATATTGGTGCTTGTTTCATGCTGAACGTTTCTGGCAGATCTGTGGTTCATTTGAACTTTCAGTCATCCTGTGTTGGAGTCTAATCATCCTGCATGACAATCCTCAATTCACAAATGTTTACTTTATGGTTTGATAAGCATTCAAATGGGGTAAGCTATGAACAATCCAGTTCACCTGATCTCAACACAACAAAACACAGGACTGGAGCGGGATGTGTTCAGTCTTTTTCAGCTTATTCCTCATGGTTACAGCGTCTCCCAAATCCAAAATAATTCTAAGATTTTGAGATTATGATGTAGTGTATCCACATTGGAAAAGTGGCGAAATTAAGTATACTTACACCAGACAGTATGCATGCTAAATACGGTTGATGAGTCCATTGTTGACGTACACTTTTCTCCCACTGTACAATGCAAAATAGAAATGGAGGAGCTTCTCACAGCTAAAACTAACTCAGTGGTGGAGGAAGTACCACTTGAAACTTGCAACCAGGGCTGTATTCAAGTCCACCTTTGTTGAGTCCAAGACAAGTCCAAGACCAGAACTAGTCGAGACCGAGTTAAGACCAATGTACTTTCATTAGTCCAGACTAGTACTACTCAGTCTGTGAAAACCGGTGTATTATGTCTGCTGCGACTCTGGAGGAAACTCATTAGGATTATTGTCGCTTTTGATTATGACCATTTTTAAAATCTGTCCCTTCTGACTTCCCCAACTTTAAGTAAGTGCGATACTAAACAGCAGGAGTGCCCCTGTATACATCCACTCGCTTCTGGAACCGAGTGGCTGAGGAGCAAAATGTAGCCACACTGGTTGTTAATAAACAAGATATCTTATTCAGGGATTTATTTTCCACATTAAACTAAAACAGCAAACAGATACACATTCAACAAAGGTTTTAATATAAATAATTTTATTCAATAATGTTTTCATTAACTCAATATTCACTGTTACCTTGACTACTTTACACATCATTAACTATTTATGGAGCAGTTTTTTTTAAACATACAAAACAAGACTTATTTACACACATCCAAATATACAGAAACGTCAACATATCCTCCCTCCCCATCCGTTGTGTCGACCTCAAGCAACCGCTGTCAACTCAGTCTTATATGGCTCTATCAACAGGTCTTAGACAAACGCAGCAACAAAAAAAAAACGTCCCTTTTTCAGGACACTGTAGTTTAAAGATAATTTAGGAAAAATCCAAATAACTTTACAGATCTTTATTGTAAAGGTTTCAAACTGTATTTTCCCTGCGTGTTCAATGAACCATAAACTATTAATGAACATGCACCTGTGCAACGGTTGGTAAGACAATAACAGCTTACAGCCGATAGGCAATTATGGTCACAGTTAGGAAAGTGAAGGGACCTTTGTACTGACTCTGAAAAACACCAAAGAAAGATGCCCGGGTCCCTGTTAATCTGCATTAATGTGTGTTAGGCATGCTGCAAGGAGGCATGAGGACTGCAGCTGTGGCCGGGGAAATAAATTGCAATGTCCGTACTGTGAGACGCTTTAAAGGCCATTTTACAGTCACCGCAGCCGAGCTTGCGCGCGCCAGGATTTTGAGTGCGCGCCCTCTGGTCGCGCACTCTATTTTTTCCGGCGGCGCGCAACAAAGCGGAAACAGGAAGCATGAACGAGCTCGAGAGCAACCGGATGCCAGGACTCTCAATGACCGCAAGTCTCTCTTGTAAACTTACTGGGTTAAGATGAGTTCTTTTATGGTGAATGAAAGTCTTGATCCGACGAAGTAGGTCATCGTATCAAATTGAAGCATTGACGTCAATGCCAGTTCTGCCGTTGTTTACCTTTTTCTTCTTCTTCTAGTCCGTAGAAATAGCAAAGTCAGTAGCCTTTCCTCATTAACGACACCTCTGTTCAGGAGAAGACTGCAACTTGCGTCGCAACCACCATGCACAAGTATAAACAGTTAAGGCGCTCCCATGACGTCACACTGGCGCGCGACAGGTCGGCTGCAGCGAGTATACCCCACGTTTTAGAGAGCGCTACAGGGAGACAGGAAGGACAGCCGATCGTCCTTGCAGTGGCAGACCACGTTTAACAATAATAACAATAATACATTTTATTAATGGGCGCCTTTCATAGCACCCAAGGACACCTTACAGTTAAAACAAGCAAACATAAAGTTAAAAAGGCAAATATAATTAAAACAAACTTAAAAATTGAGAAATAAAATTAAAAGAAAGCAATATATCCGTGAATACGATGGACAGTGGAGTTATGTGGGGTAGGCCTTTTGGAATAGGGGAGTTTTGAGGGAGGTTTTTAAAGGCGGGGAGAGTCTCAATGGAAAGAGGGAGGGAGTTCCAAAGGAGAGGGGCAGAATGGCTGAAGGCTCTGAATCCCATTGTGGACAGGCAGGCAGAAGGAGTTGGAAAGCAGTGAGGAAGAGGAGGATCGGAGAGGTCGGGATGGAGTGTAAGGCTGAAGGAGTTCAGAGAGGTATGGAGGAGCGAGATCATGGAGGGCTTGGAAGGTGAGGAGAAGAATCGTAAAGTCAATACGGTATTGGACAGGGAGCCAGTGGTGTTTGAGGAGTGGAGTAATGTGTTCGGTGGCTGGGGTTCTGGTGATAATACGGGCAGCTCTGTTCTGTACCAATTGGAATTTATGGATGGACTTGTGGGGTAAATCGGAGAGGATTAATCAATACGGGAAGTGACAAGAGCGTGGAAGAGAGTAGCAGTCTTGTTGTTGTAACAACACCTGCACAGGATCAGTACATCTGGATATCACACCTGCGGGACAGGTACAGGATGGCAACGGCAAGAACTGGCAAATCTGGTGCAGTCCATGAGGAGGAGATGCACTGCAGTACTTAATGCAGCTGGTAGCCATACCAGATACTCAGTGGTACGTTTGATTTCACACCACCTTTGTTCAGGGGCACATTATTCCATTTCTCTTTGTCACATGTCTGTGAAACTTGTTCAGTTTATGTCTTACCCAGGATTTCCACAGGCTGCGGAACTACTGCGGAACGGCTCCGCAACGTCGGCGGAGTCAATCGGTTTCCATTAAAGTCAACGTGTGTATTTCCACCAGCTGCATAACGTCTGCGTTCCGACTCCGGCACAGCTCCGGCGGTCGCAGTTCTGCGGATCAGATACGCAGAGCTTCTATTTTTGCCGGACGCCGGAGAGCTCCGCAGCAATTCAGCACACGGCAGATAGTGCGGGACAGGAAGTCGAGCACAGAAACAAAATAAAACATCCGGTTAACTTTCAAAATAAAATACACCGTGCTCACGAAGGATCACATTTCTCTTCACTACACCTTGAAAACACGGCACGGAGTTGTTTCCTCTCTACTCCTCGGAATAGAAACAAACTGTTGGTGGTTTTGTGGTTCTATTCTGCGTGAATTCGCGAGATCTAGTGGGTCCTCGTGACTACAGCTGTCAGTCCTGGCCGCAGCCGTTCCGCAACAACTCCGGATCCGGTTGGTATTGACGGACGGCGGACCACGGAGACTTTCCGCAGCGGAGACGTTCCGCAACAGTTACGCAGCCTGTGGAAATCCTGGGTTAGTTGTCGAAACTTTTTTATGTTCATACAAATATTTACACACGTTAAAGCTTTAGTGCGTAACTTTTTAATATTAATGAGCGTTCATTACATTCAAGCCATTGCCAAATGAGTTGATACAAAGCTAATTAAGACTATCAGCTCAACACAACTCTCTCTGTATTTCTCAGTATGGCTATGTTCAGAAGATTGTGGCATCTGGCGACTTTTGCGCGCAGAAACTCGAGTGAAGATAATTACCTCTTCTGAAGAGTCCATCATGTTTTTTTAATCCTCCGTGTCCTCCTCAGCTACTAGCAACTGCGTGGAAGAGTGGTGGGGGTGCGCGATCGCGGAAGGCTTGTATCATGTCGACGCGCCGACAGTTTTGTTGTCATTACTTAGAATTCCTCATGGGGGTGACATAAACTATGCACTTTAGCTTTAAGTTTGCTTAAAATATAAAAGCAGTTGAAATTGAGAGGATGTTTCTTTTTTTGCTGAGTTTAGTACTAATCAGGCCATAACATATTCATATTGATTGTTCAGAGATCATGTCCAGTTTTTAAACTCCATTGTGGCCAGAATTCCCCATGGGCTCTCCAGGGGAAAGATGAAAAGGGGTTAGGATCCAGTCACCCCTGTCTGCATGAAAAGCCCCGGATCAGTGAGGGAGGAGGAACAGTCAGATCTTTCCAAGGACCTGCATGAAAGCGATGGTGGTGCTCTGGCCGAAGATGAAAGTCCCGCAGAGCAGGGTCACCACTCCCCACACTGTGAGGGTGACTCTGCAGAGGAGAGAGAAGGTACAAGTGGCAAAGACAAATGTAACAACTGAAGCATATCTTGCAAGCATCTCTCAGATCAGTCAGGAAAAACAAACAATGCATCATCCCTTTAGTCCAGGGGTCTTCAACGTTTTATAAGCCAAGGAGCCCTTAACTGAAAGAGAGACGGAGCAATTCAATTAAATTCAATTTTATTTATAGTATCAAATCATAACAGGAGTTATCTCAAGACACTTTACAGATAGAGTAGGTCTAGACCCCCTACTACATATATTGTATAAAATTAAGTTTCATATTAAACTGGGCATACAATAACGTGTAGGGTGGCCTAAAACCTTTATACATACCTTTTTTGCACAGAATACTGAGCTATTAAAATAGCCTACTAATTGTTGGCATGATTTTATAAATCATGTTTTAATATTGAAACATACATGTGGCACAGTGAATCTTTAGGATTAACTGTATCTGTGGATGGCTACCTTAATGACTACATTACCTATAGACCAGTAAGCAGTGGGGATTTATGTTTGCTAATAATATGTTGGATTCATGTAAAGACTTTAATTTTTGAAAACACTTTCAAAAATTACCAATAATTCAGAGCCCCCCCTTCATTGACTCTGATGACCCCCCAAGGGGTTCAGGACCCCCTGACTGAAGATCCCTGCTTTAGTCTATCCCAGGGGTTTCCAAAGCTGCCAACCCCCCAGCCACTGCTGCTGCAACTGTCGATGTGGGCCAAATCAGTGGGCTAAACTACAATAACCAACTTTGTTTTTTTAAATAGTGGAATATGTCCGTGCCTTTCACCTCATACGGAATCTTAATATTGTGTCAGGCTTTGTTTGATATCTATAGTGTCAGCTAAAATGCCTTTTTATTGAGTTTCCTCTTAGTGAAATGCTCTGAGTGAATTTAAGCTAGGCTTTTATTTTGAAGGATCGACACGTAAGAATGCACCTTTATGGTGCGGTCGTTACATTTTATTCAGTTTATTAATATCCAATATCCGATGCTGTCCAAACTACTCCAAGATCCAAACACAAAGTTCATAGGGTACCCAGGAAACCGTTCTCGAAATATGTGAAAGACAACGGACACACACACGTACGCACACATACAGAGATTCCCACATTTATAGTTATATATAAACAGTACAAAAAAGTGTCAAATTAACAGGCAAATATGTCAACGAGTCACAATATTGCCATTATCACGATACTAAAGTGCTCACATTATACTCATTTTCAGGTTCATAATTGTATTTAGAGGTTGTACCAGAATAGGTTTACTTTTCAAAAAACACCATATTTTTCTCGTACTGCACATTGCTGCAGCTCCTCTTTTCACCCTGTGTGTTGAGCTCTCAGTTTCAGCTACAGAGTGAGGCATCTCACTTCTGTTCCATCTTTGTTGGGAGTCGCACATGTGCAGTAGCTAGGTAAGGACTGCTAGCCAGTCAGAAGCAGAGTCTGAGGGCGTGCCACGCTAGCAGCTAGGCGAGCATTATAACGTGTGTTACAAAGTGATGCACGTTTGCCTCTGAAGTAAAGGCTGGACTACACTACTGTTGGAGATGGTAAGTCCCTTTGGGGTGGACTTTGGGCTTTTTCACTTTGTAAACCTATTACATGCACAAAAAAGATATTTATAATAAAGGAAAAAGACAAAAAGCATAATATGAGCACTTTAAATATTTCATTTTATATCATGATACTAAAAATGATACCGGTATTATTGTGAACGATTATACCGCACCCCTAATTGTTAATATATAATGTGTCAAAGTAGCTGGATTGACAAACAGACCAACTGACAGGAAGACATCACCATCGTCAGACAGGATTTTAGATGGAGCGCAGAGCTTCGCCTTATCTCCCACTCCAATTTCACAACGGTACCGCTCACACCATGTTGAGTGTGAAAGCATGCCTGAGCCCATCTTGTGCTACTGCAGCACAGAACATGCAGATGAGCGGTGCCGACCATCCCTCAGTACCCGCCTGTGCCTGTCATCCGGTGGACATTTTGCTGGCGAAGCTCCAGGCATGAGGGGAGGGTGGGCACCTTTTATTTGATACACCGTCTTTTTTTGGAGCGAGTGATGAGCTGTTTAAAGCTATAGTGCGTAGTTTCTGTCTGCACCATGAGGAATTTAACAAAACTGTTGGCAAATCCACATGATACAAGCCTTCCATGACCGCGCACCCCCCCTCCTCCACGTAGTTGCTAGTAGCCAAGGAGGAGACGGAGGATTAAAAAAAAGAAAGTCACCGGACGCCACAATCTTCTGAACATAGCCTCACTGAGAAATACAGAGAGAGTTGTGTGGAGCTGATAGTCTTAATTAGCTTTGTAGCAACTAATTTGGCAACGGCTTGAAGATAACGGACGTTCTTTAATATGAAAAAGTTACGCACTAAAGCTTTAAGTAGAGCGGTGTGAAATCTAAGTTGAGCGCGGAGCGATATTGAGTGGGGGGAACGAACAGCTCTGTGAGCGAGGGACGGAAATTCTCATCGCTCCGCTCACACGTTCTGTACTCAGACACACCAATACCAGCACAAAAACTATTTTACAATCTTAAATCATCAAGGTTTCTCTAAGAGTGATCAACACCCACTCAGGCAGTTCAGCATACATTACTACAGTACATCCATTCATTGTCTCTTGAGTATTTCTTTGCATTATCACCCAGACGTACATATTTACAATAGATTAACATTTAAATGAAGTGTATTCTCACCTGGTCTTACAGGATACTGGCTCAGACTGCATGGCAAATATCAAACAGAGTCCTGTTGAAACACATGGCGGGGTTTAAAGGGTTGCAACACATTTGAGTATACTATATGAATGTGTAAGCAGAGTTTTACCTGGGAAGATGAAGATGAAAAAGGCGCTGATCCCTCCGACGACACTGATCACCTTGCTGATGTCCGGTACGTACATGGCGATGAGCAGTGTCACCGTTATCCACAGGACTGTCAGCGTGTAGCGGCTGCGGCTTTCAAACGCCACCGTGACCACGCCGTGGCGCCTCCGCCGCCAGCTCAGCAGGGGGTCCTGGATCACTGACCTGATGTGCAGGAATGGGTGTGGTTTTGATCAGTCAGTACGGCTAAAGAAAGTCTCTATGCAGCCAAAACACATCGTCATACGTTATCTGTTAACACTGCGGCCCAGGCAGAGAATGTGAGTGTGTGTCTGTGTTGACTGTAAATAAGACTATTTCAACTTCCTCTAAACATTTCTGATGACTTTGGATTAGGGCTGCACGATATGAGGAAAATATCTAGTTGCGATTATTTTGACTGAATTGCAGTATGATTCACGATATTGGAGGGAATGATCAGTTTTGTATCATTATTATTAAACTGATTTTTGCGAGGATCTGTACCCAACAAGGATTTTGTTCATACGAGCATATAGCATACGAGACTGGGACGTCTCTGCAACACCACAATGCTTAATTCAGAATGGTTGACACACATTTTGCCTTCAACAAATATTGCGCCCCCCTCTGCGATGTGAATGTTGCATTAATCCATATTGCGATTTGATAAAATTGCGGTTGATTGTGCTGCACTACTTTGGATGATTTCATTTGTGTGAAAAGGTGAGAAAGAGTGAGTCTTTCTATAGGAGTCGACTGAAGTGAGAGAAGTTCACTAAGGCCATGTCCCTGACCTGCCCAGCAGCAGGATGATGGGATAGATGGTGATGATGGAAACTCCAAACAGCAGCCGGGCGATGAGCATCAGAATGTCATCGCCAGTGTACGACATCAAGATGTCGGCCTTCACATCCTTTCCAAACGTCAGGTACCCATAAACCCCTGTAACAGAAAGAAAAGGAAGCTAAAAGCAACACCAGCATGCCAACCTTCTCACAATGACAACGCTAATATGCAAGTAAGTAGTATAAGCAGACATGGGGGACTCGAGTCACATGACTTGACTCGAGTTAGACTCGAGTCGCAAATTTTAGGACTTGAGACTTGCTTGATAAACATTCATAAAAGACTCGACTTGACTTTGACTTGACATTCATGACTTGAGACTTGACTTAGACTTGAGTCAAATGACTTGAAATGACTTGATTTTCTGTTTAATAAATATATATTTTTCCTCTCTGATATTGAGGAGGAGTTAACGTTACGATTTTAGTGCTGTTGCATGCGCGGGAGCCCGTTGTTATGGTGACGCGCCACACGGCGGCAGACCTGCAGTAAACGAGACTGGCTACGGTTGTTATTTAACGTCATGGATTCCTCTGCACCGAAAATAATAAAGTTTGGCTATAAGGATTACACATCTGACCAGGCAAAGAAGAAACGGGCGGCAGTTTGCAAGGTCTGCTGTACAAAAAAATCCGACGTCAACCACCACCGCGGCGAATTTCATCAGACACTTCAAATCGGGAAAGATTCAGGTTCCAGTCCCCATATTCAGCTGAACCACTATTTGGATGCTTGTGATGAACAGAACTCCCTTCAGTTTTGGGCCAAGAATAAGCACACCCTCCCCCTTTTGTTCAAGGTGGCGGTAAGAGCGAATACAGCTAGGCACACTGTATACATACACATAACAAACTGCTCTCTCTCTCTCTCTCTCTCTCTCTCTCTCTCTCTCTCTCTCTCTCTCTCTCTCACACACACACACATGCAGACACACACGCAGTTGTGCAGATGAAGTATGTGAATGAAGCTAGGCACACATACACACACACACACACACACACACTGCACTCACACACACCACATGCACACATTCACTCACCAATATTAATAACTTTTCATTCACTCTCTCTCTCAAACACGCACACATTCACTCACAAATACACTGACAAATATTAACATATAGCCTAATCTCTCCAAATTATGCAAAGGTGGTGGGATTCAGCTAATCTTAAAGAATGTTTTTTTCAAGAGAAGGAAAGGTTAAATGTGTTTCTGTCCCATAAAAGTGAGGCATGTTTGAAGAATATTATTTGACTTAGAAACCATTATACTTGAATTGTTTGCATGAATTTCATGATTTGATGTCATGTTTGAGGCATATTGATATTTCTGTTGGCCTAATATCAGTTTTAGGCTGTGCTTTTTTAAATCTTTATACATTTAAACTGTTCAGATATATGTGGCTTGGACGCAATGCCTTTTGAATATTGAGTAGGAAAAAATGCAAATAAAACTCCAGCAGTTATAACCACTGTCTTTAGCTTGTTTAAAAATGGAAACTTTTGTATGACTTGACTTGACTTGCTTGACCAAAGCTATGACTTGACTTGACTTGCTTGATTGTCACACAAAATGACTTGGACTTGCTTGAGACTTGAAGGTTAAGACTTGAGACTTGCTTGTGACTTGCCCATGTGTGACTTACTCCCATCTCTGAGTATAAGTATATTGATGAACATGTTCACCATCTTAGTTTAGGCTGTTTTATGCTTCTGCGTCGAATCGACGGCGTACCCCCGCAGACCCCTCTGCGTCGCCCCTCCGAGCCCTCCGCCCTAGCTCGACATGCACCTCCAAAAATGTGTTACTTCGCGTTGAGGCGACGCAGACCGCAAGGACTGTGATTGGTCAACTCGTCCTGTGTGTTGATAGTCAGTGTTTCAAGCAGCCTACTGTGGGGAGTAGCAACATGCTAGTTCACTGACATAAGCTTTGCAAATAAATTCAGACATATTTTGGTTACAATGACGGGGTTATCCGTTTGTAAAGTGTCTATATGTCAGTAACGTTTTGAAATTAGCACTTCGCCAGCAAGCAGTACTTTGTGGGCAGTTGTCCTAAAGTTTGCTTGCTAACATAACATAAACTGGCTGGCAGACACCTCGCAAATAACCTCCAACTTATTTTCTGCACCGCGATGCAAAGCAACCCCGACGCAGAACCCCCAAAAGGGTCACAACGCCGTAGGAGCGACGGCGTAGCTACGGCGTAGCTGCGGCGTGAAGTTGACGCAGAAGCATAAAACAGCCTTTAGCGTGCTGATTTTTTTCTAATTCGGCTCTAAAGGCAGTACAGCTGAGGTTGATCGGAAAGCCATTAATTTTACAGGTATTTGGTCTTAAAAGTCCAAAGTATCCAAAGTATTGGATAAAGTGATATTTTTTGAGCTGATAATTGCACTGGAGGAAAAGTCAAGAGGATCACCAAGGTTATTACAAGTCATCCTGATGGGACATTACTGTGTGTAACAACTGTCATGACAACCCATCCTATAGGTGTCGAGACGTTTCACTCAAAACCACAAATGTCAACCTCATGGCGGCACTAGAGGAAACGTCAGGGCCAATTACGATCCATTGTCTGGAGGCATTGAATATCTGTAGATTTAAATAAAATGTCGTGCAACCCATCCAATCGATGTTGAGATGTTTCAGTTTAGACCGAATCAGTGGACTCACCCACACTGCCATTCATAGACTGGCTAAAAATCTTGTTCATGAGGACATAACTGCTTTAAAGTCTCCTTTTACAAACTAGAAGCTGCAGCATCCAAAGGACGCTCCTCACTTCACCTTGATGTGAGCCACATACATGTAGCTATAGATGAAAAAAGTGGTCCAAGCATACCTCTGGAACAGACGTCTCTGTATCAAACCCCCCACGCACGCGCGCACGCACGCACGCACGCACGCACACACACACACACACACACACACACACACACACACACACACACACACACACACACACACACACACACACACACACACACACACACACACACACACACACACACACACACCCCTTCCTGATGCTGCTTAGGATTGGGCATTGAGAACCGGTTCCAAGTTTTTTTTATTGGAATCCTTTGGAGAATTTGGTTTTGAATCAGATTACCGTTACCAAATTTAACAGCAAGCAAGTTTTGGTTTTGGTACCGGCAAACAGTACTTCCAGGCACTTACTGTGTTGCAGCCATTGAGCACAGTAAGTGGCGCTCTAAATGATGGCTTTTTACTTTAAAAAAAGCACGGTAAAACTGTTAATCACCATTGAATCAAAATAAAATGTTCCTCTTATCTGTGATAATAAGCGTGTGACCAGTTTCAACTTCATCCCTCAAATAATTGCAACCGAGAATCGATAAGAACCGGAACGGAAAGGAAGAATCAGAGTTGTTAAAATGCAAACGATGCCCAACCTTACTGCTGATGTTGCACTGGAAATGCACCCAGAGAAATCGGGTGCGTTATAATCACGGAATAATGTAAGTGGGAGCTTGTCTGACCTGTAAGGGAATAGATGATGAGACAGATGATCATCGAGACCACAGAGATGAAGACCCAATGAGAGAGCCGCTGGTTCTCCATGCTGCTGTAGATGGCGATGGACGCCTCGTGGCACTGGAACAAACACACAGATGGAGTGATTAAGGGTGATATCAACTGTTGGTGTGTTTGGTTGGAATAAACTCCAGGGATGGTGGGGACTAGTTGTTGGTCAGACAGATTGGGTGCCTCTCTAGCAGCCAACCTTGAATTTTTTCTCATATGTTTGGAGCTCAGAGCGCAGGGTGAGGATTCCAGCGGTTCTTATTATCTCTGATCTCTCTCTGCCGGTGAGATGAACTGAGATGAGAAAGGGAATTAAATGAAGGATAGGGGCTCCGAGCGGCACAATGGGGTGAGTTAAACCATCACAGAGGTCAGGATACAGACTCTCGTCCCCACTTGATCCCAGCTGCCATCACCCAGGTTTTTAAATCTCCCTTCCCATTTCCTGCCTTCCCCTCTTCCACTCCTCTCAAGATCTCATCAGCTCTCTTTTCAACCCTTTGCAGTGCAATCACTCACCCTGTGTGTGTGTGCGTGTGTGTTTTTGTGAGAGGACACGCGTCGGTCTGTTCGTACTTTCCCCCTACTTTTATTAGATTCTGCCAGCATCCCTCAGGGGTTGCCTTGGCAACTTGAGAAGTTACACACACAGCCTGTCTTGCTTTAGATTGACAGAATGATCCTTTCCCCCCATACTCTACTCTGCTATTAAATATGAAAGGCTCACTGTGCAGCAGGGATCCCGCGGAGCAAAGCGGCCCCAGGCTGCTGACCTTCACTACACTTTAACACACCCTCCTAAGGAAGTCCAGGTCCTAAAGATTGTTAAGAAACAACACTCTGTATCACTTTGGTATCCCTTCAATATATGGCGTTGTCACAAGATAGAAATATTTATTTATTTACCTCTAGTAGTGTCGCGCCATGCAGATAGGTTTGGATTTATAGTATTTGTCCAGAGGGCTATTTCACAAAACCAATATAAGGATTAAGCCAGGATTTCCCAGTTATCCTGGCTCAATTTAGCCTTGACTCGGTTTCACAAAAGCAGAGGCACCTAAGTTACCATGGAGATTTATTCTGTGCAGCTAGCCTGCTCCTGACCAGGCTAACAGCCAGGATTTATTAATCCTGCTGCCTTTTCTGCTCACTCAGCAGTGGTTTTACCTTATTATTATCAGCCTGCATTAAAGTACAACAGGTGCATATTGCTGTTCATTTAAGTACTGTTATTATTTGAAGTTAATGACCATTATTTTTTTTATAATTATTAGGGCTGTCAGTTTAACGCGTTATTAACTGCGTTAACGCAAACCCATTTTAATGCCGATAATTTTTTTAACGCACGAGTAACGCATAGAGAGAGCAACGGGATCTGTTAGTCCACTTCTTTAACTGTCTATGGCCACGCCATGTCCCGCCCTACGAAGCAGCTGATTGGTTTGGTTTAGGCATTTCACCGCGAGTGGTTAGGATAGCGGATTGGTCAGGGGATAGGACCTGAACAAATGGAGTTACGTTACCTTCGACGCCTGGCCAATAGTAGTGATTGAAGGGCGGGTCTTGTAATTTCGCAGACCGCAAACAAAACAGACACAAGCCTCGGCCGGTTTTAGCTTGCTAGCCGCGTAGCTTGTAGGCTCGTGACGGCGATTATCTTCAGAGCGAGCGAGTAGTACAGTCAGTGAGAGAAACAAAGTGTCTCCTCTGTTCTTTCTGACCACGGTGGGAAACCTGGAGCAGGAAAACCCTCTCCTTGATTTTACGTTGGTTATGAACGAGAACGAGAACCAGGAAATGAGTCACGGAAACCAGTTGCTATGAGCCCATAGACAGTAGGAGTTCTCTTAATACATCCATGGACGAGCCACGCTCGCCTCAGGCATGAGGCAGTACTACCTGTAGTACGATCTGCAGGACTATCTGCAGTACTACCTGCAATGGAACATCGAGGTAACAGCGTTACATTATGTGACAGATTATTAGATCCAAGTGTGAATGTTAGTGTGAAATTGAACATAACGTATATGACAATGTTGTTTTCAATAAAAAAACAGTCACAAAGCAAGCCGTTCTACTTTTCCATGCTGATAAGATAATTAAAATGAGAAAATATAATGGGACAAAAAGAAATCAAGGGACATTTAGAATAGATAAAAATGTGCGATTAATTGCGATTAATAGCGAGTTAACTATGACATTAATGCGATTAAATATTTTAATCGCTTGACAGCACTAGTATCTTTTGGTATGCATTTCAGAAAAAAAATGGTTAGGATTCAGGTGTAATTGCAAATAGTGATTAATCATGATTAATCCACTGAAAATTCTGATTAATTTGATTAAAAATTTTAATCATTTGACAGCCCTAATAATTATTCATGTGACAGTCATTGTTACTGTTATATTGCTGTATGAAGACTGCTGTTTATATTGTTAGAAGTTTGATGAATATATTACAGCAGTTGTTAAGATAATAAAGTTGCCAAATGTGTCAGTCAGATACTAAGGGAAATATATAAAGTGCTGTACATGTGTGTTTCTATAGTGGACCAATGCACCTTCAATTATTTTAGTTGATTCATTTTTTGTATTCTTTAACAATAAAGGATTCAATAAATTGGCATTCTTAGCACACAATTTGTAAACTGGGACTATAATTTGGGAGGATTGTACAATTATAAAAACCTATCCTAATTGTACAATCCTCCTTAATTATAGTCTTAGTTCATTGGACCAGTAACTATCTAGTGGTGTAGGATACTGTACATTCATGTAACAACAGGGAGAGGACACCCCAATGTTTTTTGACCTCATATTTTGCTGGGGGGCAATAACTGATGAATATACTCTGTTACATTCATGTTTATAGTGTGCATTATATTTATCACTTAATTATCTTTATAGTTTCTAGATTTTAGAGTCCAATTTCTTCAGTGTCTTTCTTTTCTATCTCCATATATACGAGGGAGCAAAACATATAATATGTAAAGAAGGAAACTCTGCCTCTATAAAAAATAAAAAAGTAAACTAGCGTGTCAGATAACAGCTGACCGACTGAATGATAGTCTAAAAATATACGAACTACTGCTCTTAACTGAAACCTGTCAATGAGTTACATGTCATTTGCAAAAACGAACTGTTGTACACTTTGCATTAAAAGCGAGCAGTGGAAGTTAATATGACTTATGAAATTTATATTTTAGCCCATGAGAGAGAGGGAGAAACAGAGTGAAAGAGATATTTACGCATCATATTCTAGCGTTATAGAAAATGGATCTTCATGGTAAATTTCCTGAGTAACATTATCTTCTGCTTACTGTTAAGACAAAGAGTTAATTTGTGTAAATTATTAGTAGCCTAATCCATGAATGGTATGATTATGACCATTTCAGTTCAGAGCAGTGGTCAGTTAATGAATATTTTTAGGCTGCTTACGCATTCAGTCGGTCCGCGATCGTCTGCCTCGCTTTCTCTCGCTGTTTCTTTACAGCGCCTGTGTTTCTTTTTTTTCTTTTTTACAAATAATGTGTTTAACGTTATCATACTTCTACAATAAGCTGCTGCTCACTCTGTATAAAGTATGAACAAAGCATATTCTCCATTGTAGCATCAATAAATCTGTGATCGACATCGCGGTCTGTTAAGGAAAGCCGTGAACGCGCATCTATCCGAATTACTTCAGCCTGACTCGACCTAGTCGCTCCTCCTCAGCCTGGCTTGGCCGTCGTGAAACGCACCAAGTACTTTGATTAAAACAGACTGTGATCAAAATAAAATGTGAAAACAGGGTTTCCTTAGCATAATGCCCGTTCAAAACAGGCCTGTTTGGATCAGGCTAGTCACGCATTGCCAGACCTTCCTCCACAGCGCTGAGGAGCAAGGTCTGGCTAGTCCACACAACAATACGGAATAGGAGAAAAACGAGCTCTGGTTTATTGGCATTTCTTAAAACCGATCAAGATTGTCTTGGGCGACACAGATACGGTGCTTCTGCAAAATAGCCTCGGGAAGGACCTTGTTTTGGTGGAATATGTGTACCTAGGGAGGCGAACTCTGGAATATACACTCACCTAAACGATTATTAGGAACACCATACTAATACTGTGTTTGACCCTATCAATATGGGCCAACATTTCTAAAGAATGGTTCCAGCACCTTGTTGAATCAATCACACAAAGAATTAAGGCAGTTCTGAAGGCAAAAGGGATCCCCCCCACCATTACACCACCACCACCAGCCTGCCCAGTGGTAACAAGGCATGACGGACTGATGTTCTCATTCTGTTTACGCCAAATTCTGACTCTACCATCTGACTGTCTCAACAGAAATCGAGACTCATCAGACCAAGCAACATTTTTCCAGTCTTCAACTGTCCAATTTTGGTCAGCTTGTGCAAATTGTAGCCTCATTTTCCTATTTTGAGGAGATGAGTGGTACCCAGTGGGGTCTTCTGCTTGTTGTTCATGTTGTGGCTTCACGAATGCTTTGCTGCATACCTCGGTTGTAACGAGTGGTTATTTGAGTCAAAGTTGATCTTCTATCAGCTGGAATCAGTCGGCCCATTCTCCTCTGACCTCTAGCATCAACAAGGCATTTTCACCCCCCAGGACTACAGCATACTGGATGTTTTTCCTTTATCAGACCATTCTTTGTAAATCCTAGAAATGGTTGTGCGTGAAAATCCCAGTAACTGAGCGGATTGTGAAATACTCAGAGCAGCCCGTCTGGCACCAAAAACCATGCCACGCTCAAAGTTGCTTAGATCACCTTTCTTTCCCATTCTGACATTCAGTTTGAAGTTCAGGAGATTGTCTAGACATGGACAACACCCCTAAATGCATTGAAGCAGCCGCCATGTGATTGGTTGATTAGATAATTGCATTAACGAGAAATTTAACAGGTGTTCCTAATAATCCTTTAGGTAAGTGTATATGGCGGTCGAGTGTGTGATTAGAATTTGACTCCAAAAAAATAGAAATATAGTTTGATTAACGGTTCTAGCTCTGAGGATGTTTCCTGAATCGACCAGAGTTTAGAATGTCTTTAGAACATAAAGAAAGCGGAAGGTGAGGGACATTCAGCTGAAAATGAAGGCCATCCGGCAGAACCTCCGGCGGCACCTGAACAAAAACTAAATGAATCGTCGTCGATATAAACTAGATCGGACAGATTGCTTTGCTTGTGGTATTGCTGCTTGTAGCTTTTCTCCAGAACTTCTCCAAAATGACTTTCAGAAGGCCCCCAGAGCACTTAATATGCAACCCCACTGTATACTACTGACTTACTGTGTACTTCAACTTCAGAGGAAAACACTGTACTGCTACATTTACCTGACAGAGAAATGCTACTGGTGACATTGCAGATACAGATATTATTCACACAATATCACAATTAAAATGTGGAGAAATCACAGACGTGCCTCGTGGACTGACGGCGGTGCGCCATGCGCCACACATCCGGCCCATACAGTGGCCGACAGGGGCAAACGCCTCGTGGAACTAAGTGGAACAGCTTGATTGTTGTCGACCTCTGCCTTTTTATTACCATGAGTTTACAGACACGTCTTTGCAGACTGGGTGTCACCAGTGACCTGAGCCAATAAACTAGAGACACACCCACCAAACGAGAGAAAACATATCTCAAACACAGACTTAATATTTACAGTCTATGATCTCAAAGCAGTTGCTGACCATTTCCCAACTAGATCTCTCTCTCTCTCTCTCTCTCTCTCTCTCTCTTTCTCTCGCTCTCTCTCTCTGAAAATCAAGCTGTTCCACGTAGCGCTCCCCCTAGAGGCCTGGAGAGGTTGTGTAATCTGGATGCAGCGTTTTTTTGTTGCATTTGTTTTCGGGGTTTGTGTGCTTTTCTTTTTGCATCGTTTCTGTATTTGCTGCGCGTTTATGTATTTGGTTGTGTTGTGTGTATTTGCATCGCGTTTGCTGAATGCATGTGTTGTCAAATTTATGAAGATGTTTTCTTAATTTGGTTGTATTTTGTCTATTTCCGTGTGTTTCATTAAGTTGCAGTGCGTTTGCCCCTGTCGCCCACCGTAGGCCCGTGATGAGAGCAATCAGAAAATATCTGCGTCAATCAACCACCAGAACCGGACCGAGTACTGAGACGGATTCACGTCGGACTCACAGAGACAGACTCACAGAGACGGACTCACAGAGACAGACTCACAGAGACGGACTCACAGAGACGGACTCACAGAGACAGACTCACAGAGACAGACTCACAGAGACGGACTCACAGAGACGGACTCACAGAGACGGACTCACAGAGACGGACTCACAGAGACGGACTCACAGAGACGGACTCACAGAGACGGACTCACAGAGACGGACTCACAGAGACGGACTCATTTCAATCGATTTTGGATTTAGAATCGAAATCGTGACACCCCTAATTATTGCATTCTGTTTCTCTATGACAGCAGAGTTTGCACTACAAGTGTTGCCATTATGAGCAGCTATTAACACTTTTGCCTTCAGATGTGGTTGTTGTATGTTGTACGAACGAGGTGGCAACTTTTCAAGCATACCCAGGCCTTAAAGAATTTACAATGTTCTATTTGCCGTCTCCCCCACAATACTGCACTGACTAACGTGGCATGTGCAGCACAGACGCCTTGTTGTTTATTTTTTCTTTTTTTAAATGCAACTTGTCATTGTTTTGATCACCACAAATTAAATTCCATTTACCTCCATTGTTTTAAGGTGTAAGCAGAAATGTCAGAGACAGACATGGACAAATATTGTAAAACCCAAAATAAATATCTAAATATGTTTTCTGTAATTTGGGTGAACAATCCCTTTAGGGTCAAATGGTTATGGAGATTTCACACGTTATAGCTTGCTGGGTAATCACTTTATAATGTCACATCCATGTATTTGCTATTTGGCCGCCATAGCTGAAGCATGCACATACGTACATAAACCTTCCCACACAGCTGCACACTCAGTAGCCTGCAGCCTTACCACAGCATGATGTTCCAAACACATGCTAAACCAGTTTCAAAGGCTCTTACATGAATACATTTAAGATTGTTGCACTCACTTGGAAACCGAAGCAGATGGTCGGGATGACTCTAAACATGGAGGCCCAGGAGCTGATCCTGCAAGCAGACAGGAGACACCAGTCATTTTTCTCGAATTTACAAATACCACTACAATGAGAAGAAGAAGACATGAGCTATTATTAGGGCATCATTCATAATGCCGTGGCATTTAGAGACACTTAACCACAGAGTTTATCCGTCAATCACAGGCGCACGGCTGACAAGAGCAGCCCAGGTCAGTGAGCCAGACAGCGCGCCTTAACAGTGACATGAGGCTTTGAGGAGAGGAGCGAGCAGAACGCTTTCCATCTACTTTTCTGTCCTTGTGGCCTGGATTCAAGCAGATTTATGGATGAGACGCATGACAGCTGTATTTCCTGGAAGCAACTTCACTATATGAACTAGCTGTGGGCATTAAGTATATTCATGGCATAGACAAGACAACCTTGAATACAAAACTTTACTTTTAAAAAGAAAAAAGAAAACTAACTGTGTTCTAGTTTTTTTTTCTTCATTTCCACCCAAACTACTGAGGTTTGAAGGCAGATTATACACCTTGATTTAGTCATGCAGAAACAGTAAATACAGGCTGCTGAGCATACATTCACAGACAAGAATTTAGTAATAGACTTTTGAGAGGTACAGAGTATGCTGTTTGTTCAAAACAACAATAGTGGCTCCTGAAGAGGTTAGCGTAGATGCTGCAACAGCATCAGAGTATTTCTTCATTGAAAGAAGAGCAAAGACCGGCACCAAAGGCTTTTCTCGATGGAAAAGATCTTTTCACTCTTCTTTGCCTGATTCCTGGTTCCTCTGCTTCTGCGCTGCCATTTTTAAAATTCCTTTGTTTCGAAAAAAAGAAGAAGAAAACTTTCTAGCTAGCAAGCTACATGCGGAAAATGGCAAGTTTAGAAAAAAAATGAAATTGTGCTTGGTTCTTTTGGGGAAGATTTACAAATAATATGTTTACAGCATTTACTCTCTAACTGGGACGTTTTTGGGACTGATTGGTGGGATTTCTGTGGACGAAGTACACACAGCCATAAACTGGTACATGTAACCATGCATCCAGCTAATTTAAATAGCTCACGTTACTGTATTGCGTGTTAACTTCAATTCATATTGTATATGGCATTTTATTTGCGAGGTTCAAATGTTCCACCAAAACAGAGCCACCATCCTTGCATCCAGATTTTAGCCCCACCCAGACAATTGTGATTGGTTTAAAGAACGACCCAGGGAGTATTTTTTCTACTGTATTAGAATGTATGTGTGGTGCAGCCAGACCTTACACCACAGCGCTGTGGGGGTCTAGAAATGCCCGTGACAGACAGATGGTTCATCCAATCACAACATCTGATGCAAAATCCACCTACCAGCACTAATTAACACGTTATATCTAAAGTCGTTTAATCCATTCAAGTGTAAAAACGACAAGTTATAGTTTAGTTAGTCATTTCCCCCTGCTACCAGTCTGTATGCTAACCATCTCCTGGCTGTAGCTTCACATTTAAAAACAGACAAAAAAAAGAGCAATAGACATTTTTGTCTAGATGTCATGAAACAAACATTGCCAACAGGAGGACGACATAGCTGTGCAAGACTGAAAACAAGTTCACTACAGCATTATAGAATATGCCTGCAATTAGACACATCTGTTATATAGACTCATTTTGACATGTGACAGGTGGAGCAAATAAGATTATTTGGAGCCCTGGATCCCATCATTTGTCACACACACACACACACACACACGCACACACACGCACACACACGCACACACACGCACACACACGCACACACACACACACACACACACCTACACACACACACACCTACCCACTAGTGAGAGGGGTGATGTGAACCAGAACAGAAGGCGTGGTGTGGTATTTGATGATGATGGCAATGGTCAGGTAGGCTGCAGCCAGAGTGCCTAGAACACTGTGGGAGGACAAAGCACCTGGTTCAGACAGAACTCAGACAAACACCGAGTCATTTAGACAAAGTGCAATGGATGGCTGGATTACTGAAAACTGAACACCTGGGGCCGGGTATCGTTGAAAAATGTTCCATACCGGTACGGATGAATAATAATAATAATAATAATAATAAGACTGGCAACAACAACAGGGTCGTTGCTCGTCCCCTAATAACAAAGTTTCTGCAGGTTTCACCAAGTCAAATTTAAGACTTTTAAAGGTTTTTTTAAGACCATAATGAATGCATTTTAGACCTTTATCACAACATCAACTTAGCCCTAAATTCAGTTTTTTTAAGACAAGTATCACTAAAGTTGCACTTCCCCATAGCTGAAGAATAAAATCTGTTTCATGTCTGTGGTACAATCCGAAAGAGACTTGCACCAATAACACGAAAGCTGATTGGCTGCAATATAAGTTACATGTCTCATTTGTAGCCGTAATACAGCAAAATTATATTTGTGCTAGAGACAAAAAGAACTACAACACCACATAATTAAAAAAAAAGAGCATTATAGATAGCATAGCCTGTTTGAAATTATTTAAGACCTAGAACACAATACTTTTTTTAGACTTCTTTAGACCCTGCGGAAACCCTGAATAAAATCTAAATAAAAAATAAGCAGCTTTTTTTCAAACCCACACTAAAACTACAATTCAATTTGACTAAAACTCAGAAAAATGATATAACTTAAAATCCAAAATGATAAAATGGACAATAATCCTGTACTGTGTCTTATTTCTAAACCATATGTGTGGACTAGGGCTGGGCGATATGGCTGAAAACTGTATCACGATATAAGTGTTTCATATCAGTCGATATCGATAATTATTGATATTTTTTATGACCTATTTAAAATAAGGACCAGGAGAAAAAAATGTATTCAATTTAAACGTTTTTATTTTAAGCTTAACCTTCCTCCGATTATAATCCTCTCAGTTATAAAAGCAGAAATGTCAACACAACCATGGAAAACACTCAAATAATTCAAATGGAAACACTTCTGGTGAATGAAGTGTTTTAAAATATGTGCAGTGTTTTGTAAACATAGGAGAAATTGAAATAAAACTGAGGTAGACTTTACATCTGTAACATAAAAAACTAACGTGATACAGTACAGTAACAGTTAGGCTATTATTTTTCTCCGTCTAACAGTCACGGTACAGCCTAAACCGTACATGGTGGGGGGGTGCTCAGCGGAAGCATGTCTTTGCCTATATGATATGCCACTGCCTCCGTTATTTATTTGTACCGTTTAGCTTTTACAGTCATAAGGCACTGAGAGTACCTCTCCGTGGTGCTCTGCTGCTTGTGCGGGGTTCCAGCTGCAGATGTTGTTGGAAGTTGCTGGCGAATACGGCTGTGCTCCAAAGGGTGAGCGCGGCTAAAGTGGTAAAACAGGTTTGCGGTGCGGACGATGGTCTTGCATAATTTGCAGACGACATTATTACAGACTTATAAAATCCAAAAAACTGCCATATTGGCGAGCTGACGTTTCCCGTTTCATCAAGAACTTCCGCGCTCGCTGCTTCACGCATTTTCCACTTATCACTCCACAGCAGTTCTGTTATTGAAGAATCCAACACGAGACAACGATATGGCGCAACCAAACACAATACTGTTACATGATTGGCTGTTAGCGTGTCACTCCCTACGTTGCTAGGCTACCAGAGAGCGAGTGCCTTTGTTCATGCAACCAAACTTGCTTTGAAACCTCTGGTTTCTTCCGACGAAGAGAAAAAAAAAAAAAAAAAATTATCGAACTTTTATCGAGCGCATTTTTTATTGATATTGATTACATGTCTATCGCGATACATATCGTTATCGTTTTATCGCCCAGCCCTAGTGTGGACAAACAATTGGAAGTGACACACGCCTGCACTCCCACGTGTGCCACGGGACAGCTGACCTGGTGTATTTCTGAAAGCTGATCTCTCTGGAGATGGACAGCGGCAGGATGAGGAGGATGCAGAGCAGCACCAGGCCGAAGCGCTGGTCTGTGTAGACGTGGTACGGCATCTCGGACTCTGGCAAACCAGTTATCAGCTCGTACAGGGAGCCGCACACTAACGGGGAAACAAGAACACACAGACATGACATGCAAGCACAGAAGTCAACATCTTGGAAGTATAGAGAATGATAAATCTGTCCCAAAGATATAAGGAACACGAGAAGTCAACTTTTCTGATGATCTGGGCAGAAAAAAGGAGACACCTGGTTCAGACCAAATATCGGTGGCCATTTCAACACAACCTGAACAAACTCGTATGTATCGTGATGATTGACTTAAATATGATTGACTTAAAGATGCCATATTATGCTCATTTTCAGGTTCATAATTGTATTTTAGGGTTGTACCAGAATAGGTTTACATGGTTTAATTTTCAAAAAACACCATATTTTTGTTGTATAGCACATTTCTCTCTCACTGCTGCAGCTCCTTTTTTCACCTTGTGTTCAGGTCTCTGTTTTAGCTGACAGAGTGAATCATCTTTTCTTCTGTACTCTTTGATTCCACTCGCACATGCGCAGTAGCTCAGATCGTAGATCATGTCAGTTAGCTCCATAGACAGTAAAAGAAAGGTTGTTTCTCCAACTTTGGTCAGTTACAAGGCAGGATTAGCTTGGAGACTTTTTCTAAAGGAGGGTGCACATGTAAGTACTTCTTTTGTAGATTATGGTGAACGTGTGTGTTGTACCAGTGCTTTGCCATCGAGAACGAGCTAGCATGCTAACGCTAGCATGCTAACGGTTGTGTTTAGCCCGTCGTTTCGGCTAGTTACGTAACAAGCCCTGCAGATTTTGACCAGAGGAGGCAAAGTGAGACTATCGGTAGCCTAACGGTTTCAAACAGGCTCTGTAGTGAACGACACGCTAATGTGCTGACAGATTCAGTGTTGTGTTTTCAGCGGAGCTGGACCGGAGAATATTCGGTTTAAAACAAGTTGGATGATGCTGTTTTGCCCTTGTTGTTCTCTGATGTCATTGTTATTGTTATTTTGCGCATGCGGGTCAGATCAAAACCACAAACAGTTCACACTGGAATCTGATATAGGCCACATTTTAAAAAGGTAATGTGAACAGCCAGACAAAAAAATCGGATCTGAGCAAAAAAATCCGAATTAAGCATTAAGACTTAGGTGTGAACGTACCCAAAGAGTCCCTATTGTGCTTTTTTGGATTTACTTGTTTGTTATATAGTTATAGTTAGCATAGTTCATATAATAGATGGGGTTGGGTACCGTTCACTTTTTTTCAGTACGGGTACCTCAAATTTGGTTCCAGTACCCAAGGGTACCCTTTTTCAGTACTTTCCCTCTGTAATAACAAAAATGACTTTCTGTTGTAAAAATAATTCCAAACCTATTCATCCTATAAATTTAGACCATCTTGTTATTTATTTATAACATTTTACACACCACACGAAATACGACACCTCCCACTCCCCTCCAAGACCCTACAACCTATCAAATCAAATAATTATTCATTTCTTACACTGCACTAAAACTTTTATTCTTGTATTTGTATCTTTTATATATTTTAGCCTGTCTTTATTTCTATCTCTTTTAAATTGCTCTTTAATGTTTTATGAAAAGCACTTTGAATTACCTTGTTGCTGAAATGTGCTATAGAAATAAAGTTGCCTTGGCTTACATTCTCCAGCCTGTCAGTCAGTCACATTCCTGGGTGGGAATTACAAAGAAGAAAGTTTGGAAGTTTTTCAAGGATATTGAAAATGAACCACGGTCATAAATGCAGTGTTCCAGGCTGTACAGGGAATGCTGACACTTTTCACATTTCATCGCGAGCTGTTGCCCGTCGTGGTGCTCCAGGTAAGCGGTAGTTAGTGGTTAAGTTACCCCAGAGCCGAGGAGCCGAGCCAGCCCGTATGCTGAGAGTAGCAGCCCTTCCCCTCTCTCCTCAAGTTGCAGGTTGTAAACCAACCAATCAGCGGTAGAAAAGCTCTTGTTTCTTCCTAGTGCTATTTCACAGGGTTGCATTAGGGAGCATAGAACAGCACCCGGGCCATTTTCAGCCTAACCAATGTTAACATATTAGGAGACCTTAAGGAACAGTGTGAAATACCCTATATAGTCATTCTATCACCCCTTTAACGTTAAAAAACCTGCTGAGGCAATGTCATTTAGTTCCGTCCACAACTCTGCATGTGTGTATCAGAGCGGAGGACAGACAAGCTACCGGTACCAAAATTTGGCACTGTTTGATTTAACGTGAATCGGTCCTCAATAGTAACGACGTAATTCGGTCAGTACCCAAAAAAGTACAAAGCTTGATACCCAACCCTAATAATAGAATAATAAAAACTCACTCCAAATGGAGCATTCTCTCCGACGGACAGCACTTTTTCTCAACTGCTTGAAAATGCCTCGCCCGTATTCCGTTTGAAATTTGTCAATTAGTGATGACAATTAGTTACTGATTGAGAAAGCCAGCCTAGTTTCTCAAATATGCTGCCATAGGTGCTGCCTGAGCAAGCACAGTCCACCAAGTGGCTGGTTTGAATTTGGTTGACCAATCACAACAGAGTTGGGCCAGCGGACTGGGCTTTTCAGGACAGCGGGCCAAGAGCTCAGACAGAGCGTTTCAGGCAGAGGAGCTGAAGCAATGAACAGTATGAGAAACATAATGAACATCAAAGCATGTACAACCAATTCTAGTAAACCACAAAAGTAAAAATATGATGCAAAGTATAATGGAGTATAATAGGGGCTATTTACAGTTTTTTACAATTGTTTACACACTAAAATAAAAATTTCCACACAATTTGCAAAATTCTACTCCAATGAGCAAAACACCCCCACAGATTTGCACAACATTACACACAATTTCTGCTTCACCCTTTTTGCAAAACATTACACACAGTGATTTGTAAACCTCTACACACATGTTCACACCTTAGACACAGATAAGGATTGTGAGGTTACTTTCTTGTCATTACAAAGCCCCGGATTGCCAATGACCACACCAATGAACAAATTGGATAAGCACATCCACCAGGTGTGGAAGCACACATGCTAATTTGAAAACGCAGCACTCAGGTGTGTTATAAAAGGCAGCAGTTACAGAATTCAAAGTCAGAGTCAAAGTGTATGTACTTCATGCAGTAATTTTTATTTGTCTACAGATTTTATTTGTTTCATTGATTTCATTGTTGGTTGATTACTGTAACTGATTATGGTAAGAAATACTGTAAGTATTGAAATAAATACTTGAAATATTCAGTCTGCAGCATCAGTGTTGTGCAGTGCTTGGTAAGTTTATAGTAGGCCTATTTGTGTACATTCTCCCTATATCTCAAACTAATCATGAAGAATGTTGTGGGTTTGTCACTATTTTTTTGTCATCTAAATTATCCTTTACATAACAATGTCTGGCCAAAAATCTAGCACATGCTATTTCCTAAAATTACTTTTTTAACAAATGTGTTTTTCATTTATCACAGCAGTGTGAAACTGGCTGCAATAGTGTCTGATCATTGAGGACTGTGTTGGTTAAATGAAAACAAATAGCATTTTCACAAATATGTGTATATGTTTTGACTGAAGTGTGTATGTTTTGACTGAAGTGTGTCATTTTGCAAACAATCTAGGAATTATGCAAATTGAGTGTGGTGTTTGGATAATTGTGATTATATTTTGAAAAAAAGAACCCGGTTTTCAAAATTGCGTGTAAACAATTGAAAAAAACTGTAAAGTGTTTAATTGAGAACGGACTCATCTGCCAAGCTAAAGCAGTCAACCAAGGGGAAACACTGAATCTGCCCTTTAACTGAGAGGAGACAACAGCCAAGCGAGAACACATAACATTCATCCTCTCTGACATAACAAGAGGGGAGAGATTTTATCGACTTTAACTACTATTAATTCAGAGAAATAGTCGAGCTGGTCCACTAAAAAAAAACATCAATAATTTTAAAGTCAAGTTCAAGAAGGCAACAGACTCAAATTAAAGAAGTGGTCATAACCACATTATATTTCCTCTTCCCAATGGCCTCGGCTGGATTTTGGGAGACATATCTGGCACTCGGAAACCAGTGAAGGTCATTTTAGGAAAGAGGTCTGTTCAAACACAAATGGGTTATTTAAAAAAATGAATAGTAACGATGGAGCAAACAAAGTACAAATCAGCGCTTAGTGGTGAAGTTTTTTGGGGCTTTTCCCCCCTTTCCTTTATTGTGTTATATAGCTTTTTTGTGTGCATGTGATACGTTTACAAAGTGAAAAAGCCCAAAGTCCCCCCCAAAGGGAGTTACCATCTCCAACAGAAAACACTGTTCACAAACTGCTCCAAACAGCTCTGTTGTAGTTCAGCTTTTACTTTTGTGTCACTTTGTAACACACGTTATAATGTTGCTTATAACTGCTAGTGTGGCACGCCCTCAAACCAAGCCAGTTAGAGCGGAGCCCCGAAGAGTTCAGATAGCTTTATCCTGATGTCCAGGAGACACGTTGAAAGACTAATTTGTTAACATTTATATAACTTACCACTCTGAAACGTTTTGCTCCAGTCTAGGTTGTGAAGCTGGTTGGGATTGTTCTGCCTGAGTTTCGAGATCAGACTCGCGTTCGAACATGTACGGCTGAGCCAAAGTGGTTACCGGCTAAAGCGGGTTTGTTTTGGATCACACTAGTTTGCTTGTCAAGGCCCCCCCTACTCTGCTTCTGACTGGCTAGTAGTCCTTACCTAGGTACTATGCATGTGTGACTCCCAAAAAAGATGGAAAAGAAGTGAGATGCCTCACTCTGTAGTTAAAACAGAGAGCTCAACACACAGGGTGAAAAGAGGAGCTGCAGCAATGTGCAGTACAACAAAACTATGGTGTTTTTTGAAAATTAAACCATGGAAGCCTATTCTGGTCGACCTCTAAATACAATTATAAACCTGAAAATGAGCATAATATGGGGCCTGCACACTACAGACTCTCCAACTCACACTTCTCCAGCTGGTCATCGACTATAACCAGAAAGGCCACAGAGATTATGAAGATGTTGAAGACGAAGCAGATCTCACAGAGCTGGCCAATGGCTGGCCCGCACACCTCTTTCACCACCGCCTGGTACGTGCACTGGCCACTGATGGATGAGGCGTAGCCCAGGATGATCAGACCACTGATGAGGAACACGAGGGAGACCTGAGGGGAGTAAGGAAGGAAGGCAGCATGATGGAGCTAAGAGATACAGATGACAATTTAAGGCAGGATATCATTTGCCGCAATCAAAATGAAACACTGATATGCCCAAAATGGGCATTCATCAAAACCAAGTGCCCAAACACCTTAAAGCCAATTTAAGTTGAACTTGTGTGATTGAAGATTCTTACAAATTACTCTGATGGCTAAGGTTTTAGTTTGTAGAAAAATGGGACGGCCCTGCTGAACATTGGTTCATGCAGCACATTTGTCTCAGTTAAATAATAACACCAGATAGGGCATGGTAATAGAACCTTTTTTTACATAGACACATAAACGATAAAATCATTTTTAAGTACCGCCCGTTTTTTTTTTTTTTAAATCAAAAGACATAGGGAAAAAAAACAAGGAGTTGGACATTTTGCAGTTACAAATCAACTTGTCAGTGCTCTCTGGTGGACACAATTTCCTTATTACCTCAAATCTAGTTTGGCATTTTTGTACTCACATACAGATTTACAGGTCTAGCTCTAACATTAAACATTTGATAATTGTGTCTTTTGTCAAATAAAACCTAGAATTACTGCCTTGCGGTTGTATGCCTTGGCGAAATGTGGATGCTTCACACATCTTCAAACCAGCTGCACAGAAGATTGATACAATCACCATCGTTTCAAGGTGGGCGCCCAAGATTAGTGCCACCAATTCAATTCTTCTCCGAACCCCGGTATTATGAGTAAATCCGCATCACTCATTCAGTCTTTCCTAGACAACTATGGTGCCACAGAAATATGGCGATATCTCCATCCAAACGAGAGGGAGTACTCTTTCTTCTCATTCCCACCATACCTTCTCTAGGATTGACTACTTTCTTGTTGACAATCAACTGATCCCATTTGCCCATTCCTGTGACTATCAGAGTATAGTGATATCTGTATAGTGGTACTGTCCATGACCCTTCCAGACCTCCCGTTTGTAGAGAGACATTGGCGTTTTTATTCAACTCTACTGTCCAATAATGACTTTGTGAGATTTATGGAGGAGCAGATAACCCTCTTCTTTGATATAAATACATCATCTGAAACCTCCAGCCTGACCATTTGGAATGTGCTGAAAGCCTACCTTAGGGGACAACTTATTTCTTTTACTGCAAATATGAAAAAGAGAGCTCAGAAAGAACGATTAGAGTTATGTAATCAAATTAAAGAAATAGATCAAAAGTACACTCACATCAAGAACCCTGAACTATACAAAAAACGTGTGGAACTCTAGATTTGACCTCCTCTCAACGCATTCAGTTGAACGCCAATTATTGTGGAGCAGGAGTCTGTTTTATGTTCATGGCGACAAATCTGGTAAAATGTTAGCCAATCAGCTGAAGGGATTTAAGGCAAAACATCACATCACAAAAATCCAGATGGATGATGGTAACATCACCTCAGATCCCTCTAAAATCAATGACACATTTAGGAATATTTAAAAAAAAAACTTTACACTTCTGGTCTTGGATCTTGGATTTTGAGGAAAGGAATTGAACATCAAGTGTCTCTGTACGCTGATGATCTTTTACTTTTTATATCAAACCCAGATACCTCTTTACCTGCAATGTTGTCCTTACTCATTCAATTTGGCCAGGTTTCGGAATATAAATTGAATTTACACAAGAGTCAACTTTTTCCTGTGAATACGGAGGCACTTGCCTTAAAGTATACCAACCTCCCTTTTAAGATTGTGTGACATAAATTTACCTACCTCGGCTTTATAGTTACAAGGAAACATAAGTGTCTTTTTAAAGAAAATTCTCTACTAAATCACGTGAAAGAGCGCTTGATGCAGTGGTCACCCCTATCTACATCCCTGGTGGGCCAGATCAATTCTGTTAAAATGAACATTCTTCATACATTTCTATATCTCTTTCAATCTATACCAATCTTCATTCCTAAATCTTTCTTTGACTCATTGGACTCAATCATATCGGCCTATATATGGAGGGGCAAGTGCCCTCGACTAAGCAAAGTCCATCTTCAAAAATCCAAAAAAGATGGTGGCATGGCACTGCCTAATTTCTTTATTCTTTATTACTACTGGGCGGCTAATATACGTGGTCTTACTTTTTGGTCTCACTTTCATGATTGAGCTGACAGTCCGACATGGGTGACAATGGAGTTGAGATCGGTCCGAAACGTCTCCATTTTAGCTGTGCTTGGATCCTCACTCCCTCTCCCCACAAGTAAATTAACTGATAGTCCGACGGTTTGGCATACAATGAGGGTGTGGGCTCAGTTCAGGAGGCATTTTGGTTTCCATGATTTCTCTCTCTTGAGTCCTATTCTGTCCAACCCTTTCTTTCAACCTTCACTATCTGATTCTGCATTCCAAGAATGGTGCAGAAGGGGCATCGAGAAGTTTGAAGATCTTTTTACTGGTAATAACTTTGCATCATTTGCACAATTGTCTGAAAAGTTCAGCCTACCAAATACCCATTTTTTTCAGATACCTGCAGGCGAGACACTTTTTCCATTCTCAGATACCTAGTTTCCCTGAGGCAACCACTGCGACCACCACCGACGTGTTACTGGGTCTGCATCCATCGCGCAAGGGCTTAGCCTAATATCGGTCATCTATGACAAATTGATGGGCATAAAACAGGCTCCTGTGGACACAATTAAAACTGCTTGGGAGCAGGATTTAAACCTCTCACTGCCAAACGATTTACGGGATTCCACTTTCAGGCTGGTAAATACAACATCTCTCTGTGCACGTCACTGCCTGTTACAGTTTAACAGAGCACAGAGCTCATATATCTAAAGTCAAATTATCTCATATGTACTCAGATGTTGATCCCTTGTGTGACAAATGTAAGAGAGGTGAGGTTTCACTCATTCATTCTGTTATTTATTTTTTTATCAATCTATTTTTAATTTTTTGTATTTACAATTGCGGTTGGGTACTTGACTTCCAGCAGATTCCTGCAGTGCTCCAGGTACAGTGCTCCTTGGGAGGTGTTGTTTGTGGATGTGGCTAGTGGGAGGGGAGGGGGGTTTGTTCTTTGACACCTTGGAAGAAAACAAATAATAAATATATATATATATATATATATATATATATATATATATATATATATATATATATATATATATATATATATATAGTCCTACATATAGTCACTTTAAGCTGTCCTGTCAAATAAAGGCCTAACAAATGGCAAATGGCAAAAATCTTTAAAAAAAATCTAATAATGTTTGTGATTGGCTGTCTAACGTTACACATCGTAGTTAGGCAGGTAAAACTATATGTTACGGACGGAGTTCACAAGCAGGAGCTGAAAAATACATATAATGTTTTGTGCCGTAATGTTGTAATTTCTTTTTATTTTATAAAATTGGTATCGAAAAAAGTATCGTTTAGGAACCGGTATCGAAGTCACGGTATTGATCTCGGTATCGAAAAATTTCGGAACGATATCCAGCCCTAATGGCAGCTGTGTGTTAATGGCAGGCTTCATATCCAGAAGACTGACGTTCTCTCTAGATTACATGTCACGCTGTCCTGACAGTGACAGAAAGTTGAAACTGAAAAAACAAGTGTTATTCTTTTTATTTTATCCTGAAATACACGTTATAAAAGTAGTACATGGTATTCGTTTTGTTTTTTATCGTGGTATCAAAATGGGTATCGAGAATTGTGGAATTTCACTGGTTTCGGCTATGAAATTTCTGGTATTGTGACATCCCTAGTCAAGTGTCCAGTTAGAGCCATTGCAAAGTAATGGGGAGACCTGGCCTGATTGGGAAGTAAGGAGAAAAAAACTTCTGATTTAGGTATTTCACCTCATTTAGCACCAATTACCCAGTCTAGGAATTTATTATGGAGAATATACGTCAGAGCTCTTTAACAGTGCATAATGAGCTAAACACATATTTTACAATCTTATGTAATAACTAATACAAAAAGCTTAACCCTAATGTGGGATAACACTGAGCTAAAAGACTGTGGTGTGAAAGAGGTTTCTCATAATAACATTGTTAGCCTATATAAAACCAAGGGGCATAAAGCTTTTTAGCCTATTTGTGATAGCCTTACGGTTTCTTTTACAGCACATTTATTGTATTGTTTCACAGTGTCAGAAAAAAACAAGGCTTGGACCCAAAAATGCAGAGTAGGGGATTTATTTAACAAAAGACTTACAAATGAAGGTGTCCTGAGGCAGGCAGGTAAGCAGTCAACACAACCCAATATCAAAAACCACTAGAAAACCAGAAGACAACCAGGAAGAAGCGACACAGGGAATGACAGGGAGGGAAGACAATGTACAGACAAGAGACAAAGACAGCATAGAGACTAAATACACCAGGTAACAAGGATAAAACAAGGGACAGGTGACATGAGGGCTGGCGAACAGGTGGAACACATCAGGGTGTGGCAGACAATCACAAAGGCGGGAAAACACAAGGCAGGAAGTAAAACAAGACAAGACAGAGAGACTACAAAAAGAAAACGGGAAACTAAGCATGAAACATACATGGCAAAACACAGATAACAGAACACATGAGACAGGAAACCAGGAAACAGGGAAACATTGAACAAAATAAAGTAGGGCTGCACGATTATGGCCAAAAAAAATGATAATCACGATTATTTTGATCAATATTGAGATCACGATTAATTATTACGATTATTTGTTGATTTTAACCAAAACAAATTTTATTGTCACATTGGCTAATTATAACTGCTTTCACATTCATATTGTGCTACATTCCTGCTAATACATCCATATTGTGCATCCATATTGTGCTACATTCCTCCTTTGTTGAAGGATACTATGATGGAGTATATGCTATTTCAGCTGTTGTGCGACCGCTTTCCACACATGAGCGTTTCCCGTGAAAAGATACAGGCAACGCAATTTTCTGTTCACGTTACCTCCACCTGTTCATGTTAACGGCGCACCGGTGCCCAGTATCTACCGGACGAAATAGCAACGCGGATTTCGGTGGCTCATTATGGTGCCACTTAAATGTCTGCGTTGTGCTCTGATGCTCCAAACCAGACGTTAGAAGCAACAGAAACATCGCTGCATGTCACGCTAGTAAACGTTACACAGCAGGTACTGTTAGCCTACCATTACCTACAGTAGTAACTGGATTAACATGGCTAAAATGCTGACAGTTAAACGGTTTAAACGTGTGACTGTATTTCACTGAAGAGGATTCCAGTCTGCCGCTAAAGCTATGAGCTGAAAGACACAAACTAGCACTGGTCACTGCTGTTGTCAGACGGGACTGCGGTGCAGGGAACAACTCTGATTGGCTCATGGAGGTATGTGATCAGACAGTGGTTTTGCAAACAAATAAATAAATAAAAAACGTTACGGAGCGTTCTATGAACAGAATGACGCATTTTAAATATCGCTCGATCACGTGAATTTGATCGTGGGAAGCCAAAATCGTGATCGTGATTAAAATTCGATTCAATGTGCAGCCCTACAATAAAACAAGAAAAACTACAACCAAAACCACAACCATGACACAGCTCTTATTAACTACCTGAAGACAAATCTATTCGATAAACAAGCTCTGATAAATCTATTGTACACTTCCTGGTCAAGGACCAAACAGCAGACAATGTTAGCAACTAGCAGTAGTTGGGACCAACACAGAGCTAAAGGTTGAGTGAATATTGTTCATTTATCAGGTGGCCTTAAAACAATATGAATAATGAATGCCTATGTTACTTCCTAGGTGTAATAAGACAACTGGTTGCTCAAGCGTTAGTTATGTTAACTTTATGAGCTTGTGATATGAGGCTGTGCATTTGTCAGCTGGTTTTGATATTCTTCTGACCCCTAGTGGCCAAAAAGCAATACACGCTTTAAACTAAATATTAAAATTGTCATTGAATTATGACTTGGCCGTGTTGGCGGACAAAAACTTTTCATTTCAGGATAAGATATTTCACTCATTTCATTTCACATTCAACTTTTGTGGTTTTTTTGTTGTTTTTTTTGTAAATTATAGAGTGTGGTCTAGACCTACTCTATCTGTAAAGTGTCTTGAGATAACGCCTGTTATGATTTGATACTATAAATAAAACTGAATTGAATTGAATTGAACAGAGGAAACACTGTATTTATTTACAGCATTTGACCGGCATAAAATCGGTATATGTCAGACAGACAATCGGTGCATCTCTAATATGTTAGTATTATTATTACGTTGGTTGCTACAACAAACTGTTAATGCTTTGGCTCGTGACACAGTGACGGTGATACCCGGTTTAGCTCACAATACATCCAAAGTAGTCTAAGTTACCGTACGCAATACTTGAATGACAGGCTGCTTTCAGTAGTTGTAAATGTTGATTATTTCTCGATTAATTGATTAGTTGTTTGGTTTATAAAATGTCAAATGGTGAAAAATGTCAATAAGTGTTTCCCAAAGCCCAAGATGACATCCTCAAATGTCTTGTTTTGTCCACAACTCAAAGACATTCAGTTTACTGTCACAAAGGACTAAATAAACTCGAAAATATTCCTATTTAAGATGCTGGAATCAGAAAATAGTTGGTGGTTGATTTAATAGTTGACAACTTTATCAATAAGCCTGATCTTTGCAGCTCTCTCTCTCTCTCTATCTCTCTCTCATATATAGATATATATCTATATATATATCTATATATATAGATATATATATATATATATATATATATATATATAGAGAGAGAGAGAGAGAGAGAGAGAGAGAGAGAGAGAGAGATATTTTCTTCTCCCTTCTCTCTGTGTGACACACATATACATATTATATTATAATAATGATTATGGTTTGATCTGTAGAGTTAGGCCTATACAAATACAGGTAACAGAGGAATGCTTGGTTTGCTTCTCAGAATTGAGTTTCTGCATTCCCCTCAGGACAATCTCCAAAATAGAGTGCACACGTTCCCAAGCAGAATTTCACTCATCCACACGGGAAATGGCCCATTAATAACCCTGTATGCTGGGATTTGTGGAGAGTCTGGGAACGTTTTAAACAGAACTATCAAGTCAATTTTCAGGATAAAAGTGATGACCTGGGGTGAGAAAATTATGCACAATAAATTCTTGTTTTGGCAGAAGTGAAAAAGTCTGCAAAATACAACTCCCCAAATCGATTTATATTGCAGTGGTGCGAGAGACAGGCTGGAGAAAAGAAGTGAGTAACAGAAGTAAAGGGATGAAGATAATGTGACTCTAAAAAGGTGCTGCTGAGGTTAAGTCAAGTCATGGCCTCTGCTGTCAGCTGCAACAGATCCCAATCTGCTTAACTGATCTCGGTGGACCTCAACACCGAGTAGATAACATGCATATCCCTCTACAACAAACTTCCAATATCTATATATAGATAAATATAAAAAGTCACCTCTAGTATTCTTTTCTTGTAATAAATAACCATGGCAATTTTGCAGCATTAACTTTTGAGATCATTGCCAGAACCGAACAATGTAGAGACCTCATATTCTAAAAGTAGAAATATCATCTTTTAATCTTATTTTATATTTTTTTAAAAGCCCACCAGCTCGACGGTGACTGCGTTGCGGACGCCCCCGGCTCTCCCGAACGCCCAGGGAAAGTTGAGGAGCCCGGCGCCCAGGGCGGATTTCAGCATGATGAAGATGGCCCCCATGGAGCCGAGGCGAGGCCCGGCGGCGACGGCTGCGTCCAGCGGCGGCTTGGCGGAAGCTGAAGTCAGCAGGCTGATGCTCTCTCTGGCTAACTCCTCCATGCTTAAACCGGCGGAGAAGTCACGTCAGGACCGGGCAGGACACACTGACGCACGCGCGCGCTCACAAGCTGCATACATACACCCACACGAGCTCCCCGGCAGCTGAACCACCCCCCGGGCTCGGTGCTGTGCTCTGTGGGCCGGACTGCTCCGCTTCACCGGGCAAGGTGACGGTGGAGGGCTTGCTGCTGCCTTTAGGTGCTACTCGGAAACTTTCAAAGAGAACCAGAGGAGACTTTCTATGCAACGTTTTTATTTACATTTGACTTCACAAATGTGAATAACAATATAGGCCTACATGTCACAGTAAAGAAATACTTCAACTTTACCATAACTTAAAAGCAACTCTGTGTGTAGGCCTAACTAGGGGACTCCCTGGTTCGCAAACTAGTCATGCTCAAATGATGAAAAAAATAATAATAGTTTGGCATAACTTGTCAGCCAACTCACAATTATTAATTTATTTCATTTGTTTGAAAGGGGCCATGTACAATAGTAAACATATGTTACTATTTTATGGCTGCAACCAGGGCCGCCTTAACCTAATGTTAGGCCCCGGGGCTGAGAGGTTTTGTAGGCCCCCAATCCCCTCGATTTACAGAGTCTCATTTTAAAAAAGTGTAATATCTAGGTAATCTATATCACAAAATGCATTAGTTTCTTTCGAGGCATACAACAGTGAGTTTTCCCTCTTTGAGCCAGACATCACCATAATATTGTTATTAACATATCACTGGGTCCACCTGAGCATAAACACAACACACTTTATGTAACAACCACACACAGCAACTTATGGTGATGATAAAACCAAAATGTGTGAAAGTTTGATTTCAAACGATATTAGGCTATGAAAAACATTACCAACCATCACTTGTCTGCACAAACATTGATAATAACTGATAACAGCATTAGCAAAGAACAGCAACAGATCAAAGTAGGAGCCTCTTCTCTGGCCTCAGCAAGCCCTGTGAACCAATCACATGCACCTGCTGGCAGGAGCTGGATTTTATATTTTTTAAATGATTACTAATTCGCTGTGTGACATTATTTATATTTTTGTATATCAAATAATGAGGCAAATAGCAAAAAAGGGTTATGGATAGGTTCTAAAATATAGCCTACTAAAAATTAACCGTTATAGCTGATAGAGGTGACAGTGAAAGTGAGTAAAGTGACGTGACTGGCTGAGAAGCGAGCAGGCTGAGACTAGTTGACTGGAACGTTAGCTGTAGAGAAGAGTATGTCGCAGAAAAGGATACAAGAGTTTTTCTTCCGTAATAGTAATGCGGCTAAATTTAGCAAGATTATATCTGTAGATGTTAGTTGATGTTTCCTCGTCCACCGCTGAGGCAAACTCTGTTGATTAGCTGTAGAGCCAGAGTCTGAAATAAAGTTAGCAAGCAGCAGCCGAGAGGGCATGAGGATAAAATATACAATGACTGAGGAAGCCGAGGGTTTTCTACCGGATAGTACTTGTACTTTTTAGAGGAAAAGTACACTTCTAAGCAATTCTAAGAACTACTCTCCCCCAAAATCCTTTTTTCCATTTGCATTCCCACTGGCCTAGGAGGGGTAAGGGGAGTGATGCAAGCACGGCAACGGTCTTTATAGCATTAAAATCAGAAAAGAAATACGCCAAAAAAAAGTATGAACTATATGCTAAATCTAATGTAGCCTATGTCATAATTTAAACAAGTCTGCCTCTCTCTCTCTCTCTCTCTCTCTCTCTCTCTCTCTCTCTCTCTCGCTGCCTGTGGCCGTGTGTGTGTGTGTGTGTGTGTGTGTGTGTGTGTGTGTGTGTGTGTGTGTGTGTGTGTGTGTGTGTGTGTGTGTGTGTGTGTGTGTGTGTGTGTGTGTGTCGGTGACCAGGCGCTTGTGGAGTTTAACGGTAAAAAGACAGTTAACCACACGTTCCCGTTAATCTTATGATGGACAAGTGTTGTGATATTTAAACAAACAATCCGTTAACGGCAAATAAAAGCCTCTTATTTACGAGATCGGTCTGACAGACCGGCAACTTACATCGGGGCGTCCCAGCATGACAGACCGGCCAGCGAGCGAGCGATCTGGGCCACCGTTCTCTTAATGCATCCATGGGGCCACCACCAGCTGAGCTTCTCAACTCCGAAAACTTTGAAGCAAATTGTAAATTCGGCAACGATTTTCGGATGACTGCCTATTTTCGAAATCTAAACAGATCATTTCTCGCATAAAACATTGTCAGAAATGACTTTAATGGTGAAAAATTGTTAAAAATATCCCGCTGTTGCTCTCTCAAGCGCAAACCAGTACAGAAGACATCACTCAGTCATAGAGGGACACACCCCAAAACTAACTATAGACATTCTGATAGGTAAGCTCACGGGCCATAGGCGATGGGGCCACGTGGGTCACTCCTAATTTGGATCAATCAGCAGCCATGTAACCTGCGACTAGAGTGATTGACAGAAAACCTGACAAGTTAGAAAACTATATGACCTTAGCTCATCACTAACGTGAATATGGGAGGCCCCTAAACTTGGGAGGCCGTGCATTAAAGAGGCCTTGGCTGCAACTAACGATTCTGTTGATTATTCGATTAATCAATTAGTTGTTTAGTCTATAAAATATCAGAAAATTGAGTGTTGTGTCAGTGCCAAGATGACGTCCTCAAATGGTTTGTTTCTTCAACAACTCAAACATATTCCGTTTACTGTCACAGAGGGATGAAGAAACTAGAACATATTCACATTTGAGAAGCTGGAATCTGGACTTTTTGTTAAAACATATTCAAACCAATCAATTGGTTATCAACATAGTTGCCGATTTAATTTAATAGCTGACAACTAATGGATTAATCGGTTAATCTAACACTACTTTTTGATGTTAAGCTTAAGCTTTTATCCACTGTCCCTTGGCAGGTAACATTTAAGACATACATCCATTATTGAACAGCACTGAACAAACAGGACAGGCTAATAATGCAAAATTATACGCAACAGTCATCACACACATCATGTCAGCAAGAACTCTGTATTATAAAGCAAATGGCTAAAACCTATAATTTAGTCGAGCCTGCTTTTGATTTGCTAAACACATTTCTCGTCATAAGCCAGTGTATGCTCCTGGAAATGTTGAAAAGAGCTTTTGGCTGTGTATTTTGATCAATTCCTTCAATGTTCACATATAACTAAGAGACAGTTGGGGGGGGGGGGGGGGTGCAGTGTGTAGGCCTATGTGTGGGAGTTTGTAGGTATGTGTTAGGCTACAACCTTGCTGAGAACAAAACAATTTGAACTTCAGTCCAGGCATGTAAGTTTTAGGCTGCCTGGCTCACTGTCAAATCTGGTGATGTCAATAAGTGAGGGGGAATAAAATGTGGGCAACAGGAATGGGAAAGTTTCAGGAATGGAGGCCGCCACATGGATAAACCAGTAAAGTCTGGTGTCGTCTCTTAGTGTGACGCAGTGGACGTAACTTGAAGGGTCGTGATGTGTAAGAGTAAGAAACTGAGAAGAAAGAGACCACATTTTGACACAAACGAATGGGGATCAGACAGAGTTGAAAAGATATGAAAAGTATGTCTGGAACGTTTGTGTGTCGCCAGAATGTCTTGCTGGCCAGGCTGTTACATGCAGTTAAGTTAAGGTCAGATATACTGTAAGAGGAATGAGGGACTTGATAGAGTCCCATATGGACAAGGTTGTTTTCACCAGTGGTGGAATGTAACTGAGTGCATTTACCCAAGTACTGTACTTAAAGTGGCTGTATGTAACTTTTAAATGTTTCTGAAATGTTCAATCTGATGATCTTCAATGGCCTGTAACAGCAAACTAGACTAACAGTGAAAAGAACGCTATTATTATATATCCATCCATCCATCTTCGTCCGCTTATCCAGGGTTGGGTTGCGGGGGGAGCAGCTCCAGCAGGGGACCCCAAACTTCCCTTTCCCGAGCCACATTAACCAGCTCTGACTGGGGGATCCCGAGGCGTTCCCAGGCCAGGTTGGAGATATAATCCTCCACCTAGTCCTGGGTCTTCCCCGAGGCCTCCTCCCAGGTGGACGTGCCTGGAACACCTCCCTAGGGAGGCGCCCAGGGGGCATCCTTACCAGATGCCCGAACCACCTCAACTGGCTCCTTTCGATGCGAAGGAGCAGCGGCTCTACTCCGAGCTCCTCACGGATGACTGAGCTTCTCACCCTATCTCTAAGGGAGACGCCAGCCACCCTCCTGAGGAAACCCATTTAGGCTGCTTGTACCCTGGATCTCGTTCTTTCGTCATGAACATAGGTGAGGGTAGGAACGAAAACTGACCGGTAGATTTATATAGTTTTTATTAATACCTCTGGCTGGTCCGATTTTTCCCCGCAGTCACAAAATAATTTACGGCAGGTAGATGGCGCTACAGAGCACACATTCTGATGGGTCACAGATTTTGGCGTAATACCGGAAAAGCCTGTGTTAGTGAATCTAGTCAGGTAAAGGGTAGCAGATTTACTTTATATAGGCCTAAGTGTATTTTAATTTAATTTTAGAAGTTATCTGTTGTTGTAATGGCTGATACTGGGGAAGGGCCATCACAGAAAAGAAGGAAATTTAACGAAGATTAACTAAAAGCTAAAAGGGAAAGTGAAAGACAATGGATGGAATCGAGTCACACTTGGTCGGGTTTTTAAAAAATGGACTATTTTTGTAAAATATGAGATCGTATTCCGAACGAGCCGCCATTTTGAAATTTGGGAGAAGCCAGACCCACATGTTGCGTTTGTCCAGTCAGCTGCCGGTTTTCATTTTTGGGTAACAATACAGATTAGCGCCACCTGCTGTTCTGGAGACGTATTACGTCTTGCGCACGCGCAGAACGTATGCTCAAGTCAGCGTCGCTTCGGTGTGTTCCGAGGCACTTTTTTGACCAACTCGGGGAGACTGATCAATACGACTGCCTTTTCTGCCGACGGTCGGCCATCGGGTTGGTGTGTCAGAGCATTTAAAGGACAATTCCGGCCAATTCTTATGTTAATCTTGATCGCTATAATTATGCGTGTACTTTCGATTGAAAAAAACCCCGACCCCAGTCGGTGCAGGCAACACGGAGAAGCTGTAGCTGGCTCCAATAGCTTCCACTCAGCTAAAACGGCAGTTGTCAGGGCAGACTTTAGAGTGCCTTTGTGCCTCTTAAGAGACACAACATGCAATTAAAATGTCTGTGCAACTTGAACAGGGCCCTTACGTGATGACAAGATGCGTTTTCAAGTCAGACATTTAATTCACCTACCCTGTCTTGATGCTGCTGGTGGGTAGCTTGCCCGGTTAGCTGCTAGCAGCTAGCTAGCTGTTAGCTGCTTGCTGCCGTCCGTGATAACTGTGTTCAGCCAAAATATCATGCAGCAGTTCCGTGTGTATTTGTAGCCCATCCATTTTGTGTGTGATCGATCTGGTGTTGGTGAGTAGGAGGCTCGGCATTGTCAATCTGTGTTAGCCTTGATCTCCCCGCCTTCGTCACCTCCCACTCCCAAAAACAATCCAGTGAGCGCCCGGTGGTCTGGCTATGTCCCCCAGAGGCTGAAAACTTGAAGTTTATTATTAAAATAGGTAATTGAGCACTGTAGTGGTTATGACCATATCAGTGACTATGTAACTACATGGACATGGGCCAAATGATGTCTGTGGCTTGCACAGTGATAACGTTAACCAGGCAAGCTACCAACCAGCAGCATCGAGACAGGGTAAGTGAATTAAAACAATGTCTGATTTGAAAACGCATCTTGTTGTCACGTAAGGGCCCTGTTCATATTGCACATACATTTTAATTGCATTTTGTGTCTGTTAAGAGGCTTGTCATTACTTTCGTCATTACTTAGAATTCCTCATGGGGGCGACAGAAACTATGCCCTATAGCTTTAAATTTGAATATGTTTGTTTATGTATGCACCAACCACCAAGGCAAATTCCTTGTAATAACTTGCAATAAATCCTTGTCTGATTTCTGATTCTAAAAGCTTTCATCATCTTTGTCTTTTGATGGCAACAGAAAAAAATGTATGATTGTTTTCTTGTACACGACTCATCACTGTGCAGCTTGTATGGCCTGGAGGACGTCAGAATGACTAAATAGTCGAGGAGTGTCCAGTAGTAGTAACACGGGCACATCAACTCGTCAATGTCATGCCAATAATTAATTTGGTTGTACAAAAGCCCCAAAACACATTGAGTTCACCAAAAACAAACACAACATCCCTTTATTTCAGTTCATGATTTTTAATTTCATGGATGAAAATATTAAAGCAACAAAAAAATCAATTTGCTGCAGTCTAGTCGCAGGGTAACAGACTGTACCCGACAGGTTGAAGCAAGCTTTCTGGAGGAGAGACGTGCAGTTTTGTAATGTAACAAAGTAGTTGTACTTCGTTACTGTACTTAAGTAGAATTCTCACATATCTGTACTTTACTTCATTATTTATATTTCTGGGAACTTTTACTTTTACTCCACTACATTTCCCCCAAGCACCTTCGTTACTCGTTACTACAAAATAAAATCAGAAGAAATTTGTTAGACTGCGGAAAAACAGCTTTGGCGAATAATTGCTCCTAGATTGCATGTTAATGCACGCTCCATTCCAGTTGGTGACCTAATTCCTGTTTGTTGCCAAGTGCCAAAACTAAAATAGACGAGGAGGAAGCATAAAAATGGATAGCGTCACGGAAACACCTACTGCAGGCTCTGCTGCCAACGTAAAGGCCTTGACACACCAATCCGATAATCGGCCGTCGGACAGTCTGGCGAGGTCAGTCACTTGAGTCTGTTCGATGTGTTCCGTGCTGTCGTCCGTCGGAGGGGCTGTCGGCCTTCATTTTGGCCGATTTGACATGTTGAATCAGAGGGCGAGCAGTCGGACTCAATGACCAATCTGATTGGTGGAGTGCTAACCCGATCTGTGCTAACTGAAATCTGACGAAAATCTTTTAAACTGACCTTTGTCGATCAGAAATGAAGACAGATTCAGCAACTGCATGGCTTATTTCTCACTTAAAACACGTTTCAGTGAACTATTTTCGTAAAATACGAGATTGTATTCCGAACGAGACGCCATTATGGTCGGCTGGAGAAGCCAGACCCACGTGACGTGTTTGTCATTTCCGGTTTTCATCTTTTGGGCGACAATACAGATCATCAGCCGAAACATTTGGTGTGTGCTAACCACTCCAGCTAATACCACATCAGCTAGCTGTTTCTCCAACTTCTGTCAGTACAAGGCAGGATTAGCCGGGAGACCTCTTGTAAACGAGGGTGCACTTCCAACTTTCAGTGGAATAGCTGCAGACGAGGGAATGTAAGTAGTTCTATACAATTTATTTTGTAGATTAGGGTGAACTTGTGTGTGTTGTAGCAGTGTTTTACCATTGAGAACAAGGTGGCTAACCGCTAGCAGAGGTAGCTTCTAGCTAGTAGATCTTACCTAGCTACTGCGCATGTGCGACTCCCAACAAAGATGGGATAGAAGTGTGATGTCTCACTCGGTAGCTAAAACAGAGAGCTCAACACACAGGGTGAAAAGAGGAGCTGCAGCAATGTACAGTACAACAAAAATATGGCATTTTTTGCAAATGAAACCATGTAAACCTATTCTGGTACAACCTCAAAATACAATTATGAACCTGAAAATGAGCATAATATGAGCACTTTAAACCTACATTGTGTCATTTGTTTAGTTGTTTCTTAGCATAAAAACCTTTGTTCTTTCACAAATATTAGCTCATTCATGTGTAATTAATCAAAGTATTCTCGTTAGCGTAGAATCTGCCATTTAGAATCATTCAGAATACATACGGGCGAGTCGCTCGAGTGATGGCCACCATGTTGCGCCTCCATTTTTAAAATACATTAGCCAAAGAGGGACATACCTCCGCCTTTCACCCTCTTCAGTGGCACCGTGACGAATGCCAGGGGGAGATTACTCACCAGGGAAGAGAAAAAGAGAATTAAAACGACAATGCGACAGGCAAAGCAACAAGACCAAAGTTAATATTGGAGTGGCTAGAACAGCTGCGTGTAAACGATGGATACTAAGAGCTAATTCCGGGTTCAGCCACCGTAGCAGTTAAAACACGATCGGAATATTCAGTTGGTTGTCATATACAATTTCACCACTAGATGGGAGAAAGTGGCAAAAACATTGTAATAACTTAATTAAAAAAAAAGTGACAAAAACATCGGGAAAAGCAGTAAATAAATGTCGAAAAATATGACCAAAACGTGGAAAAAAAAAAAAGTTTTTCATTTTCATTTTAGAAAAACAAAAAGTTGAATGGTCGACGGGAAGACAACACAAGGGTTAAAGTGTCGGCCCGAGGGGACAAATGGGAGACTTGTCAACAGGTGTGGGCGGAGGGGAAGCAGGAGTGTAGATGTTAGCCAGCCTTTCATGTGCACACAGAGCTGAATGGATAAAGTGGACAGAGAGAGGTACAGGCTGGTAGGACATATGATGGGGGAATTGATGAATTTAAGGGGGGAGGGCGGGGGGCTGTCCAGGATGTGAGCAGGCATCTGGGAACCGTGGGGAAAGAGGGCATGTGACCTCCACTCACCACCAGCTTTCCCAAATCTTATTAGCATAGCTAGCGGTCTCCATGCTCATTTCCCAGCTTCCCAAGGCTCCGAGGGAGATTAGTTCTCCAGTGGGGCCGTCATCCAAGAGGACGGGTGACAGATTCACAGGCTGATCTCGCCCATTAGGCTCGAATAAGGAGCCAAAGCTCAGACCCCCCCGCCCCACACCTCCCCCCGAGCACACCGACGCACATCACCTCTGATGAAATCAACCTGCATCACTGAATTCATCCCATAACCGATTCTAAAAACCACGAGTGAGAAGGAGTTAGTCCAAATTCAATCTATAATTACTCCACAGAAAAATGCAACTGCTTCTCAAAAGTCTGCGAAGGAAACACGATGCATTTCACTAACCTGCATAATGGAAAGGAGAGAAAAGAGTACGTGTTTATGGGTGTGACTTTAGCCAAAAATGTTCGATACCGATACCAATACTGAGACTTCGATACTGGTTCCTAAACAATACTTTTTCGATATCAATTTTGTAAAACAAAAATAAATTACATCACGGCACAAATCTTTTTATTTGTCAACTACGTGAGCTGTCTGTGCGTAGAGTTTTTCCTGCATGTCTCTACGACGTGTAACATTAGACAGCCAATCACAGACATCATTAGATCTTGGTAGAAGCATGCTGCATGCCTATTGGCTCACTGATGCTGATTACTCTCTAGGTATTGAAATAGTGTGTTGAATGACGAGAGGCAATTTGGTCGGTGCCTAAAAAGTACAGTTTGTTACCCTATCACATCATTTCAAGAAAAAAACTGTAGCATGTTACTGGTTGTCATTGCTGAACACCTTGAACTGTGAAATTTCCCTTAATACTTTTCCCATTGAACTTTTTGAATTCCCCTTCAGAACACAAGACAAAATAACAGTTTACTTGCAAAATGTTATGTGTATAAAAAAAAATGTTCTCGATTACATTGTTTTTTGTGATTATTAGGAGCCAAAATTGAAATTGCAATCAAAATTCGATTAATCGCTCAGCCTTAGGTTCAATTAGACTGACAATTACAAGGGGAGAAAGACAAAAATCCTTCGGAGCAACAGTTGAATAAGAATAGAAGAAATCCGCAATCATTGGTAAAAGAAACTGGAAGCTTCAAATGTGTGCAAATTTAAATAGGAACATGTACAACAATGCATACAGTATAACAAGCTGGATGTAACAGGTGTCTTGCTTTAGCAAAGCCATTCTTAAAACTTCACAGTAGAAATGGAATGTCATCCTAGGATTAGCACTATTGGAATTGGATCAGAGATATCAGCTGATAACACTGTGGACTGACAAATCAGAGTTTAAACCTATTCAATCTAACCAATGAGTAGACTGCAGTGGGCCCAAAAAACGGCTTCCTAAAATATTCAGAGCCCAATTTCACCAGTGTGGTTCAATAATGAACGAGGGTCAGAAATTGAAAATCCAGCAATATTTGGGGGGGGGGGGGGGTCATGGGGTCTGTGGGAACATCGACTAAACACAAGCTTTAATCATGGAATTCTAAATCTTCTTTTGGGGTCAAAACTATTTCAAATGTAATTAATACATTTAGTGTCTGAAATATACGGTTTATAATCTGTTAAAATAGCAATTATTGAAGGAAGAAACAAGAACATCAATATAACAATACCAATATAACAGGTGACTCCAAACTTTTGAACAGCAGTGTATGCCTATCCATCCCTATCATGTCTGACAAGTGCTATATCTTGTGTATCTTGAATTGGCATTAGTACGGAAGAGGATTAGGGACACGTGAAAAAATATATTGAGTTCTGACATTAAAGTCAGAAATCTGAGAACAAAGTCTGAATTCTGACTTTTTTTCTCGGAACTCAATTACATTTTTTCACGTGGCCCTAATCCTCTTCCGTACATTAGTAATGACTTCAAAAGCAACCGATACATTTACAAAAGCACAAACAACCACCAAGCAGATCACTTTGATTATGCTTTTTAATTGATGAGATATAATTGAACAAGTCTTTCAATGCTACTTTGTTAACCATGAGATCATGGAGGATATCGACACAACGCCTGGCTAGAGTTCATTTATTATATAAAATATAAAAACAATGAAAAGACAGTGAATTGAAACAGATATGGGCAGGACTTACAAAACAGTGGGTGGACACAGGAGAAGACAACTTGATCATCCAATGGTCCTTGTGTTGGAAATGTCTGCATGATTGCATGTGTGTGCGTGTGTGAGCATGAATTTCTTGTACTTCTGAGTATGTGTGTTAAGGGTACAAACAAATTCAATAAATATAAAAGTCAGACACATTTCATTCATAAAGAAACCGTTTGGTCAAAGAAGAGCCAGGCAAATGTAGACAACGTGTCTGTCTCCCAACAGGCATGTTTAGGGCCAGGTGTACACTGTGTTTTACATCATGTGTGTGACGTTGTCTAATACTGTTCAGTAGTCCACAAACACACACACAATCACCCACGGACAGGCTCGAACAGACAAGAGGCACAAAAACTGTATCAGCATCCGAGAGACGCCGGGAGTATGTTCACCTCCGGCCCCGTCTCGAGTTTAAGAGTCAGACGTCTGCCTCGACAGTTCATTAGACTCCATGTCATTCCACACCTCCAATGTTGCTACTCAACACAAGCTGTCCGTTTAACAGCGTCTCAGTTTTGGGAGGCGAATCCAGCTCTCCAGCAGCAGCTCAGAGTTACAGTCCCAGTCAAACGCTGGGGGCTTTCCCAGTCGTCGTCTGCTGCTGCTGCTGCTGCTGGAGATAAGTGGGCCGTTTGATGCGGGGCTTCCTGCGCTTGGGCTTGCTCTTGGACTTTGTGAGCTGGACCACGAAGAAGGACAGGACGACCATGGCTCCCAGGAAGGCAAACACGGGGATGGTCTGGCCCACTTCTTGGTTGTAGCGACCGGGCATTATCCCTGAGGGGACAAGGTCACAGGTCCCATGGGGTCAGTAACCACCTTTAACATCTTTATTCTTACACACTGCAGTCACTCCTTTCATTTAAATACCCTGTTATATTAATTAACACATACTGCTACAACTGCTATTTTTAAAGAAGCATGCTCAGGTTTGTCATTTTGTTGCTATGAGGTGTTGTAAAAACAAAAGAGAAAAAGATCTCTGTCTATTTAACTTGAGGAAAATTAAACCTGCTCAATGGATATTAAAATTGTCCTTTTACACATTCTCTCATAAATAACCATCCACTTCGATAATCAACGGTGAAAAGTTGATGAGTGACACGTTTCCCCTTTCCATGTCGGATATTAATACCATTATTACCGCAAATGCTACTGTTACGTTACATTAACAGGTTTCAAAACAATCTAGTCCACTGCTGTTCACAAAACTCTTAAAGAAGAGGAAATGAGGCTGTAAAACGAATCCAAAGTCACATTGCTTAAAGTAACAGGTTTGAACTGTGTGTTACCTCCCGGGATGTCCCAGGCTCCACTCTCCCCAGGAGACAGAGGTCTGACCTGGGGACGGTAAGCCCTCACGTTGGGCAGAGCCACTTTGTCCAGATCCACTGAGAGAAGCTTCTGGTGCTTCCACAGGTTACTGAGAGCACGGCAGGGAGAGAAACAAATGAGAGAGACAGAGAGACAGAGAGAGACAGAGAGAGATATTTTAATGTATACAATGAAATGTGTGCATGCTAGGGATGCTTATTTAGATTTTTTTTTTTTTTTTTTTTGGAGCGATAGCCGACCCTCATTAACCGATCATTAACGGTTTACCAACAAGCGTGCAACTGCGTCCCAGTTCACCCATCCGAGGCTTTGACATACTTTCCGTGTTCCGCGGTCGTGCAGACACGATGCATGGTGCACTGTCGTCAACTGCCGCTGCGGAGGAAGGTCTGGCTAGTCCACACAGCATTCCGCGATCGAAGAAAAACGTGCTCTGGTTTATTGGCATTTCTCTAAACCAATCACAATTGTCTTGGGCGGCACTAAGCACCGGACAGAGCTGCTTTAGTCGTGAAATAGAAAACTCAGATTGGACAGATAGTCTAGCTAGCTGTCTGGATTTACTCTGTAGAGATCTGAGGAGCAGTTAACCGTAGTCCTCAGAAATCCACCGGAGTTTAAAATTCCAACACAACAAGAAAGCGGAAGGTAACGAACAGTATAACCAGACGGCAAACAAGCAATCCCGGAAGTGGAACATCGTGGATCATTAACTGTTTACCGACAAGCACGCAACTAAGTCCCAGTTCACCCATCCGAGAGGCTTTGACATACTTTTCGTGTTCCGCGGTCGTGCAGCCACGATGCATGGGGCATTGTCGTCGACACATGCAGCCACTTGCCAGGAACCCCTTTGCATGTATGTCCGTACAACCGACACAAGTCCCCAGAGCCTGAGCTGGTCTCCACCACATCCACCTGTGAGGTTGTCAGCTGTGTGTCTGCCTGGCATACTAGGACGGACAAATTAACCCGCCAGTCCTTATCAATATAGTGGCATCTGTCACCTGTCCAGCAGGGAGCCACGAACTTACCCGAAAAAGAGTGCAGCTTAAAACGCAACTTGCTAGTGCAAAATTAGCACTAGCGAGGTAACTAGCAGTTTTGAAATGGATTGTATAGCCTTTTCTTTATTTTATCATGCAAAAAATGTTTTTTTAATTACTATTTTTTTTTGTTTTATTTCAAAAATATTGTTTTTAACTGAACTTTTAACTGTGGTTTCTTAATTATCGGTTGACGGTTGAACAGTTAATCATCCCTAGTGCATGCGTTTAATCTGTTGCCAAATTTAAGCTTTGCTTCATGAGACAGATTTGCTTTTACTTTGATTAGCTCTGTTGACGGGATGGAAAAAAGGGTAATTGCTGCCAAAGAGGACTTTGGCCTCTAGTTTCCTGGCAGTACGTGCTGGCAGAAAGACCAGTGGCAGTGTGTGTGAAGCAGATTATTATGGGACAGAAAAGGCGAGGCGGTGTAAGAAATAATGCACGAGTTCCAGTGATCTTAGCTACTGACACCTGGAGTTGCAGTATGTTCACATCTGGAGTTTAAAGCCCAGTTCAGACCAAACATTTGCGACGAGACGAGTTGAAACTTGCAGCTACTTGCAACGAGCCGGTCTGCAGCGGTCTAAAATCTACCAGTTCACACCAAAGCGAAGAGACGGTGTATCATCTCCATAGCAACGACTCTTTGTACTTCCGTCCCAACTTCCAGGCTTTTTTTTTTGGGGGGGGGGGGGGGGGTGCTTTTCCACCTTTAATTGACAGGACAGCTAGGTTAGAAAGGGGAGAGAGGGGGAAGACATGCAGGAAATCACCAAAGCTCGGACTCAAACCCTGGACTAGGGCTGGGCGATAAAACGATAACGATATGTCTCGCGATAGACACGTAATCAATATCAATAAAAAATGCGTTCGATAAAAGTTCGATAACTTTTTTTTCTTCGTCGGAAGAAACCAGAGGTTGCAAAGCAAGTTTGGTTGCATGAACAAACGCACTCACTCTCTGGTAGCCTAGCAACGTAGGGAGTGACACGCTGACAGCCAATCATGTAACAGTATTGTGTTTGGTTGCGCCATATCGTTGTCTCGTGTTGGATTCTTCAATAACAGAAGCGGCGTGGAGTGATAACTGGAAAATGAGTGCTGCAGCGAGCGCGGAAGTTCTTGATTAAACGGGAAACGTCAGCTCGCCAGTATGGCAGTTTTTTGGATTTTATAAGTCTGACCGTAGTCAGACCAATGTCGTCTGCAAATTATGCAAGACCACCGTCCCCACCGCAAACCTGTTTTACCACCTTAGCCGCGCTCACCGATTTGGAGCACAGCCGTATTCGCCAGCAACGTCCAACAACATCTGCAGCTGGAACCCCGCACAAGCAGCAGAGCACCACGGAGAGGTACTCTCAGTGCCTTATGACTGTAAAAGCTAAACGGTACAAATAAATAACGGAGGCAGTGGCATATCATATAGGCAAAGACATGCTTCCGCTGAGCACCCCCCCACCATGTACGGTTTAGGCTGTACCGTGACTGTTAGACGGACAAAAATGAATAACTGTTACTGTGCTGTATCAGGTTTGTTTTTTATGTTACAGATGTAAAGTCTACCTCAGTTTTATTTCAATTTCTCCTACGTTTACAAAACACTGCACATATTTTAAAACACTTCATTCACCAGAAGTGTTCATTGTGATTTTAGACTTATGTTTCCATTTGAATTATTTGAGTGTTTTCCATGGTTGTGTTGACATTTCTGCTTTTATAACTGAGAGGATTATAATCGGTGGAAGGTTAAGCTTAAAATAAAAACGTTTAAATTGAATACATTTTTTCTCCTGGTCCTTATTTTAAATAGGTCAAAAAAAATATCAATAATTATCGATATCGACTGATATGAAACACTTATATTGTGATACAGTTTTCAGCCATATTGCCCAACCCTTGCGCCAAGACACAAACCTCAAAGTACATGTGCGCCCGCTCTACCCACTGAGCAACCCGGCCACCTTCCAGGGTTTTTGAAACTAAATATATCATTTGTTGCGTCTAAATATGAATGTGGATAACGTTAGTGATAGGGAGATGTTTGCTACAGTTAGATTTCTAGTGATGAATCTGCGAAAACACGTTTTATTTCTCAAGAGTCACGGCTGTTAACGGAGGCTCTACGTGCGCGTTGCAAGCGTGTACGATCGAGCAAGCTAGAGAGTGACAGAAGAAATCGTGTCATGACTGTGCGCCCCATTTCCAACCAATCACATAATTTGTCCCGTCCCGGTTGTTAGCGACTCTGGTCGTGTGCCATTCACATTGAAATCGACCCGTGTCTGACCCACCTCTGGACCTGGGTGCCGAAGGCTAGTCGGTTAATGCGGGCTAACCCTTTTAAACACAAAGTCCACCCTGATTCAAACCTGGTTAAGCCCTCGGTGTGAGAGGGGCATTAGTGTTTCATCACACCTACCTGGGTGCTGTCTCGTTGAGCGGCTGTGGCTTTGCCCAAGACAGGTGGGGGCAGGCTGGTAGTGGGCGGGGCTTAGGGTCTCCCAGGTGAGGCTCTAGAACTTTGGAGTAGCGGTAAAGATGGTTGCCTGGACGAATGGAGGGAAAATATTTGAATAATAATAAAAGTAGGGTTCACAAGCTGATTTGCACAAAGACACAACAAAGAGAGAGACAAACAATATTTCAAATGCTAAAAAACAACATTGACATGTCTGTTGATGTATTGTGTAATTTCCTTCCCTCACCTTCTAGTCTCTGCGGCAGTGGGCGCCCGGTGCCTGTGGGTGGTGCCACTCTGCTGTGGGAGTGGCTGAGGCTGGGAGGGGTCATACTGTACGAAGTGTACTGAAGGAGAGCGTCTAGCATCCAGAAACAGTCTGAGAGATCACAAACAACAAATATTATTATTACATTGTAATTTCCCCACTGGGGATCGACAAAATGTATACAGTATTACTCTATCAGCTCAGCTGTGCTCTTTGTTGAGTAAAAAGTGAAAAAGTGTGCAGGCACGTGGAAAAATCCAACCTTTAAGTACACCAATTTTCTTTGTGAATGAATAATGTATCGTGAATAAATAAATGTTCCTTAAAATACAGAGGGCATACGTCAGTACACCCCATAGAGGCAGGCAGATTTTTATTTTTAAAGGCCAGTTATTTCATGGATCCAGGACATTCTGCATCCTTTGGAATTAAAGTAGCCCCACATCATCACATACCCTTCACCAGACCTAGAGATTGGCATGGTTTAATTTCAGTTAGTCTAACAGCTGGTTTGATTTGCATTGAGAGATGATTTTATGGAAAGTACCCCATGCCAATCTCTAGGTATGGTGAAGGATATATATATATTTTTTTTATTAGGACTGGGCAACGATTACAAATTTTAATCGCGATTAATCGCATTGTTATACGCAAAATCCAATAATGAATTCAATAGTATATAGCGCAATTTTATTTTAAATGTTTTGCCATATGAACTAAAGTGCCATAACATTTGTTCTGCAAACACAACTAACATCATCATTTTGTTTATACAGTAGCAGTTAAATCTAATATTTAGTGTAAATCTCAACGTAAACAATCTAATCAAAGCAAATACAAAATTAAAGCTTATTGCCACCGCCGGGGCATTCATGTTATCATTAATAGGACACATTCCACTGCTGTGAAACTTCAATAAAGTGTCCCGCGCACGTTTCAGCATAATGTCTCTCCTCTGTTTTCTTTACAGTCAGAGCATGTGAATGCAGCGCCCACTGTTCATCAATATAATGCACTGTAACTCCGAGGTAATTATGGTTACCCAGTGATGTCCAGTAGTCCCCAGTGAGAGCAACAGCGGGTGCACGTTGTAAAGTTGTTGCTTTTGCAGTCCTCTACTTTTCATACAACTCATGTATTAATCTTGTGATGGTGCATCTTGAGGGAATCTCATAGCTGCCGTCATTTGTTGCGATTCTCAGAATGTTTTTTAGACCGACGTCCTCCACAACACTTATCGTCCTGCAGTCTGTAGCTGTCCACTTAGCTATGGCATTTGTTAGCTTCTCTTGCCTTTGTTCATCTGTACTTCTCCCACACGCTGCATCTAACGTAGTCTGCCGAAGCCTCCCGCCACTGTTTGTTTCGTTGAATGATTTGCTGGTATCAACTGTGTGTATTTAGTGCATTTAGGTGATATTTCAGACTTTGGTTCTGTCGATTGCGCCGTCTGGAAACACTTTAAAATAAGTGGCCATGTAAAAGTTCCGTACCCTTCTCCATATTTGTTGGTCTGTTCTCTTGATACATCCATGCTTTCTCTATCACTCTGATCATGGTTTATGCGGCAATTCTTTTCTTTCCTGGTTCCTGTAAGCGCGGCAGCGGTCAGCTCCAAAGAATGTCAAAATAAAAGCTTGTGAACAACATACTTTTACAATAATAAAATAATAATAAAAACTGCGTTAATGTGCGATAAAATAATTGTCGGCGTTAATTAATGCGTTCACCATACCTAGAGATTGGCATGGTTTTATGTCGGTTAGTCTAATAGCTTGTTTGAGTGGCATTGAGAGATGATTTTATGGAAAGCACCCCATGCCATTCTCTAGGTATGGTGAAGGGTATGTGATGATGTGGGGCTATTTTAATTCCAAAGGCCAAGGGAACTTTATCAGGATGCATAGTATCCTGGATCCATGAAATAACTGGCCTTTAAAAATAAAAATCTGCCTGCCTCTATGGGAATTTAACATAGGGGTGTACTCACTTTTGTTGCCAGCAGTTTAGACATTAATTTCTGTGTGTTGACATTTACACTGTTATACAAGCTGTAAATTTAATACTTTACATTGTAGCAAAGTGTAATTTCTTCAGTGTTGTCCCATTAAAAGATATAATGAAATATTTACTAAAATGTGAGGGGTGTACTCAATTTTGTGAGATACTGTATATACACAGGGGTATATATGTGTGTGTGTGTGTGTTTAATTATTTAATTATTCCAACACACACACAAGGTGAGGTTACCTTTCTGTCTGTGGCTGTCGTCTATACAGTTAGAATCACCGTACAGAGCGATGCGACCTCCCCCGTCAGACGGTGTTTGGTATAGTCCGAGGATGGGAACTCCCTCCACCACTGCTGTCTCCTGCTTTAACACTTCCAGACCTGTCACACACACACACACACACACACACACACACACACACACACACACACACACACACACACACACACACACACACACACACACACACACACACACACACACAGGTGTTATGCATGGCTGCTGGTCAGCACTGTGCTACACTAAGCTCTGATCAATGCTTTAAGAGGGGTGCTGGTACCTTGGTCCTTTAGATTCTTAGCAATCACTATTCCATCTTCTGGGAAACGGGCGATGCTGCAGCCTGAGGCATAGTACACTGAGAAAGAGAGTGAATATATCTTCATTTTCTAAAAAACTAAAACTCTGAATAAAACAACAGGAATGGTGAAATGGAGTGAGTCAGAGTGTGTCTCTTACTGTCATGATCAGCCAACGTGAAGTCTCCCTCGTACAGCCCATCACTGAAAGCCATCCCCCACACGGAGATCAGGTCGTTCAGAGCTGGTACGTTAGCGCCCCCTGTGTCTGGCATCCACCACTGCCTGCAGGTCACATCAAGGAAACCATCTCTACAACCATTCATATAGGCAAGACAAATATAATTCTACATAAAATGACACTCAGGAAATGATCCACTAATGCAAATTAGAAGACAGAACTAAGCATTACTTTCAATTTCACATCTGCCAAAAACAGAGGATTGATTAAGGGTTAAGTGGCCACATGGAAACAGTCTTTTCACAGGAATAAATCAGCATGACATCCAACACGGCTCAAAATAACTGCAGGTTATATGGGATACAAATGGCAACTTAAAAAAAATCCTAAGAGAACAATAAGGACATTTATTTTACAATAGCTTTTAATTTATTAAGTAAAAACGCTGTGTTCCTTTTATAGTTTTGTGTATCAGTGTTGATTTGTTAAGAAGAGGCAGCAGTGAATGAATAAATCTGAAAGGAACCAGCGCCATTCAATTAAAACTGAATTACTCAGCATAATATTTTGAAGCCATACAGACTATATTTAACTGAATTTAAGACTTTTAATCCTGTGGATATTGTGCAACAGCTTGGGTGGGATATGAATGGAGCAGCGAGGAGTCATGAGTAATTTCTAGCTCTGCATGAGGAGCTCTGATATCAGACTGAGAAGTTGTGATATATTACATATATTACAGAGCAAGGAGGCATAAATAGTGTCCATCACTGCAGCAAGGGAGCTATCATTAGAAGATGATGAAGCTGCTGGTGAAAGCAGGGGCTTCTGAGGTAATAGTTGTTAATCGTTGAACTGTCTCATTATGGAGGAAGAGGCCACAGATCATTTTAGAGAAACAGATACAGACACCAATCGCAGTCAGAGAGGAATTTACAGCATTGATGCACAATAATACAGTTCCAGGTCCTACAACTCGTTCTATAGAAAACACAATGATTCAAAGAAGCACTCTTCTTGATGAATTTGTCCTGAATTGCTGAGGCTGCAATTTTTTGTTTGTTTTTTAGAGCAGAGTGAGAACGCTTTTATACTTCTTAAACATGATCTGCAGTGATGTGAAGAATCCCCGTCTACAAATATATTTTGAGGATTTATTTCGAAAACATAAAAGCATTGTCAACCGTATGAGTCGGTGCATATTTGTGCCATAAGCATACTACATCAGCCATTTATTTTCTTTCTTTTAATTATTTTCTGCCAAAGCTACGATGGTTTTGGTTAATTCACAAGATTGTATTTTGGCTCAGTCGGTGTCTGTCCACCAATCAGGATTTGAATCATTGTGTGATGACAGAAGGCGGGTTGTTTGGTCATTGTCAGTCTAGTCTAGTCATAGCCAGACCTTCTTCCACAGCACTGCGGTGGGAGGGTCTGGCTATTCCACACAGCATTCCGGGATGGGAGACAAACATGCTCTGGTTTATTGGCATTTCTTTAAACCAGTCACAATCGTCTTGGGTGGCGCTGAGCGCCAGATGGAATCCCGGTGCTGCTGCAAAATAGCCTCGGGAAGGAACTTGTTTTGGTGGAACGTGTGTACGTTCAAAAGTTGTTTTAGTCGTGCAACAGAAAACTAAGATTGGACAGATAGTCTAGCTAGCTGTCTGGATTTACCCTGCAGAGATCTGAGGAGTGGTTAACCATAGTCCTCATAAATCCACCAGAGTTTAAAATTACAACACAAAGAAAGCAGAAGGTAACGGACATCCAGCCGAAAAGGAGGACAATCCTGCGGAATGTCCGGCGGCAACAAAGCAATCCCGGAAGTGGAACGTCGTGGATGTAATCAATTGTTAGTCAAATGTGACGGAGCCACAACAACACAGTCATGATGAAGCGCATTAGCTTAGTTTTAGAGTGCGAATAAAGGGGAAATCTGCCGATTTTACACATCAAAGTCTGTTTACAGGTCTTGGGAAGTACTACTACATATATGAAAAAAGTTGTATAAAGTATTTTGTGGCTCAAACTTTTTCTAAAAGAAATTAGACAGATTAGACATTAGAACTGGTCGCTCCAAAAGACTAAAATTCAATTGACTGTTTTTCCTACATTATTAGTTATGTGTGACGTGGTGTACCATGTCAAGAAAATGCATCAAAATACATTTGATACGTTATTTATTCATAGTTTTTGTAATAGGCGTTTGCTATGTGTTATATACTGATACAATGGAATATCCTACTGTAGTAGATGCTGTTTTGATACCGACAGGTACCTGGTGATGATGATGATTCTTTGAATTGCATACAGTATGTTGACTTTGATTAGTTTCTCTAACAACTTGGTTGGATGAAGTATTTCTTTAAAAATGTCATGTTCGGGACACTTAACTATTAGGTTTACCAGTCAAAAACTCATCAGGACTGTGTGGCTGTGATTTGATTAAATTCCGACAGTACGAGCAACATGAGTAAGCAACACCACAACATCAGACTTTGCTGCAAATATTGATAAATTGTGATTGTGGCCAAAAAGTATGCAGGGCCATCTTTTTACCACTGAGTCGTTGGGCCACTTCAAACCAGAGAGAAAAACAAAATGCATACACAAACTTTATTTCATGTAGGACCCCACGTCTTATAGGGTTGGGCATCGTTTGTATTTTAACAATTCTGAATCCAATTCCGATTCTTCCTTTCGATTCTGGTTCTTAGCGATTCTTGATTCCGATTCTTTGAGGGGTGGAGTTGAAAATGGGTCACATGCCTATTTTCACAAATTGATTCAATGGTGGTTTGCAGTTTTACTGGGCTTTTTCAATGTAAAATAAAGCCATACTAGAGCGCTGCTTACTGTGCTCCATGGCTGCAAAACAACAAGCGCCTGGCCGCTTCGGAAACCAAAACTTGCGCATGTTAAATTGGGAAGCGATGATCGGATCAAATCCTCTAAAGGATTCCAAACGATTCCAATAAAGAAACGATTCCACTGGAATCGTAATTTTTTAAACGATTCCAAGTAGGACTCGGTTCTCGATGCGCAATCCTAATCTCTTATAATAAGAAATTAGTTTTTTTTTTTTAACATTAGCCAGTGTTATTCCTATGATATCAATAATCAGCAGTAGGAAAGTGTCAGACAGTTGAATACCTGGTGTTTTCGTCATAGAACTTGACCTTCCTCATGACCGAGGTGTTGTACCAGTCACTGAAGATAATGAGCGACAGGCCGTTGTCGATGTCTCTCTTCAGCTTGGTGATCTCTTCAGGGAAATACTCCTCCTCGCTGTCCACCATCAGCAACGTGCCTGCAGAGACACAACCGCAAATAACCCATCAGTTAGCATTCACACAGCTTGCGTCGGCTGTCAGACGCTGCGGCTAGGGCTGGGCATCGTTCACAGAGTTTCGATACTGGTACCAATAACAATATCGCTACCAGTTCCTAAACGATACTTTTTTCGATACCAATTTTATAAAACAAAAATAAATTACAATATGTGGCTGGGTTACCTCAGTTGGTAGAGCATATATACATAAAGGTTTATGCCTCGACACAGAGGTCCAGGGTTCGAGTCCGACCTGTGACGATTTCCTGCATGTCTTCTAGGGCTGCCCCCTCTTAGTCGATTAGTCGACTAATCGGTCGTTTTGGTCTTAGTCGACTAAGATTTCTTTAGTCGATTAGTCATTTTTTATGCTTATTCATGCTTAATTACTCATTTCCAAGCAACTTATGAGAACATTTCTGGTGAACACAAGATTTAAAGTGGTGCTTTTGCAGGATTAATTTCGGAGAAACTCAGTTTTACAGATGGTTAATTAACTACATTTATATTGAGCTTTTCTAGTCTTAACCAGCTCTCAAAGAGCACAGCTCTGTCGACTAAATCAACTAATCGATTAGTCGACAAAATCATATAAGTGTTAGTCGACTAAGAATTTCTTTAGTCGAGGACAGCCCTAATGTCTTCCCTCTCTCTCTCCCCTTTCTCACCTAGCTGTCCTGTCCATTAAAGGCGGAAATGCCCAAATAAATTATCTAAAAAAATAAACTACGTGAGCCCTGTCTCTGTGCGTAACAGAGTTTTTCCTGCGTGTCTCTACGATGGGTAATGTTAGACAGCCAATCAGCAGCATTATTAGATCTTGGTAGAAGCATACTGCATGCTTATTGGCTCACTGACGCTGATGAGATTTATTCCTTAGGTATTGAAATTGAGTATTGAATGACAATTTTTTCAAATCTCGATACTTTAGAGGCAATTTGGTCAGTGCCTAAAAAGTTATCGAATTTGATACCCAGCCCCACGTGCTGCAAAAACGCAGGTCTTTCCATTCATTTTGAATGGGGTTAGTGCGTTTAGGCTACGGCTGGGCAATATTTTTGACCAAATACCTCGATATCGATACTGCAACGATATTGTAGTGTTGACTATTGGTGCTTTCACAAAATATTTACACAATGAGCTTTTTTGATAAATAATCATCAGTAATGTGGGTATAATGACTAAGTGGGTAAAGGCAAATAATAGAACAGTTACAACAGTCTGGTAAGTTCTGAAAATGACATCACTTTACTGTAATGCAGCCTTTAAAACCAGGAAGACAACACTTATGCCATATTACGATATCCAAAATCTAAGACGATATTTAGTCTCATATCACGATATCGATATAATATCGATATATTGCCCAGCTCTAGTTTAGGCTGCGGACTATGGTGAACGGCTCCTCAGATCTCTGCAGGGTAATTCTGAGTTTTCTGTTGCACAAACTAAAACAACATTTGAACGCACACACGTTCCACTAAAACAAGTTCCTTCCCGAGGCTATTTTGCTGCGGCACCGTGGCTCCGTCCAGCGCATGACGATTGTGATTGGTTTAAAGAAATGGCAATAAACCAGAGCACGTTTTTCTCCCATCCCGGAAGGCTGTGTGGAATAGCCAGACCCTCCTCTGCTCTCCTGTTTTTCTCCTCTTTTGCTCAACCATGAGCAAACCACACTCCGAGGAAAAAGCTTCATTGAGAGGCCTGGAGCTGTGGTAGTCCTTTTAAAGAGGGGAAATCTTTGAATTCTGTGCTCTTACCATACTGACTGGCATCAAAGCAGGTGATGGGCGCTCCGAGCACCTCGACAAAGTATCCCATACTCCGCAGGTGCTGGTACATGTCCCGGAAGTTAGTGTGGATGTGGTCTCCATTCCTGGAAACATTAAATAAGCAATAACATTTCACATTTCAGTTGATGAAGGCCAAAGCTTGTAATGTTGCACCAATCTCTCACCAAAACTCACCTCTTGAGAGCTGCTTTAAATGTTTGTTAATGTGTGTACTTTAGTGTGTGAATTTTCAAACTATGTGTATGTCCTTTTTAAAACTGTGTTTTTGAGTGTTGCAAAAAGTGCTATATAAATAAAATACATTATTATTATTATTATTATTATTATTATGTGTCCAGAGAATTAAAACAAAGATTAAACATTAAACCAAAAAGCAACCAAATCCGAGATGGGAGACAAGATGGGCGTGGTGAAAAAGGCAACAGACATCAGGTAAACATCGACACACACGCACCAGTCCAGTGGGTCGTTTTTCATGCGGAGGTTGTCCCGGGGAAAGTAGCCGGGCGGGTAGCGCAGGTTGTGGTACTGGTCCCACAGCACCCTCTTACTGCGCGGGGGGGTCGGCACGATCTTCACCTTGATGGGCAGTTTGACTGTGGAGGTCAGCTCACCACCTGCCTCTGACTGCAAGGGGTCAAAGGTCAAGAAGATCAGTGGGTTATAACTGAAGGAGTATTTCTCATGCAGAGATTGCAGAATAGCTCTAGTAATAAGTAAAAAAAAAAAAAAAAAACATATGATTTCAATCAAAAAACGAAATGCACATATTTGTGTTTAAAAGCAAAATAAACATCCAACCTGAATCAGTTGTAGGTAGGAAACAAATTTGAACATTGACAACTTCTCAGTCCCTCCCCCATTTCTGCTAAAGACCAAAACGTTCTCCTAAGCCCCTCCCCCCACAAGGGAGAATGAATGCATGTGCATGAGCAGTGATTGACACGCAGTTAGACACCCCCCCCCCAAATTTAAAGCAACACTATGTAACTCTTCCCGCTTTGGTCCCCCTACATGTTGTCTCATTGGAACTACAGCTGCAGCTAAAAGTTACATAGTGTTGCTTTAAGACTTTTTAAGACCTTTTTAAGAGCATTACAGATGGAATTTAAGACCTACTGTATATCACAAGATAAAAAAGTGCCAGAGTCCGGAAACATCGCTAAACTTGCAACTCCCCATAGCTACAGAATAAAATCCGTTCCGAAAGAGTGTCGCACAGCCTTGCACTCAGCTGCAAAATAAGCTGCATGTTGGTCACATTTATAGTCGGAATGCAGCGAATTATATCTGGAGTAGGGAAAGAAGGAACTACAACATCAGGGAGTAAACATTTTTTAATAATTGTAAAGTGCTGCAGGAGCATTTAAATGAGAACATTTTGACCTGTTTAAAATGATTTAAGACCTAGAACACAATTCTCCAATGAATTTAAGACTTTTTACGACCCTGCGGAAACACGGATTAAAGCCAGATGTTGCCACTGAGAATGCACGGAAAATAGTTAGCTATAAAAGTATGGATAAATGGTTTAACCAGATAAAGAAAAGGACAAAAGTGATTTATGAACAATGCAAACTTGAGAAAACCAACCTAAACATTGACAATTCAACTGTGGGGAAAAAAAAGCATTGTAAATATCCACTTGTACTACTATGTGGTGTCACTAAAAATCTGTTTAAGTGAAGACATTTGGAACATGACACGTGTGGATGAAGGGGCATTTTAGCTCATCTGACAGGGATGTGTCGTGACTAAAATTCTGAGACAAAAAGGTTTGGGAACCACTGCTCTGGTTTTTAGGTTAAAGGTGCTTAGAAGACTCACGTCATTCTCTGCAGGCGATGCCACTGTGACCATCACATGGCCCTGAGCGACCCCTTCCCACGATGCCGCTTTCTTGGCAACGGAGATGGACACAGCCAGGTAGCCGGCCCACGGCCACAGCACGGGAGAGTAAGAGACGGCCACGTCGATGTGGTCGCCGTTCTGAGGGAGGTAGGGCTGCCAGATGGGCTGAAGCGGGAGAGAGCTTCTTTCAGAAGGCTTACAGGGAAGATGTATTTTCAACAACTCTGGAGTTCATTATGATGCAAAAAAAACAAAAACAGCTCAGCCCATCATATGTCCTCTTACAGAACTTGGGGAAGTAGTATTTAGAAAAGTGTGTGTTGTTTGTGGAGTAGCATCTAACTTTCTATTGATAATGTGTATTTTTGTGTGTGCACCTTGTCGACAATCCTGCCAGTGACACCCATGCCGTTGAGAATGGTCACATTGACGATAGTGGGCATTCCTCCATAGTAGATGGGCTGGGAGCAGTACGGCCACATGTACGGACACTCTGTCAGGTCGATGTAGCTGGGAGAAAGACTGGCAGGAGACAAGGACGGGACAGGATACTGTATTACTATATGTACTATATGTGTAACCTATAATGTGCTTTCTGTCTGAGACAAAACACCAGACATACAGAAGCAAGGTTACACAAGAGGACAGTGACTCAAACAATTATGGGGAAAAACTGTAAACAAAACTATAACATGATATCATTTCATAGCATAGATTTCACCAGTGTGTTTTGGTCACTGTATCCCTAATCAAATTTCTGGATTGAAACGAATGATTGCAAATATTTTAATAAATAATCCATATATTTCAAGTTTGTTAATGTAAAAAAGCCTGTTTGACAAACAGACATCTATAACTCTCCATTAAAAGAACCAAGATAATATTAATAATCTTAAATCATAAGACAAAATAATTCATGCATACTTGTGCAAAACCTGATCAACAAGATGTATAAGAATCAGTTCAGATGAATGGCTTCCCACAAATCAGCAGTGCAGTACTGATCAATCATACAATCAATATTTGAATATGTGTGTAGATAGAAATATGGGTTTTGAGGAAAAATGATTTGAAAAGGTCTCGTCAAAGCTAAAATTAAAGACATCTGCCCGTTGAGGTTGACAGGTTCAGCAACATTCTGGGCTGTGTGATTGATGAAGTGGAACCGGCGTCCTGTTTTCTTTTGGAGAGTACACACTCTGATGACTTGGGTTGTAACCTTTGTGAGTCAAAACTGACTATAGCCGCTGTCCTTCATAAAAGGAGCTGGCTGCAAACTTTTCAGAGCCACATTCCAAGCCTGTAGGCGGGGGGTGGTATTGATACTTATAAGAGGCAGGTTTTCAGCGGAGGACTCTGATTCTGCCAGTTTGAGCCCATCCTATATCTCCGAAGAAACAAGGCTGTGGCAGCACAGGGAAAAAGCCTAGCGGAGTGGGGAGTATATATGTCAACGTTAACTGGGTTATGAGAACTCCGATTTTAACCGGGGTAAGGTGTTTACATGGCATTTAACCCGAATATTTTCTAAACTGCATGTAAACGCATCCACTGTTAGATCCATGTAACTGAGGAACAGACATTGTCTCTCTTTATGTGTACACAAGTTTCTGAATCCAGGAACTAGCATCTGTGCCATCGATGCTCCTTTAGGATTTGCGTGCACTGAAACTGAAACATCTACCTGGCCTGAGGTTTGTAACTGTTGAGGATCTGGTAGGCTCTGATCAGGTCTAGCTTCCCGTGGCCCTGCTCGAACATGTTGACCCCCGGCAGCCTGCGGGCCGAGGCAATCAGAGCCTGTTTCATGGAGGCTGGGTTCACCAACTCCCTGTTCAGGACGGTGCTGGAGGACAGAGGAGGACAGGGTGGGTCAGTGTGTATCTGTGAGTCTGCTGGTGTCAGATTCCAACAGTGTTTCATTCAGAACAGTGCTGGATGAAAGAAGAGGGACGGGCTGGTTTGCCTGCGTGTGCCATTCTCCAGGGAGAAGGGAAAGGCGCCTGTTGTCAACAAGGGTGGTACGATGTTTAACCCGACAACATGAGCTCCCAAAATCGGCTTAGCTACAGCTATGCAACAGGAGGGCTTTCACGTGTAGAGGAGGTATATTGACACAGTGAGGATAATACCCGACATCAATCAGTGACACCTCCTTCCTCTGGGACACATTTCACATGGCTGCTCATGTTCAGGATTACAGCACAGAGGAATAATTACACCACTTTGAGCTTCAAAACAGCTACATGTATTCTCTCTCCTCCAAACTCCTCTACAGGTCAGCTTTAACAGCCCTCACTTGGACACTCTCACTTGGAGCGTTATCAATTCAGCCTCAGAACGCTGCAGACGTCATCTAAAACTACTCGGCACAGTTTCCAGTGACTCTGCTGCTAAAAGAGACATGTTTTCATGATTAGATTGTCAGAATAATAAAACATATACTGTACATGTTGGCTGCTTTACAGTTAAACTGTTTACCTGCAACGATAAATCGTTTAATCGATTAGTTGTCAAATCTTAAATTAATCGCCAACTATTTTGATAATCGATTAGTCGGTTTGAGTAATTTTTTAAGACAAAAGTCAAGATTCTCTGATCCCAGCCTCTTAAATGTGAATATTTTACAGTTTCTTCTTTCCTCTGTGACAGTAAACTGAATATCTTTGAGTTATGGACAAAACAAGACATTTGAGGACGTCATCTTGGCCTTTGGGGAAACACTGATCCACATTTTATAGACCAAACAACTAATCAAGAAAAAAAAAATCAACAGATTAATCGACTATGAAGATAATCGTTAGTTGCAGCCATACTGTAGAGGGCTGGGTGTACCAATTATTCGTCAGACCTCTCTCTGCAAACTGCAAATACCGTACATCATCCCTGCTGACGTGTCCCTGAGCAAGACACTACGTCTCTACCGGCTTAAGGGCTGCTGCTCTGTATCTGACCCTGGTCTCTGACTTTGTCGGGAAGGGGGGCTAAGGCAGAGAGAAATTTCCTTACAGGAGGCACATATATTGTAGCTGACTAAGGCTAAGCCCATGTATTAAACCTAAATACCTTTTGTATGGACTAAAATGTGTCTGTAGCAATGAATCTGGAAAACTTCCAAGCTACAGAAGCTGGTTGATCATCTGCTCAAACTAGAAATCTTGTTTACTTTTTGTTTCATTAGAAAGTTCATGATTTGAATCACAATTTTGGACTACTGTACAGTATTCAGGCAAACTCTTAGAAAACACTTAACATTGAGTAGTCTGGCTTCCTTCCTTTGTTTGAATGACTAAGCATCTGCAGCCATGCCAGTGAGGCTACACGCTAAATGTTAATGACAACATGGTAACTGACAAATGACAATGTTAACATGCTGATGTTTAGCAGGTATACTGTTTAACATGTTCACCATCTTACTTTAGAGTGTTAGCCAGTCCTTCCAGAAAAATGCAGTTTTTTTGTGATTTGATTTGTGATTGAAAAATTACGTGAACTTGCAAAAACTGCGGTTTGATGAAAAAGAGAAAACAAGTGATTCCCCCAACACCCTGTTCTCACTAGGTGTAATTACATCACTTCATAACATTTCCATGGCAACAGGGGAAAATGGCTGCTCTTGTGTGAAGTTTCTACTTTCTGCTAAGATATATGTCATTTCTTTGCAATGAAAATGCTGGGATTATGAAATCATGCAAGCCCCGCATATTTTGCACGGCAATTTATCGGCAATTTATGCAGCGAAAGTGCGGCGTATTTGAAAAAATGCGGCCCCGCATAAATATGCAGACTTTGGCTGATTATGCATTGAATTATTATCCATTTTTCTGGAGGGACTGGTTAGCATGACAACATTTGCTAATTAGTGCAAACACACAAATCCAGCTGAGGCTGATGGGAACTTCATCTGTTTTGCAGGTATTTAGTCATGAACCCAAGCACTGGACCAAAAAAATAAAAGACTGTTTTTTTGATTCTGTGACTCTGAGGATGGCGCTCGAGGAAAATTTAGAAGATCCCCAAAGTCAATTCAATTCAATGTTATTTATACTGTCAAATCATAACAGAAGTTATCTCAGGACACTTCACAGACAGAGTAGGTCTAGACCACACTAATTTGCAGAGACACATTTTATGGCTCACGCACCTCACGCCAGGAACACCGCTACCATAAACCAGGCTTAAAGTACTCATATTATGCTTTTTGGCTTTTTCCCTTTCCTTTGTTGTGTTATATATTTTTTTGTGCACGAACGCTCATCACATTGTAACACGTTATAATGCTCGCCTAGCTGCTAGCGTGGCACGCCCTCATACTCTGCTTCTGACTGGGTGGCAGTCATTACCTAGCTACTGCGCATGTGCGACTCCCAACAAAGATGGAACAGAAGTGTGATGCTTCACTCGGTAGCTAAAAGAGAGCTCAACACATAGGGTAAAAAGAGGAGCTGAGGCAATGTGCAGTACAACAAAAATATGGTGTTTTTTGAAAATTACACCACATATGCCTATTCTGGTACAACCTCTAAATACAATTATGAACCTGAAAATGAGCATAATATGAGCACTTTAACAACCCCCCGCCCCCCAAGAGCAAGTATTTGGTGCGACAGCGGCGAGGAAAAAGCTTCCTTTTAGCAGTCAAAAACCTCAACGGATAAAACACACAACTGAACAATACCTTAATACAATTTAAACGGATTAAGACTCCTTTGTAGCAAGCATAAAAAGATCAAACGGCAGTCACTTAATGACAACGTAGTCCGGTTTGTGATACTGACCTGACCAGGAGAGTCACGGCACCAGCCACCACGGGAGAGGCCACGCTGGTGCCAGACAGAGAGCGACACCCCTCCTTCAACCCTGATCCCCGAACGCCAGAACCGTAGGTGACGATGTCAGGCTTCACCCTGCCGTAGCCCCCCGGCAGCTCCTGCACAGAGATGGGAGACGGACACAGATCATGAGATACAGGCGGAGACCGACAGAGTGACTGAAAAGGAGTTCAAAGTGGCTTTAAAAGGTTTCTAAAGCAGCACAGAAGGCAGCCAAACATAACTACAGTTGATCTATTTAGATCAGGGGTGTGTGATGTAACTAGATGTACTCTACCACACAGTCAAAACCAACAAACACAAAGGCACACACAAAAAGGAAAGGACTGAGTAGGAGGGAGTGAGGAAGTAAAGGGTCAGAAAAAAGAGAAGGAAGTAGTAGAAAATGAACAAAACTGCATTTAAAAAGGCAGCATTTTGAAATATTTGCACATAGCATGTTGGAGAGTGAGTGAGTGAGTGCTGTCTGTTCCTTCTGGCCTGTTCATGGCTGGCTGACAGTGGTTGAGGGGGCAGAGAGACAGACTGGATCCAAGAAAGTCCTAATCAGATCCCAAAGCAGATGTCTGCCAGTGCCCACTGTTTGCGAGTGTGCCTGTGTGTGTGTGAATGGCTGATTGGATATGGATGCGAGATCAGGAGCTTACGTTATGGTTGACCAGCTTATAAAGCAGAGGGTAGATGTCTGCTCTAAAACTGAACTTCTAGATCTGCGATGGAATGAGTGTGTGTGGAACTCACCCAGGTTGTCATGCCTCTGGAGGAAAACCTAGCGATGTTGTCCTCAAAATCGATGCCTCCGACCCCAATCACATCCATCTGGTCTGCTGGGTTGTTCAGGGTGCTGAGAGAGAGAGAGAGAGAGAGAGAGAGAGAGAGAGAGAGAGAGAGAGAGAGAGAGAGAGAGAGAGAGAGAGAGAGAGAGAGAGAGAGAAACTTAATTTAATTTGTTTACCGGACTTCAATGAACAGTTCACTGTTCCATCTCAGCGTTGGTCCAAAAGTTGAATCAGTCTGAACTTTTCACTGCAGGGCTCCCCCATAGTATATTAGTGTGTGTGTGTGTGTGTGTGTGTGTGTGTGTGTGTGTGTGTGTGTGTGTGTGTGTGTGTGTGTCAATAATGCTTCAAGACATTAAGTGGAAACTATGTAACTTTTGCAGAACAGCAGCCACTGCGGCTACAAGTGACAATTGTGGTATAGTGCTGCTACTAAAATATTTAACTAAATAGGCTATTGTAAAAGTAGCGTGGAAATCCAGACCCAACTCCGAAAGATTAAGGGTCTGGCATCGAGTAGTGAAAGTGGCCCAACTCGAGGGGCGGCCACCAAGCATGCATTTGAAAATCTCACTGCAAACAATTGGATAACACTACGACCAATCACATAGACCCGCCTATATCAGATACACCGATGTGATTGGTGCAGCAGGGCTACAAGGACATAGTTAATGAGCATCGTTGCTCAATGCCAGAGTGACTCGCTGAGCAAATTCAAATTGTGCTCTCGCGAGAACTCTGGATTTCCAGGGTAATTGTAAAAGTAGCATAAGTCGAAAAGTCAATGAACTGACTGCGTGATTTGTGTTATACAGAAATACTTATTGTTAAGTTGCTAACTTTTGCCACAATAAGCTACTAGTCATACAAGACCAAGTTAAGAATGCAGCAGCAAAGCTCCTGGCTGAATTGAATTGAGCAAGAGTGGGTATGTGTCTTTATTACTTGTGAATTCAACCATTTGTTTTCTTCTGTCAAAAGTTGCAGTCTCACTTTGACTATTCCGAGATGTGTGCTTTACTTGTGTTGAAGAAAACTAATGTCAACAGCAGTTGCTAACTTGTTTCTTTGGTGGTATTACAAACTTTAACATTAAAGAATTCACTGAAAAGGTTTCTGCAGGGCTTACAAAGTATGAAAGTACAAAGGAAAACCAGTAGGGACAATATGGCCTAGAATTATTAATTATCAGTTCACATTTTTTTTTCAGTAGTTCCCAGCAGTATACTTTAATAATTGCTAATGATATAATTAATTCAATAAATGTGACCTAGCATAAGTTCATGTAAGTCTTTGCTTAAATCAACACTTGCCCACTATGAGTCAATGATCTTCCTAGCTAATGTAGCTAGCAGTAGCAACAGGTAGAATGATCGCAACTGGATAAAAAAAAGGAGTACTCATGTCACTGTCTAAAGCAGGCAAGAATAAATATTCAAGAGCTTTGTAAATGAAATTTGAAAAAGAGAAAGACTTTTTTAAGGGAACTGAATTCAATGCTGTTTAAGATTTTTTTTTTACAGACTTGCAGACTAATACTCTGACTGAAACAGGAGTGAGATGATTACAGATCACAATATTTTAGGATTAAGTGTTCGCACAAAAGTTATTTATGTACAAAATGCCATGTGTACAAAAGGCTGTCTATCAGCAGTGATCCTTAGAGTGCAGGTTGGAACACCATGCTTAGAAGTGAAAGTGATTAGCATACCCATAGAGAGGTCCGTCGTTGCCAATAGCAGAGACCATGATCACTCTGTTGGCAGTGAGCTCCCACACCTGTCAATCAAACAAGAAAATTGGTTGGGGGATAAAGTGGAATTTTCCCAATTCCCACTTAAAGGGACACCTCACCGCTGGAAAGCTGAATATATCTTTAAATTGGGTCATTTATGTAGCAGAAATGTGAAAAAAAAATGTAATTGGTGCCTTCTAGGCCGAGAAAAGCCAGAAAATGTGTTTTTGGCTCATATGGATGAAAGACACCAAATCCCAGAATGCACTTCGCTTCGCTGCTTTGAGTCCACTCCCAAGCCACGCCTACCGCTTGACAGACAGACAGCGAGGCATTCAACTCAACTCAATGTGTTTTATTGTTATTTCAACCATATACACAAAACAACGTTTCATCGTGGCTCAAGTGGTGTTACACATTTAAAATATATAAAAACTACATTATATAAAAACAACATACGAAACAGGCTACCTTTAGTGCACACACACGTTATAGGCTCAGTAAAGTTCAGCTAAGCATACTAGCATTAGCATTAACTTGGTGGGCTGTAAACACAGAGTATAAACACAGCCGTGAATTAGCGTGGAATGTCGAATGGTCGCCATGTAACAGTCACAAACTCCAGCAGTTAGCAGTTAGTTGGATACAAATCACCCCATTTCTAAACCAGTCTGTGTTAACACAGCCCACCTTCATACAGAGCATCTCTAGCTCGGAACGTCGGAGGGCTAGCAGGTCTGGTAGCTGGACAGTCCGGTTCACTGTTGTTCAGCCATGTTTCCACGAAAGCAAAAAACACAGTCTCTGAACTCGCGCTGGGAGCATCGTTGAAGTTGGATGTAGTCCAGTTTGTTGTTTAATGAACGGACACTTGCAAGCAGGATTGATGGGACAGGTGGCCAGCTCGCGTTAGCTTCCCACCTAGCCGACGAGGATGTCCCCTACCCGGCTCGGGGCATCGAGCGAGTCCGCTGGTCTCCGTGCAGGCGAAGCTCTCGTAGTGGGCCGATTATTCCGTCTGTAATAACGTTTCCTGCATATTCTCCGATCTGTAGCGATGTATCCCGGTGGTACACGTGCGGTAGTTTGAATGCACATAATTGTTGTAAAAGTTTGCTGCTGAGAAGATAGAGCAGAGCCCTGTTTAGCGAGGATTCAAAATGGCTGAGATTTCGTTTTTTTCCGGCTGAGATCGGCTCGCTTCGGGTGATGGGCGGGTTTAAAACATGCGGAAGTAGGTCCTACTACTGGCTGTAATCTTTTGCTCTGGCCAAAAAATCTTCTGATGACGCAAAAATCGTCATTTTACGTCATCGGAAGATATTTTCTAGACCCCCCAATGCAGAGATCTCCTGTCTCAGGGGGACATGAGGGAGGGACGCACGGTCATTCAGAAATACTACCGGGTTTCTACTGATACAAAGCTGAATGCTAAATCGGTGAAGTATCCCTTTAATTACTACTTTTGATTTTTCTGTGCGGCACTAAGGTCACATAGAGAACACAGTACAAGTGGGTCTTGTCACAACTGACTGCTTCATTCACAGGCTACACTTAAATCTTAACAACATGCTGATCCACGGTCCTGTCGTTAAGTTACGTGACGTTACGCCTTTGGGCTGTCAACTTGCAACTTGTAAGTGCACATGTTCCAGAGCTGAGTTCAATCGTTGCCATGCACGCACTGACCCGTTTGCACAGACAGTTTATTTTTTCAGCTTATTAAAAAGGTGCCCTAAGCGATGTCACGTTTTTTAGGCTACATGTTTTATCACATACAGCAAACTTCTCCTCACTATCCGCAAGCTGCCTGTCCCCTGATCACACTGTAAAAAAAACGCGGTCTCTGTAGACAGCTCAGGCTCCACAAACGGCAACAAAAACAAACTGTGCCAACCTGCACCACTAAACATAACAGTGTTCCAGCGTTTCAGCCAATAACTGACAAGAAGGATTTGGAGGTGGGGGTTAGTGCGCGGAAGCACGGAACGGAGGTAGAGGTGATGGGATGAGGAGGAGGGAGGGGCGAGCTAGTCTCATTTTGTTTGAAAATACTTCAACAAGAAGTACTGTCACCCGAACATCGCTTAGAGCACCTGTAACACTTTGTGAAATGGGTGTAACTTAGAGGGAGGAACAGTGGTTTGGTAACTATTTCTATGCCTAGACAAAAATCTCAGCACCACGTACAGTAAGGCAATGAGTCTGTTAAATTATTTGACAGCCAAAAATTCCTCTTTGCAGGAAAAACCCTACATCTGCTATCAGTTCTCATCTGGTTAAATATCAGTCAAAACTGGCCAAATATTACCATGGGACTGTAGCCCTCCTGAGTGAATCTCTTTCTGACAACATTACGCGTCCCATCCTGAACTAGTCTTTTACCTTATCAACAAAGGGGTGGTCCATGAAGTCAGGCCCCCCGATGCTGAGATTGAGAACATCAATCTTCTTCAGGATGGCGTAGTTGAAAGCATCCAGGAACCACGAGGTGTACGATACCTGGGAGGTGAGGAGAGACACATTACATACTCATCACATACTACTCATCACATACTATAGGACAGTATCATCATCGTATTGCTGGATCAGACAGTATAACTACTGTGCATGAAGCGGCACTGGAGCCTTTAACAATTAATTAAATAAACCACAGTCTTGACATACAACAAAGAAGTTGGAATTCACATAATAGTTCGACATTTTGGGAAATAAATTTATTAGAGCTGGACAATATATCGATATTATATCGACATCGACATGGGAGGCTAGATATCGCCTTAGATTTTGGATACCGTAATATGACAAGTGCTGTCTTTTTCTGGTTTTAAGGGCTGCATTACAGTAATGTGATGTCATTTTCTGAAACAGACTGATAGAGTCGTTTTATTATTATTAACATCTACCCATTTAGTCATTATATCCACATTATTATTATCACCATTGATGTATTTGGTCAAAAATATCGAGATATTAGATTTTTTTAAATTTTTCACCCAGCTCTAACATTTATTTGTTTTCTTGATGAGAAGATTGAACCCACTCTGTCTGCCCATTCAAAATGAAGATACCGCTAGTAACCGGTGGGCTTAGCTTAGCATAAAGAACAGAAACCGGGGGAAGCCGCTGAAGGTTAAAAGTCTGCCTACCAGCAGCTCTAAAGCTCACTAATTAACATGTCATACCATGTTTTTGAATCCATACAAACACTAGTGTAACATTAAACGGCAATGTTTTGGTTTTAGGGAGGTTATGTTCGACATAGTGTACTACTAAAAAAAAAATTTTAACTAGTCCTTTAAGTCACCAAAACACAAATCACCATCTTCTCTAGCATATGTATTTCTTTTAGCTTTCGGTTATACAATACTGCTACAATTGGACTAAACAGTGGTGTGTTGAGGGCATGTATGAACCTGGTTGTTGGTGAACACTCTGAAGATGTGCAGCTCTGAGTCGGGGGCAAAGCCTTGACACTCCCTCATACTGGCTATTACTCCGGCTACAAATGTACCGTGGCCCAGACCTGAAACACAGGACAAGAAAGTGATCATCACCTAGTCTCGCTTTGCCAGACCTTCCTCCACAGCGCTGCTGAGGAGGGTCTGGCTGGTCCACAAAGCATTCTGGGATGGGAGAAAAACGTGCTCTGGTTTATTGCCATTTCTTTAAATAAAAATCACAATCGCTGGGCAGAGCCCCACTGTCGCTGCAAAATAGCCTCAGGAAGGAACTTGTGGACGTTCAAAAGTTTCAATCGTGCAATCGAAAACTCATTTTGGACAGATAGTCTAGCTAGCTGTCTGGATTGACCCTGCAGAGATATGAGGAGCAGTTTACCATAGTCCACACACACACACACACACACACACACACACACACACACACACACACACACACACACACACACACACACAGGTTCCTTTTGGGCTTCCACCACCTTGAAATACACAACATACACAGTACATCCCAATAATGTAGCACCAAAAACATCATCAATAAAATAATGAACATGGCTGTCTTCATCATTTAGACTGCTAGTCATGAGCATCAGCCATCATCAACATTATCACTAGGTTTCTCCTCCTCACCGTCATCCAGTGTCTTTTCGTTAGTCCAGTTGGTCCTTTCCTTTACATTCTTAAAATGGGGGTGCTTCTCGCTCAGGCCTGTATCAAACACTGCCACCTTCACACCAGAACCTGTACATACAGGATTAAGAGAGATTAAATCAATAACTACAAATAAAGATGTCTCTTAGTTCTGTCATGAGCATTCCTTCACTAAAAGCAATCCCTCATTACTGTTTGATCACAGCAACGTTTTGAGGCACAAGTTTATCCCCGCCCCCTCCATGCTGGCCCTCTATCAGAGCTAGATCAAAAGGTGCAAGGTCTAACCGGTGTGGCCCATCTGCCAGAGTACGTCTGCCTGCAGGATCTGCGCAACGTGGCGGGGGATGGCCCTCAGCAGACGCCGGCTGGAGTGGCGACCGGTGGCGTGCCAGAAGCCCGAGCCTAGGGACAGGCTGGTTCGTCGGAAAGGGCGGGATGACTGCCAAGACTGTCGGGTGGCGTTGCAGGGTGCAGCAGGTTCGGGCGCTACAGAGACAGAACAAAAGTTAACTGTGTTAAAGCAAAAGTAAAATGAAGTCTTCTACATACTGTGTCCATGTGACTACAGTACAGGTTTTGATTTTAGACTTTAGGTTGGCACTGTTTGGCCAAGAGATTCTAGATTCTAGTTCCAAAATGTTTCTCTGCAATGTTTGACCTACGGGTCCCCCGCTGACGCACCTGTCTCACATAATAGATGAGTGACGTATTTTTCTGTTCAGACTTTAGGATTTCAAAATCTACTTGGGACACGCAGAAATATTTTTTGCTTAATGAACCCACTCATCCTACATGAAGGGCTGGAGGAATAATTAGATGCCCTGTTCCTGCTGTCTGCCACTACAGCCCTGCTGCAGCCAACCCAATCCTCCGGTTAACTTAATCATGCTCATCATGTTCTGATCCTGTTTCTCCCGCTTACTTTCTTTCCCTTCCTTGTGTGTCTCTCTCTCTCCCTCCTTCCATATTTAAGCTGGGATGTGAGGCTGATCATGCGAGCCCCACTCTAGTCTTTCAACACTATTTGAATCACTTGGACAGAAAAAGTATCACAAGGTCATTAGCAAAGTGCAGCAGAGCCCTGCATAGAGTTTTTTAAAAGTAGGAGTGAAAAGCAGTGCTGATGTCTTCTCTCGTATCTTTCCCACTTATTAATTTACTTCCCTAGATAGCTGCATCACGGACTCACAAATTGACTCATGCAACACAAACCCAGTGAACGTGGACTTACCTTTCTCAGGTATTCCACTCTATAAGGAGGTTCAAGTCTTATCTAGAGCAATCTACATTCCTAGGAGGCTGAGTAAAGACGGACACTGCAACAACTCTCCAACCACTCATTGCTTTAAGACATAAGACTCTTTTTTTCGGTTTCTATTTTGTTCATTAATCCAAATACTCTCCACTAATTACAACACTCAAAAGTCTCAACACTACAGCCTTAGATATGCCATTCAGTAACGGCTTGTATTAAATGAATTCAACACACATAATGTAAAGAGGGTGCTTATTTCTGATATGCACTCATGCGCTCTCGTGCATTCAGAATCAATTCACAAACCTCAGCTAATACTTTCTCTGCAGTATTTCCACTAGCTTCTCCTGGGTGCTCCAGTTTAAGCTCTTTTAAAACTTTGTTTATGGCTGTACAACTTGGCTAACCAGTGACACAGTCACCTAGCAACCTTAACCATCTGATTTCGTGAGCCATCGTGCAGTCCATAGCATTATTTACGTAGCCTTTTTATTGCATATAAAAATTGTTGAGGTTGAAGACAATTTTGTTTAAAATTTCTACAGATGAACTCCAGAGTGTGTGAGATGTCACCCACTTGCAGTGGGGGAAGAAGTATTCAGAGCTAAAGTAGTAATACTACAGGTGTAAAAATACTAAGTAAAAGTCATTCAAAATTTGACTACAAAAGTATTAGCATCAAAATAAACTTAAAAAAAAGGTACAAGATGCAGTGCTCTCCTCAAAAGACAGATATCTCACACACACACACACACACACACACACACAGGGCATGAAACTTGAATTGAGATAACAGAAAATCCATGAAAGGCTGCGTGTCATGAATGGCTTATGAATGAAGCTTCCACATGAATGTCTGAATAAGAATGAAGAGAAGTGGGTTTGAAGGTTCCTCCCATTTACTTCCATGAGTATGAATGTTATATAAAAGATTGTCTGGAAACAAGATTGTCCGGAAGATGTTGAAAATTTGAAGTTTGAGGCTGTAGGTATGAACAAAAAGTGAAAAGGGGTAAAAAAAATAAAAAAAATAAAAAATCAACGAAGCTGAAACACAGCCAATAAAATAAAAATGGATAAACTATACTAATAAACTAACAGATATTATTATTGTTATAATTTTATTCTCTTAGATCAACTTTCAACAGAGATTTGAATCTGTAAAATACACTAAGAACTTCTTTGTTGTTCCTTTTCAAGCAAACTAGGACATAAAAGGTTTCATGCGCGACACATGGCCTAAATGCTGATACTTCGTATGTGTATACGGAGGCTGGGGGTACACTGAAGTCTTTCATCCAGTGCCATGCACAGAGCGTCTCCCCCCCCCCCCCCCCCCCCCCAGTCAAGGCAAAACCTACCACACTGACTCACCTATTCCCCCTAGGGTGAGCAAACACAGACAGACATTCTCTGTCCTTCCTCCCATCCCCCCTACACACACACACACACACACACACACACACACACACACACACACACACACACACACACACACACACACACACACACACACACACACACACACACACACACACACACACACACACACACCACATTAAGATATACAATCCTTTTCTACACCACAACCACAGTGGCGAGAGAACTGCATCATCCTCTGACTCAACAAAGAGACATTCTGTGAACTGTAGCAGACAAACAGCTTTCTGTATCTTTTCAGAGTTTTATATTTCTCGGGTAGACGTGCCAACCTTGGAGACACTGTGATCCTTTTTTCCTACACTGTAACACCATATTGACAAACTTACAGGGAATGTATTTGAGCATGCGAAACACTTTGCGTTGTGGCGTCACCCTCTTGATGTAAGGGTGGTCCTCTAAGGTCAGCAGGCTGCTGGGCGAAGCTTGACGGATGTGGACCAGCTCAAAGTCGCTGGGGAAGTCGGAGGCTGGGTTTTGTCTGGGAACGATGCGCCACTCCAGCGCTCCATCCCCGGAGTTCCGCAGGGCGCTGCTGATGTACAGGCTGCGAGCTTTGGCAGAGAAATACCCCGTAAACGCTATGATGTACTCTGGAGAGAGAGGGGGGAGAGAACATTTAAAAAAAACAGACAAGACAGGAGATGTGCTGAACCCACAATCCAATTAAAGCAGGTTCAAGCTCTTTTTTAGCCCACATCCACGCTGCTGACTCAAAGAGTCTCCACTCTATTTAAGAAATAATTTTCGAAAAACTTTCCAGGAAATTCTCTGGGAGTTTTTGACAAAAAAAGCACAGCCCTTAGAAACGGTCATAAAATGTACTGATGGGCCTAGTACTGGCACATTTAACAGCAGTTTGATTTCCTCCTTTTTTAATGATGCTGGTGAAGTGTTTAAGGTTCATTACAGGCGAGAGCTACACCCATCACTGCCAACTGTACAACAAGGTTGTCTAGCCTCATCTATCCAAGTTACACATATGTCCAGTCTCAAGTGACAGAACATAGCAATATATTGAAACAAAAATATTGTAACATTCAAAGGGCCTCAATGCAGAAATCTTATATTGCATGCAGGACTCGGTTGCGTCTTTGACAGTTCTTGGAGCCAACTGGAGTTGAGACGTCTGGGCTACTGTACATGTCCTCAAGTCATTTTAATACAAAAGCCCCATTGTTTTTGCTCAAATATTAGCAAAACACTCCAGTTTCATTCAAAGACTTGCGTAGTAAAATGTTGCCGTTTTATGTTGACAACGCTGGCCACCACTAATTTCTCACTCTGCGGCCTAGTAAAGTGACAGGCAGTCACATAGTAGGCCCATTAACCCAATTTCATTAAGATATTTTGCCCCCGACAAAACCAAATGAAAACGATCTCATATTGTACTAAAATAGTTCACTGAAACGTGTTTCTGAAAACATTTTAAGCAAGAAATAGGCCATGCAGTTGCTGAATCTGTCTTCATTTCAGATCAACAAAGGTCAGTTTAAAAGATAGAAGAAGAAGGATATATCGACGTTTGTTTAACCCTATTGGTTGAGCTACCGCACCCGCATAACGCTTGCATTCACTGCATCAACGCTCAAATGAATCGCTTCAACTGAGCAGTAGCAGGGCAAAATGAGTTCGACTTCGACTGAAATTGAAATAGAGGATGCCCCGTCCACTTACAAGTCCGACGTCTGGCAGCATTTGGGTTTTCCAGTTACTCAACAGGAGGATGGTAAAAAAACAGTCAAAACACGAACTGTGTGTAAACACTGTAAGCCTGTAAGTAATCCACAAAAAAAAAGCTCTTTGTGTTGAAATTACTTGAACAGGACACTACGTGTGTGGTGTTTTTTTTTGTTGCACTTTTACTGCATAAAGAAGTTATCTCTTGGGCTATCCTAATTCTAATTTCATGATACAATTCAGTTTTATTGGTCAGTGACACCTAGTCAATTGTTGATTTTACATACAGAAGGTTAAACTAAATCTTGATTTATATTGAAGTATTGTACATTCTTTAAGTTGTATGTATAACAAGACAGTTATTGAACACTATTAATGTTAAATAAATCTGTAATTTGATTTTCAGTTGAATTTTTTTCAAAATATCGTGATACATATCGTATCGTGAACCCAGTATCGTGATACATATCGAATCGTGAGCTGAGTGTATCGTTACACCCCTACAGCATAACATTAGTCAGCAAGCTAGCTAGCTGGTGGGAACCTTGTGACTGTTGAAGAGGGCTTGTGAAACACACAAGGAAGAAAATACCCAAAATACATTGTGGAGAGAAGCTTACCCCCTTGGTTGACAAGCATAGACCGTAAAAGAAGTTGACAAGTAGCTAATGCTAATGCTTAGCGTTAGCTAATTCTTGGTGGGTAACATAAGATTACGACATCGTTCAACACGCTCAGTTATTTTTAGTATGATTGTCTTGACCACGGTTAACAACTCTGGGCTAACCCATGAATTCATCAGTAACGTTAACTGTATAGATAGACTACTAAACTAATAGTAATTTAGCCAGCTAGCACACCCCTGTCTGTCTGCCTCAAGCTTAAAATTATACTGCCCGCTCCCAAAGTGGCGCGCAACATCGTGACGTCACGGGATCGCCGTGACTGTTTATATTCGCGCTGGTGGTCACGACACTAGCTGCAGTTTTCTCCTGAACAGAGGTGGCGCTAATGAGGAAAGACTACCGACGTTGCTCTTCCTAAAGACTAGAAGAAGGAAAATATAAACAAGGTCAGAACTGCATTGATGTGAATGCTTCGATTTGACTGGATGACCTACATCATCAGATCAAGCCGTTCATTCACCATAAAAGAACTCATATTAACCCAGTAAGTTTACAAGAGAGACTTGCAGTCACTCTGAGAGTCCTGGCATCCGGTTTCCCAGGAGTTCATCCATGCTTCCTATTTCTGGTTTGTCGCACGCCGCTGAAAAAAATAGACTGGCACGCGTCCTCTACTCGCGCCGGCAGGAAATTACGTCATTTTGACGTCACAACGGCGCGTGCCACCTCCAAAGCGTCAAGCATCAATCACGTTCACTCTTCTGGCGCTGCAAGGCTTCAGTCGGGATGAGAGCAGACGACGGCCCCATCCACAGTCAGCCCCCAGCCAGCTAGCAGCAATCCAAACCCAACTTAACTCCGGTGCTAAGGACGCCAACGTCAGTTCACTGAAACCGACTCAGGCAGGCACCCGAGTCAGAATACACCTCCGTTAGCGTTACCCATGTGACAAAAATGGAGGCTAGCTCGCCTCTCCCCCTCCCTTCCACGCACTAACCCCCCAACCCCCACTCCCAAATCCTTCTTGTTACTGGCTGGAACACTGTTATGTTTCGTGTTGCAGGTTGGCGCAGTTTGTTTTTTGTTAGTTGTTGACCGGAAGTTCTGATTCCCTAATCTGCGTTCCAGAAGCAGGAAGTATGACATAGGCCTATTAGAAGCAATGAGGGTTCTTCTGTAGAAAAAAAGTTTTAAATTAGATTTTTGGATGTTGTGAATCAATTCAGAATCTTAGAAGATAAGAATCTCTAATCTTACATGAATTGATCCCCCCACCCCTGATAGCCACCAGTTTGAACAATTTCTTCTTACCATGTTCCACCACCTTGGAGGAGAACTCCAGTTTGAGGGTTAACTGGGAGCAGTTGGAGCCAGATGATGAAGGGAGGGGCTCTGTGTTGGGGGTGTGGTCAAAGTCTGATTTGGCTCCTTCGGTTGGCTCCATCCCCACCACGGGCACAAAGCCCATCAGCAGGCCCAAAAGCATGGATGCCCACACAGGAAGCAGGAGCATCTTAAGTTGTAAAGTTGTAGGGCAAACCATCAGTTTGACCAGACCCTTTCAAACTCCAGCACCAGGGTGTGCCGTTTCAGAGGACAAAAATGAGAAACTGAAAGCTGGTTTCGGTGTCAGGACAGAGTGTTTCAGGTCCAGAGCTCCAAAATTGAGTCCATACTGCAAATGGCCTGAGCAGCTAGATTAATTTCTTTCTGCGTTTTCTCTCCATGGTGGTAGTGCAGGGTGGTGGTCAATGACACAGCCAGAGTAGGAACATAGTCGCCATGCTGAAAACTGGAGGAGGCAACCAGTAAGAGCAGTGGCTGGATGGCAGGAGGCTGGGAGCAGTTATGAAGGAAGAAGCTGGTATCAATTTGGAGTTCCACTGTAGTCCTTCCTGTTTATATCTGAAAGGAAAAGAAAAAACACACACCAAAATGAATAGTTAGGAGTCAACCAGAGCTTGTTGACATTTTTGGAAGTACATTAGTGTAGTGCAAACGCAATATATATTGTATACAATATCTACCTGCATTGCACCCACAAACATGAATACATTTCTATCACCTTAGATTAATGGTGGATGGATTTTGTGACCCTGCAAGCTCAACATCCTCTCAGAATATGGAATCAATTCTCCATTAGTTTTACAGCTGTGGCTGCAACAAAAAAAACTACATCTGACGGCTGAAATGAATGGCGGATTAGAGCCTGATAATACTGTTGTTTTGAGGCCAGTACCCTACTATCAATACTTAAACATAATGTAAATATGGGGCGCCTGGTTAGCTCACTTGGTAGAGCGTGCGTCCCACGTACAAAGGCTCGGTCCTCGCCGCAGCGGTTGCAGGTTCAATTTCGACCTGCGACCCTTTACTGCATGCCATTCCCCCCCTCTCTCCCATTTCAAGTCTAAGCTGTCCTGTCAAATAAAAGGCCTAAAAATGCCACACACAAAAAAAGAATAATGAAAATATAAATAACCCTTAGTCATCGGATATTTGTTTTTACATTAAAGAAAATTCACAAACCCTAACTATTTTTAGGGTTAGGTTTTTTTTGCTAACCTTTGCTAACCTTTGCTGAACAGCAAACACAAGTGGCTATTACAGGATAGTACATGCCAAAACATAGTGTAACAGTAGCACAAGTATTAAAAAAATCCACCAATTGAATCAGTAATGCCAGTTTAACATTAGCGACCAGTATAACAGCATAACGCTGTAACAGCAGAACCACTGAGGGTATTATTGAATTGAGCAAGGTTTTTATTACTTATGTGTTCAACTTTATATGTACAATACATAAATTGTGTTTTTCTTTCTTTCAAAAGTAGCATAGCCTCACTTCAAGAAAATATATATACATAGCAACATAGACCATGGCTACGCTTTACCACACTGCAATTTCTTTTTACACATCTGCCAGCTTTTATGCAATGCAGGTATGACTACGTCAGCCCTTATGTATCAGTCCGGCTTAATTGTTATCAACCAAAACCTACTCAGTCTTTCCTTGGCCTCAGGTCTATCTGTCCATCAACAGCTTATGAAAATCTGTTAATATGATTTTGAGATCTGTTGCCGACAAAGAAGTGGAAACACCTAAACACCAGTGTTTAGGTGTTTCCATTTCTATCTCTTCATGCAGTGTTCGGAGAAAGGAGTGTTTCCTCTGCTGTGCCAAGTGGAAGAAAAGGAGGTGTTGGGGTGGAGAGAGATGTAGAATGTTGTATGAACCACTCCTCCCTCATTAAGCCACTCATAAAGAGTTTGTGCTGCCCTCGGGGAACAACACTGTCACTAGATAGAGCACGTACAACCGGACAATACACAGATTTAGTAGGGAGCGGAAAGTCGTTTAGGGAGCAAAGGCCAAGGCAAGAACGTGCAGAGCAGACAGCCGCTGTAGTGCTGCCTTTTTTCCACAATCAAATATTATTTTTTATATTCAAAGGTCTACTGTAGGGGTGGAATGGTACATGTATTCGTATTGAACAAAAACGGTACGGGCGTTACGTTTCAGTGAATTTACACAGAGAATACACGGTATAAAAATAAATAAAACTTATGTGCAAATTAATTAATGTAATGCGGAACTAATGTAATGCGGAACTACTGTTAGATACGCAGGTTCTTTAGGGACACCTAATCTGTAGCCCCGCCTTAGCTCTAAAGCTCTGATTGGCGCGCCACCTATGTAGCCGAGCTCCGCCTTTGTATGCAGTTTTAGAGGCCATCCACATGAAGACGCGTTTGGATGCAAACGCACTTTTTTTGCATCGTTTGGGCCGATCGTCCATACGAATCCTGTAAACGCACTGCCTGTAAACGCACTTTTTTGAAACCTGGTCCCAGGGTGAATAAAAAAAATAACCGGCTCCCGTTTGGCTTCGTCTGGACGGCAAAACCGCATACAGTCAGCCTCACAGCTGACTGCCTTCAACCCAGCTGACTGCTATAGCAGTCATATACAATGCTGTTTATAAAGCATTGTATATGATAAAGTCATAAACAATGCTGTTTATAAAGTGGAAGTAGACAACTTATCAACTAGCTAGCTAATCTGTCTGCTCATCAACTCCTTGAACGGATTAAGGTAACTTTTAGCACGGCTTATTGTAGAAAGGCTACCGCAAGAAAAACGTGTAGCTAGATTATCAAAAAGACATTGGATCATTGATGTTTGTTTGACTGCCGATGTTAGCTAGCAGAGCTAACGTTGCTACAGACCGTTGAGAAATGTTCAGAGCAGTGATTAACACACTAGATTTAAGATGTCATGTCTTGCTGAAATATGTCTGCCAACCTACTAACGTTATTCAAACACCGATGCAGGCTGACAGCAGAGCTACGTTCACTCGCCCACTTTTCTACGACAACCTAACTTACCTGTGGCCAACGTAGTGTTTATACAACTATCTTACAACTATTTTGTTTTGAAAGGGAAACAATGTTAAAGTTTTTTGTATGTGTATTCATTCATTGACTTGTTTATTTTACTACTTTGCAGTTTGCACAATAAAATAGTTTAGATTATGTAACTGTTTCATGCATTCTCCTTCATATAACGTTATTGTATAATGTTGTGGAGCCAAGCAAACCTTTTAGTAATCAAAGCTTTTAGTAAACATGATGTCATTAAAATATTTTTGTGATATGCTATGTACTCCTGACTAGGGATGGGCATGATTAATCGACGATCGACGATTGATCATTAAGAATTTCGCCGATCACGTTAATTTGTCATCGATTAAACTAATGCAGGTTGCGTTGTGTAGTGTGATTGAAGCAATGAAATTAATTACACTGTGTCTGTGTGGCAGCAGTAATTAAACATTTTACCACCCGGGGGCGCCATAGGCTGCTCAGTTACCTGCAATTTCCGTTTTGATTCCAAAGTAAACATGAAGAGGTCACGGCGAAGTGTGGCGTGGGACCATTTTGATTTAAAAACGATTTAGTTTACTGCAAACACTGCGACGCCGTGTATAAGTACAACACGGCCGCGACTCAAACGATGTACCACTTAAACAAAGTGCATCCGACCCTGGTTAATGTCGGTAGCGGTGCGTCCTGCTCTCAGTCTCAACCTAGCATCAACTTGGCGTTAGCACGGAGGAGCTGCGATGCACAACGAGCAAGGGATCTGCACGTTCATTGAGATGGATAATGGAAGCAGCATTTCACATTCCGTCACGACGTACCATCACCAGACTGGTAGAAACTCACTACGAAGAACGGAATAAGGTTCCCTGGCCCGGGCTGGTCAAGTTAGCGCGGAGGTAGCTACCTGCATCCCGGCCGGCGGGTGTTTTTGGTGGCTGGACTGACGGTCAGTCAGATCTAACTATTATTATGTTTTTGGTTATTATTTAACGTGATTCTTTTTATTTATTATTTTGGAACAAACGAGGGTCTCTGTTTAACAACGCTGACTCGTAGCAGCAGGTTCCGCTGCTTCAGAGCCTCCAGTTTAACTGCCACAAGTTGCTCTTCTTGTAATTAAGATTTCATCGAGGAAAAACATGCGGTATTTTTGTATTTTCATTGCGTTTTTAATTTATAAAAAGTTAAATAAATAATGAATTTTAATATAAAAATATTAATGATTAATCGATAATTGATCATTAATTCTCCCGACGATCGACAAAGAAAATTTTATCGAATGCCCATCCCTACTCCTGACAGTAGAATAAACCATTATAAACCCATATAAAGGCCCAGTCAAGCAAAAGAAAGAAAATACTGTGATATACCGTGAAACTGCCAGAATCTTTAAAAATACCGTGATACAAATTTTTGGTCATACCGCCCAGCACTAGAAGCAGCCAACAACACTCAGAGCTGCTTTATGCTGAAATGAAACCCATCCGGGTAGGCCTATACCTACCCTACCACATACACACTATGGATAGACAAAAACACCAACCAGTCCAGCACAAAAAGAATCAGCAAGGGGGCCTGAAATGACCTGGAACTGAGTGATATATGAATCCTTAACACACACATTTGCCAAGCTAAACACCAGAGCTCATGAGAACCAGCTCCAGGCTGAATAAGAGTCCAGCCCAGGTTATGTAAGAGGACCTCCCTTCCTGCAGAGCCTGGAACTGCCTTCTACCTTACACCAGAGGGGCACAGAGGATGGGCTTTCAGGTCCTAAAGTACTGTATACCAATACTTGTGTTCTGTTGTTGTTCTTATTCATCGCATATTTTCTTTTACATTTAAGCACCCACCCATCTTCATTTCCATGTAATGAAAACATTTTTTTTCGGGAATCATTTGATCGATTAGCATTCACAAAACCCACTCAATGACTGTGTGCTATGAACCAGCTGCTCTCTTGACTGCTGAGCTTTATTGCTGCGCAGAGCATCTGTGCAACATGTTCCAGAGCTGAGTGTGCCGATATGCAGTAAGCAATGTGCGTGTGTGTGCGTGTTTATTCCTGTAGTCTATTTTATTCAGGCAGGCATGGCTCTATTGTCAGGCTGTCATTACAAATCAAACACCACCATCAAAGGACAAAAACATGTTAACAACCCCATCAAGTATTATATGTGTGTGCTAACTAACAGCAGCAATTGCTACAGTACGAGGACAAGAGCAAAAACAAACCAATAGATTTACATGGCACAGAAGTGTATAAAGTCTAGGTTCTGTTCCGCCCCAATGTATGGTTATCTAAACCGGCATTTTAACTATTGACTCACTTGAGTATAACGTAAGCCATCTGGCTCTCCTGTTGATGCTCTTGTCTCCTCTATGGAGACTGTAACACTAGCCAACATTAGGATACTCAAAAGGGTAATTTCATTGTTGTTTTAACCTATTTTTCTATGCATTGGTGTTTAAGTGACTAATGTGAAAATTAATCTTTGAAATTTGTCCAGTATTGAGCGAGAAAGCTGTAAACAGCAGCCGCGAACCGGGCTGCAACATTATCCTATAAGAAGCGCTTGCTTAAAGGAGAACTACAGGTCGATTTCAACACGTAGCTCTGTTGTTTAGAAATTTGGAGTGCTGTCAGTAGCAAGAAAAATGAAAACAATCAGTGCTGCCTACACCGTGTTATCCTCCTGCTAGAGTTAGCACCCAACAGGCTTAAACAGGGCAGGTTTTAAACATGTTTTAGCCTCTAAACATGTTCGAGATGTCATTACCTCTGTTTATTTCCTGTTTTTCGGTGAGGTATGGATTAACACAACTGTTATGCCTTTCTGTCACATCTAAGCGACTTTGAGTCTATGAAAAGCACTATATAAATTAAATGTATTATTATTATTATTAGTACTGCAGTCAGATTCGCTGTGTTCCCTCAGAAGGAATCACTGCACATGGGTAGGACCTTGTAATGACATTTTAAACATGTTTAGAGGCTAAAAACACGTTTAAAACCTGTCCTGTAACTCTAGCAGGAGGATAACACGGTGTAGGCAACACCGGTTGTTTTCGTTTTTCTTGCTACTGACAGCACTCCAAATTTATAGATAACAGAGCTACGTGTTGAAATTTCAAAGACTGCTGTTGCCATCAGCCACTTAGAAACAAAAACATAGGAAAATAGGGTCCATGTTGAAAAATAAAACAAAGTTACCCTTTAAAACTACATTCTAGCAGGCCTTTCAAGTTAAATGTGTGTTAAAGTATGTTTATTGTGCAACATTATTCAAATCTGTATTAAAGAGATGGCAACTTTTGTGAAAATCACAGCCAACAAACAAAGCTCTGAAGTTGTCTGTCTCCTAAGTTTTAGCACCAAGTTTCTCATATTATGCATTAAGTTCCCAAGTGCAGAGGAGTGAACTGGTTTACTCTGTCTGGCCAAAATTAGGCCTGCGCGATTCAAGGAAAAAAACGAATCACAATTTTTTAGCTTAGAATTGATATCCCGATCCTCTGCCTCAATTTTTTTTTCTCACAAAGTGTAATGTTTTTTGCACACATGAACCATGGCAAAACAAAACAAATTGGCAGTACCAAACATAGATTTTGTTGGCACCTATAGCACATTGCGCATCACCACAAGCCTGTAAACATAGAGGCTTCAATGAATAAAGAAAATAAAGTACATACTGGCCATTTAAGTACAGTAGGCTACGCATTGAACTAAATATGGCCCTGATACAGGCTCTATCTGAACTCCTTCAACATGTCTTTACGTAATTAAAACGTGTCTATCAACATGCTGCAGCTACAATTTCAGTCTCTAGAGAAATGGAGTTTGTTAATCGCCAATTTAAAGGTAAAATGGAGTATTTTCCCGAATTTTAGAAAAGAACCGCCCTCTCCACTTTTTGAAAAAAATGCACATGTGCAACACCCTACCTGCTCCCGAGAGGGAACGCCTATTAAACGTGTGCACGAGAGAGCATGCACGAGCCTAGTTCTCCTCGCGCACGCTCTGTTTACAAGTTGCTGTCGGCATGGCTCTACAAGCCTACTTTCCAAAAGAAGATTTGCACTTTTTCCACTATGTCAGACCGGTGGAAATCTATTTACGACAAGTATCTCTATAGCTAACTTTAGCATGCTACAGGCCAACAAACAAGCTATCGCCGAGAGTGGGGAGGTAGCCGTCGGAGACTTTTATATACTGTCTATGGTCGGAGGCCGTGGCCGTCTGCTCGCTGACCTGTCATGGCACGTACGACGGCCTTACGTAAACATATCACCAGAATGATTGACAACTAGGAGGACCAATAGTCTTGATGATCCACCCGGAAAAAGAAAATCCTCCACTATACCTTTAAGTACAGTATCAAAAACAGAATGATTTCTTAACTCACTCTTTAACTGCTTGCCTTTCATGTCTTCAGCTGTCCTAGCAAAATAAAGGCCAAAAATGCCCCCAAAAATCGAAATCATTTAAAAATTTAAAATCGGGAACAGGGTGAATCGAGATCGCGATTTTAAAACGAGTAATCGCGCAGGCCTAGCCAAAATACAGTAAACATGGCTTTTGGCTAAGTGGTAATAATGCTTTTGCAGTAGTGTACTAGCAAGTGTTTTACAGGAAACACTGGAGCACACTTAACAAAACTAATTAGGTTTATATTAGTCAACATTTAGGTAGTCTATATCCTTGACGTTCCACTTCCGGGATTGCTCGGGTGCTGCAGGAAATTCCGCCGGATGCATGTCTTTTCGCTGATGTCAGGGTAAATCCAGACAGCTAGCTAGACTATCTGTCCAATCGGAGTTTTCTCTCGCACGACTAAAACAACTTTTGAACATACACGTTCCACCAAAACAAGTTCCTTCCAGAGGCTATTTTGCAGCAGCTCTGTGTTTAAAGAAATGCCAATAAACCAGAGTACGATTTTCTCCCATCTTGGAATGTTATGTGGATTAGCCAGACCCTCCTCCGCAGCACCTTGGAGGATGTTCTGGCAAAGCGAGACAAAAAATTAGGCTACACAAAATCCTCATCCTTACTTTCATTATGTATGTGTAGTCACATGGCTACCCCTGCTCGACATTTATGATTCAGTAGATCAAATCTGCAGTTATGGGTCTACACAAGTGATAGATGAGTAGACAATGTCATTAAAAGCCCCTGGCTGGTCTAGTTTAACAGGAGGGGGTTTAATCACCAGTTCCGGCTCCAGGCAGGATCCCTGCCCATGTGAGACAACAATACAGCTAACAACTACTGGTTTAGACCAACGGCTGTAAAAATAGCCCCACTGGTTAGGGTAGGGCTGTAAAAGACAGGCTGGGTCTACCTGTGTCAACATAACACCAAGCCACAAACATGGCATCAATCCTCCAGGCAAATATAGATTAGTAGCTAGGAAAAGACCCCCACCAATCGGAGGAAACAGGAGGGATCCCCATCAGTGTTGGCAAAATACAGGAAGTGAAGTGGAGTCGATTCATTGAATGTTAGCAGAAGGGTCTCTTAGAAAAACTACTTTTAGTAGAAATTTGGTGTAATTCTAACAGTTTCATCAGAACCCCTCCCTCTGTCAAAAACAATGATACCAAAGCAGGAATTAGTATTAGAAAGATAGACTACCGGAGGAAAAGGGCAGCTGTTTTGTTGATAAACATGTAGAAATCGGTCTAACGTTACAGTGTTCGATTGAGGGTCCGTGGTTTTGTTCTATGTAACGTTAGTGTTCGCGGTTAACTCCCTGAGCAAACCAAAAACACACTACACACAAGTTTGAATGCCTTTAGTTTACATTAGAGGGGGCATTCAAGATCTAGCTAACGTTAGCGTAACATAACACAAGGCATAATTTCAGCGTCGGTAGGGCCATGAAATTAAATAACAATTTAACGTTACTGCTTTCCAACGCGACATATTTATTCAAAAGACTGAATCTGAAAAACACGTTAGTTAATTAACGTTAGCTAACTAAACCAATTGTCAAAACAAAGCAGTGTAGCCACACAGAAATTACGATTTTATCAGCATAAACAAAGCAAGCATCAGAAGACACATGCTGGAGGCTGAGGCTAAGTCAATCTGAGGACAATTATGTCGACAGTAAATAACGTTAACGTTATTTGAAAACCATGAAAGCATGTGTTAATGTCGCGAAAGCTACACTTAACGTTAGCCATCTCAAATAGGTTTTGTAAACAACAAGACATGCTTTAGGCATTTTTTAGACCCAGCAGTCTAACGCATGTAACAGTAAGAGCGTTAGCTAGCTAGCTTAGTCACATTTCACAGTATCTGCTGGTGGTTTGTGTGTTGATTGTACTCACCGAGCTGAACAACGTCTCACACGTCACAGTTTTCTCTATGTATTTTCACGGTCCGTGTATTGATAAGCGGGTAGCTACTCGGTAGGTAGTTTATTCTACACCGAAAAAAAGCTAGCAGCAAACTCACTAAAGCTACAGCCGCAGACCAGAGCAAGCACTGACGTATGGTTCTGACGGGATGCCAGGTTTGGTTAACTTATCATCCTAAACCGCCGAGCACAGTCAACTCATTCATACATTTCAGTTTCAGATAATATCGTAAAGAGATGGCAGATTTCGCCGTAATGTTTTCGTAGAAACGGTAACTCACGTAATCATGATGACTTTCCTCTTGCCTTTCAAATGCACATTTGATCATACTGTGTACTGTAAACTAATGCTTTGTATGAAACCTGGCAACCCACCGGGCCTCCAGCTACCACCAGTCCAGCCTTCCCGGTCACGCTGCGGTTTTGCCAGCAGTGGGCGCTGTTTACTGTCAGGAAACAGGACTGTAAATAAGACGGACACAGCAGCAGAGCATCATTTTAAACTAGCCTACGATTAACATGCTTATTTCACCCATTGTAATGTAAGATACAAACCCAATATATTAATGTACTCACTATCATTATATTTTATTTTGGATTGAACCGTGGCAGTATGGCCAGTTGCTCTGCAGCTTGTAGTACTTCAACTTTAAAAGTTTTAAGTGTTTTAGACATTTAAATGGCTATTGCTCCAGTAGTTTATTAACAATAAAATACAATGGGACGCTATGAAGTCAGCCTTATTTTCATCAGCTGTGAATAAACTAGGTAATGTAATGTGTATCCCAAAAACAAGTCATATGCTAGCCTGTAATGTGTAGTAAGGCCACACATTATTTTAAGCATTTGGGGTTTTGTTAAATATGCTAAAGCATATAAATGAAATGGCAATACATTTGGTTGAATTCAATATGATGTACAGATTCAAAGATGTGGGAGCTAATGCTGGTTTGCATTTAGCAACACACACATTATTACAGCTATGGTTGTTTGTGGCAGCCAGAAATGTCTTTGTCCATGTACTAACAAGTAGCCTACCGATCTTGAAGCTGCAGAGCATTTCATTTTTTGGCCATTTGCGGGCAGAAGGACTCCACAAGAAGTTGACACACACAATGTTGACATGCATTGCTATGGCTAACATGCTTACAGTTGCCTATGTACTCATCCAATGAACACAGAGCAACATTAACATTTATTTTGAGGCAACACATATGTCCAACATTCACTTTCCCTTTCTCTCTGTTTTGGTCTCCACCAACTCCTGACAAAAAAAAAATGTATCTGGGTCTTTACTTACACATAAGCGTATGTGACCTGTTGGACCAATCCCAAATAGTGTCAAAATCCAAATTAAATCTGGCAAATCAGGTTTGAGTGTTTTATTGGCACATACAACTCACCGTTTAAAAAAAAAAGTTAATGGTAGAAGAATCAAAGTGTTATCATTCATTTTAGACACAATAAAAAAACTGTTTTCAGGTAACAGTGATGAGTTGGCTACTTCATTTAGGACAGCATTTATATAAAAATCACACAGGTACTGTATATAAAAAAAACATGAAAAAGGAAACACTTTTACAAATGTGCTGGCATTCTGCAAAACTGCCAATGGACTGATCTGGTTATTCATTGAACATGGTATACAATAGGCACTCAGCGATGTTGCTAATTCAACCACAGTCATTCCTTTGAGTCCAAATGATTACTTTGTGACGGTGATTCTTAGAGCTGATATTTTATAACAGGTTAAACATGTTTATTTCACATAGATGATATGCTCTAGGAGCAATCATTGAACTAACTACCAGAACTAAGGCCACCTCACCATACTGCATGTTGCAGACAGTATGACACCTTTTAAATCTCTTTTAAGATGACCACAGCGGTTTTCTCTGTGAAGAAGGAAACTTTTTAAATGCACATTTGTAAGCCTACGGGGTGTGCGTCGGATATTAAAAAGACACACTTTGGGTGGAGTATCTCTCAAAATGTAGACGGAGTAAATATTTGAGTGTAGCACTACCAGTTCCAATGTTAGCCTCACCTAAAGTATTTTATAAACAATTTTTCTCCCATCAGACAGATAACAGCAGTAGGACAAGAGAATATAAGATTTTAAATCCGACTTACATCAAGGAAATTGGAAAGATGACAGAGCATCCTGGAACAAGCAAAGGACAAAAGACAAAAAGAAAGGAAAAACTGAGGTCGGCTGACATGGCTCGGTTAGGTTTCCAGTATGTGTTCAAAAGTTCACAACAGTAACATACTTTATAAGTCTGGGGTAGATCACAGCAAAATACTCATATAAAGAAGACCACACTGTATCAACCTGGGAGTGATCTGAAGGGACGTAATACATAAAAACGCAGTGAACGGGTCCAATAGAGAGTAAGATTGCAATTAAAAACAAAATTCAATTCAACTGTATAGATTAAGTGCTTTGTCAGATAAAAGGAGAAAAAAAAGCAACAAAAGACAAATAACTTCACTTACTTGTGCTACTTTTGGGAAATATTGAATAATCACATCAATATTGTGGATTTAACTAACTAGGGTTCATCTCTAGGCAAGCCTGTGGAATTTATTGTGATTTGAGTGCACTTACAAAGGGTAGCCTTTCCACACTCACAAACATAAGCATCAGATTGCATCCACGAGGTTTTGTAATTCAGAATATTTTATAATCATACATGCTAATGATCATTTGATTTACCTCTCCATGCTCAACATGATCTTCAGTGGTTTCCTTAATTTTGGTCACGGGTCTAGTAAACACATTTAGAATGGTTGTTTTTCTGCCTAAGAGCTCCTGTACTATGCAACCGCTAGAAACCAAAGGAAATGCTGACACACTCCTTCTCCTAAAGGCAGGGTCAGTAACTGTTCCGATATACACTTTTTTATATATTGTTTGAAATGGTCTTTACACCCCAACAGCAATAAATACTACTTTCACATCTTGCTAGCTTTTCAACATTACCAACCCTAACCTTTGTTTCACTAGCTTATGTCTAAACTTTCTGTAATGCACCCATATCAATCACTCCATATTCTGTGCTGATGGCAGGGCTTGGGTTGCACCAGCTGTTTGTAAATCCATTAATAAGTTACAACGTTAACCAGCTAGTTTCAAACTAGTGATTTCCCAAATGAGGTTACATCATTAAACCTTACTCGTGAAGACTTTAGTAATGTGTATGGAAACAGGAAGTCACTGTAGCATCACAACCTGTAGCAGAACTTCCAAAATGTAGTTTTAGGGGGCCAACAATATCTTAAACTTAACAGTATTATTTATTATTGTATTTCTATCTATAAACATGGAGAACATTTTGAGTATTGATGCAGTTTTGAGTGGTTGGGAAAGATCCGATTATACTAATCTAACTAAAATTATTATTGTTTTTGGCATAACAATTGGTAATTTAAGGTTATTTTTTAAAAATGTAATTTAAAGTCTTCCCAGTTAACATAATTATTAAACAGAATTTTGATTAGGTGTCGGGTCAGATAACTCTTTTATAGTGCTGTCAGTTTAACGCGTTATTAACAGCGTTAACGCAAACCCATTTTAGCGCCGTCAATTTTATTATCACATGATTAACGTTCTTTCGAATCTAGCTAGACCGGAAACAAAACAGACACGGCCAGGCACGCCGCGGCCGCACACACTTGTTTGGGCTTGCAAGCCATGTAGCTAGTAGGCTCGTCACGGCGATTAGCTTCGTAGCGAGCAGTGACTCTACAGTCAGTGAGAGAAACAAAGTGTCTCCCCTGTTCTTTCTGACCACGGTGGGAAGACTGTAGCAGGAAAAGTTAACGCTCTCCTTGATTTTACGTTGTTTATGGAGAAGGATAACCAGGAAATGAGTCAGGGGAAACCATAGTCACTATGACGACCAGCCACGCTCGCCTCAGGCACGAGGCAGTACTATCTACAATGGAAAATGGAGGTAACAGTCTTACATTATGTGACAGATTATTAGCTCCAAGTGTGAACGTTAGCGTGAAATTGAACACTACGTATATGCCAATGTTTTTGCACAAAGCAAGACGATCCACTTTTCCATGTTGATAAAAGAATTAAAATGAGAAAAAAATAATTGGACAAAAAGAAATCAAGGGACATTTAGAATAGATAAAAATGTGTGATTAATTGCAATTAATCGTGAGTTAACTATGACATTAATGCGATTAATCGCGATTAAATATTTTAATCGTTTGACAGCACTACTCTTTTACTCAGGCCATGTATTAGCAGGCTCACTTTACTTTAGATTTTTTACTTTAAATATTTATTAATGTATCTTTTCCTTTTCCCAAATTGTCGTTATTGAACTAGGTTTTTTTTTTTTTCCCCCATCTCTTTTAACCAGTCCACTTGGATTACTGTCCTTGTCAAAGATTATGTACATTTATGTTTTGTTAACGGTCAACAAAAATATTGTTGAAACACTTCTAATTCAATAAATTGAATTGGCTATGTTTGAACTTACAAAGAGCTGGTGCAACCGGCAGCAAAGATCTTTGCCTTCATTGTTGCATGTGCCATTCTCACTGTAACCAACAACGCAACTGTAAACCATGTAACACCCTAAATGGCCCCTTACTTCTACAAAGAGATTAGAATACTGCCTCTTCGCCATGATTGAATCTATCGATGTATAAAAATCACTGGGTGCGGGGGCTGTGTGGCCTATTGTCTAATACAATACAGAAGATTCAACACAAACACAGCTTCGCAAACCTTTAGACAGCTTTAGAACAATGATATTGACAGAGCAATAATGGCAAGATTAGATGAGCTTAGAACTGATTAATAAAAAATATGCCTTCATTTTGACCGTCGAGCATGTGGTTTTGTTGCAGTGTGCTTGCATTACCCACATCATAAGACAAAAGTCTGTACAATTAGTACAATAATAAATTCACAGCAATTTTCAATCAGAAATGAGTGAGAGGAATTTGTTTTCCCCCCCTCTTCTAAAAGTATTCCTTTCTTCTTAGAAACTTCAGTACCCAGAACTCTGTTCAACAGATCCTCGTGGAAGGTCATTATCCAGTGACCATTTGAATGGAGACTAATAATCACGTCAACAATAATAAATAAATATGTAGAGACACAGGGATTGAAAGAACAAAAGCCAACGAGTTGGAAGGCACCATCCTGACAGATAAAAAGTGAAGGAATGGATGGAGAGATGATGTAACCCTTTGGAGTTCAAAACTTTTCTGGTGCGTCCCTTTTTTTGTGCTCATCAGGAGACATGCTGCCAGAAGAATTCCCAACTGGCAGCAGTTACTTTTCAGCCTTAGTTCTACTTCTGCTGGTAGCCATGGAATTAGTCAGGCCATTGTCCTATTTTTTTTTTTTTTTTAAGGCATTTGACTTTGAAGCATTGGCAGCAACTTCGAATGCTGGTAGTCATTGTAAAAAAAAAATTTAAAAAAAAATCAGTCATTGTAGTGCTGTGTTCTTCAAAAGTATAAGGTTTGCTACAGTCGCTGGCTGTCAAGGTCCAGACTGGGTCAGCCGTTGTACTGCTGCTGATAGCGACGGTTCAGCTCACGCAGCTCCTTCTCTCGCACCCGTCGGGCTTTGTTGGATTTGGTGGAGCGGCTGGAGCGAGTGGACTGGGCCGACTTGGTGCTGTGGCAGCGCGACGATGCCCGCTTCAGGAGGTTCTGAGATATACAGCGCTGTAGGTTCTTCATGGAGGAGGCGGCGGCCATGCTGACAATCCAGGGATGCTTGAGGGCCTGGCCAGATGTGAGCCGCTCGCTGGGGTCCACCGTCAGGATCCGCTCCACAAAGTCTTTGGCCAGGTTCGACACGTTGGGCCATGGCTGGAGAGGGGAGGGGAGACAGATGGGAGACAAGACTGTAAATTAACACACTGACGCACTTTTGATGCCAGTACATTAAATAGTACAAACCAGTGGTTTGAACTATTTGTGTTTGAACTGAGGTTTAGACATAAAGAGTAAGAGGAAAATACTTTTCTAGTATAAAATTAGTATTAAAAAAAAAATACTCTGCTTTGACAAATTTTTATTGGCTATGGTTTGAATTCATACTCCTTCATTGAAGAAAATCTGAAAACTATGAATATGCAAATATTGTTCATTCCAGAAGACGTTTCCTACTTCACTGAAAAGTCCATTCTCAGTGTAAGTGCACTGGAGGTTTAGTTTTAATATCACACTTGTGTAAGTTGCATACTGGATTATGATTGTCTTCCAAACCAGTTGTCAAAAAAAACTTGCTTGTGCGTACACGTGTCTGATTTAAGGTGAGTACCAGAGAAACTTTTCACCTTCAGCAGATTGTGAAAACAGCCATCTAGCCTCAAACTCTGCACATACAGAGACACAGATCCAGACACAAACACACAGCAAGTGCAGTAACAATAAACCACTTTTCTTTTAATGGGGGGACTTTAAATAATTGTGTCAGTACAGTTTCGTCCACTGGACACAAGAGGGCAGCAGAGTGATATAAATGTGAGAATGTCTATTGAGGACAGTACTCACTGAACTGACAAAAAGCTCAGTCATTTTAACCATGTTAGGCATTTGGTTTATTCCATATTCAATGCGAGTCTTCTTGGTCTTTTGATATGGTCAGATTCAGTAATGGGTGTGGGGTAGTTAAGTTGTGCCTCTTGATTGTTTCGATATCTTTTACTTGAACAGATTTCCAAAAGATCTAATGCAACATAAAATGTCCTTTAAAGCAAATGTTCTCGACAACGACTCTCTTTCTGAGACACAGACTCTATTTAGTATGAGTGACAGGTAGTGAGTCAAACTCTACCCCCTACTTAGACAGGAATTGGGAATATCAACGCTGCATGCCTTTCCACACACAGTTCGTACATGATGTCCTGCTTGGCAACCAGCTGTGCTTTCAGTCTCCCAGTAGACAACCACACCCCCACATATATATATATATATATATATATATATATATATATATATATATATATATATATATATATATATATATATATATATATATATATATATATATATATATATATATATATATATATATATATATATAAACATGGGCTCAATTGGATACTACCCGGATTTTGTAGTAGGGAGTTTGCAGGTAGGGGAATATATCTATATTTTATATTGATATGGATAAACGAAGCTGGATATCGTCTTAAATGTGGGATATCGTAATATTGCAACAAGTGTTGTCTTGCATTACAGTAAAGTGGTGTAATTTTATGAACTTACCACAGTTCTAGCTGTTCTATCATTTGCCTTTAACCACTTAAGTCATTATATCCACTTTACTGACGATCATTTATCAAAAATCTCATTGTGTTAATATTTTGTGAAAGCACCAATAGTCAACCCAACAATATCGCCGCATTATCGATATCAATGTATTGTATGATATTCGATTTTCTCCATATCGCCCAGCTCTACTATATACATTGGGTAACGTCCATTTAATGTCGGGTCCAATTAATTTGGACAATTACGTCAATCACATACAGCTCCTCCGGGTAATGTCTAGATAACTTCCGGTTTGAAGTGCATGTGTCAACGGGGCTAGAGAATAAAGATTGTTCTGTCATTGCTCTCATGAGAAATCTTCCTTTTTCAAACGTGACTTTTATGTGACAACTAAGACCACAACATCAACTCAATAAACCCTGTATCTCTCAAATAATGCATAATGGTTGATTCCAGTGAAAGGTTCTCTCACTAATTCAAGGAAGACTTGCTGTCCATACCTAGTACTCATCCAGCAGCTTTGCTATACTATTTGCAAACCTGAGCCAAAATAAAAGGCTCCCTTTAAGTGATTTAAATCAATTCAATTATTAATGTGTCCCATCTGACCTTATCTTGGCCTGTCAGAAACTTGAGAAATTCAAATATGGACGCATTCCAAGAAAACAGATGATTCAACTGCTCCTAATTAAATATTACAAAACTCCTCAGCTGTTATTTGCTCTGCAGTGGCTGTATGTGGGGCAAACATTAACCAGGGGCCCCTTTTGTAAAGCGCACAGGCAACATAAACATCCCACGCCATGAAACAAAGGAATGGACTACTCAGCATTCTTCTAACTAAATACACAGATAGAGCATAAATTATTGTGTACACACACGTACACACACACACACACACACACACACACACACACATTGATGTAGAGGACGAATACGCAAGAGTGAGCACAGCAAGGTAAAACGTAAAGGAACAGGAGATAGATATGGATGTGAACTGTGGGATGATTTGTGAGGAGAGAAGTTAGACGTGTGAAGTGCGTGTGTGTCTGAACAATGTCACCTGACGAGAAAAGCTGAACTTCTCGGAAATCTGTTGACAAAGCCTTATGCGGTGTGAGGAATGCATTCCAAATATGGGTGAAGTCTGCTTGTGTGTTTATATGAGCGAGAGAGAGACAGAGACAGAGACAGAGAGAGAGAGAGAGAAACATATATATCACTCCTCACCTCTCCAGAGAAGCTGTACTTCCCCTTGAGGATCTGCCGGTAGAGCCTCATGCGGTTGTCGTCCTCGAAGGGCATGGTTCCACTCAGCAGGATGTACGATATCACCCCCAGTGCCCACATGTCTACAGCGTTTGTGTAGGGCTTCCTGACCAGGATCTCTGGGGCGATGTACTCTGGCGTGCCGCAGGTGGTCTTCATCAGACATTCGTCTCCTTTCTTCCGGCTACTGGCCAAACCAAAGTCGGTGATGATGATCTTGGAATCGGCGCCAGGGTGGTAGTAGAGCAGGTTCTCCGGCTTCAGGTCTCGGTGGGTGATCCCCAAAGTGTGGAGGTACTTGACGCCGTCCAGCACCATCTGCAGCACCCGCGTGGCGTCGCGCTCCGTGAAGGAGCCGCGAGCTATGATCCGGTCAAAGAGTTCCCCTCCAGTGGCAAGCTCCATCACCATGTAGACGCGCTCTGCCGTCTCGAAGACCTCCATCAGCTGGATTATATTGGTATGACGGACACGTCGCAGGACACACAGCTCGGACTCGCACACCTCTCGCCCCTCCCGGTAACGGGTCTCGATCATCTTGATGGCGTACGGCTGCCGGGTGCTCTTGTGCTCCACGCGAACGACCCGGCTAAAACTCCCGCGGCCTATCAGAGCTTTGATGTCATACTTGGCCGTGACCCGGGGGTCAAACTTGGCTCGATATTTTGCCACCTTTTTCCGCTGAGGGTCCGACAGATCGGACGGGTCCTTAGAGGGCTGGGCCGAGGCGGTGGGAGTGGCCGCCTGGGCCTGAGCCTGACATGGGGAGGTGGAGTCAGCCTTGTCACCTCCCCCTCCAACGGCCCCACCCGTCTTGCTCCGAGTGCCATTCCCTCGTATGAAGTGCTTATAGATATCTGTATGAGGAGGTTGGGGAGGATCAACCTGAAAGATACAGGAACACATTTCATCACAGACGCAAAGTACAAACCAGAGCCGAACAACTAAAGTTAACAGAGTTTCTGAGAAAGAAAGAAAAGATTAAATTCACTGTCATATGTAAAGACACTGACATATTAAGGCTGGGCAATAATTTGGGCTGGGCAATAATTCAATATCATTTATCGTCTTTCAATGGAATTATATTGTGATGAAATCATATATCGAGATATCGGGATATACTATTACGTTGTCTAAATTGATTATAGCACATACTAACTAAATTTTCTCAGAAAATCTGTTGTGAAACATTTTGAGGGAATATTATTTGAAGAATTGCAGATTTGTTTTAACATCACACTATTTTGGTGCATGCATGTAAACATAGTCAGTATATAGCTGGAATATCGTGATATTTGATTTTCTCCATATAGCCCAGCCCTATGACGTATAGATTCTGAGACTATAGTTAGTTTAGACCGACCGATACCGGATATTTATGGTGTAACATTGTTCTGATACCGATATTGATATTTGGGTGATAGTAATTATTTTTTACATAAACACTTAAAACATAAACAAATGATCCTGACATGGATTCCTCACATTTGTTGTTCAGTTTTGTGTGTGTGTGTGTGTGTGTGTATATATATTTTCATTTGAATTGAAATATTTAAAATACTTTCACAGCAAAAATGATGTATGCGATTAATTTAATTAATTACTCACAGTCTGTAATTAATTTGATTACATTTTTTAAATCGATTGACAGCCCGAAAATAAATAAATAAATAAATAAATAAATAAATAAATAAATAAATATATATATATATATATATATATATATATATAAAAATAGTGGAGTAATGGCATCCCGAGCAGACAATGAAGTCACACTCCCTCTGTGTGTGTTGTAATCCGAGCTTCTCCGTCCTTTGTTTTGATAGCCGTCGAGCCGCTCGCCCGTGCGTGTTAGTGCATGTGAGTCCCTCCCTTTGATATCATTGGCCCTCCCCTTCATGTTCATGTCCCGCTGGCTAGCTAATCGCCACCATTCTGCGCTGCGAGTGCGTACTACCCGGACCGGGTGTGTGCGAGAGAGCGGTGCTCATACGGTCGATAACGCCGTCCAGAGATATCGATTTCTTGATTTATTTGTTTTAATCACTGTAAACTTAATATCTTTGCAATACATATGAAGACATTTTGTTGTCTGACATTTAGAGACAAGAACAATTAATCTTTAAGTAGAAAAAAAATAGATAATCACAGCCCTATTATCAATATTAATATTGGTAGCCAGGTAGTGCACATAGCAGTAATGGTACTACTGCTGAGGTTACCAACAGTATCTGTGGTGTAGGGCTGTGCAGTTAATCAAACGTTTAAGGGTGAGTATGATTTCAGCTGCTAACGATCATAAAAACGTTACTTGCGTTAAGTAAACTCTTATTTATAAAAAAAAAGTTCAAACGGGAAAAGTATCAAAGCTATAGTGTGTAGTTTCTGTCGCCCCCATGAGGAATTCTAAGTAATGACAACAAAACTGTCGGCACCTCCATATGATACAAGCCTTCTGTGATCGCGCACACATTTCACAGTTCAAGGTGTTTTCACTATAGACTTTTTTAAATTCAATAATTGCAACATCTTTTCAAAAGTCAATGAGTTATTGTGTTAAATAATTGTGATTTCAATATTGACCAAGATAATCGGGATTCTGACTTTTTATCGAGCAGCCCTACTGTGGCGGTAACAACATTATTACCATTACTGGTAACAACGTTATCCTACTGACCTTTTTGACCAGGTCCAACTGAACATCCCCTGGAGGCTCAGGGAGGACCTTACTGTTCCTGCACCCCATCACATCACCTTGGGCCACTGCCCAGCCAGCCACACAGGCCACCAGGAGCCCTGCTTCATCACCGCAACAGCTGATTCAACACACTCAGGGCATCCAACATCCAGGCTGTTGCCACACTTAGAGACAGGGTTCATGAATAAAGCTGATTACACCCACTCAAGTCCCAATGAGCTGGCATCAGCAGTCACAGTTCATGAATACACCTGATACATCCACTTAAGTCCAATTTTAAAAAGTCCAAGAGTTCATTAACATATTCTGGGCAAGAAAGTTGTGTGTCTAGGCTCCATCAGCAAGTACTGTATTACTGGTTGTCTTTTTGTTACAGTATTCTTTTGATAGGCCTGTGCCGGTGGGTCTCACACACACACACACACAGACAGGCTGCACAGTCAGCAGGCAGGGGGTACCTCAAGCCCCTTGCAGAACCTACCAGGGCCCCATCTCAGATGGCGTAATATGTTGAATGTTTGAGAGAAAACCGCACGAGCTAGTATGGATGCTCACGGGACAAAAATGATTGATCAGGGCAGCGGAGGGAGAGAGGTTGTATAAAACAAGATTGAGTGCAGTTGCCTTTAGGAGAAATGCAGAAAGATTCAGGCAGAACTTCCACAGAAAATAAGATCATCAACTACGCTTGGATCCATTGGGGAAGGCTGCGGGTCTTGCCACAGATAAAGCAGCTCCCCTGGAGAATCACAGGCTGAAGAACAGCAGAGGGAAGCTCTGAAATGCAGAACAAAATGAAATATGAAACTCGAGTGATTATGGTTAGGCTCACACATGGGCATTAGTATATGCTGAATTCTGACATGATAGCATATTAGGCCAATCAAGCAACGGACCTAAACACTGATAATTTAAGCACTAGTTAAACATTTTTATATGGAAGTTGCGTGATGAGACCATATTGTTAAACTCCCTGCCAAAATATGATTACAGCTATCCAGACATGTTTTGCAATGGCCAAGAAAACAAGGGATAGCTTTGCCGTTGTAAGAAATAGCTGCTCTATCACAGATGGTCACTTATATCCGAGTATCAAATGCTGGAACTCTGCTTGGTATGTTGTTTATAGTTTATTCAGTACAAAATGTTTATCAACTTACTTTACTTTTTTCAGTTATAACAACAAAAGATGAACTAGAACATCCCTAAAAACATACGTCAAAGTACCTTACACGCTGAAGAAACCATGACACATACGTGTTTATATCGGAAATGTAATGGACAGCTGCATTAAGTTTAGTTAAAATTGAAAAATGGCCAGGCCCTACTCATGTCAATGTTTTTTCTTTAGCTCAAAACTAATTCAACCGTTATTTTTTGGCAAAACTGGGTAACAACAGGACAGTCTCCAAAAACTTTCACAAATAACCCCGACATTACAAGTGTAAAAGTAACTTGCAATCTCACCTCATTACTTATCCGAAATAGCGTGTTGAAGAAGTGTTTAAGCACGCTAACTAGCCTGCTAGCAGCAGGGCAGGACTCCCAACTTTGCCAAATCCAGCCTCCTCACCCCACTCTCACTCAGCTGGGCTCTCCATTTTCACCTCGTAGTTTCCCCAACTTTATTCCCGAGGACAAACAAGTCAAATCCGTCACTTCATTTGTTAGCGACAGTTTTTATCAATTCCGAAGTTTAATGGTTTGTTTTGGAGATGAAGGGAATACAAAAAAAATGCAAAGTTGCCCCGTTAGTTGCTTTTCTGGACGGTGTTTTTCGCCCAGGACCACCTTCCCACAGCCAGAGTGAAAAGAGACATAATGCAACGTAGGTGTTCCGGTTTACATTTTCAAAATAAAACGCGAGTTAAGAATTATTTGCAGCATTTTATGTGGAACTAAATGTTTTTTTTTAATAGAGAAAGTTAGACAAAAACTTGTGTTTTTCTCCACAATGTTCTGTGTGAGTTACTTGAATATGACACTTAATATATTTTGGCTTGTTTGAGTCTTTTAGCTAGTTTGAACTGTGCTTTTTTAATTGTTATGTAAAACTATGTAAAACTAGTCTATTTTTATATCTTTATATCCTCAACGTTCCACTTCCGGGATTGCTCCACTGCCAACGGAAATTCTGCCGGATTTCACTCATTTAGGCCGGATATCCGTTGCCTTGGGCTTCCTTTGTGTTGGCATTTTAAACTCGTCGATTTATGAGGACTATGGTTAACCTTATCTCAGATCTCAATTATTTAACACAACCTTATCTCAGATCTCAGCAGGGTAAATCAAGACAGATAGACTGATAGACTAATCTGAGTTTTCTGTTGCATGACTAAAACAACTTTCGAACCTACACATGTTCCACCAAAACAAGTTCCTTCCCCAGGCTATTTTGCAGAGGTGCCGTTGCACCTTACGGTGCTTAGAGCACATTTTTCTCCCATCCCGGAATGCTGTGTGGACTCGCCAGACCCTCCTCCGCAGCGCTATGAAGGAAGGTCTGGCAATGCGAGACTAATGTTAAACTAAATATCATGCAACAACTAACATAGGCTAATTGAGGATATAAATAAAAAGTCATAGGCCTATTAGTGAGAAGTGATCAGGTCCGGTGTTCCCATGCTCTATGTGTATAGCAAGCTACGTTTATTAAAGAAGTAACATCCAGCATTGCTATGGCTGAATTACCCACCAGACAAAGCAGTCCAGTACTATTGATGCAGTGTATCATCTGGTTTGTGCTGGTTCATTAAAAATGTATTTAGGATTATGCATACTTAACCACAATAAATGGCCTGATACCTGGATCCTGCTTTATTACACAATCTTAACAGGGTATTACAGTGCTCATATTATGCTCCTTTTCAGGTTCATAATTGTATTTTGAGGTTGTACCAGAATAGGTTTATGTGGTTTAATTTTCCAAATACACCATATTTTGTCGTACTGCACATTACTGCAGCTCCTCTTTTCACCCTGTGTGTTGAGCTCTCCGTTTTAGCGACTGAGTGAGGCATCTCACTTCTATTCCATCTTTGTTGGGAGATGACATGCGCAGTAACTAGGTAAGGACTACTAGCCAGTCAGAAGCAGACTATGAGAGAGTGCCACGCTAGCAGCTAGGCGAGCATTATAACGTGTGTTACAAAGTGACGAGCGTTCGTCTGAAGTAAAAGCTGGACTATAACAGAGCTGTTTGGAGCAGTTTGTGAACAGTGTTTTCTGTTGGAGATGGTAAGTCCCTTTGGGGTGGACCTTGGGCATTTTCACTTTGTAAACCTATAACATGCACAAAAAGATATATAACACAATAAAGGGGAAACGCCAAAAAAAGCATGAGCCCATTAAAGACCTTGATTGTCAGTATTATGTGGGTATGTTGCATATTCATAAATGAATGCGTTAAATCAAATGACCAGAAAGCATTTCTGGGTTCAGGTAGAATTCATGCAGAGAAAAAAACTGCAACATTTCACATGGAGTGGGAGTAATAGGAGGTTAATGGGGACCTAACAGCTAATGTGTGCCCTGGAGCCCACAGCCATAATCAAATTACCCAATGTTAAATATCATCTGAATATTAGCCTATATGCATTTTCTTAATGTTGTGAGGAAAATATATAAATTGAGGAATTTATCTGCTGATAACTCACATAGATGACTGCATAGATTAGTTTTCCTCATTACCCACTTTACATGCTCTTAATTTGAAGGCACAATCCTTCAACTTCCGGTGTACTTCCATCTGTCTCTGGTTTGCTTGATGGAGCTCAGCTTCCACCCAACTTCTTTTGTAGAGACGCGACGACCTCCCTCGGCTTATTTCGACCCCATTTAGTCCTCACCGTCACTTCCTGGTTACAGAGAGAAGTCCTTCTGCCAAAGTGCTGACTTCTCTCTTGGAAAATGACTAGAGAGTCTGGGTAGCACATTACCAGCCAACTCACAAGTTTAGGTTAGAGTAGTTGAATACAGCATGACTCTTTTCTGACCCTCATTTGATGTGATTATACCTTAAGTAACAACATCTGAGACAGAAAGTGACATGTTAAGCACAATTCTACATCTATCTATAGACATCTGAGCAAAAATATAAATGGCACTGAACTTTAATAACATAAAACATTTTAGATTACAGTTCATTTTGTTATTCCTTTATGAGGCGGGGTCCCACTGGGACACTCGGAAACCCGTGGTGGTCCATGGAACGCTTTGGGGGATCAACTAAGCCAGTTAATTCACAACAGACATGCAGATGGATCAGTTTACACAGGCAACTTCAAATTCACCCCCAAGTAAGGCTGGGTAATATATCGATATTAAATCAATATTGTGATATGAGATTAGATATTGTCTTAGATTTTGTAGATAGTGATATCAAAATGTGGAATCTTTTCCTGGTTTTACAGGCATTACAGTAAAGTGATGTCATTTTCTGAACATATCAGACCATTCTAGCTGTTCTATTATTCACCTTTACCCACTTAGTCATTATATTCACATTATTGATGATCGTTTATCTAAAATCTAATTGTGAAAATATGTTGTTAAAGCACCAATAGTCAACCCAACAATATCGTTGCAATATCGATATCAACCACGTGAGATCATGACATTGGGTAAACATACACGCCACTTTCTAAAACCAAGCAGCGTGTTATCTGTACGCATTATGAGCTATCCGCTTGTATCTCTACGCCGTATACAGCGGACGGGTTGGGTTTAGAAAAAGAAGAACGGGACGGTTGGGTTTAGGAAAACATCCTGCTCTCCTGGGTGAAAGGCCTGTGTTGTATGACCCATCCACCACCCCGACCAACCTCCCTATGCAGATTTTCTACTCGCTACCGTTCTTTTCTCAGGAGAACTTGCCGTAAATTGACACGCAATCGCAAGGTAATGTAAGTCAATGTAGGCCAAACGGCGTTGATAAAAGCGATTATGCGTCTTGATAACACGCCAAAATGGCATACGAATTGGCATGTCATACATACGCCACTTATTGAGATCAGTCTGATATCAAAGTATTTAGTCTGCATTTCGTTGTCTTTGTACTTGTACTCTGCACAATGACAATAAAATTGAATCTAATCTAATAATATCGTGATCTGATTTCCTTCATATCGCCCAGCACTACCCCCAAGCCATTTCACTGTGCCTCCAGTCTAAAAAACATTAGATATACAGGACTCAACATTATGTTTAGACATGTGTTTCCCAATGTATGAAATTGTCTATGCGTACACATTATGTTTTAATTTTAAACATCTTTCAAGTGGTGAAAAATCTGTATTTTGGATCTTTTTAAAGATATTCTTTTGCAGAGGACACAGCAAAAAATGCATTTACTGATGCTTTAATCTGTTGCATGGCATTTCCACATGGTGTCACTATACACATAAAAGAGACTTGCATTCAATTAAATTGTATTCAATTGTTTTATTCAATTCAGAAAAAAAATGGTTTCAAAACAGTTTCCAGACTTAACTTTGACATACATTATATTAGTCTGTGAGTATCCATCAACATACATTTCTTTGATTTTAACTATTTGTCAAAACAAAATAAATTTTTTAAGATAATTTTTTGGGGCATTGTTAGGCCTTTATTTCTGACAGGACAGCTTTAGACACGAAAGGGGAGAGAGAGAGAGAGAGAGAGAGAGAGAGAGAGAGAGAGAGAGAGAAGGGGTTGTGGACTAAGCCTATCTATAAATATCTATATCTACATATGGGCGCGTGCTCTATCAGGTGAACTACCCCAGGCGCCCAGCTTTTTTAAAACAAAAATTGGATATAATTTCATATAAATGACGTTTATTGACCATGAATTCCAAAAATTTGTGCAAAACTAGTGGTAATAAGTTAGTGTTAGCAGTGTATATACTGGTGGTAGTGGGGGGAAAAAGCCTCAAAAAAAGTAACACAAACTTTGACAAACACAAACAACAAACTGCATGGTCGACGGGAAGACAACACAAGGCCGTGTCAAACTGTAAGGCTACCCTTTAGTCCTTTTATTGGGATGGCTGTTCCTTTACAGAGTGTACTGGACTCACTGTACACTGACCATGACTTGTATAGCCTTTTCAGGCCACAGCACAGTTTTAGGGAGTAGCATTAAAAGTGGGGAATTAGTAAGAGGAAGACAACTGTTCCATAAAGAGAGTCATGGAGACAGTGAAATTCATCACATGATGCCAATAAAGCTCCTTGAATTGGATTGAGGGAGGGAAAATAAGTGGGAGAGGGGGATAGTGGTGACAGAGGAAGACAACGGATGACAGATGGTGGGTACCAGACAGAAATATAGGGAGAAAGGACGGGAGGGAGGAGGAGGGGGCAGAGGGATGAAGCAGCAGAGAGTAATGAAAATGAAAAGAGGGAGGATGCGGAGAGATAGAGGAGGAATGGAAGACACAATGCAGTCAGGAAGGAGGGACAGAGAGAAAGAGAAAATACAAAGAGAGAGGATACAAGCAAAGGAAGAGAGTCTCTGATGACTCTCTGCTCTATCTGCAGTGCAGCTGAGGTCATGGCCTCTCCGGCTCTGCAACTCGCTGCCGCGTCGTCATCCTCATGATTGATCACCGCTTTGTCGCACTCTGATTAAGATGCTTTGTCCGAGCGCTCTGCTTCTATTGACACTTGTGTGTATTCCTCTGCATCTCAGCTCTCAGTTCAGTTCTCTATTCTCCCCACTCTCTCTCTCTCTCTCACCCCTTGTGCCGTCCCGTTTGTTAACTCTTACTCCTCTTTCCCACCCCCAAAGGTCAATATCATCTAGTAGAGCTAGATTTGCTGACTGCTGTATTATTTATTCAAACAGAAGAAGAGGAGCCGCTCTATTAAAAGCTCAATTGACTCTGTCTGTGTCTCTGGCTCCATTAATATCCCCATGATGGTTTCCCCCTAATTTGTGTGTGTGTGTGTGTGTGTGTGTGTGTGTGTGTGTGTGTGTGTGTGTGTGTGTGTGTGTGTGTGTGTGTGTGTGTGTGTGTGTGTGTGTGTGCGTGTGTGTGTGTGTGTGTGTGTGTGCACGCGCACGCTGTGTATTTGTGAAAAAGCTGCAGAGGATGAGTAAGCGAGTGAGGGTTTACAGTGAGTAGACAACTTTATGTGTGTGTGTGTGTGTGTGTGTGTGTGTGTGCATGCGTGCGTGCGTGAGTGTGTGGTGTGTCAAGCAGGCAGTCCGGTACAGTAGAAGAGCAGAAACTCTACACAGGCGCATAATTCCCTAAAGTAATATTGTATGACTACTATACTAACACTGCAAGAGATAAAATATATCATAAAGTACATCACACTCATTGTATTGCTCTTATTGACCACCTTAGGCAAGCTTATTAGTTTCCAGGGGAATATTATGAGACCATTACAGTGATTCTTTCTATTCTTGTCAGGTGCAGGATCTACATGGCAGGTGTCTTTGAGACAGTAGGATTTCATTTGGTCCCTGTTGAACTGTGCATGTCTGGAACACCTGTGGTACTAACTTTTACTGTCTAACCAATGGTCCATAAATTACTGCTCCTGTGCTGTGTCTATTTTTTTATTGGAATTCTGGAAAGTTCTCGAAAGCACCATGTATTGATTGTGATTTAATGTCCTTAAAATGTCCTTACAGCTGGATAGCATCTGACTTTCTAAGATTGTCAAACCAACACTATCACTAAAGGGAAATGTAAAAAAAGGAAGAAGAAAGACAAAGAAGGGTTCTTAGAGAGGGCAGATCCGTCCCTTGCCTTGCAATACTTTGCTGATTTCGGTAAACATCAACAAACTTCAAGGTAGCAAGCTAATCACTGAAAATGGCAAGTTTTGAAGAAAATTTTAAAAGAAAATTTGGAAAGTGCGACAAGGCAGGCCTGCTTGCTTCTTTTGTTGAATGATTGTAAAGATTTATAAATATGAATATGTAAGGCCTTTACTCTCTAACTGGGACGTTTTGGGACCGATTGGTGGGATTTCTATGGATGAAGTACACACGGCGATACACTGGTAAGAGAAAATGACGTTTAACCATGTATCCAGCTAATTTAAATAGGTCACGTTACTGTATTGTGTGAACAGTTACCTTCATTTAATATTGTATGTGGCGTTTTCTTTTATCAGGTTGCAAATGTTCCATCAAAATAAGTTCCGTCCCGAGAACTTTTTGGAGAGCCACCGTCGCTGCGTCCACAGTTTAGCGCCGCCCAAGGCAATTTTAATTGGTTTAAAGAAATGCAAACAACCCAGAGCTTTTTCTCTCCTATCCTAGAATGTATGTGTGGAGGAGCCAGACCTCAAGACCTTCTTCCGTCGGAAAGTCTGGCGAGGTCAGTGACTCGAGTCTGTCCGTGCCGTTGTCCATCGGAGGGGCCGTCGGCCTTCTTTTTGGCCGATTTGACATGTTGAATTGGAGGGCGGGCAGTCGTACTCAATGACCAATCTGATTGGTGGAGTGCAAACCCGGAAATGACGAGCGGGATGAGTGCGACGAACAGCCTCTCAAAATCTGACGAAAATCTTTTAACCTGACCTTTGTCGATCTGAAATGAAGACAGATTCAGCAACTGCATGGCTTATTTCTCGCTTAAAATGTTTCGATGAACTATTTTCGTAAAATATGAGATCGTATTCCAAACAAGCCGCCATTATGCCAAGCTAGACCCACGTGACGCGTTCGTCATTTCCGGTTTTCATTTTTGGGGTGACAATACAGATTAGCGCCACCTGCTGTTATGGAGACGTATTACATCTCGCGCACGCACAGAACGTATGCTCAAGTCGGCGTCGCTTCGGTGTGTTCCGAGGCCCTTTTTTGACCAACTCGGGGAGACTGATCAGTCTGACTGCCTTTTCTGCCGACGAACAGCCATCGGGTTGGCGTGTCAGAGCCTTCACTCCACAGCGCTGTAGAGATACTGTAGGTCTGGCAATGCGAGACTATAGAGAAAGAGAACAGAGTGGGTATCCTGCAACAGCCATGGGTATTGATATTGGTGTCTATACCCTACATTTTTTGGGAAATAAACATGGTTTGACCTCATTTTTCATTCATCAAAATACATCAAACTGCTGAATGCATGTGTCCAAAAGCCCTATAAAAGGAATTTCAAACAGTATTTAGACTTTCATGTTAGGAAATAAAATGAGATCTCAGTATTTCCGAGATCCTCGCTACAGCCCTGATAGAGGTAGATATAAAGTCAACAACACATAATGATAAATAATTGATAAATAAATAATAGATAATATAATATGAAACGGATAATGGTCTCCATAATGAAAACGTCAAAAGAAGAAGATGGAGAGAAAGGCTGACAGGTAGACGGCAGGTAGATGGAGTTGTAAGCTGAGAGTTAAGATGGACTGAACGACAGAATGGCAAATACACCAGCTAATAGAGTGACAGGCAGACATGATGAATGCAACTGAGTTTGGAACAATTTTTGTCCAATGACAACACTGGAAAGTGGGAAGAGAAGTTGATAAAGCACTATTTTAGACACCCTTCAGTAAAAGACGCAAGTTACTCCAGTTAAACTTAAACAACGTTATTAGAAGTGAATAGGAAGTACTCTGTTGATGAAGTACTTACGAACTCCTTAGGCAGTGTAGTGCAGGTAGATGTTAATTCATTAGCTTTCAGCTTAAGAGACAAGAGTAGAAAGGCAGTCACAGAGGGTCCACAGGCAGACAGAGATAAATAGAGCAGACGGGTTTCAGAAACCACAGACACAGGTGGAGAGAAGCACCGCATTTACTCTGGTACATTTACTCCACTACTGCTTCAATGTACAAATTCCAGCATTTCATATGAGCTTCACAGCAGGTAAAAGCAATTTGATTTACAAAAAATATTACTTTGGCCCAGCCATTTGAATCCTCCTCCTCATGGTACGCTTGACTGGGCTACAAACCTTGTAAGAATTTTGAAATACTGCAAAAACAACATTGAGCAAAGAAAGACCAGGCAGGACAGGATGTTTTGAACATCCCTCTACCATCAATATTTCTCTTTTCTGATGTTCTGAGCTGGAAGATGAGACTTTGGAGTCCAACATCTGTCAGACCTTTAACACTGAAACAACCCACTGAGTTGAATCTTGTCTGACTGTTTTGTCTTTAGGGAGTTCACTTTTAAACTACACTCAGATTTAGTCTTAAAGCTGTAAAAGGAACCACTTTTGGAACCTTGAACCTAGAATGTGGATTGTTTTGTATCCGTTTTATATTGACCTAGATTTGTTTTCCCCAATCTTCAAAATGTAATTGAAATAGAAGCAGTGGCTTAAGGTAGTTATGATGGCCATTGGAGTGTGTGTTTACGCTTATGCACTTAATGGTGAACCTAGAGAGAGGTCTGGGACATAATGTACCCTATTTGTCCCCTTGATGAAATTATTTTTTTTAATTTTTCTTGGTTCACTCAAGCACACACACACACCCACACACACACACACACGGAGGAGGTGGGAGGAAGTTCTGAAAAATAGAGTGCACTATAACAAAGGTTCAAGGCATTAAAGGCATTGACGAGGGATTTCTTTAAATTAATGAATTAAATATTTGCTAAGGTTTGCCAAACCAAATGACTGTGAACCCTCCAAAATAGTAAAAGGTGCAAAATGCATATGCAAATACACGCACAACACATAAAAAAAGTTGTCAGCTGCAGTACCCACTGGAGTCTTCTGTCCTGTATTAGTTCACCTGATGGCTGGTGATTTCTATTTTGTTTTTAAGATTCTTTTTTGGGCATTTTAGGCCTTTATTTTTATAGGACAGCTTAGACTTGAAAGGGGAGAGAGACGGGGAATGACATGCAGCAAAGGCCTGCAGGTCGGAGTTGAACCCGCGGCCACTGCAGGAAAGCTATCAAGGTGCCCTGGCTGGTGATTTCTAAGGAGGCTGGTGAAAGCAGCAAGGCAATAACTAATAAGTCAGATAATGGTGGACACCAGCATAAACCCTGTGAACCTTCAGATGTCAGTTTCAGCTCATATGACTTTTGAATATAGAAAGACCCTTAAAGGATGAAGTTCAGATGTGGAAGTCTGTCGTTATACAAACACTCATCCTACACTACAATGGCCGTTATATGAGATATTGGTCGCTGTTATTGTACTTTCATCCATATTGGCTGTGAAATGATCCCTTCCTGGCATGTGACGAAATCCATAGTCTTCATTCTTTTGTTTAAATGCATTCCAAAGTGTAATCAAATATGTTGCTTCAACAGCCTGTTTTTGAAATAACAAGTTTTTTGTACACAATTCTGAATGTTTGCACAGAACAAGGACAGAGAACCAGAGATATCGTCTTTTTTATTGTATAGTCTATATCTACGATGTTCCACTTCCAGGATTGCTCCGTTGCCGTTGGAAATTCAGCCGGATTTCAGTCTTTTTGTTTGTGTTGGAATTTAAAACTCCAGTGGATTTATGAGGAATTGAGCGTCAGCGTCAGTTCTGGCAGGCCAGGTAGTCAAGACGCTGCTAACGCTATTGGCCATCAACACGGTCTCATCAGCTGATCTGCTCCAGCTGAGCTGCATCAGCTGATCTGGATTAGCCCATCAGCTGGTCAACACCCCTCGCTGCTCAATGGCTACACTCAAACAGGGCGCCCTATTTAAAGCAGATTCAGTTTGCTCCTACCTGCTTGCTGCTCGCTTCTCTGCCAATTGTTTCTGTACGCTCGTTAAACCGCTCATGCTGTTGTTTGGCCCCTCTCGTCTGGTCCTACTCACCCTGCTGTTGGCCATGACTTCCTCCGCTGTCGAGGAGGATTCCTGGCAACTTGACTCCTCCGATGACACCCGGCCGGTCCAGCCGGACCTGGGGCAGGATGTCTGCCCAGTTGACAAGCTCTCGGCGGTTGGCGAATAAATCCGCGTCTCCTCCCTGCATTGGCGATTGGCCCGTGACCAAGATACTAGAGACCTTGTTTACGAATGATAGTCAGCCTCCGAGTGGCGCTTCTCACGAGGATTTATTTGTCCTCTGTGACTCTCGGATCGTTCCAGCGGTCGACGTCCTGCCAGTGCCTCCCCAGTCTTCCGGGAAAAAGCACGCTCAGAAGCGTAAAAACCCAGAGCCGGCCGCCAGGCCTGTTGCGCAAAAACGGGGCGGCGGCCTAGTTCGTCAGGGCCTTGGCGCTTCTCCAGCGGGTGACCTGGGGCTTATGGCGCTGTCTGACATCCAATCTTCCCTCCACGATATGGCTGCCAGATTATCTGCGCTGGAAGGCTCCTCCACTGTCAGACCTTCCTCAACCCCGGTCTCCGCTCCTTCGGCGTCCACCTCTGCTTCGGCTGCCTCCGCCGTCTCCGACCTGCCTCACCTGCGCCGGCCTCTGCGTGATGACGTCACCCCGGAGTTCGTTCCTCGACGGACCTTGGCTACCGCTGTACCTCTGTCCTCGGGCTCGCCTTTTTTCCCGCCAGTTGCTGCAATCTCTCATCAGCTGAGGGGGCAGATTTTGGCAGGCAATGACGTTAATCTCGTTAAACTTCAGCTGGGTTCTGAGCTGTGTGAGCGGCGTGTTGTGGACTGTGGCGATGTATCTGTCGAGTTAAAGGATGGGGACCCGAGACTGTCTAAAACTCTGACTTTTCCAGAGTTCTGCGTTGAATTTGGTGTGTTTAGAGATGTAATTTGTGAAGTTCAACGGCGCGCAGGGCCGAACTCGATACTTATTTGGCCATTATTTCCGACCTGGCTCTCTCTTATGGTGGGGTCTTGTTTTATGAATATCACAAGTCTTTTTCTGCAAAGGCAGCCATGTTCATACAGCGCTTCAACCAAAGACTGGACTGGTCCGTGGTCGACCTCGCACTCATAAGTCGACACTCACGGGGCACCAAATCCTGTCCTGCTCCATCTGTGGCTCTCTATCCCACTGTACTACCCTTTGCTCTAAATCTAGGCCTGCCCCTTATATGTCCCATCCTGGCCCGAGCCGTAATTCTGGCTCCCAGCTACTGTGGGGATGCCCATCCCAAGTCTGTATGCCCAAGGAGAACCCGCTTCCTGAAAGCGGAGCAAAAGAAATAAAGCCATCAACTCCCATCAACGTCCCCAAGCTGGGACTGGCATTGAGGAAGCATCCAAACCGCTGCTTCGTGGATTATTTATTGACTGGTCTCGTTCATGGTTTCTTTGCTGGTCTGCAGCATTTGCCTGCTGTGTCTTTCTGCTGTAAAAACCTGTTGTCCGCTTCCCAGGAGCCAGAAATTGTGGATGCCTTGCTGGAGAAGGAAGTTCAAAAGGGTTTTATGATAGGTCCGTTCGATAGGTCTCCTTTTCCTGTTTTTCGGTTAAGTCCTATAGGGATCGCCACTCGAAAGTATTCGGGTAAGAAACGTTTAATCATCAACCTTTCTGCTCCCCAAAATGGCTTGGCTGACAGCATCAATAGCCTTAATTCTTTAGCCCCTTTTTCCCTGTTTTATAGCACTGTCGATGACGCTATCAATTTCATTAAAAGGCCGGACGTGGAGCTTGGCTTGCAAAAGCGGATATTTCCGATGCTTTAAAGTCATGCCCTTACATCCTTCCCAGTGGCATTTGTTTGGCGTTCGATGGCGAAAAAAAAAAAAAAAACTTTATTTCTCGGTTAGACTCGCTTTTTTGCTGTCGCAGTAGTCCAAAATTATTTGATACCTTGTCGGAGGCCTTGTGCTGGCTTCTCCTTAATAACGACAGATTACCTTTCGTCCTGCATCTTTAGATGATTTTCTCCTGGTGGACTTTCCATCCGCGAAATCGGATTCTTCTAACTCGGCTCTTAAGCGCACCTTTTTTGATTTAGGCGTTCCTCTCTCGGAGGAAAAGACCGTGGGTCCCGTTAAGGTTATCGAATTTTTGGGCATTACTCTCGATTCCGTCCGTATGCAGGCTTCGCTGCCCCTTGAGAAATTATTCCGCATTTGGCAATTATGACCGTCGCTCAAAATTCGAAATCCTTTTCCAAACGGGACTTGCTCTCTCTTTTAGGCCACCTTAATTTCGCGATGAGGGTAATTCCTCAAGGCAGGTCCTTTATTTCCAGGCTTCTTGATCTCTCAAATCTGCAAAGGCTCTCTCTGACCTTGTTACCTTGGATGCTGGCTAGATCTGAGCTGCGGTTTTGGTCTCTGCTCCTGGATAAATGGAATGGCGTTTCCTTTTTTCTTAATGATTTTATGGAATCGTCTGTGGCTCTTGAATTGTATATGGATGCTGTGCCTTCCGTGTGGTTTGGGGGGGTTTTCAAAAACGAATGGTTTGCGTGTGCCTGGCCAGTTGAATTGCTCTCCTTACCTGCCGGTGATTCCTCAACAGCCCTACTAGAGATGTATCCTATTGTAGTGGCATGCATTCTCTGGGGTAAACATTGGGCTAGGAAGAAAATTCATTTTTTTCTGCGACAACAAAGCTACTGTTAATATAATTAATAAGCGGCGCTCATCTGTCCCTTTCATAAATAGGTTCCTGAGACGTCTCACATGGCTGTCAATTTTGGGGAATTATCATTTTCACGCTGAGCATATTCCTGGTTTGAATAATCAAGTGGCCGATTCTTTGTCTCGATTTAATTTTCAGAAATTCTATCTCCTGTGTCCAGCTGCAGCCCAATCGAGCCTGGAATGCCCTCCTTTCAGCCAGACCATTCTAGATTAAATAAACCTCTCCAATCTTATGTGCGCTCTGCTATGCAGTACATGCGGGGGTCTGGCTAGCTCTACATTAAAATCGTATGACTCGGCCTGGTCTTATTTCATCGCTTTTTGTGCTTCTTTATCTGTAGCTGCTCTCCCTGTCAATGTATCATATATTAGTGCTTTTATAGTTCACTGCTTTGAGGATCGAAACCTGCAGCCTTCTTCCATCAAAAGTACGGTCGCTGGCATTCAATTCCATCTGCGCTGCCTGGATCCCTCTGCCTCCAGTATTTTGGAAAACCCATCCATTCGCCTTTTGCTGAACGGCCTCAACAGACGAGGCAATGATAAACGTCTCCCTTTTACTTTACCTCTGGTTAAACAACTCATAACTCAATTACTGAATGGGTGTTTTAGGCCTTACACCGATCAGTTGTTAGAGACGGTCATTCTCACAGCTTTTTTTTTGGTTTTCTAAGGGGTGGTGAAATTTCTTCACGCACATGTTCCTTTGATGCAAATCACAATCTGACAATTTCTGATGTTTCCCTTAATGATCACCATTTCACATTGTTTCTGAAACACTCTAAAACTGCTAGAAATGGTGAAGGTGTTGTCGTATACATTTCTGAGTCTAACACTGTCTTTTGTCCTCTGATTTCCATATTGGCCTACTTGAGGTGCCATCCTGGTGCTGGTCCACAAGAGCCAGTGTTTGTCACGAAGGAGGGGAAACCAATGTCGCGAGCCTGGTTTGCTTCTCACCTGCGCCTCCTCGGCCAATTCTGTGGACTGCCTCCGGACTGTTATACGGCTCATTCTCTACGTATTGGTGCAGCAACTACAGCGGCGGCATCCGCTCCGGTTTTAACCCTTAAAGCCATGGGGCGCTGGTCTTCTGCTGCTTACGAACATTACCTTCGTCCTGATGTTCGAGCTATTCTTGATGCTTAGAAGGCTATGAGCTTAGGTCCCTGATTGGTTTGTCTTAATTAACCATTGTGCCTCATCTACTGATCTCCTAATTTGTGTGAGCGTCCCCTAATGCTGCTGCTGTCCCCTGACTTTCTGCTAATTCATGGTGCTCATGAATGGTCAGGGGGTGTTCCCTAATACTGCTGCTGTCCCCTGACTTTCTGCTAATTCATGGTGCTCATGAATGGTCAGGGGGTGTTCCCTTATGCTGCTGCTGTCCCCTGACTTTCTGCTAATTCATGTTGCTCATGAATGGTCAGGGGGTGTTCCCTTATGCTGCTGCTGTCCCTAGACTTCTGCTAATTCATCGTGCTCATGAATGGTCAGGAGGTGTTCCCTAATACTGCTGCTGTCCCCTGACTTTCTGCTAATTCATGGTGCTCATGAATGGTCAGGGGGTGTTCCCTTATGCTGCTGCTGTCCCCTGACTTTCTGCTAATTCATGGTGCTCATGAATGGTCAGGGGGTGTCCCCTTATGCTGCTGCTGTCCCTAGACTTCTGCTAATTCATGGTGCTCATGAATGGTCAGGGGGCTCATCTGATCAACCGTATTTCCAAATTAATTCGTAAAATTATTTATGAAGATTTCAATCATTTAATTCCATCCTCTTGTTTTCATTCCCAAGAGGATTGCCAGGTGTGGTTTGTTTGGGGGGAATAGTTCAGCTCACACAGTCCTAAACTGTGTGAGCGTTCCCTAATGCTGCTGCTGTCCTCTGACTCTCTACTATTTCATGGTGCTCATGAAAGGTCAGAGGACTCCCTGAACAGAGCCATACCGCCAAAATTTAATTCAGAATTTATTAGCTGAAATGCAATTATTCAATAAAAAATTTCCTAATAATTTTTAATTGTCATGTGTGTTCTTGACTTTATGGACCTGACAGAAATTGAGCGTCAGCGTCAGTTCTGGCAGGCCAGGTAGTCAAGACGCTGCTAACGCTATTGGCCATCAACACGGTCTCATCAGCTGATCTGCTCCAGCTGAGCTGCATCAGCTGATCTGGATTAGCCCATCAGCTGGTCAACACCCCTCGCTGCTCAATGGCTACACTCAAACAGGGCGCCCTATTTAAAGCAGATTCAGTTTGCTCCTACCTGCTTGCTGCTCGCTTCTCTGCCGCCCGCCACCTCCCCTGCTCCTCCTTGTCGTGTATAACGTGGTATTTGCTTCTATGTCATCGTTGCTGCTCTGTTCATGTGGGGGAATAGTTCAGCTCACACAGTCCTAAACTGTGTGAGCGTTCCCTAATGCTGCTGCTGTCCTCTGACTCTCTGCTATTTCATGGTGCTCATGAAAGGTCAGAGGACTCCCTGAACAGAGCCATACCGCCAAAATTGAATTCAGAATTTATTAGCTGAAATGCAATTATTCAATAAAAAATTTCCTAATAATTTTTAATTGTCATGTGTGTTCTTGACTTTATGGACCTGACAGAACTATGGTTAACTGCTCCTCAGATCTCTGCAGGCTAGACTATCTGTCCAATCTGAGTTTTCTGTTGCACGACTACAACTTTTGAACGTAGGCCTACACATGTTCCATCCAAAACAAGTTCTTTTCCGAGGTTATTTTGCAGCTCACTGTGGCTCTGCTTAGCCTCCCGGGGCTATTTTGCAGTGGCTCCATGCGGAGCTTAGCGCGCCCCAAGACAATTGTGATTGGTTTAAAGAAATGCCAATAAACCAGAGCATGTTTCTCTCCCATCCCAGAATGCTGTGTGGACTAGCCAGACCCTCCTCCGCTGCGCTGTGGAGGAAGGTCTGGCAAAGCGAGACTACCCACAATACAACTTGACCTCTGACAGTTTAGTCGCAGATTCGTATTTGTTAAGCAAGTAATGGCTATAGCCTTTAGCGATTCAATTTCCTTCCTGAGATTATTTTGCAGAGCTACTGGCGCTGCGTCCCGAGCTTAGTGCCACCCAAGACGATTGCGATTGGTTTAAAGAAATGAAAACAACTCAGAGCGTTTTTCCTCCTATCCTAGAATGTATGTGCGGTGTAGCCAGACCTTACTATGCAAGACTTTGTGAGCCTAAAACGTTGAATAACTTCCTCAACCCAGGAGCATCAAAATATGAAAATGTGAGGATTTTATAGAAAACACAGAGTGCATAAAAAGGTCAATGTTAGATTAGAGAATGATTATCTGTTTGGAAATGGTTTCTCTTTGCAGTGTACTCTTTGAGTTACACCCCTGTCCTGCTGATACGAGAGATTCAAATGTAGTGAAGTTTGATTGGAATTGATGCCACCAGAGTGAAAAGATGACAGTATGGGTGCATGATCCCATCACTGAGTGGAAATTAAACTTGGAAGAAGCAGTTCAGCACAATCTGTACTTATACTAGGTGATACTACAAGGCAAGTGTAAAGTTGTGCAGATCCTGGACTGGAAAAAGGTTATAGGACACCTTCTAAGTAGTTCCGGTAAAACTGTCTGTTTGGCGTTCTAAATTAATGCGCTACATTAAAAGAAAATAATAATAATAATCTGAGCTTTACTTATTACTTATTTCCAACACTGAGTGAAGTCCTCCAGTGCCTCATCCTTTGAACACCACAGAATGGCGCTAACACACAAGCTGCTAAAACTAAGTTACACTGCCCCTCTGAACTGACTTACTTTCACATTTAACGATCATCTCACATCCCATTCACTGTTCAACTTATTACTTCAGGCTGCGGCCGACAGTACACATGGCGTATCATTTGTTTGTGAAAGTCTTTATATTGATATGGGGACAATGGCACGGCTGTTATTTAGCTTGTCTTGATGTTACACCAGTGCTTGAAGTGGGCCGGTACTCACCGGTACGGTCAGGGTACTAAAGTATAATCCGTTTTTTGTTTTAAACCAAAAACGAAAAAACGGGTCGATATTTCGTTTTTCGTTTCAAACCAAAAACGAAAAAACGGAAATATGAGCTCCGTTTTCCCGTTTTTTCAATGTCCATGCAATTTGAAAATTAAGTGGAAAATTGCTCGTTTTTCAAATGTTGTTATTTTGTTTTTCATCTTTCCGTTTCAACCCAACAACGAGAATATGGGCTCATTTTTTGTAATGTGCATAATCACTGAAAATCCGACGGAACACAAGTCTCGTTCTTGTTTTGTATGGGCTTACGTGTTGAAGATCGAAAGTCGCTCATATCAACGCAGCGCTGGACCGGAAGTAACATTAGCGTGTCAAAATAAAAGTACAAGAACTGTAATAACTGCCAGAGGAACGAGATACTTTAGCTTTTGCCTGTAGCTTGTCAGATTAGGCTAAAATTAATTATTTAGGGTTATATAAAGTATTTAATTGAGTAACATTAATTAATAGCCACAAAGGGAGTAATAATGGATATTGTTTTAAAATAGAAATAGGATTATAATAATTTTTAAATCACATTTTAAATAATATCTGCATTCCCCTAGCATTATGTGTGGAATTATTGACTACTTTTACTCTAATCTTACACCAGCCAGTAAAAAAAAGGCAAAAAATATAAGGGCTTTTTTAAATGCTCTGCAGAATATTGTATGTGACATGGTTGACCACATCAGCTGCCATTGAACATGTCAATGTGATGGAGAACATAAATTAACAATGTAAAGTGTACTGGAGACTCTGTCATTCTGGTCTGGTCTCCTCAGGCCCTGCAGACTGGACCAGAGTTCATGGTGAGCATGGTAGACCTCCTCACTGCAGGGCCTGGGCCTGGATCAGCCAGCTCGTTAGATGTTCACTGCTCATACTAAGCCCTTGAAACACTAGTTGACCAATATTGGATAATACAATATAATACATAATGGATATTGTGTGGTTGAATTACAATAAGGAATGGTCAATGGTAAGCACTGTGGCCTCACAGCAAGAAGGTACTGGGTTGGAACCCTGCTGGCCCGGGGCCTTTCTGCATGTTCTTCCCGTGTATGCATGTTTTCTCCAGGTGCTCCGGTTTCCCTCTCCACTAAAAGAAAACATGTTGCCCTGCCTTTCACTTAATTGTAAGTCGCTTTGGATAAAAGCGGCAGCTAAATGACATGTCATTTAATGGAATGGAATGAACAAGTGAACTAAAGCACATACGGCTTAGAACATAACACCAAAACAACATAAAACTCAAAGAACTAAATAACTAATAACAATGTGCTGCTGTGTGCTTGTGTGCATGTGTGTGTTGTAAATAATATAATTGGTACCAGTCCTGACTTTGCAATGTATTATTTTTATGATCAAGATAACTGACATCTCCTGGTAAGCAATATAAATATTCACTGCCATTGTATTGTTGGAGCAGCAGCAGATGGCATATATATATATATATATATATATATATATATATATATATATATATATATATATATATATATATATATATATATATATATATATCTTTCTCAGTTTTGGTTACAGAATGAGACCAGGATGAGAAGCAACATGGCAGCTTCCTCACTAATATGATGAGAGTTTTGCAATGTGGCCCAATTGTACACATTTAAAATGATTGAACTTCTTTTACACACAAGCTCAACCAAGACCAAAACAATGGATTTTTACTGACCAATTTGCAAATGCTTTCACACTGTAAGTCAGAACAGATAACATCATGTTCTAAACCTAACGTATAGGGTAAAGCCACAGTGAACAGCTGTTCATATTGTAAATTGAAACACAAATAAATCCCCTGCATTTTATTCCATTGCTACTGAGAAACAGCTGATTGAAGCTATGCAAATAGATCAATCACAGTTGATTCCCCTCTAGGAAACACACACAGGTGTTGAAGTTCTTTCAATCACATGACCACATGTTACTGTAGTACATACAGTAAACCATATGTTACTACATACAGTAAAAGAGGACCTATTTGGGCTGATTTTGTGTGGAAAAGGAACAATAAAGATGAACACAAAGAAAGTAAGAAAAATGCGTACACGAGGGAGAGGAAGACGAGTACCAGGACAATTCTGTCTCTGTCTTCTTTTTTTCATTACATTACATGTTATTTAGCTGACGCTTTTATCCTAGCTACAGGCAAAAGCTAAAGTATCTCGTTCCTCTGGCAGTTATTACAGTTCTTTTACTTTTATTTTGACACGTTAATGTTACTTCCGGTCCAGCGCTGCATTGATATGAGCGACTTTCGATCTTCAACACGTAAGCCCATACAAAACAAGAACGAGACTTGTGTTTTGTCGGATTTTCAGTGATTATGCACATTACAAAAAATGAGCCCGTTTTTTCGTTTTTGGTTTGAAACGAAAAACGAAATATCGACCCGTTTTTTCGTTTTTTCGTTTTTGGTTTAAAACGAAAAACGGATTATACTTTAGTACCCTGACCGAGATGACCCTAACGTTACATAAACTACACTACCCAGAGGGCACTACGTGTTTACATTTTAGATCTTGACGAATCACGTAAAGGCAAGCAGTCGGCCCACCCTATCAGAAGTTAGCTTCTCCACGGACGCTAGTTTGAAAAAGCTATCAGCCTGACCGTAACAGATTTTTCACTGCTGAAAACCTAGAAACTAAAAATAAGTGTTGAGTTTGTAAGTCGTTATGTTAGCCGCCTGGCTTCAGAAAGGTACTAAAAGAACTCGTGTGCCAGAGCCAGACACGTTAACAGAGGTCCAAGTCCAACCAGAAACCTCAGGAGGTAGTACGATTCATGAGCTTCAAGCTAACGTTAGCGCTGATGTGAGCGGAACAGCTGGCGTTAATGAGGAGTCTGCTACCAACCTTAACGTTACCTTACTCAATGACACCGACTTCAACAATAACGTGAGTAACGAAACACACTGCATCTGTTTGAGCACCAAATTATTGTTAAAATTAATATTTTTTTTGATAATTTAAATCTCTTAACATAAATCCAACATATTAGCAAATATAAATCAGCTTATTTGTGGAAAAAATAAACAATATTGATACTAGCCTATATGTAAATTAGTCACCATAGATAGTTAATAAGGATTCACTGTGCCACATGTATGTTTATAATGAAAACATGATTTTTTTAATAGCTTATGCACTAAAGTTATGTAAACTTGTTTAAATGAATCCATACATTTATATTGTTAATAAATGACAATAAATTGTTGTTGTACCAGCAATATCTCCAAGTTTTGTTTTTCACTATAGAAATCTCAAATGTTATAATTATCTGCCAATGCAAGAGTACCGGCACCTTTTTTTTTCCCACTTCAAGCACTGTGTTACACATACGGTCAAATTATATTTATTATTATTATTTATAATATATATTATATATTTTGTCAAGTGTACGCAATGTTACTAACTTTGAAACTTGCTAGCTTAAAGTTAGCATTAAGGGTTCTATGAGCTGAGCAGACTAAAAATATCTCCAGCTGCCAAGTCATATCTAAGGTCCGTCCTATTTACTAAAGCAGTGAACAATGTTTGCATTGCGTAAGAACCTTATGGGATGGGAATGGCTGTTCCAGGTATTACCCAGGATTTCCACAGGCTGCGTAACTGTTGCGGAATATCTCCGCTGCGGAACGTCTCCGTGGTCCGCCGTCCGTCAATACCAACCGGATCCGGAGTTGTTGCGGAACGGCTGCGGCCAGGACTGACAGCTGTAGTCACGAGGACCCACTAGATCTCGCGAATTCACGCAGAATAGAACCACAAAACCACCAACAGTTTGTTTCTATTCCGAGGAGTAGAGAGGAAACAACTCCGTGCCGTGTTTTCAAGGTGTAGTGAAGAGAAATATGATCCTTCATGAGCACGGTGTATTTTATTTTGAAAGTTAACCGGATGTTTTATTTTGTTTCTGTGCTCGACTTCCTGTTCCGCACTATCTGCCGTGTGCTGAATTGCTGCGGAGCTTTCCGGCGTCCGGCAAAAATAGAAGCTCTGCGTATCTGATCCGCAGGGCTGCGGACCGCCGGAGCTGTGCCGGAGTCGGAACGCAGACGTTATGCAGCTGGTGGAAATACACACGTTGACTTTAATGGAAACCGATTGACTCCGCCGACGTTCCGGAGCCGTTCCGCAGTAGTTACGCAGCCTGTGGAAATCCTGGGTTAGTCAAACACTAAGGTGTTACCAGGAAAACAGAGTTATTGTTTGAAACAACTTTAGATTTTGATTGCAAAACACATGCAAACATAAATAATGGTCTTAAAAATGTTCTTTGGCAATTGATGAGTTGATGATCATGCGTGGGTTAATGCCCTTCGAGGTGTCAAATTTTTAGGAAATGATTTCTGGCCTCCCGTTAATTCCTGATGATGGACCCCTTGTTGGGCATTAACCCTTACATAAAATTACTTCTGTGCCTGCCTGAACATAAGGCTCTGTTTCATCCGTGCCTTTTAAAATTACCCATATAGGCGTTACCAAACAATTCATTTGATCGTTTTCTGGTCTGCCACCACTCCAGTTAAGGTCTGATTTGGTAAGGACGATTAGACTAAGATTTTTCCTTTTAGTGTAGGGAAACATTATTAAAAACAATACTGACAGTTGATAGGAGATGGAATGCAGACCGTCTCTGGTGTCAAAGTCAGACACTTCTTACCTTCAAACCTTCTACCCTGAACTCGACAACTTCATGATACTTCTACCTTTGCATCTCAGAGACAAGGCATTATTTGCATTACTTTAAGAGGCTGCAACATCGGTTGTTTTGAAGGAATAGTTCAGATGTTTTGGGAAATACACTTACTCACTGTCTTGCAGAGAGTTAGATGATGTTAGTTGATACCACTATCATGCAAACTGTTTCCCATGTCTTTCATGGTTTTTTTTTACGCTAAGCTAACTGTTAGCTTAGTATGTATCAGTTGGCTGTAGCTTTGTATTTAAAGAGATAGGGATGATGCATTTTGAGCTCCGTGCACTGGTGCCACAAAGGGAAGCCACACACCATTCATCTAAACACACTGCCCACACAAAGATGACACAGCGCTGGATTGAAATCGGCAATGTATCACTTTAATGCAGGGGTCTTCAATGGTTTTTAAGCCACGAACCCCTTATCTGAAAGAGGGACGGAGCAGGGAACCCCTACTACATATTTTATTAAGTTAAGTTGCATATTTAACTAGGCCTACAATAACATGTGGGTGGCCTAAAGCATTTATACGTACCTTTTAGTCAGAGATGGGAAAAGTACTCACTTCTCATACTTAAGTAGAAGTACAGATACTTGTGTTAAAAAATACTCTGGTAAAAGTAGAAGTACTGATTTAACTTATTTACTCAAGTAAAAGTAACAAAGTACAGGCTTGGAAATGTACTTAAAGTATAAAAGTAAAAGTAGCCTTGCGAATGACAACCATTTTTTATGCAAAGCTACCTGGACCACAAATGTTACTAGAGCGCAAGCTGAGAAACTTCAGTAGACATGGAGACAAGGCTCTTTATGTATATATGCCATTGTCTACATTTTAAATGGATGTCTGCCAAAAGGCTTAAAACATCACATATATGATTATTGTGACAGAGACTGGGACTCCAGGTTAATAAGATTCTGACTGAGTAGCAAGATATGAATTTAATTGTGATTCTGTAATAATTCACAGATCCAGTTCCATTTTTAATCAACATTTAAAGGAATCTACATGTAAGTTCTGCATACTTTCAGAGTACAACTAACCAGTGGTGTAGTCTATTTTTTTGTAGTGAGTATACTGTGATTTTCCCCTACCAGCCTCACACTCGCCTGTCCCAGAGCGACACCCCAGACAGTCGGTACTGTGACGCTTCTGAATACGAACTGTACACGGACAACTGACGTTTAAGTATTGATGGCGTTTATTTAAAGTCCTGGAAAAACAACACTTAGAGTTGAGAAAAAATAAGACAGATTTAACTTTTTGAGAAACGCAACCGAACCTGAACGCAACAGGACATCACACCACATAAATAAGCCATTTAACCGACACCCCCCCCCACTGCCACACAAAACCATGACTAATAATTAGCATCATCATACAACTTTTGTATCGATAAACAGTAAAATCTGCTGATAAGGGCCTACATTTACTCAGAAGTATTTAATAAATTGTTTACAATCTTCAGCACCATGGCTAACAAATGCATAAAAAGCAGACTAAAGGAGAAAAAAAGCTCCACTCTTTCTATTTTAGTTAATTATCTGACCATTGCTAACTAACATTACCATATAGTCATTTAATTGTGTAAAGCAATGCATATTTAAGATTTAAGAATTTACTCTAATGTTGCATAGTCATTGACCTTATGAAGGCCAGGAGTTCTCACTGTCTCTCTCGTCATCTGAAACAAGGAAATATAAACATTGTATTCTGTTTACTGCTGTACTCAGACACACAGGTACACACACACACATAGACACACAGCACACACACAGGCGCGCACACACACACAGGCACGCACACACGCGCGCGCGCGCACACACACACGCACGCACGCGGTATCATATAAGCTAGGCTACTCTCACTTACCAGGTAACAGTAGGCTAACGTTGGTGGCAGCTGCAGTATCACCCGACGTGGCAGCAGCTTCAGGGACAGACTTTAGAAAACACTGAAGTAGTGTTATTTAGGTCTGTTTAGTAACGTTTCATATCTCGTTACTTATAAAACTTTGTTCAAACTCTAGGTAACTAACTAGTTGCGAGAAAGGAAAGGCCGCGCAAAGAATGCAACTTGTTGTTGCTTAGTAACGTTAAGTGACTTCACGTCAGATCCAGGGCATGGCTACGGAAATCCCGAAGGTCCAAATCTCAGAGCTTCCCAACACAGACGGGGTGAATTTATGAATGAAAATGAGAACGTTCTGTCACAAACAATGTTGTTACGTATCATCGCGCTTTTGTAAGTGGGTAAGTAACGAGCCACTTTTGTAAAACGTAAGGAGTAGAAAGTACCGGTATTTGTGTTAAAAATGTAAGGAGTAAAAGTAAAAAGTCGGCACAAAAATAAATAGTAAATTAAAGTAAAAATACCTGAAAAATCTACTTAAGTACAGTAACGAAGTATTTGTACTTTGTTACTTCCCATCTCTGCTTTTAGTGCATAGAAAACTAAGCTAGAAAAATAATTGTTGGTATGATTTTACAAATCATCTTTTAAAGTAAAACATACATCCATCCATCCATCCATCGTCGTCCGCTTATCCGTGGTCGGGTCGCGGGGGGAGCAGCTCCAGCAGGGGACCCCAAACTTCCCTAAAACATACATGTGACAGTAAATCTTGAGGATTAACTGCATCTGTGGATGGTTACCTTAGGGATTTAGTGACTACCTGACCTATACGCCAGTGAGCCTATCAGTAATGTTTTAGTTTTTTTTACAAATAGGTTGATTGATATTTGCTAATAATATGTTGGATTTATGTTAAGACATTTTAATTTTAAACTTTCAAAAGTTGCAAAGAAACTCCCTTCATTCATTTGGCCTGATGATGGTCTAGTATCTAAACGTCACCTACTATTACATTTATTTTTTGCAAGTTAGACAGTATGCGTGAGTTTCTTTTGCAACTTTTGATGTACTTATCCCCCTCTGACGCACCTGTGCAAAGTATATTTCTGTACTGAAAAAAAGAAAAGAAATAAACAATAATTTGGAGGCCCCCCTGAAGTAACTCTGAGGACCCCCAAGGGAACCCAGACCCCCTGTTGAAGATCTCTGCTTTAATGGACAGATGTAAGAGTCATATCAATCTTCTTATCCAGCTATTGGCAGGTAAATAAGTGTATCTATAAATGTTTAATCATTTCTTCAAGTATTTTAAAGGTAGTGTTAGCAATTATTTCATATATATATATATATATATATATATATATATATATATATATTATATTATATTATTTCATATATATATATATATATATATATATATATATATATATATATATATATATATAATTTTTTATATATTGTTTGAAATGGTTTTTACACCCTGACAGCAATAAATAACTTATGGGCCTCTAAAAAAGGAACGAAAAAGATTTGTCATCTGTAGCTGCTGTAATCCTGTAAAAATACACACCAATCACTGCCTCAATGAAATTCCTACTTGCCCCGCTGCACGTACTCTACCCCTCCCATGTAGAGAGAGAGTAAGCTCAATGTGCGTTGTCGCCGCATTGCTAAGAGTAGTCATGTTTGGCATGGTAATATTAGATGTTTGCTTACCAGGGAATAGGGTTGGTTACCGAAACGCGGTGCCAATAGGGCCCCGGTTCCGACGTAAATGGTAGTAACTAGACCGAATAAGAACGAAAATTTCGGTGCCTTATTTCGGTGCCTGACTTTACACTACACTTGACAGCAAGTAACGTTAGTCTACCTTTAGCTAGCAGCTGGATTAAACACGGTTAAAATGCTGACAGCTAACGTTAAACAGTGTAAAGTGTCTACTCTGCAGCGCAGCAGCTGCCGACGTCGGAAAAACACAGACGGTAAGTTCACTGAAACTTGTAACCTACAGCCTCGCGGTGCATTCAAAGTTATTGTAAAATACCCTTTTCCCATCTGGTGGTTGTTTTTGTCGTTCAACAGCAATTTACTGGTGAAATAAGTTGTTTATTACAACCCCAAATCAGAAAAAGTTGGGACAGTATGAAAAACACAAATAAAAAAAGAAAGTAGTGATTTCTAAATGTACTTTGACTTGTATTTCATTGCAGACAATGTGAACACAAAATATTTCATGTTTTGTCTGGTCAACGTAATTTCATTTGTAAATATACATCCTTTCCTGTCATTCAGACATGCAACACATTCCAAAAAAGGTAGGGACAAGAGCAATTTAGGGCTAGTAATCAGGTAAATTGGTTAAATAATGATGTGATTTGAAACAGGTGATGTCAACAGGTGATTGTAATTATGATTTGGTACAAAAGCAGTATCCAAGAAAGGTCTAGTCCTTTAGGAGCAAAGATGGGCCGAGGATCGCCAGTTTGCCAACAAATACGTGAGAAAATTATTGAAATGTTTAAAAACAATGTTCCTCAAAGAAAGATAGGAAGACATTTGCTTATTTCACCTTCAGTGCATAACATAATTAAAAGATTCAAGGAATGAGGAGGAATTTCAGTGCGTAAAGGACAAGGGCGCAAGCCTAAGCTGAACAACCGTGATCTCCGATCCCTCAGGCGGCACTGCATCAAGAATCGTCATTCATCTATAAGCGATATCACCACATGGGCTCAGGACTACTTTGGCAAACCTTTGTCAAGTACCACAATACATAGTTACAGCCACAAATGCCAGTTAAAACTGTACTGTGCCAAAAGGAAGCCCTATGTTAACAGTGTCCAGAAGCGCCGTCGACTTCTCTGGGCTCAGAGGCATCTGGGATGGACCATCACACAGTGGAAACGTGTACTGTGGTCAGATGAATCAGTATTTCAGGTATTTTTTGGGAGAAATGGACGCCGTGTGCTCCGGACCAAAGAAGAAAAGGATCATCCAGACTGTTACCAGCAACAAGTCCAATAGCCAGGGTCTGTCATGGTATGGGGTTGTGTCAGTGCCCTTGGCAAAGGTAACTTGCACTTCTGTGATGGCACCATTAATGCTGAAAAGTACATAGAGATTTTGGAGCACAATATGCTGCCTTCAAGAAGACATATTTTCCAGGGACGTCCATGCATATTTCAACAAGATAATGCAAAACCACATTCTGCACACATTACAAAGTCCTGGCTGCGGAGGAAGAGGACACGGGTACTTGACTGGCCTGCCTGCAGTCCCGACCTGTCTCCAATAGAGAATGTGTGGCGCATTCTGAAGCGCAAAATGCGACAACGAAGACCCCGTACTGTTGCCCACCTTAAGACTTGTTTGCAGCAAGAATGGGGCAAAATTACACCTGAAACACTTGGTGTCTTCAGTCCCTAAACGTTTTTTTTAAATGTGTTGCAAGAACCGAAATAGGAATTTAGTTTTTTTGAAAAAGAAAACAATAAAAATCATGAGGAACACATTAAATTATGTGCGGTTGTATAGTCTGCAATGAAATACAAGTCAAAGTACATTTAGAAATCACTACTTTTTTTTATTTGTGTTTTCCATACTGTCCCAACTTTTTCTGATTTGGGGTTGTATAAGTTATAGTTATTACATTTAGTGCTGTCAAACGATTACAATATTTAATCACGATTAATCGCATTAATGTCATATCAAACATATATCATATGTCAATCATCTTTTTGTGTCATTATATTTTTGTCATAGCGACTATGGTTTTCCCCGACTCATTTCCTGGTTCTCCTTCTCCATAAACAACGTAAAATCAAGGAGAGGGTTAACTTTTCCTGCTCCAGGTTTCCCACCGTGGTCAGAAAGAACAGGGGAGACACTTTGTTTCTCTCACTGACTGTAGACTGTAGTCACTACTCGCTCGCTCCGAAGCTAATCGCCGTCACGAGCCTACAAGCTATGCGGCTCACAAGCCCAAACCGTCCGCGGCTTGTGTCTGTTTTGTTTCCGGTCTGCGACCCGCCCTTCAATCACTACTATTGGCCAGGCGTCCAAGGTAACGTAACCCCATTTGTTCAGGTCCTATTCCCTGACCAATCCGCTATCCTAACCACTCGAGGTGAAATGCTTAATCCCAACCAATCGAGTTGCTTCGTAGGGGGGACATGGCGTGGCCATAGACAGTTAAAGAAATGGACTAACAGATCCAACAGATCCCGTTGCTCTCTATGCGTTAATCGTGCGTTAAAAAAATTATCGGCGTTAAAATGGGTTTGCGTTAACACCGTTAATAGCGCGTTAAACTGACAGCCCTAATTACATTACTATTAAATCATTTAATTTTGACCATATGGCCTAGTAATAAACACTGTGTTCTTAAATGTCAGTGACTGTTGTTTAGTACCCTTCTTTTTTCTTCTTCTTTTTTTTAAACTTTCTTAAAAAGTATCGGTTCAGGCACCGGCACCATTTTAAAAGTACCGCTTTAACACCGGTATCGGAAAAAACCCAAACGATACCCAACCCTACCGGGGAATGAGACATGAAGTAAAATGTCGGTCTGCTCTGAAGCAGCGATGCCCGTGCTGTTCTTTGTGTGGGTCGGAGCCCTGAGAGCAGGGGGAGGTGTTAGACGCTGTTAGATGCTACTTTCAAAATTTGCTTGCTTTTCAACATCACCAACCCTGACTTTAACAAATGACCAACACTTTTTTCTGGTGAGGACAGTCTCTTCCTGAATTCCCACATGACCCATATTCAGCAATTGCAATCCATAAACATATATTGCGTGGATGAAAAGTTCATCTGCTGATATTGTTGTCAACCCTTCGACAGCAGGATATGACAATACATAAATACAAGTGAATTGTTCTGCCCTAAGAGAACAAACCTGTTGTGTATGCACATGTTATGGTAAACCAGGGATTTGGCAGATTTAGGCCAGAATATTCCCAGCAGAGACAGTCAGCACCAGTTTAACATTTGACCTAGTATCCTTGCTCAATTCTCAAAGGACTGTTTATTTTGTAGGGCTGTCCATGCCATGGAAAGAATTATTAGATGAGGCAAAAGGAAGGAGGTGCCTCGACACAGCAGCTGAGGCTTAAAAGGGAGGCTGAAAAGCCAGTGTAAACCCTGTTTGGGTGCTGTGGCTTTGTCGCCATAGTCCCATCTACATAACTGAGGGAGCGGAGGATCTCTGAGGCAACGTTCAAAATGAGGAAGTGTCAGGGGCATAATTTGGTGAACCATTTGTCATGGAGGTCCAGGAATAAAACACTGACATACTTGTACTGACTAGATTCTTTAAGTTGCTGGCTACTTTTAATATACCTAATTTCCCCACGGCAGAGAAGTGAAGTTTCTTCCTGCCATGTGTGTGGAGCTCTAACAGAATAGCCCAATATTTCATGTCCTGTGCCCTTCCCTTCTAAGCACTGAGACATTAGACATTAGACATTAAAAGCAGCTTATGAGTTCATTAGAGGCATAATGACCATGATATAATAATCTTCTGTGCAATTGGCACATCTAAAACCTCAAGGCAGTGAGCACTTTCTGAAGGAGCTGTGTGGGTAACACCCTCATAACATATTGTCATTACAGATCCATAATGTATAATATGTGATGACAGATTGTGTGTAACTTTCAAATGTAATAATAATGAAGCACAACAGTGCACTCGATGTAAACCAAGGACTTCAGAGCATACAGAAAGGGATGGCTTGGATACCAAGGGAGCCATAAACAACTATTATTTGGTCAATAAAGTGGTTTAATGACATCCTTTTGATTATGAATAAATATATCCTCCATAAATGCCAGCTTAATGACAGAAATCATTATCAGGTGTGTAGTATTACACTACACATACATGCTGGACATTCACTTACAACACATTCTACAACTCCAAATATATTTTATACAAGGAGTGTTTCAAGGGATATAAATAATGCATAAATGATCTGCAATAATGACATTTGTATAGAAGATATGTTCGCAATGGTCATGTCAGTGTGTGTTTGCCTGTGAATTCTGAAATGTGGGAGATGTTGCATGTATGAAGATACACACACACACACACACACACACACACACACACACACACACACACACACACACACACACACACACACACACACACACAGACACACACACACACACACACACACACACACACACACACACACACACACACACACACACACACACACACACACACACACACACTTTATAACTGATCCCATAGTTACTGTATTTGCTTTCACACTATATCCTTTTATGCTATTTTATGCAGTCCTACATAAATCCAAGTCCAGAGCATTATGACATGCTTACATTAAAACAGTTAAATACAGAATTAGTTGTACACAATAATATAAATATATCCTTACAAGTACCTCTTTATAAAATTTCTCCATTTCAAGTAAAATTACATGACGTTTAATGGCAAAATGTACTTAAAGTATCAAAGTAATTTAAATATTCGCACGTTATAAAGTCGTTGTGGCAAACGGTTCCCTTACCAAAAACTCATGGTACAATAATATCACGATCGAAAGTCCATGATACGATATTTATCACAATATTAAAAAACAAAGAGAAATGATGATTTGAATAAAATTATAAATGATGTGTGCAACTTAACTCAAAGTGCTTCTGTTCATATCCTACTGTGCTCAACACAAAATCAATAATTTCCATTTATAGTTTTAGGCTTTTCATGCACTGTATTCAGTCTTAAAATAGCTTTGAACAGCCAGATTTGGTTCTTTGATTCATTTTTTGGAATTAGTTTAGAAAATTTAATTCAAAGTTAGAACTAAAATGTCTTTCATACAAGTACTGAATTTGGCTTTGTAAAACCTGCTGCTACAAGTCTGTCTGTGCATCAGGTAGAATTTGCAATAGATTATTTGAAACCTGGTTCTATTAACTAACTGACTGTCATAAGTGTACAGGTGAGAAACTTGAAAAATAAATGAATACTAATAAAGGAAGGCATGAATGCACAACGCCACTTTTTGCTTGACCTTTGCTCTTTTCAGTTATTTTCAGGGTTGATCTCCCCTCCCAGTTAAACTGGGACTGTTTGGATGGCTGCTGGTATTGAGGTGTAACCTGAAGATTTATGTTTCCACACAGATACACAGTGATCCAGCAGCAGTGAAAGGAAACACACACACTGGGGGTGGATGGGCATGTATAAGTATGAATTTTCCAAAAGGGAAAACATGTTGTGGCTTTCACTTCCTGCTTTATCCTTTAGCAAACATTCTCTCTCTTTCTTCCTCTCTGAAATTTCTCTCACCCACTCTTTTTCTTTCACACTCCTCTTCCTCCATCTCCATCGGTTTTTAGGCTTTTTTTTCTCTCACTTTCATTCCTCTCCGGCTTTCCATAACCTCCTTCCTGCCTTTGCTTGCTCTCTTTACACCCCAGCCCTCTCTCCCCCTCTCACTCCATCTCTCTCACCATCAACCCCACCCTCCCCCATCTCTCTCTTTCTATGGATAATTCATCAGTGTTTCTCAGAGCTGCTGTCTGCCTGCCTGCCTACTGTGATTTCCACTGGGACTCCTTCAGGGACTATTCCCACCTCAGCTGGGAATTAGAGCCATGGCAACAGAGAGAAATTAATCACAGCCACCTTATACTAACCCCCCCCCCCCCACACACACACACACACACAAAAGTTCTCCTTAACTTCTAATATTTTCATACTCACTTGTTTTAACTCTCGTTCACTTGAAACTTTCACAGATTCACATGCATACTTTCTCAAACATACTTTTTTGTAAACTCTTGATCTGAAACACACACACACACACACACACACACACACACACACACACACACACACACACACACACACACACACACACACACACACACACACACACACACACACACACACACACAACAGCAGCAGCCTCTCTTTGACCAGTTTTGTCCTCCGTGGCTGAGTTGTGTACCTGGACTGTAGCAGCAATCATGATAACCGTTTCACATGTTTTCAAATAAATGAATGCTGCAATCTGCAGACACAACACACACACACACCAAAACACACACAGACAGATGTTCCACATAATGTGCAGCTATCATATATTTCTAATCAGAATATTGTTGTTATAAGGGGGAATTACTGGAATTGTTGGGTCTTTGTAAATTATAGTGTGGTCTAGACCTACTCTATCTGTAAAGTGCCTTGAGATAACTCTTGATACTATAAATAAAATTGAATTGAATTGAATTGAATTAAGAGGAGGAGATGGTTTGTCAGCCAGTAATCTAGTTGTCATGGATATGACACAATGAAGGAAGGTTAAGGGAAGAAGAAGAGGAGAAGAAGACAGAGAGGGTGAAGAGAGGACCGAAGAGCAGATAAGATACAAGAAAAAAGAGATGGAGGTAGAGGGGGATGGGATGGTTTCAGACTTCATCATTACGACTTGATACAGCAGGCACAATGTAGTGTGTGTGTGTGTGTGTGTGTGTGTGTGTGTGTGTGCGTGCGTGCATGCGAAGGAGAAAGCAGTGTATTGATCAGGGATCGAGTGGCTCCCAGTGTGAACAACAGAGGAGGGATTGGGAGCAAAGTGAATGTTACCACATACACTTACAGTACTTAAAGTGTGTGTGTGTGTGTGTGTGTGTGTGTGTGTGTGTGTGTGTGTGTGTGTGTGTGTGTGCGTGCGTGCATGCGAAGGAGAAAGCAGTGTATTGATCAGGGATCGAGTGGCTCCCAGTGTGAACAACAGAGGAGGGATTGGGAGCAAAGTGAATGTTACCACATACACTTACAGTACTTAAAGTGTGTGTGTGTGTGTGTGTGTGTGTGTGTAAGAGAGCAAGAGAGAGAGAGAGAGAGAGAGAGAGAGAGAGAGAGAGAGATACTTCACAACTACCATACAGAGCTATAGGCAAACGTCTGCTGAGCTTTGGCCACATTAAAAATATATCAGCCTCATTTGTAGTGTTGAAACTATGTTGACATGTTGAAAACATACATCAGCAGTTGTATGCAGTGAGCAGTTGTTTAATCATGTTACTTACTTATACTTATTTACATGCCAGTAATAATCTATAACATGTTATTGTAATTAAATGGCAATTTGGCTTCTCTCTATCTGATATAAGTCAATATTCAACCTACCGTATAGTCTGTTCCTTACATCAAGACTTTATTGTGTCATCAGTGACATTTTGTACTATGTGGTACTCCTCTTCATAATGTCAAACAAACTAAAGTTCAGGAATGGTTAGCGTAGAACAGTCAAGCATTAGCCATCAACAAGGTGAACTAAAGGGCGTTATAGCTGTAACTTAAACTTCATGAACAAAAAATACATGGAAAACAATATGATAGATGGGGAGGGGGGGCGCATTTTTGGCCTTTATTGTCATAGGACAGATAGAGACATGAAAGGGGAGAGAGAGGGAGAATGTCATGCAGCAAAGGGCCGCAGGTCGGAGTCAAACCTGGGCCTCTGTGTCGAGAAGTAAACCTCTATCTCGCGTGCTCTATCAGGTGAGCTACCCAGGCACCCGTAGAAGATAATTTATAAAAATAGTTCTAAATATTTTTGGAAATACACTTTTTTTGCTTTCTTGTCAAGAGATACCCGAGAAGATTATCATGAAGTGTGTTTTCATCCTGTATTTGTGGATTTTCAGAATTTCAAGAAAAAGTCCAAAAATCAAAACGTTTTGACACTTAGCTGAGGTGGAAATGCGACAAAGTGAAATAGATACAGACTTAGCGAATCATGAGTACATGAAGCACGTGACCTGCGACACACAAGCTTCCGCTCCACTGAAGAGACGAAAAGGTGTAGTGGTTAAAAACGTCAGATCTGTGTGGAGTAATGAGGACACAGCCTTCCAAATTACACACACCTTTTCAAATTAGAACAGAGTAGAATATTTCTTTATTATCCACCAGGATGGAAATGTGTCTTTGACTCACCAAATACAAGAAACAACAACATACATACATACATACATATACATGAAACAAACATAAATGCCATATTTCCTTCATATTGTTGTCTTTTACTGCAATGGTTTAATAAACCCGGCTGGAGAATTAGCGCCACCAACTTTTTATCTCAATGCATCCATAACTAATTAATGCATTTGGATGGAAACCTGAATACTTTCATGTCTGTAAGCTAAATATGAAGCTAGAGCCAGGAGTTGATAAGCATAGTTTAAGACCAGAAGCAGGAGACATCTAGCCTGATTCTCTCCATAGTTCAACATTTTCCTACCAGCACCTTTAAAGGTCCTGACACACCAACCAGACGGTCGACCCTCGGCAGAAAAGGCAGTTGGACTGATCAGTCTCCCTGAGTTGGTCAAAAAAGTGCTTCGGAACACACCAAAGCAACTGATTGGACAAACGCGTCACGTGGGTCTGGTTTCTCCGGAAATTCAAAGCCAGACTGTCATGACGACTTGTTCAGAATACAATCTCATATTTTACTAAAATAATTCACCGAAACGTGTTTCTGAAAACATTTTAAGAAATAGGCCATGCAGTTGCTGAATCTGTCTTCATTTCAGATCAACAAAAGTCAGTTTAAAAGATTTTCGTCAGATTTTAAGAGACTCTAGTCACCCTCATCCCTCTCCTTGTTTCCTGGTTAGCACTCTACCAATCAGATTAGTCATTTGAGTCTGACTGCCGGCGGTGCCCGCCTTCTAACTGAGCATGTCGTGTCAGCCAAAATGAAGGCCGACAGCTCCTCAGACGGACGACGGCACGGAACACACCGAACAGACTCGAGTCACTGACCTTGCCAGACTGTTCGACGGCCGATTATCTGGTTGGTGTGTCACTGGCTTAAAGCTCATTTACAGTTTTTCTCAATTGTTTACACACAAATACTGGTACTTGAGACACAATGACCACAACATGTAACTCATGCACCAACCCCCTGAACCAATTCTGCTAAACTACAAGCACAATTCCTGCTTTACACTCAAATTACAGTTCTAAAACACACTCTTTTCAAACCACTACACACAAGTCTCTGCATTTGGCACAATTTTCATGAAGAAAATCTCTTGTTTTCCATTCAAATATGCACACTGACTCATCACATGGGCAAACACCTGTCACACAGTTTTACAATTAGCAATCAGAGGTTTAGCATAAAAGGGCAACAGGTGAGCTCTTCTGTGTTGTTTCTGCTTGGCCAGGGGAAACATTGCTTGTGATGTGGATGAGGTGCAAACAGAAGAAAGATGCAGCATAATTTTTTGTTTGTATTTTTTTTTACTGTAACTGTATACAGTACATGTTTCTGTTGTTTTGTATATATACCACTGTATGTGAAACTTTGTGTTGGTTGGGATGTACAGAGCAGGGCGAATGATATGGGGAAACGCCAGAGCAGGGGGAATGAGAGGGGGAAATGTAACAGAAGTTGTTGTAGGAAATTTGTTTACGTGTATTTGTGTGTTCTGAGTATAATACTGTAATAATACTAATAATAATATTCTCAAATATTTTACAACACACTTATGTATGTATGTATGTATGTATGTATGTATGTATGTATGTATGTATGTATGTATGTATGTATGTATGTATGTATGTATGTATGTATGTACTGTCTGTAGTAAGTGTAACACTGAACAAAAAAAGGCCAGTCATTATGATGAATGGAGAAGAAGTGTTTTACATTGAGCATATCAGTGTTCAGCTGGTTCTTATAAATGTCTATTCATATGACGGTCTGTGTGTGTCATTTGAAAACAAAATACCATTTTGAGAAGAAATAACATTGTTTTGAATGTAAAGTTTCATTCTGCAGGAGAATTGAGGGGGTTTGCCCATTGTGTGTGTGGTTTTAGATTTGTGTGTAGAGTTCTGAGAGCATGAGCCATGCTTTCAGAAAATGTGTGTAAACAATCGAGAAAAACTGTAAGCCGTTTTCTCAGATGAACTCCCAACCCATTCTCATTCCCAACTTGTCAAATACTGACGCATGGTCAGTAGCTCTCAGCGTCAGATACCGATGTAAAAATCACCCTTCAGCGTCTGTATGGGATGCACCAGGCATAGCAGTAACTTGGCCGCGGTGCAGTAAGATGACGTAGTCTAGATGACCCTGTAAATAGCCTTGTGCCAGCATTTTGAATAGATTGAAGGCGATCAAGGGCATACATACTGAGTGCAGAGAACAATGAGTTGCAGTGGTCAGTGTCGGAAGAGATAAATGCATGTATGAGCATCTCAAGTTCAGCAGTTGAAACTACAGATCTCAATTTACTAATATTTCTCAGATGGAAAAAACAAATGGTTAGCTCCTTACCATAGCCTATGTGTCAAACAGTGTCGATTTAATCAAACATCACCCCTAAATTGCGCAGGTTTGAGCAGACAGCAGAGGAAAGAGTACATTGTATGATTGTGGGGACGACCTGTAAGGAATTTACAGCTAACCAGTCCCTAATAGTGTTGAGACTGTCAAGAAGCCTAGACAACCTGGAGGCCTCACTGGATTTAAATAAAAAATGTAGCTGGATATCATCTGCATATAACTAGCAGTGTTGGTCATCTTACTTTAAAAAAGTAATTAGTTACAGTTACAAATTACTTCTCCCAAAAAGTAATTGAATTAGTAACTCAGTTACCACATTTTAAAAGTAATTAGTTACTCAGCAAAGTAACTGTGACGTTATTTTTTATGTTCTATAACGCTATTACGTTCTATAACATCTTTAACAGAGTGGCTCCATCTCCTTCGCTGGAGCTCACGCTAGCTGCATTTGGGCTCGGGGTTATTATGGGGTTGGGTTAGATGAGGTGCTTCATAAGATTTGAGTTGCTTGAGGCAGACGTGGATAAAGTCTTTTTTCCTGGGCATAGCGTGCATGTTACATAAACCAGTCCCTCCAGAAAAAACGCAGAGTTTTTTTGTGATTGTTGCAGGCAAAAATCCTTGATTATGCGGCACGTTTTCTTAAAAAATGCGATGGAATATGCAGGATATTTATGCAATTTTATGCAATGAAATTGCGGGAACTTGCAAAAATTGCGGGAACTTGCGGGAACTTGCAAAAACTGCAGTTTGATCAAAAAGAAGAAAAAAAAGTGATTTGGCTGATTATGCATTGAATTCTGCGATCGCATAATCACGTTTTTCTGGAGGGACTGATCTTTTTTTTTTTTTTTTTTTTAATTTAACCAGGAAGAGACTCATTGAGATTCTCTTTTTCTCTTTTTCAAGAGTGTCCTGGTCAAGGCAGGCAGCAGTACAACCACACATACAGTACATGCAAATACAAAATACACTAATAACATAAAACAACAGAAACAACAAATCCCTCAAAGTCAACCAGAATGCTAAACACGTCAGGTAAAACATCTACAGCCAGATGTGGCTGCCTCCAAGTCAAACAACATCCTCTTAAAAGCGACCAATAAGACAAGTTCAGTAAGTTTCATGGATTTCTGTAACTTCTTCCATGTAGAAGGAGCAGCAAACTTAAACGCCTGTTTCCCCAGCCCAGTTCTAACCTTTGGAACAGATTGTAAGTCCAACGAAGATTGTAAGTCCCAGTACTATTTACATTGATATAGGTCAGAAGGTAGGATGGAAGGAGACCTAAGATAGCCTTGTATATGAAAATATGCCAGTGTTGAAGTTTCCGTGTTGATAGAGAAGGCCATCCAACACGTTCATATAGTTCACAATGGTGAGTGAGAGCTTTCATACCAGTGATGAACCTCAAAGATGCGTGGTATACAGTGTCCAGTGCATGTACACTTTTAGATGAAGCATGCATGTATAAAACATCACCATAGTCAAGTACAGACATAAAAGTGGCAGCGACCAGCCTCTTTCTAGATTCGAACGAGAGGCAGGATTTGATTCTGAAATAAAACCTTAACTTAACTTTTAATCTTTTTGCTAGCTGCTCAATATGAAGGGTAAGAGTAAGAGATTCATCAATTAAAATACCAAGATATCTGTACTTAGATACACATTCAATTTTTGTACCCTGAGAAGTGAGGACATGATTTAAATTTTGAATTTGAAAAAAGCATCAATTTAAAACAAGTTTTAAATCATAGAGATTATGTTGAAGCATGTTGAAAGCAAGTTGTAACTGAGAGAGGGCCTGGTCTGCGGTGGGTGCTGAGCAATACAGTACAGTGTCATCAGCATAAAAATGAAATTTTTACGTTAGACACATTATGATCAATGTTATTGATGTAGAGGATGAATAACAGTGGCCCCAGGACTGACCCCTGAGGCACACCTTTTGTTATTTTTAGGTAGCGAGAGGTGCTGCCCTCTGCCTGCACACACTGGGTTCTGTCTGTTAGGTAATTAACAAACCAGCCAACAGTTTGTTCACAAAGCCCAGCCCTATACAGTCTCTGCACAAGGTGGTCCACTGTATCAAATGCCTTTGATAGGTCAATAAAAAGGGCTGCACAATGCTGCTTGTTGTCCGTGATTTCAATAAAATCATTTAAAACTTTAAGAGCTGCCGATGTTGTACTGTGCCCTTTTCTAAAACCAGATTGGAAGTCAGATATAACATTATGACTGTTAAAAAAATTCTTTAACTGATCACTGACAAGGGATCCTAGATGAAGGGATTAAACATTCTTGCCTTTAATTTCAATGAGCGAGGAGTAGTGCCAGTACTTCCAGTTTGAGAACGCTACCTTTGAATTTCCCTGGCTCGTCGCCATTGTCGCTGTCTTGTGTTTAGTGGTAGTCAGAGCGTGCAGTGAGACAGCGTGAGCAGGGCATCCGTCCACCCAGCCAATCATCATCGCATTTGCAACGGTGTCATCATCTCCACCCCTGCTCTCTCCGGGCAGCTGATGTGTAGCCAAAGCCTGACACCTCGCGCTTCATTCAACCAAATTGTAGTAACATTCTCAGTAATGATAACGGCGTTGCAACGATGGGAAAAGTAATTAATTAGATTACTCCGTTACTGAAAACATAACGCCGTTAGTAACGTCTTTATACTTAAATGCTGTTACTCCCAACACTGATAACTGGTAAGCAATATTGTATCTATTTATGATCTGTCACAAAGGCAGCAAATATAATGAGAATAGCAGGGGCCCCAGAACTGAGCCCTGTGGGACACCACAGGACAGTGGAGAGGAAGTTAAAAACGTCAGTAACAAATGCCAAAGGCACCTGACCAAGAGTTTCTTTTTGACTCGCTGGGAGTGAGACTGTGTTAGAACTCTAGACAATGTCGGGAGAATCAGGTCTGTACATTGTCCAGAGTTTAATTTTTACACATGTAGCACACAACAGGAGATTGTCCGTGTCAGACACATTCTTGCTTACTGGAAATAATCCATTTGGTTTAGACTAGGTGTGGCGCTGGGTAGAGCATGCAGCAGGCAGGATTACAACGTGTCGTAATTTGGTCATAAACAACTTTTCAATTCCTTGAATTTGTCTGACGATTTTGGCATTGGCCCTTACTGACAGAAGTTCCAGAATCTCGTTGTCTCTCTACTTAGACATTTTTGTTGGAGTTTTCATGTAAATCACCCTTCTGCTTCACTCTCAGTTGTTTGTTTCCTTCCTCTTTCACACGAGCCGCGATAGAAATGTCACAGTTGCTGTGAATTCCCTGCACAATGAACTGCTCTATTCACACATAGGTTTAATCAGAGTTTTTACTGGGGCGCAAAGACATAATTAAGAAAAATAACAGAGAGTGGATACCGAACTTGACTCTCATGAACAACAGAGTTGTAAGAAAAAAAACTTTAGTTTGCACTGCAATTAGTGTCACTCCCTTCTAAAGCAGTGCGACCTAATTTACCCACGGAGATATATGAAAGACAAGAATGAAATAATAGTGGCAAAATAAATACAGTTGGAAAAGAACTTCTATTCCCTTAAATCAGGAGTGGCAAACTCAACTTCACGAAGGGCCACACTGGAAAATGAGAATTACATCCAGGGCCAGATGTAAAGTTCATAGACATGCCTTTATTTAAGAGAAAAGTCAAATATCTTTGACCGTATTATCTTATAAAGTCTTCTCACTTTACAGTTTGGTTGACATGAAGTCCTAAAAAAGTAAAAAAAAAAATCCTTATTGATCATAGAAAAACAAAACAGAAAAAGGTAGCAAAAGCGACAAAAACATAGAAAAAAAAACGCCAGAAAAAGCCCCCAAACAAGTCGGAAAAGTACCAAAAAACCCTCTGAAAAAGTGGCAAAATGTTGAAAAAAGCAACAAAACATTAAAAAACAGCAACAAAAACTCGGTGGGCCGAAATTTATTGTGGACCTAAATTGATTAAAATATGCGAGGGGCCGGATTTGGCCCTCGGGCCTTGAGTTTGACACATGTGCCTTAAATCAACAATATATCCGCTGATTAACTGCATCTCAGTTTATTTAGCTGAAGAACTACTGATAATTCAGTGTAGTACGGTACATCTGCTACATTCATGTAAAGTGGTGAATTAAGTGATATCCCTCATTTAAGAGAACATAAAATCTTGACTGGAGCATGCAGGGAGGAGGAGTGAAGAGGAGCATCATCCCCATTTAGAGCGAAAAGATAGAAAAGATAGAGCTCAATTGATTAGAGTCAATTAGAGAAAGGTCAGATCACAGCTGGGGCAATAAGGCTCCTGTCACTGGGATTACTGCAGCAAACCAAACACACACACACACACACACACACACACACACACACACACACACACACACACACACACACACACACACACACACACACACACACACACACACACACACACACACACACACAGAACGTATTCGTCCATGACACACACTTTTCAAGCTGAGAAAACCAATGTTAACAGAAAAACACACACAGGCCCACACACAGGCACACACATACGCACACCTCATGCTGCTGATCTGATTTCTGTTCTGAACATATATCTTCCTCGTGTGTAATGAGCCAATTGCAGACCATTTACTGCTCAGTTAGGTAAATCCTTAGTGACACTGTGTTTTCTGCACTTCTGTAAAATACCTTGATTTACATGTAGCTATTGATTTAGTCACTCAAGGTCACACACACACACACACACACACACACACACACACACACACACACACACACACACACACACACACACACACACACACACACACACACCATCTTTCTTTAAACATCCCTAGCCACCTGCACATTATCTTCCTAACCTCCCTCTCCTCTTTTCTTTGCTTTCTTCTCTCTCTCTCTCTCTCGCTCTCTCTCTCTCCTCTGCCTCCCCCCAGTTTAACCATCATTAGTATAACCTTCACTCTCTTTCTGTTCTTTCTTTCTCTATCCCCCGTGTTCGCCCCTCCTTTGCATATATCTTCATAATCTGTCCTTCAAGTCCTCGTATTCCCTCAGTATGTCTTCTTTTTCTCTCTGTTTTTCCTTTACTCTCTTTGTCACTAACTCCCCCCATCTATTCTTCCTTCACTCTCTCTGCTACATTCAAACAATAATGTTGTTTTAAAAGCAAATAAACTGAGAGTAATAGGGATCATGCCACTCTCTGGCAACTGCACATTTACAGTAATACAGGACTATTTCTACTTTACAGCTTTCTTTTCTCTTTACTTTTTGTTTTACTTGCAGTGAATGTTGATGTTCAGAATGAGAAAATGTACTCTTTCTGAACAGTGGTCCCTTTTAGTTATTGATGTGGTAATCTAAAAGCAGCCCCTACTTCATATACTGTTGTGTAGTTTTAAACAAGACTATGTACAAAATGTGCCTGTTTGGAACGGGCCGATTGCTTGGCCTGTGGCATTGCTGCTTGTAGCTTTCTCCAGAACCATTGTACCCCACAATAACTTACTGTACAGAAGGCACTTACTATGCAAGCTACTATAATAACTTACAACCCCAAATCAGAAAAAGTTGGGACAATATGGAAAACACAAATAAAAAAAGAAAGTAGTGATTTCTAAATGTACTTTGACTTGTATTTCATTGCAGACAATACAAGAGCACATAATTTAATGTGTTCCTCATGATTTTTATTGTTTTTGTTTCCAAAAAACTAAATTCCTATTTTGGTTCTTGCAACACATTTCAAAAAAAGTTGGAACAGTAAAGCATTTACCACTTTGTAAAGTTGCCATTCCTTTTCACAACACTTAAAAGACATTTAGGGACTGAAGACACCAAGTGATGAAGTGTTTCAGGTGTAATATTGTCCCATTCTGGCTGCAAACAAGTCTTAAGGTGGGCAACAGTACGGGGTCTTCGTTGTCGCATTTTGCGCTTCAAAATGCGCCACACATTCTTTATTGGAGACAGGTCGGGACTGCAGGCAGGCCAGTCAAGTACCTGTATTCTCTTCCTCCGCAGCCAGGACTTTGTAATGTGTGCAGAATGTGGTTTTGCATTATCTTGTTGAAATATGCATGGACATCCCTGGAAAATATGTCTTCTTGAAGGCAGCATATTGTGCTCCAAAATCTCTATGTACTTTTCAGCATTAATGGTGCCATCACAGAAGTGCAAGTTACCTTTGCCAAGGGCACTGACACAACCCCATACCATGACAGACCCTGGCTTTTGGACTTGTTGCTGGTAACAGTCTGGATGATCCTTTTCTTCTTTGGTCCGGAGCACACGGCGTCCATTTCTACCAAAAAATACCTGAAATACTGATTCATCTGACCACAGTACACGTTTCCACTGTGTGATGGTCCATCCCAGATGCCTCCGAGCCCAGAGAAGTCGACGGCGCTTCTGGACACCGTTAACATAGGGCTTCCTTTTGGCACAGTACAGTTTTAGCTGGCATTTGTGGATGTAACTACGTATTGTGGTACTTGACAAAGGTTTGCCAAAGTAGTCCTGAGCCCATGTGGTGATATCGCTTATAGATGAATGACGATTCTTGATGCAGTGCCGCCTGAGGGCTCGGAGATCAAGGTTGTTCAGCTTAGGCTTGCGCCCTTGTCCTTTACGCACTGAAAATCCTCCTCATTCCTTGAATCTTTTAATTATGTTATGCACTGTTGAAGGTGAAATAAGCAAATGTCTTACTATCTTTCTTTGAGGAACATTGTTTTTAAACATTTCAATAATTTTGTCACGCATTTGTTGGCAAACTGGCGATCCTCGGCCCATCTTTGCTCCTAAAGGACTAGACCTTTCTTGGATACTGCTTTTGTACCAAATCATAATTACAATCACCTGTTGACATCACCTGTTTCAAATCACATCATTATTTAACCAATTTACCTGATTACTAGCCCTAAATTGCTCCTGTCCCAACCTTTTTTGGAATGTGTTGCAGGTCTGAATGACAGGAAAGGATGTATATTTACAAATGAAATTAAGTTGACCAGACAAAACATGAAATATTTTGTGTTCACATTGTCTGCAATGAAATAAAAGTCAAATTACATTTAGAAACCACTACTTTCTTTTTTTATTTGTGTTTTTCATACTGTCCCAACTTTTTCTGATTTGGGGTTGTAGAACCCCTACACAACCTAGTCTGAGTGTGACGTAGGAAGATAGCTCTCTTTGCCGTGTCAGGCTCTGAGATGACGTTATCTTCTACTGTCTGCTTAGAAATGGTGAATTTACAGCACACCAACTTATACAATATAGTGTCTGGCTTTTGTTTCATATCTCCGCAAAAAAGGCCTTTTCCTCTTAGTGAATTTAAGCTATGCTTTTATTGTGAAGGGTAGACATGGAAGAAGTCAAGCCAGCGTTGTGCCAGCGTTCTGTTTTTTCCTCAACCTTTATTGTGTGGTTGTGTAGTTTTTTGAAGTTTTATTTCACAGTTTGTTAAATTTTTATACAATCGCTAACATCATTTTGTCCAATCTGTAGTCAGATTTTCAAAACTCTAAACACAATTAGTTCAACATCGGTCTGTTCAGGCCATACCATTAACACAAATTCATGTTGTTACCACAAAATATGCAGTGAAAACAACATATTTCAAAATGTTGATTTCTTCTTTACATACAACCTTGTCCAATACCAAAATTATAAATCTTTCTTGTCTTATTTACAAATGCATGCACACAACACGTCAAAATTGTTCAAAACCATATTGTACAAAGCCTCTACTTTTGCAACAACTGCAGCTCAAACTCAACATTCAAGTGCCCATATTATTTAAAAAATAACTTTTTCTGGAATTTGGGGTGTTATTTTGTGTCTCTGGTGCTTCCACACGCATACACACTTGGAAAAAAAACATCCATGTTGTTTTGAGTGAGATACTGGTTTCTGAATGTGTCCTGCCTTCAGTCTTCGGGTGAGCTGTTCAAAATCTGCAGGGCTTTTTACGCCACTAGCTGAAATGAAGGGCTAACTGTAGCATGCTAGCACTAGCATGCTAGCCCTACCATGCTAGCTTGTTCTCAATGGCAAACACTGCTAATAATCTACAAAAGAACTACTTACATGTCCCTCGTCTGCAGGTATTCCACGCAAAGTTGGAAGTGCGCCCTCGTTTAGAAGAAGTCTCCCTGCTAATCTGCCTTGTAACTGATTGACGTTAGAGAAAAAAACAGCTATCTGGTGTGAGCCTTATAGCTTCTGCCTTGTAACTGATTGACGTTAGAGAAACAAACAGCTATCTGGTGTGAGCCTTATAGCTACTGAGCATGTGCGACTCACTACATGATGGTAAGAAGTACGATGTCTCACTCTAAAACAGAGAGCTGAACACAGGCGGAAAAGAGAGTGAAAAGAGGTAAACCTATTCTGGTACAATCTCTAAATACAATTATGAACCTGAAAATGAGCATAATATGAGCTCTTTTAAAACAGCTGAAAAGCATTTCTGAATGAACATTGAAACATTGAGAAGATGCGTCCGTGAGGAAGAAACACCATCGGGAAAAGGGCGACCGTTGACGTGCTGGGTCAGAGAGGAACAAATATTACAATGTGTTCTGCAATCTCAAGTGCTGGTTTGAAAGAACCATTGTACAACACTGATCGACTTCTTTTGTTTTTAAATGACCTCCACCAACAACTGGTGCCAGAAGCAGAAAGGGAACAGGTTGGAGGAAACATGAGGACATTTGTGATTGCATTGGACAATGTAACATTTCAACATGCACATGCAATCACAAACTGGTTTACGGCCCATCCAAGAATGGTTTCCCTTTTCCTCTCCCCTTGCTCGCCTTTCCTTAACCCCATTGAGGAATTTTGTTCTTCCTGGAGGTGGAAGGTGTATGATCATCAACCACATGACCAAATGTCTCTGCTGCATGCAATGGATGCCAGCTGCAGAGACATCTCAGCTGATTACTGCCAGGGGTGGTTAAGGCATGCCAAGCGTTTCTATCCAAGGTGCATAGTGAGAGACGACATATACCAACTGTAAGATGTGATGTGGATGAGAACGTGTGGCCACATGCTGAAGATCGCATGGATTAGAACAGTACTGTGCATTTTGGTTTTGTTTGCCCTTCTGTGCCTTTTTTGTGTCACTGTAATTGTGTTTGACATTATTCTTACACATTTTAAATCAAAAGCCACATAGGTTGGATTACCGTAAAACTTCAAATAATAGCCGAGTCCCAAATAGACGCCTGTCTCTTTTAAACGCCTGGTGTGACAACAGATTTGGGTAAATAAAGGCCGGTCTCAAATAGAGGCCTGGTCTGTTTTTTTGTTTTTTTCCGTGTCGGGTTGTATTTGATCTTTTAAAACCCGTCAGATCGTTTGGTCTATGTTTTGATTTGATTTCACGTGACAGACGCAACCGTTCATAAACGACTCATCACTATGGCAACATAACAATCAGGTTAACGAACTTTCTTTTAGTCTTCAGTTTTTCTTAATTCACTCAATACCACCATGGAGACATAAAGAAAAAAGTATGATTTGACATTTAAGCTGACAGTTGTCAAATTTGCCGAACAAAATTCGGGAGAAGCAGCGGCGAGACATTTCTCGATTGATCCTGAGAGAGTGCGAGAATGGCGTAAACATAAAGCAGAACTGCGACGTCTGTCCGAGGAAGACGACAAAAGGGCCAGATTGCGAGGTGGAGGGAGGAAGAAGGTCAGTGAAGAGCTGGAGGTGAGCGTGTGTGCGTGGATCCACAGCATGCGGGCAAAGCATTGTTAATTAAAGGCCTGTCTCTTATAGACGCCTGTCTCAAATACAAGCCGGTGCATTTCGGCGATTTGGGTAAATAGAAGCCCGGGCTATTATTTGAAGTTTTACGGTATGTGTTGAACACCGGCTGTAATTTCCTGTTGCTAATAAAGCTTTTACTTCCACAGTTCTGTCACATACAATTCTTTTCACTATACATTCTATAAAGTAAAGATGACTCATTCCCTTTTACATAGTTTGTTGCCAAAAATGCACACATTCGACCCTCAAGCCAAAAAGGTAGGGTGGTTTAAAGTAAAAGGCAAGGCAAGGCAAGGCAGCTTTATTTGTATAGCACATTTCAGCAACAGGGCAATTCAAAGTGCTTTACACAAAAAATTCAAAACAGATAAAATACGAGAATAAAAATTACAGTGCAGTATAAGAAATGAAACATTAAAGAGCAGTTAAAAACAGTTAAACATATAAAAGCAGAAACCCAAACCTGGAAACTGAATTACAAAAAAAATTATTTTTCACATTATCTATTGTATGCAGGTAGAACTGAAACATGAAAAGTAATGCAGCTTTTGCAATGACATCAACTGTTAGTATTTAGAAAGTCAAAGTGATATGATTGACTATCTGTTCCTCTTGGGGGGAAAAAAACATGCTAGTGTTTTGACCGAATTATTTGACGTATTTGATTTTGAGGCAGGTTTGTCGTGTGTTTTTTTTGCATTTTGAAACGTAGAGTTGGTATTTAATGAACAAAATGTGGTTTTGAGCAGAAAATGCTATATTTGGCTAATTGTGTGAGGTAGGTGTGTTCCTGTGTTAAAAGTTAAAAAGTATCCTAACTGGTGATTTACACAGGCTGCGTAACCGCTGCGGAACGGCTCCGGAACGTCGGCGGAGTCAATCGGTTTCCATTAAAGTCAACGTGTGTATTTCCACCAGCTGCATAACGTCTGCGTTCCGACTCCGGCACAGCTCCGGCGGTCGCAGCCCTGCGCATCAGATACGCAGAGCTTCTATTTTTGCCGGACGCCGGAGAGCTCCGCAGCAATTCAGCACACGGCAGATAGTGCGGGACAGGAAGTCGAGCACAGAAACAAAATAAAACATCCGGTTAACTTTCAAAATAAAATACACCATGCTCACGAAGGATCATATTTCTCTTCACTACACCTTGAAAACACGGCACGGAGTTGTTTCCTCTCTACTCCTCGGAATAGAAACAAACTGTTGGTGGTTTTGTGGTTCTATTCTGCGTGAATTCGCGAGATCTAGTGGGTCCGTGACTACAGCTGTCAGTCCTGGCCGCAGCCGTTCCGCAACAACTCCGGATCCGGTGTGAATTGGGACCACGGAGACGTTCCGCAGCGGAGCCGTTCCGCAGCGGTTACGCAGCCTGTGTAAATCCCCAGTAAGTGTAGGTAAATGCTTGTTAAACGCCAAGTTATTGGGTACCCAGAAAGCCAAGTGTGAAGTAGATATTTGACACACACACACACACACACACACACACACACACACACACACACACACACACACACACACACACACACACACACACACACACACACACAGACACACACACACACTTTAATGCATAATCTTCAATGCATAATCAGCCAAAGTCCGCATTTTTTCAAATATGCTGCACTTTAGCCGCATAAATTACTGATTTCAGCGGAAAATATGCAGGGCTTGCATGATTTCATAATCCCTGCATTTTCGTTGCAAATAAGTCACATATATCTTAGCAGAAAGTTGAAAAATGCTGCGTTTACTTCACACAAGAGCAGCCATTTTCCCCTGTTGCCATGAGAACGTTATGAAGTGACGTAATTTCACCTAGTGAGAACAGGATCTTGGGGGAATCACTTTTTTTTCTCTTTTTCATCAAACCGCAGTTTTTGCAAGTTCCCGCAATTTTTGCAAGTTCCCGCAATTTTTGCAAGTTCCCGCAATTTTTGCAAGTTCCCGCAATTTTTGCAAGTTCCCGCAATTTTTGCAAATTCACGAAATTTTTGCCACAATTTTTGCAAGTTCCCGCAATTTCATCGCATAAAATTGCATAAATATCCTGCATATTCCTTCGCATTTTTTAAGAAAACGTGCCGCATAATCAAGGATTTTTGCCCGCAACAATCACAAAAAAACTCTGTGTTTTTCTGGAGGGACTGATAGTTAAGATTGCTGTAAGACAGCCCCCTCTGTTGTCCGTAGTAATTATGACTGCACCACGTAGTAATGTACAGTATAAGAGCGTGAACACAGCCCAAGACAGTGGACTTTCACCCGGGGGACTGGCGTTCATGTCCCGGAAGTAGGCTACAATTTAAGGGGACAAGTGTTCAAGGAAGGACGTATTTGAAGCCAAACCACAAACCTTTGTTCTAATCTAAACCAGTTGTCTTGGTGCCTAAAATTAAGGGTTGCAATTTCACAGTCACCTTTTGGTGCCTAATGGTGAGTGACAGCAATAATTTATGGGCTCTGAAAAAGGAGCGAAAAAGATCGGTCATCTGAAGCTGCTGTAATCTTGTAAAAACGCCCACCAATCACGGCCTCGCCGTCCGCTTGGAGAGAACCAATGAAATTCCTACTTGCCCCGCTGCACGTACTCTTCCCCTCCCATTTATGAGGATGAGCTCAATGTGTGTCGTTGCTGCATTGCTAACAGTAGTCAGTTGTTTTAAACATTCAGTATGATAATATTAGGTGTTTGCTTACCGGTGAATGAGACATGAAGTAAATTGTGCTCCTTTCTTCGCTATGCTCTAAAGCCACGCATAGCTTTAAAGTGCTCATATTATGCTTTTTGGCTTTCCCCTTTTCCTTTATTGTGTTATATATCTTTTGTGTATGTTATATGTTTACAAAGTTAAAAAGCCCTAAGTCCACCCCAAAAGGACTTACCATCTCCAACAGAAAACATTGTTCACAAACTGCTCCAAACAGCTCTGTTGTAGTCCAGCCTTTACTTCCGTGACAAACGTGCATCACTTTGTAACAGTTATAATCCTAGCGTGGCACTCTCTCATGCTCTGCAACTGACAAGCTAGCAGTACTTATTGTGCATGTGCGACTCCCAACAAAGACAGTACAGAAGTGTGATGCCTCACTCTGTTGCTAAAACAGAGAGCTCAACACACAGGGTGAAAAGAGAGGCTGCAGCAATGTGCAATACAACAAAAATATGGTGTTTTCTGAAAATTAAACCACATAAACCTATTCTGGTACAACCTCTAAATACAATTATGAACCTGAAAATGAGCACTTTAAACAGAACGTCATATTTTGTACGATATCATACAAACCCATTTATGAGAATTTGCTTGGTCTGGTATGACCAGGAGTTTATGGTAGCTAATGTAAGCTTAAGTTAGCAAACTCTGGCTTTATATTACTGTGCAGCAGTAGCAGAGCATGAGTCAGTTTACTGACTTTACAACTCTTCTTTTACTACCGTTATGTTGTATCATTTGTCATTATCATGTAATTGACATTTGTCGCCACAGTGGCCGCTGTTCAGCAAAACTTACAAAGTCTAAAGCAAGGTCGCCCAATTTGGGGCCCGCAGGCCAAGTTTGGCCCGTCCTCCGTTTGTTTTATATGCCACATTTTAATGTAATGTCATTTTACATAACATCATCATTTATTTTTGGCCTGTGGACTGGTGGTGGCCGAGGCTGTCATACAAGGTTTCACCTGCTCATCAGATAAAAATATACACATATTTACACACCGATGGCGCAATTTGGGTTTCAGTATCTTGCCCAAGGACACTTCTACATGTAAAATAGATTGCATGGGATCATGCTGCCGACCTCACGATTGGACGACCGCTCTACCTCCTGAGCCACAGCTGCCCCATATTACAGTATATGTAAAGCATGTAAATCATTTTGTTTTTTGCATAGTAACTAGTCACAACAGTCTAGGGCAGCAGAATTGAACTCCCCCAACCTTTGTTTCAGGTTGATAGTATCTCTGGACATTGCTCTCTTGCTGTCTTTCCACCATAGTCCAGATTAAAGAAGATCTAAGTTGATAGAAATGTTGAAACACTCATCTTAGTCGCCTTCAGTTATTACCTTGTACACACAATAATGAGAAACAAGCAGCAGCAAGTGCTTCACATACTTTGTTGCCATGTGTTGCCTCTCTGATCCAAAGCAGTGATCAAAGGTGTCCTCTACAGTAATATAAAGAACACATGTGTGACTACTGTGTTTTGCATATACAGTATGTATATGCTGATTATAACTGTCTATTTTTACCCTTTGCTACCAGTGGACTGAAGATAAAACTCCATTTTATGTAAATTCTGTGGTTTAATAAAAGCTTTGTCCTTCAGAAGTCACCCACTGTTTTTGTGACTGTAACAGCAGAATAGCCAGGTTTCTGCTGTTCACCAAGCCATTAATACACTCAGCCAGTCATTTCTGGGTAATTATTAGATATGTTATGAATAATTAAATAGTTTAATGTCACTATCAGACACCCATTAAATCTATTAATATAACACGGCAATAATCGTACAAAATGATATCGGCATTAGTTAGCTTCTTATTTGACAATGTAATGGTAAAAAGACAGTTTTTCTGTCTGTGTGTAATCCCATGATGCACTGGCAACTTGTTACAGTATGTAGCCTTTGCTGCCTCTTGTTTAAATGCATGTGAATATGAATGGATACTTTAGTTCAAACCCCTCCAATTACATCTCCAACTAAATGTATCAATATAAAATACAGAAAGATTCATCAGATCAGTGAGTTTCATTGGAAAGCAGGGGCCTCATTAATGAGAGCGGACTGAGATTTTATTCTTTAACTAAATCTCCTGATGATTTTTTAAACTCAACAAGATACTTCATCATTTACAATACGGGAGTCTGAGTGTGTTTGAAAGCGCTTAAAACGACTTGTTTGGCTTTCATCATACAATGATGTGCTTCGCAGCTGTCTCGTATACAGTATATGTGCAGGAGAGTTGCCGCAATGTGTTGGAAACATTTCACAGATATTTCAACCCACAGTTTTCGGAGCACAAACCTGGAAATAAGATTTTCTCTGTAATTGAGGCCACTGGAGATGGAGGTTCGCTGATCATTGCTTGTAGGGTAACACAGAGGAAACTGCAGGAAGGAAACTAAACTTTGAATCAAATTGCTGCAGATGTAGGTTTTGAGCGTGAACGTATTTGTGTGTCAGAGTCCCAGACCATTGGACTGTGTGTTTACATATGCTTATGCACTTTATGGTAAACCCAGAGAGGTCTGGGACATAATGTACTTCATCTGTCCTCTTGATGAAACTCTTTTTTTTGTTCAAAGGGGCCGCTGGAATCAACGCAAGCTGAAAGTTACAAATAACCACTTTAAGGACACCTGTCCAGCTACTAATCCACACTTTGTACCTGGTTTCCGTTTCCAAGCCTACAGACTGAGCTCCTGCCTCCCCAAACTTTATCTTCACTATATAAACTGCTGCTGCTTCTCTGTTTACAGAGGCATCCGGCGGCAATAAAATATTCATCTGTAAAAAAAAACATCCAAATAACTGGGAGCAACTGCTGCATAACACACATGGCTTTCACCTGAGACTCTTACTCACACTCTCTCACACCACACTGTGATGATGAAGCAGTGTGGTGATGAACCAAGGCCAGACACGCACACCTACACACTTACAGTCCTATACACTCCCACCTGCACTCTGTCTTCCTCTCACATTCTCTCTTTCTTAGGTTTGCATTTACAGCTTGAGGGAGCCCATCTAAATGACCAGAAAAAGATCTTCCAGGATTTATACTCCATACCTTGTAAATATGCATTTCAAAGATGCTACCAGTGGTGTGGTGCCACCACTTACTGTAAATCCAGACTGAAATATCTCAACAACTATCGGATGGTTGTTGTAAGGTCTGGTGTAGTCTCGCTTTGCCAGACAGCATTCCCGGATGGGAGAAAAACATGCTCTGGTTTATTGGCATTTCTTTAAACCAGTCACAATTGTCTTGGGGCGCGCTAAGCTCCGCATGGAGCCACTGCAAAATAGCCCCGGGAGGAACTTGTTTTGGTGGAACGTGCACGTTCAAAAGTTGTTTTAGTCGTGCAACAGAAAACTAAGATTGGACAGATAGTCTAGCTAGCTGTCTGGATTTATCCTGCAGAGATCTGAGGAGCAGTTAACCATAGTCCTGGTCCTGTACTTTGCAAACCCCTAGCCTGTTAACATCCAGGCGTGAGTTCTGACATGTTACATAATAAGCATTTAAACGCAAAAGTCACATCCTGTTAGATCAGATTTAATAAAATGTTATCAGACCCATATATCAGCTTGTACACAGTCTCCAGTTGTTTTTTTTTGACAGAGTAGCTGTCAAAATGTTCTACATGTGATCTGTTGCTGATTTTAATTAACAACACACTGTAGATGATCTGTCTCTCTGACTTCTAAACATAACTATCAGCCACACAACATGTGGTTTGTACAGAATAAGCCTTTAGATCAGACAAATAGCAGTTAAAATCCCTACAATTCAAAATCAATAAAACGTTTATATAAAACGTCATCATGTTGAGTCGATTCTGAACCAATCAGCTGTTAGATCAGCTGAGAGGCCGGCATTTCCCAGCATGCCCTGGGGCCGCCTGGGTCTTGCAGTTGGTGAAAAGCAACTGTGCTGCCTGCGTCTCAGAACTGCGACCGCCTAGATCTAGTGAGGTGATCATTGCCTACGTTTGCATGACGTCAGACCTGGCTCATCTCGAATAAGCCTGGTGAAAAGCAACTGCGCTGCCTGTGTCTCAAACCTACGTTGCCCACATGTGCATGACATCAGAGCAAGTCAGGATCAAGTCGGACACAAATCTAACCGGCATGCATTGGGCGGCAATTGCCTGTGATCGATTCTGCGCAGACCTGGCTCCTCTCAAACGAGCCTATTATATTTCTCCATGCCCTGCACCATGTTGCTGGGTATGTTTGTTTTCTTCAGGTTGCTGCCTACACAATGAAACCTGTTTCTGTTTAGTTTTCACCCCAGGACATCCCCCGACGTCCAGCAAGCACTCCCACTGTGGAGCGTCAATACGCTGCGTCATCTCTCTGAGCATCCATCTTGGAAAAACTTGTCATTGGCTATCAACACGTCAATCATGGCAGTTGTAGCCAATCACATTCCCTTCCCAACGGTATATAGCATGATAGGATGTAAAGTATGTTTTAGTTTTTTTAGATGCAACCAAAATAACTATTTTGAACCATGTAAGAACTGCTGTAGTGTATGTTGTGCTTTAATCACATGCTAATCAAGCACCTTTTCAGAAACTAAAATAATTTAGGTTTCAAATGAAGCCTCACACATGCATTTCGGCCTTGGAGTTCTTCTGTTATAAGGTTTTCCCTTTGGGAAAGGGAAATAGATGAAAATCAAGCAAAAAGAGGTGGATTTAGGCCATGTCCACATGAAGACGTTAGGATGCAAACACATCCGTCTTCCCTGGATTCGGTTCAAGAAAATTCACATCCTTTTGTAAATGACTCAACACAATACTTCATATGCCAGGCCTGTAGCTGTTATTGCTACAGAAATTAACCATAAACGAAGAAGAGCAGCCTTCAGTCACTTCCAGATCCCTTCATAACATGACTAGCTAGTTCTCTTAATACATCCATGGACTAGACTTTAATAACTTTCACTACTGCTCTATATAAACTATATAAAAACGTGTCTTTGTTTACATTCTATCGGACATGATTGCAGCGCGCTAGCTAGCAGAGCTAACGTTACCTAACGCTTATGCGCTAATGCAGGGCTCTCAAGTTTTGAAGACAGGCAAGGGTGACATCTCCCCCCCCCCACACACACACACACGCACACCCAGCGTGTTAATAGCCAGTGTGTGTTCATTATAGCTTCCAGTTTGTAGATGTTAGTTAGATGGCACCAACATTTGGTCTAATCACAACTGGCCTGGCAACCCAAAGTACAGGGTTCTGGTTCCAGATTTGTTTGGTGACTTATGATGGGGGGTTCTGGGGGTCCACCCCCAGAAAATGTTGAGCATTAAATACTTCATTTCCTGCACTGTGGTGAATGTTTATGCACCTATTAGTACCTTTTTCTGAATCAATATGCTGAAAATATCTTTATGTAAAGGGACACAAATTACAATTTAAATATAAAAAACATAATGGAATATATTGCAGTAAGGCTCTCAGGTATTCTGCATTGCTTTCAACTATTTATTCTCCTTTGGATCAACTTTCCTAATTATATCAGAGTCAGCACACATGTAGCTTAGGCATCATTTACTCTTACCTTCTCTTTTGCATCTTTTGTTGGGGAAGTAACCTCCTTAAATGTGCATATGACAATTATTCACCTCAATTATACATTATTCATTTTAATGGATTAATAAACCCCTGGACTGTAATATTTCAGATGTTTTTGAGCAAGATTTCTGCTCATGTCCAAAACTTTTGCGCATTCAAAATATAACTCATCCCATGCTCTCTGAGATTTGGAGGAGTCGTGATATTTTGTGAAAAATAAAGTGCAAGAATGCAGTCACAATATTTCAGAAAATAATCCACCTGCACAATAGTCTGCTGTGCATTACGTGATTGCTCTGCTGATACGGTAGACCTCAGACCTTCTGACAGACCATAGATCCCCGTCTGGGTCTCTGAATGAGACAAAGTTTAGTGAAGTGGCTGAACGCTGCTCTACGCCGGAGGTGGAGAACAGAAACTATACGGCAGAATTAACGGAGCTCAAACGTGACACATCTGCCGCAGCATCTCCACAGCAGAGCGCATAGATAAACCTGAAGCTGCAGCTTTTTTACAGTGAGAGTGGACACTAAGCCACGTTTCATATTTGTCAGTCAACTTTTCAAAATACATTCAGGGCTACACTCAGAACATTTGAGCCGAAGCCTCGGCAAAATCAGCTGACGCAGCGTCTGGTGTAGCCCCTTTCTTTTTTTTTTTGATTGGCTGATAAGTGGCAGGCTCGACTAAGAACTCCAGGGGAGACTCGCTTGGTTCCATAGTGAGAGAGGCGCGGCCAGAGAAATTTTGGGCGCTGCGGCATATTAAATATATTATAAATCGTGTTTCTGCGTGAGAAATACAGTGTGTGGCGGGAGTGCGTGACAACAGAACAAACATCAATGATCCGATGTCTTTTTGATAATCTAGCTACACGTTTTTCTTGCGGTAGCCTTTCTACAATAAGCGGTGCTAAAAGTTACTATAATCCGTTCAAGGAGTTGATAAACAGACAGATTAGCTAGCTAGTTGATAAGTTGTCTACTTCCACTTTATAAACAGCATTGCGTCCCTGCTAGAGCCGTCAGCTAGGTTGAAGGCAGTCAGCTGTGAGGCTGAGGTGTGTGGCGATGACATCATCGATACGCATGTATGTTGTTTCGCCGTCCATACGAAGCCAAACGTGAGCCGTTTTTTTTTTTATTCACCCTGGGACCAGGTTTCAAAAAAGTGCATTTACGGGCAGTGCGTTTACAGGATTCGTATGGACAATCAGCCCAAACGATGCAAAAAAAGTACGTTTGCATCCAAACGTGTCTTCATGTGGATGGCCTCTTAAACAGGCTAGATACTTCTTTCACGTGTTAAGTCAACACCAGAAACACAGTAGGCCTATACTCCGACTTTTCAGCTGAAATTTAAAGTAGTAGTCTTGTCAAAACTTTTCTTTTTACCCAGTTTTCATTAACCTTACTTACCAACCTATAAATTAAGATTTAACATGTATCTGATATGTGACCGTATACAGTATAAACATACAGTATATAGATAATAGACTTAGACTTCTCTTTATTGATCCTATTGGGATGACTCCAACACGGAAATTGGCTTTCCAGCAGCAAATTCCAGCATTTTACAAAAAAGACACTTAAGTACAGTATTGAAAAAAGAGTATAAGATACAAACAGTAAACTCTTAGATACATATAGAAAGTAAACAAGAAACAGTAGATAGTAAATAATAGTAATAATAATAATAATAATAAACTCTTAGCCAAAAAAATAGAAGATAGACAGTAAAACAGTACACAATGGGCTCTTAGCTAATAACAATTGAATACAAATTTGCAGGAATGAAATCCCTTAAATTTTGTTCTTTTTTGTTCTTTTTTGTTCTGCCCTCTTTACCCTATTTCCTCCTCCCCCCGAGTGAGGAGTTGTAGAGGTTGATGGCATGCGGGACAAAGGAGTTTTTGAGTCTGTTGGTCCTACACTTGGGAAGTAGCAGCCTTCCACTGAACAGGCTCCACTGGTTGCTGATGACGGTGTGCAGGGGGTGGCTGGCATTGTCATTAATGTCCAGCAGTTTGTCCAGTGTCCTCCTCTCTGACACCGTCACCAGTGAGTCCAGCTTCATGCCGACCACAGAGCCGGCCCGCCTGATCAGTTTATCCAGCCTGGAGGTGTGCTTCTTGGATATGCTGCCCCCCCAGCACACCACAGTGTAGAAAAGGACACTGGTAACCACAGACTGGTAAAACATCCGCAGCAGTTTGCTGCAGATGTTGAACGACCACAGTCTCCTCAGGAAGTACAACCTGCTTTGTGTTTTCCTGTACAGGTGGCTGGTGTGTGTCGTCCAGTCCAGTCCAGTTTATTGTCCAGCCACAGCCCGAGGTATTTGTAAGATTGCACAGCCTCCACCTCAGCTCCCTCTAGCAGGACTGGTTGCGGTCTTGGTCTGGACTTCCCAAAGTCAATGACCAGCTCCTTCGTCTTAGAGGTGTTGAGCTAATAATTGGCTATATACCGTATGTTAACATATATATATATATATATATATATATATATATATATATATATATTAAGGGTGCTCCGATCAGGATTTTTGAGGCCGATCACCGATCACCGATTGCTGGAAGACGTATCGTCCGATACCGATCACCGATCACCGATCACTTTTATGAACTGAAAATTACGCCATTACATAACAGTCACACATGTTTAGAGAATGTATCAGTAACTGTTTGGCTTTCTGTCCTAGCTCAAAATCTAAAAAATGTCCTTTCAAGGTTCAAGGAGTCTTTATTATCCCCGAGGGGCAATTCGTTGTGCAGCAATAGAATGCAACATAAACAACACATAGACTATACAGAAAACAAACCCCATCAATAATAGACAAAATAAATACAAACTACACAGACATACACATCTCGCAATGACTTATTTACAAAGCCTATAGCAGCAGGAACAAAAGAGTTTTTATGTCTGTTTGTCCTGCATTTTGGCAGACAGAATCTGCGGCCAGACGGTAACATCTTGTCGCTGTTCAGAGGGTGGGTTATATCAGCCAGGACTGACTGGGCTTTCTTCAGAGTCCTTATCTCATATAGAGAGTTTAAGTCAATCAGGGAGTTTTGGGAAATTTTGCCACACACTTTAGTTATGTATTGGAGCCTATTTTTTTTATTATTTTTTATTTTTTTTTTCAATCACTGCACATTTCTTCAGCACACACAGACACACACAGTCAGTCACACCGACACACACACACACACACCGACACCGACACAGACACATACACACACACACACACACACGGCGAAACAGCTGTTTGAGCGGCGCACACACAGACACACACAGTCAGTCACACCGACACACACACCGACACCGACACACACACACACACACACACACACACACACACACACACACACACACACACACACACACACACACACACACACGGCGAAACAGCTGTTTGAGCGGCGCACACACAGACACACACAGTCAGTCACACCGACACACACACACACACACACACCGACACCGACACACACACACACACACACACACACACACACACACACGGCGAAACAGCTGTTTGAGCGGCGCCGGAGCTGCTAGCTACACGACTCCGCTCTGCCTTAGCGTTAGCTAACTGTGAAAACTCCTCATCCTCCTTTCTGTGACTAACCTTCAAATGTCTGATGAGGTTGGTGGTGTTGAAATGTCTTTGGAGCTTTCCTCCTCGTGGTATTTCCTCGGTACACACGTTGCTAATCGCTAGTCTATTGTCTTTTTCCCAGATAGCAATGAGTCGGCGGACCACCAGCGGTGCTCCAGAGGTAGTAGAAGCGTCAGAATGGCGTAATCACAAACACGTTTGCCGGAGCACCACCGGTGAAGACGCTTTTAAAAGCAGTAGCCGTCTTCCTACCGCCTTCGTTCCGCGGCCGCGGGCCAACTGCTGTTCTGTGTGTGTCGGTCCGTGTGTGTGTGTGTCGGTCCGTGTGTGTTGGTCCGTGTGTGTGTGTGTGTCGGTCCGTGTGTGTGAGTCGTGTAGCTAGCAGCTCCGGCGCCGCTCAAACAGCTGTTTCTCCGTGTGTGTGTGTGTCTCGGTCCGTGTGTGTGTGTGTGTGTCGGTCCGTGTGTGTTGGTCCGTGTGTGTGTGTCAGTCCGTGTGTGTGTGTGTCGGTCCGTGTGTGTGTGTGTCGGTCCGTGTGTGTTGGTCCGTGTGTGTGTGTGTCGGTCCGTGTGTGTGAGTCGTGTAGCTAGCAGCTCCGGCGCCGCTCAAACAGCTGTTTCCCCGTGTGTGTGTCGGTGTGTGTGTGTGTGTGTGTGTGTGTGTGTGTGTGTGTGACTGACTGTGTGTGTCGGTGTGTGTGTGTGTGTGTGTGTGACTGACTGTGTGTGTCTGTGTGTGCTGAAGAAATGTGCAGTGATTGAAAGGACATTTTTTAGATTTTGAGCTAGGACAGAAAGCCAAACAGTTCCTGATACATTCTCTAAACATGTGTGACTGTTATGTAATGGCGTAATTTTCAGTTCATAAAAGTGATCGGTGATCGGTGATCGGTATCGGCCGATACGTCTGCCAGCAATTGGTGATCGGTGATCGGCCCCAAAAATCCTGATTGGAGCACCCTTAATATATATATATATATATATATATATATATATATATAAATGGACATATTTTCATCAATATTTCATATGTGTTTCAGACTCGCTATATATATCTGAAGAATCTTTGTTGGTAGAGAGTAGGCAGTGTATATCCACTACCAAACAGCTTTATAAGATACTTTGCAGCCTCAAGGCGGACAACTCTGACAAAGTTAAAGACAAGTGGGAATCTGAACTGGGCACTTTATTAGAACCAGAGGCCTAGAATGCCTTTGTGCAGCCAGCCTTCTGGTGTCCTAGCATCTAATTCAGCCTGGGAGAGGCAATTTAAGATTATACAGGCTTTATATTACTCCTGAAGCCAGACACAGACTGAATCTGGATCTATTAGATCTTTGCACTAAATGTCAATCTGCTGTTGGTTCACTTTTTCGTTGTTTGTGGAGCTGCCCTCATGTCTGGCTGTATTAGGGGGCATCCACACGGAGACGCTTTTTGATGCAAACGCATGTTTTGCATCGTTTGGGCCGATCGGCCAAACAAATCCTGTAAACGCACTGCCTGAAAACGCACTTTTTTAAAACTGGTCCCAGGGTGAAAAAATTCGAAAATGGCTCACTTTCGGCTTTGTTTGGACGGGGAAACTGCATACGTGCGTATCGATGATGTCATCACCACACCCCTCGACCTCATAGCCTTCTCAGTTAGGGGGGGCCCAGGGGATTTGATCAGAATATGGCATAGAAAATCTGCTTAGAATATAGGAAATATTGGATAGAACAACACAATGTAATTTTGCTAAATAAAACACATCACATTCATGATTAATTTCACATGTTTTTATTCTCAACAAATTGTGTATCCAAATACAATAAACATTTTATGTGGGCTCTTAAGGCAAAAATTTGGATAGTCATCATTAAAATATTAATTAATTAATATTCAACAAAGAAAACCTTGCAGTACACAGTTTACAGATAATAGGAAACAGAACAGAAATAAAGTGCAATACACTATAAAGTTCTTACAGCAACAAGTGCTTCTCAGTGAGTATGTTAGAATATGTTTCTACTTTTAAACTGGCCTCAAAATTTCAACAAAGTACACAGTTGCCATACAATCAGAGATGGGAAGTAACAAAGTACAAATACTTCGTTACTGTACTTAAGTAGATTTTTCAGGTATTTTTACTTTAATTTACTATTTATTTTTGTGCCGACTTTTTACTTTTACTCCTTACATTTTTAACACAAATACCGGTACTTTCTACTCCTTACGTTTTACAAAAGTGGCTCGTTACTTACCCACTTACAAAAGCGCGATGATACGTAACAACATTGTTTGTGACAGAACGTTCTCATTTTCATTCATAAATTCACCCCGTCTGTGTTGGGAAGCTCTGAGATTTGGACCTTCGGGATTTCCGTAGCCATGCCCTGGATCTGACGTGAAGTCACTTAACGTTACTAAGCAACAACAAGTTGCATTCTTTGCGCGGCCTTTCCTTTCTCGCAACTAGTTAGTTACCTAGAGTTTGAACAAAGTTTTATAAGTAACGAGATATGAAACGTTACTAAACAGACCTAAATAACACTACTTCAGTGTTTTCTAAAGTCTGTCCCTGAAGCTGCTGCCACGTCGGGTGATACTGCAGCTGCCACCAACGTTAGCCTACTGTTACCTGGTAAGTGAGAGTAGCCTAGCTTATATGATACCGCGTGCGTGCGTGTGTGTGTGCGCGCGCGCGCGTGTGTGCGTGCCTGTGTGTGTGTGCGCGCCTGTGTGTGTGCTGTGTGTCTATGTGTGTGTGTGTACCTGTGTGTCTGAGTACAGCAGTAAACAGAATACAATGTTTATATTTCCTTGTTTCAGATGACGAGAGAGACAGTGAGAACTCCTGGCCTTCATAAGGTCAATGACTATGCAACATTAGAGTAAATTCTTAAATCTTAAATATGCATTGCTTTACACAATTAAATGACTATATGGTAATGTTAGTTAGCAATGGTCAGATAATTAACTAAAATAGAAAGAGTGGAGCTTTTTTTCTCCTTTAGTCTGCTTTTTATGCATTTGTTAGCCATGGTGCTGAAGATTGTAAACAATTTATTAAATACTTCTGAGTAAATGTAGGCCCTTATCAGCAGATTTTACTGTTTATCGATACAAAAGTTGTATGATGATGCTAATTATTAGTCATGGTTTTGTGTGGCAGTGGGGGGGGGTGTCGGTTAAATGGCTGATTTATGTGGTGTGATGTCCTGTTGCGTTCAGGTTCGGTTGTGTTTCTCAAAAAGTTAAATCTGTCTTATTTTTTCTCAACTCTAAGTGTTGTTTTTCCAGGACTTTAAATAAACGCCATCAATACTTAAACGTCAGTTGTCCGTGTACAGTTCGTATTCAGAAGCGTCACAGTACCGACTGTCTGGGGTGTCGCTCTGGGACAGGCGAGTGTGAGGCTGGTAGGGGAAAATCACAGTATACTCACTACAAAAAAATAGACTACACCACTGGTTAGTTGTACTCTGAAAGTATGCAGAACTTACATGTAGATTCCTTTAAATGTTGATTAAAAATGGAACTGGATCTGTGAATTATTACAGAATCACAATTAAATTCATATCTTGCTACTCAGTCAGAATCTTATTAACCTGGAGTCCCAGTCTCTGTCACAATAATCATATATGTGATGTTTTAAGCCTTTTGGCAGACATCCATTTAAAATGTAGACAATGGCATATATACATAAAGAGCCTTGTCTCCATGTCTACTGAAGTTTCTCAGCTTGCGCTCTAGTAACATTTGTGGTCCAGGTAGCTTTGCATAAAAAATGGTTGTCATTCGCAAGGCTACTTTTACTTTTATACTTTAAGTACATTTCCAAGCCTGTACTTTGTTACTTTTACTTGAGTAAATAAGTTAAATCAGTACTTCTACTTTTACCAGAGTATTTTTTAACACAAGTATCTGTACTTCTACTTAAGTATGAGAAGTGAGTACTTTTCCCATCTCTGCATACAATGTGTGTTTAAAGTATACAGTACATCCATTTACCAAATGGAAAGGCAGCGATGGCAGAACAGGCAGCAAAGTTACAGTACTCTGATTCAATGAGAAACAAAATTGTCAGATTGACAGCATTCTAGCCCAATGGATTGGGGGGACACCAGGGGGGGCAATCATATTTCAGGGGGGGCAGGTGTCACCCCAGGCCCCCCCTCTAGACCCACCCCTTTACAACTTGTTGCAAGAACTTGCCTGCTAGATCTAAATGAGTTAGCTGCTGATTTTTGTAACAGCAACATTTTGCATATTCTATTGCACACTGCTCTGAAATGTATGCACAAAAAAACAGCGTATGCGTTGTTATAAACTGGCATTGCTAACAATAGCTAACCTGACTAGAGCTAATGAAAACAATGAAAATCCTACTTGTAAATAGAACGCATTTAACTTGGGTGTGACGTCATTCCCAGTTCCGACCTCTGACTTCCGAGGCAAATAGAACGCGGCATTAGTCTCAAATTAAGTGGGGACTGATAGAAGTGGCCTGGAAAAATGATGGGAAATTCTAGCTGGGCATGATGTTGAAGTGCAAAGTCTTTCAGGCTTTTCAGATGTAAGGATGACTACGGGTTGCCTGGGATCCCACTTTCTTGTTATTAGCAGCTTTCCGACCGGAGGGATTTTTGCAGTTCGTAGAACATAACATTCCTAGAAGCCTTTTTTGGGGATTATAATCCCCCCCAAAAAATAATAAAAATAATAATAAATAAATAATAAAAAATAAAAATGAATAATAATTGGGGATTATTAAATTCCTCTGGCCACAGTTCCTGTAACTCCTTCAGCTCCTACTTCAGATTAGGGTCTTTTCCCCTTTCCCTTTTCTGCATAGTGGTGGTTAGATGGCTGTGTTATAATAACAAAAGGTCAGTTCCTGTGGCCACTTGGCCAGTGCAAATGCAAATGGAAAACTGGTTTTGGGGGAGAGTAGTTAGAACTGTTTAGAAGTGGACTGTTCCTATAACTACGTTCCTGTAACTACTTGGTCGGAAAGAGGCTTGCTTTGGGTTTTTTCAGTTGGTTTTGTTTCCTTTTTGTTTTTGGTTGTCTGTATTTTGTGTTATTTGTATATGCGTATTGTCATTTTTTACTGCTTTGCAAAAACAACTTTAATAAGAATATGTTTTTAAATAAGCACAACTTAAACAAAGTTGTCGCAGAAATATTTGTTTGTACATATTAATAAAATATACCCCCATATAATGAATGTAAAAATATGTATCTCACATATGTGGTTTTAAGTTTTATGAAATTATGTTATTAACTACTTGTTTTGTGTTACACAGAGGGAAAGAAACAAAACATGAAACAGCAGTGTTTAAATAATAAATAAGGAAAGGGTCATTTCATCAACTTAAATACATATATATAAAGACAATATAATGCCGCTTTAAATGGACATAGTAGAAAAATACATATTTGGGATATTTGTCTCCTCACATCAAAGATCCTGGTTTGAATCTACAAGCAATCTGCATGAATGTTTAAATTATATAAGAAACAATATATTCATACCTCATATATCAGCATTTGCATTCTGGAAATATATACTGTATGTGTGTGGTTGTAAAATTGTATTATGTGAACCATATTTGTTATATTTTGAAATATGTGGTACATACTGAGCAATATCTACTGCTGCATCATCGAGAGCGTCCTGACGGGGAAGATCATTGGCTGGTACAGAAACAGAAGCAAACAAGACCGCAAGGCCCTGCAAAGAGTTGTTTGTTCGGCTGAACACACACTATGCGGTGCCCTAACCTTTCCCTAAAGGATATTTACACCAGGCGCTGCGAGGAAAAGGCTAGGAGAATCATTAAAGGTACACTGTGTAGGAACTTCTCCCATCTAGCTGTTAAATTGTATTTTGCATTCAAACGAATAGTCACTTTTTCAAATGTGTGTTGCAAATACGGTAGCCGTTATGTACCAAGAAGCTATGACAACATATCTTCCAATTTTTGTTTTTTTGGTGACAAGGATTCCTTCTCATGTGGCTCGGCATAAGTATGATCCTCCATTATGAACTAAAGGGCAGTGCAGGCTTTCACATTTGCCGGGGCAGTGACAAGCGCCTCTCACTGATCTCCTCCGTTTCAGTTGGTTTCAGTCACGTGACGCTGGCTCTGAACGATAACGCGTTGTGGATTAGCTAGACAGGTAGGCTAGTGCTTTATGCCCCTCTCAGCGACTCTAGTTTTTCAAAATGGCGGAACGACATGGAAGCCTCCTTGGACTTGCCCGTCCAATGTAAATACAGATGAGAAATTCTTCGCTTACGAGGATAAGTCAGATCATTGGCAGAGGTAATTTTACACCAATGAGCACATATTTATGAATGAAGACATTGATTTGAGCTAATAAAATACTTAAAACACTACTCAGTGTACCGTTAAAGATTCAAACCACCCAGGTACCTGCCTTTTCTCCCTGTTGAGGTCGGGAAGAAGGTACTGGATACACCGTGCCAGCACTGAGAGGCTAAAGGTGTGTGTCCATTGTCAGCATAATTTCCCCGCTTCCCATTCATTTCTATGGGAGCAGCTGTGCAATGCATCCTGGGAGCGTTGTGGGGACTTTGGAGAAGTGGGGCATTCATTTGCATAAAGTTGTATTCAGCCAACTTTATGCAAATGAGGAGCGGCTGGCTCTGCGCCTCTCAAAAGCTGACTAAAACCTTTTTAACCGACCTCTGTCGAGCTGAAATGAAAACAGATTCAGCAACTGCATGGCCTATTTCTCGCTTAACATGTTTTCAGAAACACGTGTCGGTGAACTATTTTCGTAAAATACGAGATTGTATTCTAACGAGCCGCCATTATGGTCGGTTTTGAAATCCTAGAGCAACCAGCCCCATTTGACGCGTTTGTCCAATTAGCAGAAGCCATCGCAGTTGTAGTTGGGTGACTGTTTTCTTTGCTTGTCAGTGGTCAGTGAAGAGAAATGCTGCAATGCTGGGTAGCTGGATGATCCCATCTGTGAAAACGTGTACATGGACACGTACTATCAGGGGGAGCTTCTACCCTCAAACCGCTATCCTAAAGGTGTGCGTCCATTGTCAGAGTCTTTTCAACACTTCCCATTCATTGTAATGGGCGCAGCCGTGTAATGCATTCTGGCAGCGTCGCGGGGACTTTAGAGAAGCAGGGGGTCGAGTCGCCCGCTTCTCATTTGCATAAAGTTGAATCCAGCCAACATCCAGACGAAAATCTTTTAAACCGACCTTTGTCGATTTGAAAATAAAAACAGATTCGGCAACTGCAACCGCTTGGTCAGTGTCGCTCAACGTCAGATACGACGCAAAAAGCACCCGTCAGTGTCTGTATGGAATGCACCGGGCAGGGCAGCAGCGTGACCGCGGCGCTGTAAGATGACGTAGTATTACCGCTAATTTCCACCAACTGCAGAACGGCTCCGCTGCGTGTCGGCTCCGTGCTCCGCCGTCCACCAGGTTGCGGCACGGCTGCGGCCTTGACTGACAGCTATAGTCACGAGGACCCACAAGATCTTGCGAATTCACGTAGAATAGAACCACAAAACCAACAAGAGTTTGTTTCCATCCAGAGGAGTAGAGGGAAAACAACTCTGTGCTGTGTTTTCAAGGTGTAGTGAAGGGAAATATGATCCGCCGTGAGCACGGTGTATTTTATTTTGAAAATTAACCGGATGTTTTACTTTGTTTCTGTGCTCGACTTCCTGTCCCGCACTATCTGCCGTGTGCTGAATTGCTGTGCCGGAGTCGGAACGCAGCCGTTCTGCAGTTGGTGAAAATACACACATTGACTTTAATGGAAACCTAATGACTTGGCCGCCGTTCCGCAGCTATTCCGCAACCGGTGGAAGTTAGGGGCTAAGAGCGACAAGGGTAGCAAGTAGTATGAAAGCCCGAAATGAGGAGGTTGGATGGGTCAAACAACGCAGCACTTTCACCCAGGAGACCGGGGTTTGTATCCCGGTCTTGTCCCGCGTGTCACTGAAACATACATTTTCTAACCCCACCCGCCATCTTTTCCTGAACCTAACTGTCCTGTTCTTGTGCCGCATGTCAGTTAAACTTACGTCCCGACGCAGAGCGTCAAAAGTGAAGGAGACTTTTAGCGTGAATAACAAACAAAAGGCACATGAGCAAGCGTCCGTATTTTACGCAATGGGAGAGTGAGTATGTGTTGGTGAGGACAGGCTTTTCTATATGCCCATTGTTTAGATTTATGTGTGAGTTACGTTACAGTCCACATGTTTGGCTCATTGGATGCAAATGGCAGAAAAAGGTCAGGAGGCAGAGTGCCCAACAACTCTTACCACATTCACGCAGGAGATATTTTAGGAGGCCCAGAGGGTAAAACTATCCCTGTGGTGGTTTTGCATGAGGAGTCGAGGCAGTGCCTAAGTATCCTGAATCATATTTCACATAATGACCTTAATGTGTAAAAATACTGTTCCTGGAATCCACTCTGAAGCACTAACCCAAGAGGGAAAACAATGAACGTGGACGTTATTTTCAAGGAAAAGACACATGTTGTCATCTTTCGGTTGTCAGAGCAAGAAGACTGAGAGAAGATTCAATTAAACTAAGGCCATGTGTTCAGCTTTGGTACTCATATCCAGCAGCTGTTACAGAAAGCAGCAGAACATTTTCCTTTTCAGATGGTGTACTCATTCTTGTCAGACACATGCTGTAAGGTCACTTAATTTGTTTTATTCCAAACACTTTCAGGCAGAACTCTTTGATGATGTTCGGTGAAGTATGACCTCTGAATTCAACTACAAATTACTTGCAAAAACTATCCATCCGAAAACATGGTTACCTGCACTAGACTACATTTTAAGTAACATACTGTATATACCGAGATAAAAATACAGAGATAAAAACATGAAGTGTGGCTACAACAAAGACATTTGTCCTGTCTCTGTAAATTGTAGCAGATTCTCTCTGTCTGGCCAAATAAAATCCTACTGATGTTTTGACTTTTTCTGGCCACAGGCAATAAAGAATCAAAATTTAAGAAAGAAATCCAATCTGACTCCCACACAGCAGAGAGAGCAGCACTCTGTCCAGAAAAAGCTGCACTCAGCAGACCTTTTCCACCTTCATTACTTTGCTCTCCTCTTTGGTATAAAGCATCACAGATGAGAATGTGCTGCTTACTGATGTCACCTTAAAGGAGTTCTGGGTATTGAAGTTCAAAATGTTCAAACACTTATCTCTTGCAGCCATTTGGAGCTGCAAACATGCTGAGTTTGCCAGGGATGCTTTAATCTAGAGTCATGAAATGTCACGGAAAATACTTTTTAGCGACACGTCTCACATCTGTGGCAATCTGACTTGTTCTTCTTTGTTTCATCATCATGAAAATGATTTAAAAAGTGAAAGAGGAGGGAGGTGATGATGTACAACAATATGCATTACAACAATACTGTCGTTCAACATTTTGGGAAATACGCCCTAGCCCATTATATACAAAACTATTTGGAACAAAGGAAATATAACACTTTTTGCCAACACGTTTTAGCTAACATACTTAACAAGAGATAAGCCTATATCTGGCTGGCAGTAAGGGTCACAATTTATTTATTTTTGCCAGTGGGCATTGGTATTTCTCGTCCAGGCTTGGAACTTGTATTTAAGTCAGAATTCTGGCCTTTGCTTTCTCTGTTGTCTTGAAACTTGTTATGTGCCACAAATTTGTCCTTGCTCTCCAATGTTGAGTCACATTTCTGTTTAAATTTGTCTCCCACTCTTCCAATAGTGTTTCACTCTTCTAAACTGTCTTCACACTGAAGGGGTTTAGATAGTGAGGACAAACATGAACTCTCATAGAAGTAATGTCTGTGGTAAGGGCTCAGCTCACACACGGCTCCAAAACCATAATACTACTCTGAAATACACAAACCACCCCAGCTGCGTTGGGTAACATGAAATAACCAAAAACCATAAAGACCAAAGACCTGACCAAGCAGGGGTCTTTGGTGTTAGTTACTAACGCAAAGAGTCTTCTTTAATGTAGTCTCGCATTGCCAGACCTTCTTCTACAGCACTGCGGAGGAGAGTCTGGCTAGTCCACACAGCATTCCGGGATGGGAGAAAAACTCACTCACTGGACTCTCTGGTTTTGGACCCCTTGGCATCATTCTTTGACGCTCTGGGTCACGACCCCTTGGTGCCATTTTTTAACTGACACTCGGGACAGTTAGGGTTAGGAAAAGATCGTGGTTGGGTTAAAAATGTACTTCTAAGTGACACGCAGGACAAGAATGGGACACAACCCCGGCCTCCTGGGTGAAAGTCCTGTGTTGTTTGACAACTGCCTTGAGACATAATGCAAAATGTTTTATTCTCTGCAGAGCCATTTCTAGAGTTTTTTTTCTTTTCTTTTTTTTGCAGTGTAAGTAACAATGTCTTTACCCCAATCAATCAATTTGCTACCCAGAAACATTCTTTTGAACATTAGCAATAGAGCAGTATGAACACACTCAATTAGTCAGTCGGTCAGTCAGAACCAATTTAATGATTTTCTATAAAGGTAGCAAAACCTACTATATATGGATGGATAAATGGATAGAATATAAGGATGGAGGGAAAGAGAAAAAACCTGTAAGTAGGGCAGAGCGATGGGATATAAAGGGTTAAGAGAGGAAGGAAGGAAGGAAGGAAGGAAGGAAGGAAGGAAGGAAGGAAGGAAGGAAGGAAGGAAGGAAGGAAGGAAGGAAGGAAGGAAGGAAGGAAGGAAGAGGAACATGTGGGAGACAAGCAGACATTATGAAAGACAGCCAAGGACAAATACAGCACTTCTTCACAAGTTGTTTCTAAAAGCAGGAATTGCTGCGTCTGCACCATTTGAAAAGACTCGGCCATATGCACTGTTGTACAATACAATGTACAATGTTACTGTCCACACAGAAAAATACAGCTATGGCATATGTACAGTATGTGCACAGAGCTTCTGTTGTGTGGTTTCCTGCTTTCATCCCTGGAAAAGTACGTCCTTCATCCATGATCCCAGATGTTCGGATCTCCATTCTGTTTGATGGGAAGCCCGAAGCAGCAACAGCAACAGCAGCAGCAGCAGCAGCACCACTTTAAAGCCAGCCCGGATGTTTATTCATAGGAATGCATTCTCTGTGTCTCCCAGCTTCACATAGTTGTGTGATGTACGTGTGGAGTTAACATACTGTATGTGTCCATACATGTACAGTACACACTGGCTTTTTGTCCTGCTGTTCTGTTTCTCATACATAAAAAGGCAAAGACAGCTCAGCACTACATGCTAATTCTAGAAACAAAGTGAGGGAGCGACATTTGGATTGGAAAGTGTCGGAGAAGAGCATTTTAATCAGCAACAATGAAACATACAACGTGTTGTGTGGGCGAATGCTTAATTCAACAAGCTAATTTACACCACAGTGAGATATTTGATCTCTCTTTATGTCTCTCTCTCTCACAGGCACACTTGCAAGCAACAGGAAATCATCATCTGCGGTACAAAGACAACAATATAGTGAGGAAAGGACAAACAATTGAGTTAAACATCTCTGTAGAGTTTATGTTGAGCTGCTCTTTTTTTCCTTCTTTTTTCTCTTTAAAGGTAGAAACACAGTATGTGACAGGACTTTAACTTCCCATTAGACTAGTCGTTTTAAACACAGCATGTGCATTCTGCTTGGCCAGTTCACCTTGTTCATAGCCCCATGATACCATGTGTGGATTATAGAGAGCCAAAGTAATGAGAAGTCATGATGAGCCACCATTGCCACCATTACCATTGCCATGGTAACGTATAGACTTCTGATAATAAGCCGACTTCAGGCAATATGGCGAGCTGAGGTTTTACAAACGAGCGGTGGAGTAGTAACGTTATGAGGCAGAGAGACAGCCGCTAAATTAATCAAATTAACTTCATGCTTCATCCACACAAAGCACATTGCTATCGCCACGAGTGACAGCTTTATTCGGCTCGTTTTCTGTGAACATTGTGGCGAGGGGGTAACGTTAAGGCAGACTTAGCAAGCTAACGTTAGCCAAGTAACACCGGCTGACTTGCTGGTTCCGCCGTGCTTTGCTGCATCAGTTCTAGAGAATGAGCCGAACAGCGGGCTCGGTCTAACGTTAGCGGTCCGCTGACCTGTTGTCGCTGGGTCTTTTATTTTTTTGTAGTTAACCTTTATTTATATGGGTCTAACTATCCCTCCTCACTCCCATGGATGTATTAAGAGACACTCCATGCAACTCCAGAGAACGTCTCCCGAGCTGCGTCGGGCGGCTATCCTCCAAGTGAGCTGCGACAGTTTACGGCCACACTGCATTGTCTCTATGACAACTAACAACAATCGCCATTTTGTGAGGTTGCGAGGTTGTGTCTGACTTTTTTTTGCAGCTCAACAACACCAACTGAATGGCTGTCACATTGAATTTCAGAAGTCAGAATCTTTGATAAGTGATTTGAAAGGATTTGGACTTAATAAATGCTATCAAACTCCCAATCCTAAACATATTCATACTTCAGTAGAGAAAGAGCAAATAAATCAGTTGCATCTTTGTTGCGACATGAAGCAAAGGGAATGTAAAATGTTGTCTTAATGTGATTAGTGGTGGAAAGTATTGAAAAATACTGAAATTGGTGATGCCAATTTCCCATTGCAGCCCATGTTAAGGGGACACTACAGGTGAATAGGGAGAATATTTGAACTAACAGATATCACCATGAAACTTCCCCAGTTGGTTATTTACATTAAGACAATCGTTCTTTGTATTACAGGTTTTCTGAACATTTAGGTTTAATTATGCAATAATGTTTATAATAATGGTGTTTCAGTATTTTTCAACGTGGACCCTATTTCCCCATGCATTGGTGTCTAAGTGACTAATGTGAACCAAATGTTTGAAATCTTTTGAAATCTGTGGTCCGGTATTGAATATGAATGCTGCAACCAATAGCCACAAACCGGGCTGCAATGTAAAATGCACAGTTGTCAGTTTGCGTCCACTAAAAGTGCTGTTTTTTTTCCAGATTATTATTCTAAGTGTCTGAGAACATTATGGAAAGGATCCTTACAGAGATAGAACCTAAAAGTTCAGAAAACTTGTAACAAAAAAATATTGTATGTTATTTGACAGGACAGCTGAAGACATGAAAGGGGAGAAAGAGGGGTAACGACATGCAGCAAAGGGCCACAGGTCGGAGTCGAACCCGGGCCACTGCTTCGAGGAGTAAACCTCTATATATGGGCGCACACTCTACCAACTGAGCTATCTGGGCACCTGAAGTTTAATTTGTATGGGCTGCAATGGGAAATTAGCATCACCTATTTAGTATGTTTTTTCCAATACTTTCCACCACTTGGATTTCTTAGGACTTTTTATATGTTATAGAGGAGACCTTTATGAGTAACAAACATTTGTAAGATTTTCTTTTGCAATTTGTGGAAGATTCACCCCTTTTTTCTCACAAAATGCTTGTACTATAACAGCCGCGCCATATAGAGATATTGTCTCTGCCATTTGCAGGGTTGGGAAGTAGCAGAATACAAGTAACCGGATTGCGTATTTAAAACACAAAATATGAGTAACTGTATTCCTTTACAGTTTAAATTGGTGGTATTCTAAATATATTTACCGTCTTTAAAAAAAAGGATTACATGAAGGGATTACTTATTTACCTCCTTAGTTTGTCTTTTTATCTGCAGAATTACGGTAAAAACTACTTGCCCGATTTTTATGAAACTTGGCAGGGTGTAGCATGAGAATCCATTCGATGTTGGAGCATATCCAAATCATGGCGTGGATACACAAATTATATTTCGATTTCATTAAAATTGTGAGATAGGGCATGGCCTTGGAGGAGGTCTGTGCTTTCTGAGTGCCCTTCTAGTTCGTTTTATGTTTTATTTGCTCTAAAATTCATATATCTTTATGAATACTATTTAAAGTTTTAGTGCGTAACTTTTTGATATTAAAAATGAGTTGCTACAAAGCTTATTAAGACTCTCAGCTCCACACAACTCTCTCTTTATTTCTCAGTATAACTGTTCAGAAGATTGTGTCATCCGGGGACTTTCCCGCACAGAAGCTCGAGTGAAGATAATTAATTTTTCTAACGAGTCCATCATGTTTTTTAATCCTCCATGTCCTCCTTGGCTACTAGCAGCTGTGTGGAGAAGGGGTGGGGGTGGTGGCAACAATCACGGAATCAATCTTGTATCATGTGGACATGCCAACAGTTTTGGTTGTTATTACTTCCTCATGGGGGCGACAGAAACTATGCACTATAGCTTTAAGTAGATTGTACATTTTTATTCCCAATTTGGTTACGTTTGGACATTCTTTCCTTTATAATTTTTGTTTAATCTTTATTTTTTTTATTTTTGTAATCTTTGTTCTTGTATTCGATCCTATTTATTATTTATTGTATGTTCTGTATGTGTCTGATATGTTGTTGCTGTAGCACTGAAATGTCCCAACTTGGGATCAATAAAAGTCTATCTAATCTAATCTAATATGAGGCATGCATTTCCCTAAACTGATTTAAATAAAAAAGTGCAAATATGTGCGCATGCAATGCACTTGCCACACGGCAATAGCAGTAGATGCACAGCCAGGACGATTTTGAAGTATTCTAAAAGTAATCCAAAGTATTTAAAATATATTTCTTAATTTGAATAATCTAATGGAATATGTTTTACAAATGACATTTTAGGGCATGTATTCAGTAATCCGTAGTGGAATTTGTTTTAAAAGTAACCATCCCACCACTGGCCATTTGCTCACAGGAGTAACACCACATATACTCTACCATTAATGTGACAATGATGTATTGGTGTTTGAGGACGTTATAATTTCTCCTGCAGTTGTTTCTGTCCAATTTACCCTATTTGTCAGAGTACCAAGTTGTTGCTGGAGGCGAAAAGATGTACAGTCTCAAACGCAGTGCTGAAAAATAATTCCCTGCCCTGCAGCATTATTGAAAACCACTCTGAAATCAGATTTGTCCATGTACCTTACATGAAATATATCTTCTAATAACTAGATTTCGTGAATTTTTTTTTCGTGGTTTAGAGACCCTCTGCGCAAAACAGACTTTAAAATCAAATCTGAAGTAGTTATTTTCCCATAAAACAATGCTATCGGTAAGGGTATGATTACTGGACTCACTATAGGCCTGTATTCATACAAACACATCAAATCAGATTTTCCTGTGTAGCCTCAAGTTTGGGATTTACTCAGCTTTAGCCTCCAGTGACATCTTATCTGAGCTCCGTGGAGATGGTTTTCAAATGAGTGCACTTTGGTGAATCAACCATTGAGGCCTCTAGTTGTTAATTCTTCCAGTTTAATTAAAGTTCAAACTACAGCAGCCTCTTTAAACCACCCAAGCATATCTCTGGGTGAATGTAAAATACATTTAAATAAAATAATAGCTGTGGGCTGATTGGAGGTTTCGTTTTCTTTTCATTTTTAAAGAGTGCTCTCTGTATTTCTACTCAGTTGCTTTAGCCTTCCACTTAGATTTACCTCACAGTGTAGGGTCAACATGTTACTGTAAATTGGTGTTTGTGTCATAATATTTCAATGAAAAGTCTAACCTTGTCGTCTGTTTAATTCAACTCTGTAGGTATTGGCAAGGAATACAGGCTCACACAGTTCTTCAGTTGAACCAAGGCTCTCTTTGTCTCTCAATTTTGATTAATTTCCTCCTCTCTTAAAGTGTGTGTACTGTTGCAGCCTTTGAGGGTTTAGTTTTTTTTTTGGGCTATTTCACATTCTAGCATAAATCTTTAAAGTTGGCCCGGCTTTGATTTAGTTTTTTATGAAGAAAGAAAAGTAAACCTACAACCTGAAGCCCTCAGTGTAAAACACACTTGCTGCTAGGCAGGGGAATTCTATCCTCAACTTGGCAGAACAGTGTTTGTTTTCCAGGTGTACTCAACTCTCTCTCTTTCTCTCTTTCTCTCTCTCTCTCTCACTGTTACCCAGAGCCACTTAGAATAACAAGCAGCTTCAGCAGGCCTGCAGAGCCAAACTACCACTCCTGGAGCATGAAATACACTTGGCATGTGAGAGGATCATGATTGTGATTGGAGAACATTTTAGTCCCATACTGTATGGCCATAGTGCAGGATGCCAAGGAGGATCCTCTGAGGATTTCATACCTGGGCAAGCACCAAATAAAAACAACTCCAGTACACTCTGTGTTCACTTTAACTTCCGCTCAGAACTCATGTTGCTGCAGCAGCTGCAGAGGACGTTGTTTTGCTTTTTTGGCAAGTAAGAAATCCATGGCATTTACCGCAATGTTTATTGTTCAATTTTCAAAATATAACAATATATTTAATATTCTATGTTAATATTTTGTCTCTCCACACATGTATCTCTAATTTCAGTAAAACATATTTATATTTATATAAAAAGATAGATAGACAGACAGATAGAATTACATACTGTATATTCTATTTTTAGAGTCTAAAAAAAGACTAGCACATTTAAGGCTTACATGCCACTTGTTCTTATATTAAAACTATTGATCTATCAATTTCTTCTCAGTACTGCGGTTGAGACTGTATGCAAATGTTACTTCATTGTCTTTAATTTATTAAGTGTTGTGATCTCATGGGGTGACAGTACACGTTCAGTATGAAGACAAATGGTTTGATCACATTGATATTTGAGATTTCCTTAGATGATGTTATTTCTTAAAGGCAGCTAAAACCATTCTAGTTTTTCATACCATCTGAAACAATGTAACTGCACCCCAAAGCATATTTCTAGAAAAATATGTACAACCAAAGCCAATTTACAGTGCTGTATATACCTTAGCTAAGGACGTCTACTTAGGTTAACAATGTAAAACTTTTGAACACCCAATAGTTCAATTTTTTGTTCTTGGGCCTTGGGGTTTCTAGTGATTAGTGGTTGCCCAAATGACGAAAGTATTTGTATGCTATATTTAGTTTATATGAATCCTTGAAGGTAGACAAAAAACGTATTCTTCTGTAATGTGATGCAGTTCTGAGTCAGACGGGAAATCCGAGAGGGATATGATCTAATTTAGACTTGTTTTGAAAAAAGTGGGTATGACTTGGCAAGCATTTGGTGATTTGGAGCTGTAGAGGACTGTTGGCCTTCACCCACAGGTAATCCTATAATAATAATAACTAATAATGTTGTTAGATTAGGAGGAGGATGACAAGGTCGAAATTAATAAATGACACCGCAACTTTTTGAAATATAAATGGAAACACTTTTGCCAACTGATATCCACTGATACTCCTGCTAGTAGGCAACTTACAAGCTAACACTAACGCAAAGTGAAGTTAAGTGAAGAAGTGAAGTGAGGGGTTAGCTAGGCACCCCTAAACGTGAAATTTTAGGTTTGGGTTATGATTAGGGTATATTTGACAGACAGCAAGATAATCGAACAATTAGGGCAGGGCAATGGAATAAGAACTTTGAAAACGTCTTTTTATTTCACTGTGTTTAACTGTGTTTAACGTGTGCTCGGCACCAGTGTTTTTGAGCAGCATCTTGTTTTTTTTAGAATTTCCATCAAACACATTTCTTGTTCGTCACAGAAACAGGGGGCTTAACCTAAGCAGAGTTCAGAGATCAGAAGCCAAGTTTGTTAGATTTGCATAACTATCAAATGCTTCGTACTGTAAAGCTGATAAAAGTATGAGTTAAGCTGGTCGTGGCATCTGGCCTCCTCATCACTTAGTTTTTCAGGTTTACCAAGAAGGACGTTATTATTCATTATTATGTCTCTCTTATACTCTCAGGAAGCTTAACTCCCCCTGGAACCATCATAAACAAGCTCATCCTAACTAGACGTGGGGGGAAAGGGGATAAAGACAGATGGCATGAGACTACTGTATGTATCTGTTTAACTATGTATGTGTTTGCAGGTCTGTTTGTACAGTGATTGAGCATCTCTGTATGAACTTTGTGTGTTTCCAACAGAGAGACTAATTAAAATGCAGAGAATATGCATGATGCGGTACAGGCAGTTTAAAGATACATTATCGGGCCTCTGAACATGCACTTAGAAATATTCAACCCCTGGCAGAGCAGATGGGAAAAAAAAACAGTGGAAAGTCTATGTAAAGTTTATATCTATTCACACCAGTCCCGTTTCTTTGGGGGGTAGCTATATCCAAAACCACAACAGCAGCAGAGGAGACAGGAGCATGAGAAGGTGGAGGCAGCCTGCCAGATGGTCAGCGCACCCTCTTAGAGACTCCTGGCTGATCTCTTCCTGGTTGGGAGAGCCGTGCGGGGAGACTGAGGCCACTGGGTAGTTGTTGCGGTTGGAGCACATGTCATAGAGGTTTCCGGAGAACTGCATCTTCTTGGATTCCTGACGGAGAGATTCCCAGACAGCTGCCGCTTCATCCGGACAGCCAGCCATCGCCACGTTGGCACAGTCATGGAACTCATCCCACGACCTGAAGAAAGGAAGAGGAGTAAGAAAGAGGTAAGGAGACAGGAGGACACCTTCAGACAAGAAGACATGCTTTATTAATCCTGTTAAAGGGGAAATTACATTTTTAATTATTGTTTACTAGTGCTGGGTACCGAATCCTCTATAGTATCGAGCAGGGCTGTAGTTAAGTCCACCTTTGTCAAGCCCAAGACAAGTCCAAGACCAGAACTAGTCGAGACATAGTCAAGACTGAGTCCAAAGAGGTTTAAGTCCAAGTCAAGACCGAGTCCAACAAAGTTCGAGTCCAAGTCAAGACTGAGTCCAAATGAGAGACAGTGAAGATTGTAAAAAGAAAGGGTCAAATTAGGCCATATTATTTACATAAAATATAAAATGCAAATGTTCCCACTTATTACTTGTATTGAAGAATTCATAGTACAAAGTGCTCGCTGACGTTGTGTCTGTGGCCTAAATGAAAATTATTGATACCCGATGATTGAGGTATATGATGCAGTCAGGTATATTCCAGGCGACCATTCTCAATGCTTGTTCTAGATGGTTTATGAATTAAATCAATACCTGTTTTCTGAATGAGCGCGCTTCATCAATGGTTTTGTTTTGAAGGAGGAAGTTATTTTAGAAAAAAAAGCATATTGTGCTGGACTCAGTCAAGACGAACTAGAATATTTGGCGAGTCCAAAGGACATTGAGGACATTTTTCAGGGGAAGTTCCCTTAAAGCTTTAGTGCTTAACTTTTTAATATTAATAAACGTCCGTTACATTCAAGTTGTTGCCAAATTAGTTGCTACAAAACTAATTAAGACTATCAGCTCCACACAACACTTTTTGTATTTCTTAGCATGGCTGTGTTCAGAAAATGGTGTCATCTGGTGACTTTCCCACGCAGAAACTCGAGTGAAGATAATTACCTCTTCTGAAGAGTCCATCATGTTTTTTTTAATCCTTTGTTGGCTACTAGCAACTGGGGGGAGGAGGGGTGGGGGTGCGCATGCGTGATCACGTAAAGCTTTTATCATGTGGACGCGCCGACAGTTTTGTTGTCATTACTTAGAATTCTTCATGGGGGTGACAGAAAGTACGCACTATAGCTTTAACTGACATAAGTAGTAGAGTAGGAGTAGGGAGCAGTGGCACCGCCAGCCGTAATCCAGTATGCACTGTTCGCACATTTTTTCTGTGTGACATGCAACGCATCTAATAACAATGCGTAAATGCGCACAGGAGCAGCAGCAGACAGCAGCTTGGTTCTGATCTCTGCTCTGTTCACACTACAATAACTAATCGCATTAATTATACGTTGTTTCGCCAACAACCCATCCACTATTAATCAGAATGTTAATTTTTTATGACTTGATCTGTAGCTAAACCCAGGGACAGAGCTAGCATGTTGTTTGAATCATGTGTGTTAACATGGACATGAATATTGTGGTTATGAGGCTTATCCCGTTTTGATCATATTTGGGATATGATGTTTACATGGCACACAGAGAAATCAGGTTATTCATCATCTTCGTACAGGCTCGCTGACAGCTGTCTGCTCTGAGCGCATCCATTCAACCCCCCCCCCCCCCCCCCCCCTCTCTCTTTCTCTCTCTCTCTCTCTCTCTTACAAAATGTTTCATGGGTCTCCCATGGCAAAGTGGTCTCAGGTGAGGGGCCAGACGAAGAATGGTTCAAAAACCCTATTAGTGAACAAGGAAGAGATAGAGAGACCCTGCCCGGAGGAAGCCCGGGGCCCCCGTCTGGAGCCAGGCCGAGATAGAGGGCTCGTCAAGGGGGAAGCGGGGAACCATCCAAGCTGTGTACAGTAAGGATGGGATGTTGTTGATCTCAACTGAGGAGGTAATAGGGCGGTGGATGGAGCACTTTGAAGAACTCCTAAATCCAGCTTATACGCCCTCTATGTTAGAGGCAGAGCTGGAGGATGATGGGGGATTGTTGGACTGAGGTAGTCAAACAACTCCACAGTGGGAAAGCCCTGGGATTGATGAGATCCATCCAGAAATGCTGAATGCTCTGGGTGTGGAGGGGCTGTCTTGGTTGACATGCCTCTTCAACATTGCGTGGAAGTCTGGGACAGTGCCAAAGGAGTGGCAGACCGGGGTGGTGGTTCCCCTGTTCAAAAAGGGGGACCAGAGGGTGTGTGCCAATTACAGGGGTATCACATTTCTCAGCCTCCCTGGTAAAGTCTACTCCAAGGTGCTGGAAAGGAGAGTTTGGCCGATAGTTGAACCTCGGGTTTAAGAGGAACAATGCGGATTCCGTCCTTGCCGTGGAACAACGGATCAGATCTTCACTCTCGCAAGGATCCTGGAGGGAGCCTGGGAGTATGCCCATCTGATCTACCTGTGTTTTGTGGATCTGGACAAGGCGTATGACCGGGTCCCCCGGGAGATAATGTGGGAGGTGCTGCGGGAGTATGGGGTGAGGGGGTCCCTTCTCAGGGCCATCCAATCTCTGTTTGACCAAAGCGAGAGCTGTGTCCGGGTTCTCGGCAGTAAGTCTGACTCGTTTCAGGTAAGGGTTGGCCTCTGCCAGGGCTGCGCTTTGTCACCAATCCTGTTTGGAGTATTTATGGACAGGATATCGAAGCATAGTCGTGGTGGAGAGGGGTTACAGTTCGGTGGGCTGGGGATCTCATCGCTGCTCTTTGCAGATGATGTGGTCCTGATGGCCTCATCGGCCTTCAGCATTCACTGGATCGGTTTATAGCTGAGTGTGAAGCGGCTGGGATGAGGATCAGCACCTCTAAATCTGAGGCCATGGTTCTCAGCAGGAAACCGATGGAGTGCCTTCTCCAGGTAGGGAATGAGTCCTTACCCCAAGTGAAGGAGTTTAAATACCTTGGGGTCTTGTTGGCGAGTGAGGGGACAATGGAGCGGGAGATTGGTCGGAGAATCGGCGCAGCGGGGGGTGGTATTACATTCAGTTTATTGCACCGTTGTGACGAAAAGAGAGCTGAGCCAGAAGGCAAAGCTCTCGATCTACCGGTCAGTTTTCGTTCCTACCCTCAAAATCAAGGCCCTTGCTCTGAACGACCGGATCTTCAGGCAGCTGTGCAGGGAGAACGATGAAGCGTTTCAGCGCTTGCTGCTCCACACTGAGGTGCGCTGGCTATCCAAGGGCAACTGTCTGGCTAGGCTGTGTGAGTTGTTCACAAGCGTCCTGGAGTTTCTTGCCGGTGCAGACGCAGCTCTAAAGGACACGCTGTGGTCCTGTCGCGTGACATCTTTTACCTGGCAGATTTCTTCGGGAAGATGAATGAAGTGTCACTCAAGCTCCAGGGAGATGCCGTGACGCTGGTCCATTCAAAGGCCACCATCTGCAGTTTCCTCGCCAAGCTGGAGCTCTACAAACAAAATTTGAGCAGGCGTCTATTCAATAATTTCCCTCAGCTGGCCAAGGTAGTCTATTATTATTATTATCACTATTATTAGTAGTAGGCTAGTGGTATTATTATGCATATTTTAATTTACAAAGGCAGCCTAAAAATAATCTCAATAAAATAATCTCAATAACGTTAACTGCCTTTCTGTACTTACATTCAGGTGGTTGATGAGCTGACTGACAACCACCTTCTGCGTTACACTGATCACTTGAGAGCAGGGAAAGCGGACATGGAGATCCGTTTCAGGGACCTCGACCAACTGGATGTCCCTGAGTGGGTGACGGAGCCATTTCAAGTGGATGTGTCCAGAAGTGAGGCCGACATACAAGAAACTCTCATCGACCTCCAAAATGATGAGGAGGCCAAGGCAACCTTTCGGACCTGTGGCTGGCGTGTAATGTGGGCCACGCATGGTCAGCGTTTCCTTCTTTTGTGGAAGAGTATTCATCTTCTGCTCCTTGCTTTTCCAACCTCATACCTTGTTGAGCAGGGGTTCAGTCAAGCTTTGTACATGCAGACGAAGTACCGTAGCCATCTCAATTTGGTTACCTCAGGCGCACTCAGGCTCAAGCTGACATCCTTGTGTCCTGATGTTTAAAAGATGGCGGCCAGTCACCAAGCTCAGGGCTCACACTAATGACCGTAATTAATTACGGTGGCTGCTTTTTGAAGCCTTTGTCGTTTTTTCTTCGGTTCAGTTCAGGTGGCCGAGCTGTTGTCTTCTTTGTTTCAGTTGAAATCAAATGACCGTTTGTAGGCTATTCAAATTTGAAGCCTAGTATATATAGCCTAATTGAGTGCACGAACGACAGCTGCATTTTCATTGGCCATTTAGGTTATGTCATGTGATTGGTTAATCTTAAAAAAAATTGTGTGTGAGCATGAATTTGTTTCTATATACATATATCTTTCTCAATACTTACAATAACTTTCAAACAATCCATGTGTTTTTGCTTTTTTCCCAAACACAATATTTTCTCAACTAGAGGCTTTTACATGTATGTTAAATAAAATAACAGAGGGCAAGTAGACTATTCACTATATTGGATCATAAATATATGGGAAATGTTGTAGGCCTAATGACTGCATTCAAGTATGCTGCCAACACTCTGATTATACAACATACTTACTAGCTTACTGATAAATGCTATGTTGCCTAGCCTAATCATGTTAAAAATATCAACAGAAATAGAACCACTTAAGGCCTTTTCTGCAACGGAGGCTGTATCAATCATAAGCAACTTCTGTTTCTTTTTTTTTATATTTCTTATGTGTTTTTCTATGGGGGGGGGGTGTTAAGAGGATCATAAAGAGGTCAGGGGGTGTTTGTTCAAAAAAGGTTGAGAACCGCTGATCTAAACAGCTCTGAAAATAACTGGTGGTGATGCAGTGACAGTGAAACATTCGTCCTTTCTCTGAGTAGATCCAATTCAATCTATTTGTTTGCTCCCTTGAGTTCTCTTTGCCGTTGCCAAGAGACCATCTGCTGATCTTCACTTCTCTGGGAGCAAAGGTTGCCCCGTGGGTTAGACTAAAACGTGAAAAAAACTTCATTATTTCAGGGAATGGAAAAGCAGTCATGAACTGGGTGTTTGTTGAACCACCAATGTGTTATAAACATCCATTTGAAAGACTTACTCAGACCTGAGAAGAGTAACAATAAGGGGAAATAAATTGTAAAAAGGAAAGAGTAAAGAGGAGGAAGGGAATATGATGAAGGGGAGACATAGGAAGTCATCTTACACAGAGCTGTTTTGGGTAAAAACATATTTTTTCAGTGAATCAAAGCATTAAACTTTATTCCAATAACCTTTAAGCTCCACATCCAAAGCTGAGTCTATCTGACTTTAATTGGGTGTTAATTCTTCCTCTCATCATGAATGTGTTGGCTAAGTTGTCTCTGAGGAAATACTGGCTGGGTGTTAAGTAGAAGAAGAGAGAAGGAGGGCAGGTGGAGAAAGCAGAAGCAGATGGCTCTGTTCGAAATGTGCCTGACACAAAACACATGAAGTACTTTAACACAAAAAACATACAAGTCCATTTAATTAATATGAACAGCATCCCACTTTCTCACATTCATAACAGAGGCGCTCTGTGGTATGTCATCCAGAGGAACAAGACATGCATCATTTTTGTTCTATACTACGGGTGCATCCAAAGTCTCTTATAAGATATCTCTTCGCTCCTCGCTTGAACTGGAAGTCAGGAAGTGTCTTTGAACCTATGTGAAGGCCGTCACAAAGCTCTTATTAGTGCCCTGAGAAACCCGGTTGGGGTCTCCGAGAAGCTATGAGCAAAAATCCGTGAGAGCGGCATTCCCGGAAGCCATGCAGCTGAAAGCCGTTGCTAACTCCGCCCATACAGCTGACAAATTCATGTGGCGCTTCAGAGAAAAGGATGTATCATCCTTCTAAAACACATATCCTTGTATCCTCAGCTTGCATAATTTCCTTGCGTCTCTCCCATGCTTCCTCAGTGGGACGGACTTAGACGCGAGGAAGGGAAGCAAGTGAAGGTAACATGGATGAAATTTAAGGACTTGGGACATACCCAAGGAACTGCTTTGTGTTGACACTAGTCTCGCATTGCCAGACCTTCCTCCACAGCGCTGCAGAGGAGGGTCTGGCTAGTCCACACAGCCAGATGGGATAAAAAACATGCTCTGGTTTACTGGCATTTCTTTAAATCAATCACGATCTTTTGGTGGAACATGTTTACGTTCAAAGGTTGTTTTAGTCGTGCAACAGAAAACTCAGATTGGACAGATAGTCTAGCTAGCTGTCTGGTTTTACCCTGCAGAGATCTGAGGAGCAGTTAACCATAGTCCTAGTTTAAAATTACAACAGAAAGAAAATGGAATGTAATACTAATAAATAATAATAATTTGTACTTTATTAATTCTGCAAGAGAAATTACAATGTTTTCACTCTGTTGTTATTACACACTACACACAGGCCTGAAATACACAAACATGCACTAATGGAGAGATGTCAGAGTGAGGGGGCTGCAACTGTCGATGGACAGGCACCCCGAGCAGTTGGGGGTTCGGTGCCTTGTTCAAGAGCACCTTGGCAGTACCCAGTAGGTGAATTGGCACCTCTCCAGCTACCAGTCCACCACCATACTTTGGTCCGTATGGGGACTTGAACCAGCGTTCCCAACCCAAATCCCTGAATTTCCGGCGGCAACGGAACAATCCCAGAAGTGGAACGTCGTGGATATAGACTTTGTCGACGTTAATCCTTAAAATAACAGTCTGGCATACTCTCGTTTGCACAAGATTGATATTAAATCATTCTGAACAGAGGTTGGTCCATGTGTTTAGCTTATTCCACTGTTCACTAAACTCCTCCAGCAATTCTGTCAGGTCCATTACGTCAAGAACAACGCAGACGATAAAATGCTTTAAGAAATTTTATTGCATAAATTATGAATTAAAGTTGCCGGTATGGCTCTGTTCAGAGGAGTCTCCTGACCTTTCATGAGCACCATGAAAGAGCAGTGAATCGGGAGACAGCAGCAGCAGCATTAGGGGACGCTCACACAGTTTAAGACTGGGAGAGCTAAACTATTCCCCCATATGAACAGAGCGGCAACGATGACATAGAAGCAAATGCCACGTTATACACAACAAGGTGGAGCAGGGGAGGAGGTGGGTAGCAAAAATGCGAGCAGCAAGCATTTGGAGCAAACTAGCAGCGAGCATTTTAGGAGCAAACTAAAAGCAGCAAGCAGAAAAAACTAACTGAATCAGCTTTAAGTAGGGCGCCTGTTGAGTGTAGCCATTTAGCAGCGAGGGGAGTGACCAGCTGATGCACTGATGCAGATCAGCTGATGCAGATCAGCTGGTGCGACGGTGTTGTTGGCCTTTTACGCGAGTCGTTGGTTGGCCTACCGAGTTAATAGATTCGATCACCAGTTCATGTGACAGCGGTGGATACACACACACACACACACACACACACACACACACACACACACACACACACACACACACACACACACACACACACACACACACACACACACACACACACACACACACAAGACATAAAGGCATCTGTGATCGGTTGATAACTCAAACTTGCCGAGAACCGTGACCCGTTTGATTACATAGACTCATGCATTAGGTACAGTTACAGTCTCGTTCAGTAGCCTGGTGCACGGTCTCCAATCTACTCTTCAACTCTTTTGGTCCAATCGTGCTGCTCGAGTTAGCCCACTTCCGGATTGATTCTACCACCACTCCAGTGGAGGCGCTAATGAGGTAAAAAAAACAGGAGTGAGTCGGTTCATTGACGTATGGCACTCGATTCTCCCGGCTCAGTGACACAAAGTGATACGAATCGGGTAATTAACCGGCTCTTCGGTCAGTTTGTCAACACTAGCCTTTAAACGCATTTAGATAACGAGTGTCCTAATTAAGAGTGTTTACTTAATAAAATGCAAGCAGATGAAACACAAATTTGCCAAGTGGTCATTGGTCCAACCAATCAGGGAGCCGAGCACATAGCTTCTGAGCATCGAGAATGGCGCGAACGCCATGTCAAAGGTAACGTTCCCATGCAGCAGAAGTCCATCGCACCCTGGCCTTTAGGGTTAAAAACAGGATTGAATGCCCCTGCAAAAGTTGCGACCCCTATGCACAGGGAATTAGCTGTATAGCGGTCCAAAGGCAGTCTGCAGAATGCAGAGGAGGCATAGGCGAGATGTAAACCAGGCACTAGACATTGGTTTCCCTTCTGAGTGACAACAGTGGCTCCCAAGGACTAGCAATATAGTCAGTATGGAAGATAGAGGACAAAAGACAGCATCAGACTCATAGACATACACAACCGTACCTTATTGCTACTAGGCCTACTATCCGTTATTGGAGCGTTTGAGAAACAAGGTGAAATGCGATCATAAATTGAAACATCAGAAATGGTGAAATCATTATTTGTTCACAGAAATACATGCGTGAAGAAATTCGCCACCCCTCAGAAAACCAAAGAAAGCTGTGAGAATGACTGTCCTCTAACATTTGATCTGTGCAAGCCCAAAACACCCTTCATCAAACGTGATGTCATTTTTGCTAAAGGAAATGTGAAAGGGAGAAATTAGCATTGCTTTGAGGAGAGTCCCTTTTTTGAGGCCATTCAGCAAAGGCGTATGGACGGGCTCCAGAATACTGGTAGCAGATTGATCCAGCGCAGATGGAATTGGATGCCAGCGATGGAAGAAAATTGCATTTTTCGAGTCCCAAAGCAGTGGACAATAAAAGCACTAATATATAGATATTTTAACAAGCAGAGCGTCTACAGATAAAGTACCACAAAATGTGGTGAAATAAGACCAAGCTGAGTCGCGCGTTGTAATGTAGATTTTTCCAGACCCCCATGCATGTACTGCGCAGCAGCGCGCGCATAGAAATGAGTGGATCATTTAAACTAGAATGGTGTGGCTAAAAGGGGAGCATCCAGGCTTGATAGCGCTGCTTCTAAACACAGGAGATGGAATTCTGAAAATCAAAGCGAGACAGAGAATCAGCTACTTGATTAGTCAAACCAGGATATGAGCTGTGTGAAAATTATAATTGGCTAAATTTGCCAGCCATGTAAGATGTCTCATGAATCTATAATGGATGGAACAGATGAGCACCTCTTGTCAATGTTAACAGTTGCCTCGTCGCAGAAAAACAGAATTGCAGGGCTTAAAGTGAAAATTGGGAGGGGTTGTTTAAATGTGTAAATAAAAGTATAAACTCCTTACATTACACAATAGTAAAAGTCATAATATGTTAAATTAAGAGTCAATGTAGATTTACATATTGCAATAATATCATAATCCTACAATGAATCACTGTGAAAACAAAACTTTCTAGATGTTGTGTTGTTACTTTGGCCAGGTCATCATCAAAAAATCAAATTCGTACATTCATGATTTTGTCCATGTTGACATTAGTTGCTTCGTGTACATTTATTAAAAACTTGGCATTGTTTATCTTTTCATATAGCTAGACGTCTAAACTCTGGGATAAGGCCGTTCTGTTTAATAACTGCTATGCTGATTCCAAACAGACAGCTTTGTCAAGGTAGTTTTAGGGGCTGAAATATGTGCCACCAGAAACTGAATTTGAATCATTTATATTTGAATTTGAATTGCTAAACTAGAATCATTGCATTGAAAAACTGAATCTGAATTGTATTAGTTGAAATTGAATGCATTCGTTTGGAACTGAAGTCCAATACAATTTGATCCTCACTGAAAATTCCACTCTCTATATATCTTCACATTCAGTTCTCAAAATTCAGATTCAGTTCTCAAAATTCAATTTCAAGTTACTGAGACTGACATCCGGGTAGTTGGAGGATGAAGGAAGAGCAATCAAGTGCAGATCAATATAGTTCAGTGGCGCAGGATGATGCCAGGCTGTTGTGCTGCTTATGGATGTTCGAACGCAAGAAATGAAAAAAAAAAACAGCAAGGGATAACATTTCACAGGTGAGAATGTGTTTTATGATATACATATATGCCACCTTCGACCTGCAATCTGAACTCCGGCGGCCGGCGTCTCTTCCCCTGGGCAGGGACACAGCTTTGCCTCGCTGCTGCGCCGGGTCCCCGCTGATCCAGATGGGACCGGCCAAAGACAGAGTGGTGATCAGGAGGATCTTCCACGTAGTCCAGGATGACCTGTACGTAGATTTCGGCAGGAAGTTCCACTGGCGGCCGGAGAGAAGCTTAAGCGGGGCAGGAGAGTCCGTCTGTGGCTGCAGGAACTGGAGCTCACTGCCCACCTCCTGGGAGCCACGCAGCTGGAGGCCCAGGCCGTACTGCTGGGCGCGCTGGAATGAAGGGAATCCCGGGAGAACCAGAACCAGGACGGAGCGGGGCAGACTGTCACAGCCTGCTGAAGTTTAAATCACAGGTTTTCTAAAGGGAGTCTGGCGGGACTCGGACTGTGCACGACGAAACATGACTTTAAGTCTTGTTAAATAAGGGTGAAGTTTCCGTTTGGACTCAGAGCTGTTAACTGATTATAATAAATATTCTTTGTATTACAGTTTTTTCAACAACTTTCCTAAACTCTTAACGCACCAACACACCTACAACACACAATTGACAAAACAGTTAATTTCATGCTCAAAATCACACATTGTAAACTAAACTCCAACACTAATTTCCAAAATACAATAATACACGAACACTAAGTCTACCAAAACACAGCAAACATGTCTCAAAATCAAATAATTCTTCCAAAACACTAACATCTGTTCTCTTCCAACAGGAACATGTAGTCAGTCATAGCCCAATGTCATAAAAACACTAATATCAGGTGGAATTACAGAAACTGCATTATTTTATATGTATTAGGTCTGCTCCTTATACAATAGATATTGTATATAAATATTGTATTGATCATAGATTATGCTTTGCACTGCAGTTTTGTTTGAAGCCTCTCTACATTTGTGTTTTGGTGGGTTTAGGAAATGCATGTATTTTGTTTCCTTTGCTGCAGAAATTCAATACAAAAAATGAATGACCCATCTCAGAGTAGCTTTATAGAATGTACGGTTGATGAAATGGGGGTGGTGATGGTACAATGGATATGACACATGCCTTTAGTGTGGGAGATTTGGGTTCAATTCCCACTGCGATACATCAACCAATGTGTCCCTGAGCGAGGCACGTAACCCCTAGTTGCTCCTGAGGCGTGTGACCTCTGACATATGTAACAATTGTAAGTCGCTTTGGATAAAAGAGTCAGGTAAATGACATGTAATCTAATGTAATGAAAAAAAGAAGACTGAGACAGAATTGTCCTGGTACTCGTCTTCCTCTCCTGCAGGAACTTTTCTTACTTTCTCTGTGTTCATCTTTACAGTATTGTTCCTTTTCCACACAAAATCAGCCCAAATAGGTCCTCCTTTACTGTATGTAGCTACTACAGTAACATATGGTCATGCGATTGAAAGAACATCAACACCTGAATGTGTTTCCTAGATGGGAATCAGCTGTGATTGATCTATCTATTTGCATAGCTTCAATCAGCTGTTTCTCAGTAGCAATGGAATAAAATGCACGGGATATATTTGTGTTTCAATTTGCAATATGAACAGCTGTTCACTGTGACTTTAGCCTATAAGTTAGGTTTAGAACATGATGTTATCTGTTCTGACATACAGTGTGAAAGGATTTGAAAATTGGTCAGTAAAAATCCATTGTTTTGGTCTTGATTGAGCTTGTGTGTAAAAGAAGTTGAAGCATTTTCAATTTGTGTTAACTGTATGCATTTTGTGTCAAAGCAACAAGAAATGTGTTAATTGTATAGCATACACAGGCGGATGTTGTGCTAACTGTGTTAAGAGTTTAGGAAAGTTGTTAAAAGTATTGAAAAAAATGGCATAGCAATCGTAAAAAACTGTAACACATTGATTAGTCTCTTTGTTTTGTTTGTTTACTGCACATGATGATAAAGCTACACTTTTAAATCACAAACAAAACTAACTTTAATATTTATATAAACGCTCTAAAGAAGGAGACAAATGATCCGATATTAGAGTTAGATGATGGGGACTCTATTGACGCATTTGTTCCAATGAACAGCAGTAGCCAAGGCGACATCTAGTCAGAGATACACTGAACTCTATTGATCTGCGCTCGATTGCTCTTCCTTCATCCTCCAACTACCTGGATGTCAGTCTCAGTAACTTGAAATTGAATTTTGAGAACTGAATGTGAAGATATATAGAGAGTTGAATTTTCAGTGTGGATCAAATTTTATTGGATTTCAGTTCCAAACGAATAAATTCAATTTCAAATTATACAATTCAGTTTTTCCAATCCAATGATTCAAATTAAACAATACAATTTCAAATTATGTGATTCAAATTCAGTTTCTGGTGGCACATATTTCAGCGCATATAGTTTGGGCTTCAGAGAGCTTTTACACAGTGGCCATCGTTAATGACAAATCGTGTTTTGCTATGAACGTGCACACACGTATTGCTTGTATCACAAACACAGTTGTTGCCGGTAACGTACTCGTATGAAAGTGTGCACGGACCGAAGCTTTGTGACTAGCATCTAATGACTAGCAAGCACTTTCTTACCGCTGCTGCCGTCCCGTCTCTTCCTTCAACACACGCTGCAGAAGCACCCGGCTCCCTCAACTTGAGGCACCAAGTTGTCCTGTGTCCTCTATTCATGCTCAGCGCCATTTTTTTCCTTTCTCAACTAAAGCTGTATCCATAGACATATGTCTATGGCTGTATCTACATGCTCCAAGTTTGACAAACTTTGCCTCCATTTTTTTAGCCGTGTTACCACGGAGACGGCCTCCGGGAGACCACACCGCACTCTTGCTTTTCAGCCCACCCTACTTTGCATTTGATTGGCTAGAACTTGTGTCATGTGGAAGTTCGATGATTGGTTAAACCCAGCGCATCAATAACAAATCCCATGTGGACTTTTTAATTTATTTATTTTTCTAAAATAGTCATAGGCTACCCCCAGAAATCCGGCACCAGGCCCTAGTACTTAAAGCCCTGCGTTAGTTAGAGTTGCATTCCTCTCATATGATTGGTAGGTGAAATCAATTGACTCAAAAATATTAAACCGCGTGCAAGTTCCCAAATATATATATGTATTTTATTTTCCTCACTGCCGCACGCCGGAGATCCGGCACAGTGCCGGAATACTTTTAAGACCTGGAATTGTTTCCTAGCCAAAATCATCATTGAAGACCCCCCAAACTCTACAGAGGGCGCACCATCCGCGTACAGATTAAGTGCTGGGAATGATTCCAGAAAAATCATATGAAAAAGAAAAAGCCAGTCCAATTACCCATGAGCAGAGACCAAAATTAGCTCTGATCTACATCCAGCATCTAAGGTAACAACAAATTTAACAACTGAGGAGGAGAACACAGCAGGCAAATGCAACAGACCGGCAAGGAACCTTAAGGAGACCAGCCAATAAATAATCCACGAAACAGCATTTTGGATGCTTTCACAACGCCCGTCCCCGCATAGGGACGTTGACGGATTAACTTCAGCTGCTTAGCTTTCATGAAGCGGGTTCTCCTCGGACACCGACTTGAGGTTGGCATCCCCACAATAGCCACATACAAAAAGATATTTACAGTTACACATTATACATTAAAGTTCAGCAACCAAAATGTCTGAACGTCAGAACATTGTGTGAAATTGGTCGTTATTACTGCGACTTACAAAGTGTCAGTTTAGTTCAATCATATTAAGTGACAAAAACGTTAGCTGATATGTTCAGTAGGTAGCTCAGAGATTATCAGCTATAACTTTACATCTGAAGCATTTAAAGACTTTATTTGTCCATTGTTTATTTCTAAAGAAACACAACAAGGCTCACAACAAAAGGCTCCATTGCCTTGTAGCTCACGTTATGGCTCCGTAGCAGACGTGTTTGTAAAAATAGGCTAATGATTGTGTCATAACCACACAACTTTCTGTCGCATAGTAGAGGAATTACCGTATAGTAAAGGAGAAGCTTGCAGGCAGTTCGACTTACATTAGCTGTTTAGTTTAATTTCTAATGTTAACTAGCATTTTAGTTAGCAATAATTAGCCTGTTCCTATGTTATCTCCTTACCTACGCTCTCCGTCTCTGCAAGATTCGGAATGAATTTGATTTCTCTTGGCACAGCTACCAGAAGACTTACAACTTTCAGACACGTTGCTCACGTCACATCTACGTCAGCAAGCTCAGTTTGCAGCTGCGCAGTAACGCTCAGCCATCACCGGAAAAGTGCTTCTAATAGACTTCACTGGTCTCCGTCCAGAGCGACGGGATCTGTTGGTCCATTTCTTTAACTGTCTATGTGAAGGAAGCACTAAATCTCAGTACTTAAGTAAAGTACAAATAACTAGAGACATATTTACTTAGTAAAAGTAAAAGTATCCTACTACAATGACAACCCTACTTAAGTAAAAGTACCTAATTTGAAATGTAGGCCCTACTTTAAGTAAAAGTTCTTGCATGACGATTTATTCTCTTAATGTCTACAATATATTTAAAAAAAAATAAACAGTATGAGATGAGGCATTTTAATTAGTTAGTTTTAGGTTAATGTAATCGTGCTTACCATCTGTGGCCCAGCTTACATTCTGACTTACAATCCTGTTTATCAGGGTGATCTGCATGAAGCTCGACTTTGCATTATTTCCCACGGGACAGTGAACGCTGCACACATTTATCTAGCGAGAACACACAGGCTTGGACGACAAGTACGTGGCTTCACAGCTGAGGAGGTCCGGGAGTGTTTGTAAGATAAATATACGGGTTGTATATTAACTCTACGTGAACAGATGCTTCACATATGACCAAGCAGAGTATCGGGAGCAGCAGTAGTACCGGGAGCGGTATGCTCCTGGCCAATGAATGCTATTGAAGGTCTTGGCATGGCGGTGCAGGAGATGCTGCTGAAGGCTTCCCTGTGGACTGCAAACGTGTACGACGTTTCGGCAGGGGAAAAACTGATCAGAAAATGTAACAAAAATGCAACGGAACGTTACAGAAATGTAGTGGAGTAGAAAGTAGAGATAAATGCTGCAAAATGTAACAAAGTAAAAGTCAAAAATATGCACTATTGATTGCACTTAAGGAAAGCACAGATACGAGACAAATAAGAAGTAGGCTACATTCCGCCACTGCGTGCCAGCTCGAGAGTTCTGTTTCTGAGCGTGCTTTTTTCCCGGACAAGTGGGGAGGAGGCACAGGCCGAATGTCAGCCGGTGGAATAACCAGAGAGTCGCAGAGGAGGACAACAAACCCTTGTGATAGGCGCCGAACAGAGGCCGGATGTTGTTAATGAACAAAGTTTCTATTAAGATGGGCATAGGCCAATCGTCAATGCAGGGAGGATTCGGGGTTTCAGTCGCCAACTGGGAGCTTTAACGAACAGAGACACATCCTTCCCCGGCATGGGTGAAGCTGCAATGGCCAGTATGTGTAATCAATGGTGCCGATTTTGCCAGGAACCATCACCGACAGCGGTGGAAGTAATGGCCATCAGCAGGGTGAGCTAGACCAGACGTTGGGTGCGAGAGAAAAGCACGAGTTTGATGTGCAAACAAGAACTGAGTAGCAAAAATGCAAGCAGCAAGCATTTGGAGCAAACTAAAGCAGCAGTTAGGAGCAAACTAGCAGGGAGCATTTTAAGAGCAAACTAAAAACAGCAAGCAGAAAGAACTAGCCTACCTGAATCAGCTTTAAGTAGGGCGCCTGTTGAGTGTAGCCATTTAACAGCGAGAGGAGTGACCAGCTGATGCGCTGATGCAGATCAGCTGATGCAGATCAGCTGGTGCGACGGTGTTGTTGGCCAATATCAGTTAGCAGCGTTTTGACTACCTGGCCTGCCAGAACTGACGCTGACACTCAATTTGTCCAATCATAGCTTAGAAACTGTAACTTTTTATCATACTTATAATACTAGGACTAACTGACCCTACACTGCCATACAAGAACAGCAGTGAGGATGTTGAGTTTTTGCCTCAGACATAGCTGTAGCTTTAGTCTTTTTGGTTTTCACAATTGTCACAGATCTACAGAGTAGGCTAACCATTTTGGTAACACTACAATACATCTGCGAAGGTTTTTTAGTTATACAGGGAAGAGGTTTTTATTTAATTATTACATGCTATTTACAGAAATAAGGTACTTTTAAAAACTAGACAGAGTTTAATGAATAACGGAATATAGCAGGTTAATTAACAAACATTATCATGTTTTTCCTTTGTGAAAGGTTTTTGACTTTCAAAGACAGTTTTCCACTGATTACCTTCTTACAGCACAAAAAGCATTGGTTAGCAAGACCAGTGTTTATTACTTTGGCTGTCTCTGTCACATACGCTGTGTTCACACAATGTCAAAAGCATGAGAAAAACAGGACAAATGGCCTGCTTCCATTGCAAAGCTAAGCTAATTATATCTTGGATCTATCTCTATAAACACAGAAATTAAACTAATATCAAACTTCTCATCAGAGTTCAGGTTTGGCTCAGAGTTTTTTTTAACCAATTAAACAGCAAACAGAGCAGCTTTGCACAGTGGTTGTTTTAAGGTAAGTAGATGGGCGTGTGATACATCATACCAAAGGAAAGATAGAGAGAAACAAAGGTCTAATGTATTGTTGGTGAGGCTGCTGCCTCTGAAAGGAGCAGTTTATCAGTTAAGATATATTACTGTAGTTGGAGAGGGATTGATCGCCAGAATCTAATTCAGACAAATAAGATAAATCACGATTGGATTGTTGCAGTCCTACTTTGAGATGCCCTGAAGGCAAAGTGTAGCTGTAACTCTCACAAAATGCCTACAATACACTAGAAGACTCTGAAAAGACTTTCAAAAGACTAAAGTCTGACACCATCTCACATCTAAAGACAATCTGTCATATTGTCACTGAGTTTTTAGTCACAGACTATAATATTTTGCAATGACTGAATCACAATTTGCAAGACTACAACTAGATTAGTTTTTAAAAAATTAACCAAGCTAGCTAACTACCGCTAGCATTAGCTGGTAACTTGAGGGAAAGTTTGACAATTTTCTGTTCTACCGCACATGCAGATGAACGGCGGCAGTACCTAGAGGTCCGCGTTTACATGACGGTTAAACGCCTCTTGGATGACTCGCTTTAGAAGGGTTGAAAATCGGCAACTTTCCCTCTTTAGCATTTAACTTAGCACAAAGCCATAGCAACCATACACAACACTGCTCTACCCTGCTTCCTGTTTGGTGCTGGAGGGAGTGCACCCATTGGTTGTTCACATGATTTAACTTCACTCCCAAGACTTTTACTACTATAATATCAAACACGTTTGATTTTGTCAGAACGTCATGATGGGAAAAAGACTGACTCGGACTGAAAACCTTACACCAAATGATTGAGACGACGGGAGTGCGCCCCCAACTCTAGCAAGACATGATTTAATTCTGATATTGTAAATTTGTCTGCTACAGTGGAATCGCTTTAAATGTAATTCCATGTCAGAGAAAAATTAACTCCTGAATCAACTCTTACCACCCTAAACCGAAAAATAGTTTTAACAAGTTAGAAGTGACAAGGGGGGGGGGGGGGGGGCATTTTAGGCCTTTATTTGACAGGACAGCTGAAGACATGAAAGGGGAGAGAGGGGGGGAATGACATGCAGCAAAGGGACGCAGGTCGGAGTCGAACTCGGGCCCGCTGCGTCGAGGAGTACACATCATCACATACCCTTCACCATACCTAGAGATTGGCATGGTTTTATGTCGGTTAGCCTAATAGCTTGTTTGATTTGCATTGACAGATGCTTTTATGGAAAGCACCCCATGCCAATCTCTAGGTATGGTGAAGGGTATGTGATGATGTGGGGCTATTTTAATTCCAAAGGCCAAGGGAACTTTATCAGGATGCATAGCAGTGTTTCCCCTAGGATTTTTTTTAGCCGTGGTGGCAGGTATGTCAACCCCCCCCCCCCCCCCCACACACACACACACACACACACACACACACACACGACACTCCAAGGCCGGACTTTCAAATAAAGAAAATTATCGTTCAAAATTTTCACTTTCTTACTGAATTAATGCTATTTTTTTACAGTACATTAGTGTGAGCAAACTCCTCAAAAACATGGAAAGTCCATAATGATAACTGGCTCTTTAACTAGAAAAAGATCTCAGACTAGGAGGCAGGTCACTGAGTGATTGTTAAAGTCTGTGATTAAGGAAACATGGTTGTGCAGGAAAATGCTTGCAGAAAGAAAGGCTGTTGTCAGGTAAAAATGTCACAGTCACAGAGGCTGAAGGGAAAATTGACGTGGAAAAGCCACTTTAATGATGAATGGACTGATAAGCAGGCTACCGTTCATACTGTATGCCTCATTTGCAATGAAATGATGCTGTTGCAAAATAATACAACTAGCATCATCATCAAGAATGAAGAACGGGAAGGTAACAATCACGTCATTCACGTGCATATTAAGTAGCCACATGTATCTGTTTTGGTCTTATAATACATCCATAGATTTACCGCTCCAGGAGAGAGGACGGTTCGCTCAGCCAGCAGTTCAGTTTATAAGAATTTGTCCAAATTTCTAGATTCCCGCTAAACTAAGCTAAGACTACAACCGACAGCTTTATTGGTTTGATCTTGTTGGTAAAAATGAGCAGAGTAGAGTTGTGTTTGGTAAAACAGCGCGGTGGACGAGAGCAGACAGAGCAGATTAAAATATCTCTTCCTACATGTTTACGTCGGTCTATACAGGTGAGTGCATTGATAAGTATTGACTTTTTACTCATGAAGGTTTTATCGTAACCTACTTACAGTAACGACACTAGCGTGAGTTCATCTGCCCCCCCAGCGGCCGTTGGTAATCCTCGGTATCGTTCCCAGTCAGGTGCTGCGCATGTTTTAGATGCATGTTTTCACACAACTCGGCTGCGTGTGTGTGGCGCGCAGGCAAGAATCCCGGCATGTGAATAGAGACGGGGGGGGCTGGGTTTGTGCTCTACCTGTGAAGCGCGTGTCCGCGCTATTCTCCAACAATCAACATTGACACCGTGGCGGCAGAAATTTAACTGTGGCGGTGCGCCACTTGCAAATCAACGTAGGGGAAACACTGCATAGTATGCTGGATCCATGAAATAACTGGCCTTTAAAAATAAAAATCTGCCTGCCTCTATGGGAATTTAACATAGGGGTGTACTCACTTTTGCTGCCAGCGGTTTAGACATTAATGGCTGTGTGTTGAGTTAGTTTGAGGGGACAGCACATTTACACTGTTATACAAGCTGTACATTTAATACTTTACATTGTAGCAAAGTGTAATTTCTTCAGTGTTGTCCCTTTAAAAGATATAATGAACTATTTACTAAAATGTTCGGGGTGTACTCACTTTTGTGAGATACAGTATATGGGCACCCGCTCTACCAACTGAGATATCCAGACGCCCTACTGTGTTTAATTTTGAGGATATTTGTAGAGTACAAGTAGCCTACAGATATGCAAGCACAGACACACACATATACTTTCTCTCTTCCTCTGACAGATCCCAGCACACATCTACCCTCTTTGCTGTCACATACTGTACACACACATCATTTCTTCACAGCCATTTATTCAATGCATTTTGTGACAGCAAAGCGAGAGAGGCAGTCATGAACACACTCATATGCAGCTTTATAAAATTAGCAGCAACCTTTACCACTGCAGGCCGGGACTCCCTTGATGACTCTGCGTCTGTGTGTCTGTGTGTGTGTGTGTGTGTGTGTGTGTGTGTGTGTGTGTGTGTGTGTGTGTGTGTGTGTGTGTGTGTGTGTGTGTGTGTGTGTGTGTGTGTGTGTGTTGGCCTGTATCCAGGGCTAAAACACTCCAGTGGTCTAGCTCTGACAGCTAGAGGAGGATGGCTGCTTACCTGCTGCTGTGGGAGTTGCAGCTGATGGAGGGGAGGGGGTGGGGGCTGCCTGCATCTGGCCATTGTATGTGTATCTAAGTGTGTATTCGTGTGTGTGTGTGTGTGTGTGTGTGTGTTTGTGCGTTTGAGAGTGTGTCTAACAGCACGAGCCAGAACAAAGCCAGAAAAAGTAAGAGATGGCATCATGTGCAGCGGTGCAGTTTTTGGTGTGTATAGGTCTGAGTTTGTGCATGTGTTCCTGCTGTGTGTGTGTGTGTGTGTGTGTGTGTGTGTGTGTGTGTGTGTGTGTGTGTGTGTGTGTGTGTGTGTGTGTGTGTGTGTGTGTGTGTGTGTGTGTGTGTGTTTGTGCGTGTCTGTTCAAGTCACAGGTGGTGCAGAGACAGCAGAAACACAGCGAGGACACTGACAGACAACCAACTGCTTTCACAATAATAAAACCTCCTGAGAATATGTCTGTTCTGCTGCTAGCATGCTGCTGCTTACATCTGAAAACCTCCAAAACCCAGCTGAACTTTTTCCCACATTGTTTTTTGGCTTAAAAACAATGTACAAAGCATATGGTCATCTGGATGTTGACTAAGTTTCATGGCTCTATGTCACAGGATACATGTATTTTGTTGTTATGTTTGTTATGTTTGTTTGTTTCAGGAAATTAAAGAAGGCAATAGAGTGCAATTAAGGAGAACAGAGAAGAGTGAAACACAGTAGAGCAGCACAATATTCGGTATATAAATAATTTAAGATATTATATAGGTACAGTATGTTCATCTCCAGTGACACAGTTGCTACCTTGTATATTGTGCTTGAGAGTATGTCTGAACAGAACCAATTAGAGCAGAGTTTCTAAACTTTGGGGTCAGGACTCCATGGAGTCACTTGATATGTAAATGTAGAATGACAGAACAAAATTAAGATTGATATATTGTTAGATAGATAGGGACGTGGAACCTCACCTCTCTGTGGGGGAAGGAGACGGATCTTGTGCAGGAGGTGGAGCACTACCATTTAGATCTGGTTGGGCTTACCTCTACGCACAGTCTCTGTACTGGAACCGTACTCCTGGATAGGGGTTGGACTTTTTTCTTCTCTGGAGTTGCCCAGGGTGTGGGGATACTCACAAGCGCCCGGCTGAGCGCAGCTACGTTGGAGTTTACCTCGGTGGACAAGAGGGTCCCCTCCCTACGCATATGCACCAAACATCAGGTCGGAGTATTCAGCCTTTTTGGAGACCCTGAATGGAGTCCTGCCAGTGTTGTGCGTGAACGAGTTCAAAAGAACGCGTTCATTGAACACGCTCATTTTTTCGTGAACGTTGAACTGAACGCAACACATTTTTTAATAAAGAACTTGAACGTGAATTAGTTCACATTATGTGTCATGAACGGCAGACATCACTGTAAATGAACGTTGGAATTTGTTTTCCATTGAAAACTGAGTGACATCTGTTTTCTCTTTTGAAACGCAACGAGAGAAAGTTCCTCCCTCCTGTATTCTCGCTGGTGCCGCTTAAATCATGTATCACCAGACAGAAATGGTTTTGACATTGTGTGCGCAATGCATTGCGAGCAACGTAGTGTCCGGCTGAGAATAGTTGAATAGCATACTGGCTTCCGCACAACGTTACCCGTGATGAATTGCAGCAGAGCGGGGTAGACATAGCAACGCCGCGTAGCAGGCAACGACGAGAGCGCGGAGGGCTAGAGGTGCGAGAGAGAGAGAGAGACAGACCAAAGACGAGAGTGAGAGAAAGCGCTGCAATTTTAAAGAAAATGGCTAGTGGAAGTGATGGCACGGAGACGGACACCGATTCTCCTTATGAAAATTTAAAACAATTTTACACTCTTGCAAACCAACTGGTCTACCTTGTCTGTACTGCTGCAAGTTTCATCACCTGGTAAGAAACCCACAATTGCAGTGTCATGAGCAAATGTCTACAATGAGCAGCTTCAAAGAACGTATAGTGATTTCTAGCTCGTAGTGTGAAAAGTATTTATTTGAATATCTCACGAAAAAAGTAAAATGAACTGAACTTTGAACTAGTTCAGAATTAAAATTGTGAACTTTGAACGTGAACTGTTCACTTTGAGCATGTATGAACTGAACTTGAACTAGTTCAGAAAAGCTGTGAACTGGCACAACACTGAGTCCTGCATGGGGCTCCAGTAAGGGACACCATAGTTCTGATAGGAGACTTCAATGCCCACATGGGCAATGATGGAGACACATGGAGAGGTGTGACTGGGAGGTATAGCCTCCCTGATCTAAACCCGAGTGGTTGTTTGTTGTTGGACTTCTGTGCTAGTCATGAATTGTCTATAACAAACACCATGTTTGAACATAGGGATGCTCACAAATGGTGATCGATGTTTGATTTTTTGTAATCGTCTCTGATCTGTGACCACATGTTTTGGACACTCCGGTGAAGAGAGGGTTGGAGCTGTCAACCGATCACCATCTGGTGGTGAGCTGGGTCAGGGGTTGGACAGACCTGGTAGGGCCAAACGGCTAGTACAGGTGAACTAGGAACGTCTGGAGGAGCCCCCTGCCCGACAGACTTTCAACTCACATCTCCGGCGGAGCTTTTCGGGCATCCCTGTGGAGGTTGGGGGCATTGAACTGGGATGGGATGATGTTGACCTCAACTGAGAAGGGAATTGGACAGAGAACTCCATAGAACTCCTGAATCCAACTAACACACCCTCTATGGTAGAGGCAGAGATAGAGGATGATGGGGGATTGTCGTCAATTTCCCTGGTGTAAGTCACTGAGGTAGTCAAACAACTCCACAGCGGCAAAGCGCCGGGGATCAATGAGATCCATCCAGAAATGCTGAAATCTCTGGGTGTGTAGAGGCTGTCTTGGATGACACGCCTCTTCAACATTACGTGGAGGTTTGGGACAAGGGGTGGCAGCCTGGGGTGGTGGTACCCCTGTTCAAAAAGTGGGACCAGAGAGTGTCTGCTAATTACAGGGGTATCCCACTTCTCAGCCTCCCTTGGTAAAGTTTTCTCCAAGGTGCTGGAAGATAGGTTTGGCCGAGAGTTGAACCTCAGATTGGAGAGGAACAATGCGGATTCCGTCCTGGTCGTGGAACAACAGCCCAGCTCTTCACTCTTACAAGGATCCTGGAGGGGGCCTGGCAGTATGCCCATCCGGTCTACATGTATTTTGCGGATCTGGAGAAGGCGTAGGACCAGGTCCCCCGGGAGATACTGTGGGAGGTGCTGCGGGAGTATGCGGTCCCTTCTCAGGGCCATCCAATGCCTGTATGCCCAGAGAGCTGTGCCCCAATTCTCGGCAGTAAGTTGGACAAGTTTTGGGTAAGGTTTGACCTCCGCCAGGGCTGCGCTTTGTCACCAATCCTGTTTGTGACAGAATATCGACGCTTAGTTGTGGTGGGGAGGGGTTGCAGTTCGGTGGGCTGGGGATCTCATCGCTGCTTTTTGCAGATGATGTGGTCCTGATGTCAACATCAGTCTGTGACCTTCAGCACTAGCTGGAAAGCTTGTGAAGCGACTGGGATGAGGATCAGCACCTCTAAATCTGAGGTCATGGTTCTCAGCAGGAAACCGATGGAGTGCCTACTCCAGATAGGGAACAAGTCCTTACCCCAAGCGAAGGAGTTAAAAGTACCTTGGGGTCTTGTTCGCAAGACAAGACAATGGAGCGGGAGATTGGCACGGAGAATTGGCACAGAAGGGGTGGTATTACATTCACTTTATCGCACCATTCTGGCGAAAAGAGAACTGAGCCAGAAGGCAAAGCTCTCAATCTATCAGTCAATTTTTCGTTTCATTTAAAGGGGTGATAGAATGCAAAACATCATAGTTGAATTCCGACAGTTCGGTGGGTAAAATAGACATACATAGTACCTCAAAGTCCCATTGACACCTCTTTCCTTTGCAAATCTCACAATTTGAAACTGCTGCTGAAAACGGGCAAATCTCAACAAACCTCATAGCTTCAACTCGGTGGCTGTCCCTTATTTGGCTCTAGTTTCTACCTTTGTCACGCCCCAAACTTTACATACACCACCGACCTGAGATCAGTCTTCTTAATCTAGGTCACACAGATCTCAGAAATTGTATACATTGTTCGTCTGCTATTTACAGTTTGCCCATTGCTTACACACTAAAAATAAATGCTTAGACCAACGCCTCAATACCTAAACTCCTCGTAGCATACCTTAAACACAGTGTAACCATAGATTAAACACATTGTCAACTTTGCACTTTGTTTGCAATTCTATAACACACTTATTGCGAAACACTACACACATTTAGACATTTAATTGGTCAAAAACAAAATCTGTTGTCATTGGGAAAACACTCAAAATTCAAAATGCATCTGACAATTGTAGACACTTACATACACACCTGAAAACACATGCATAGAAAACAAAACATCACACAATTGATCTGAGCCTTAGCACTACAGTTAGGCCTCAGGTAAGCCATTTTGAGAACTTTGCAAGCATGGAGGCAATGAGAGTCAGAGTAATAGGAGGACAAAGAGAGAGGAGTCAGATGTGGAAGAGACATCGCCTGTGATGTTGACGAGGTCTTGTGGCCAGATCCAAACAGAAGGCGGCAAACAAATGGTGCTTGTGTGTATGGTTTTGTTGCAAGAATTTCATTTTTAGAAAGGAGTGTAAAGTTTTGATTGCAGTGTTTCATTTTGGCACATATGTGAGTTGTTAATCTCCAAGTGCTATGTCTGATTGGCTTGTGTGTAGAGTTTTGACATAATGAGCCAAAATCTTGAAAAAAGTGTGTAAGCAATAGGCAAAAACTGTAATCACTAAATTCACTTCTGACCTCCAATTTATACCGTGTGCATAACGTCTGCGGAACAGCTCCGCTGCGTGTCTGCTCCGTGGTAATACACACCAGGTCCGGACATGACTGACAGCTGTAGTCACGAGGACCCACTAGATCTCGCGGATTCACGTAGAATAGAAACACAAAACCAACAACAGTTTGTTTCCATCCAGAGGAGTAAAGGGGAAACAACTCTGTGCTGTGTTTTCAAGGTGTAGTGAAGGGAAATATGATCCGCCGTGAGCACGTGTATTTTATTTTGAAAATTAACCGGATGTTTTATTTTGTTTCTGTGCTCGACTTCCTGTCCCGCACTATCTGCTGTGTGCTGAATTGCTGCGGAGCTCTCCGGCGTCCGGCAAAAATAGAAGCTCTGCGTATCTGATCCGGAGGGCTGCGGACCGGCGCAGCTGTGCCGGAGTCGGGACGCAGTCGTTACGCAGTCAGTGAAAATACACACAGACGTTACGCAACCGGTATAAATCAGCAGTGACTGGGGATTTACACAGGCTGCATAACGGCTCGGCTCTAGTCACGAGGTAGTCACGAGGACCCTAGATCTCGCGAATTCACGCAGAATAGAACCACAAAACCACAGTTTGTTTCTATTCCGAGGAGTAGAGAGGAAACAACTCCGTGCCGTGTTTTCAAGGTGTAGTGAAGAGAAATATGATCCTTCGTGAGCACGGTGTATTTTATTTTGAAAGTTAACCGGATGTTTTATTTTGTTTCTGTGCTCGACTTCCTGTCCCGCACTATCTGCCGTGTGCTGAATTGCTGCGGAGCTCTCCGGCGTCCGGCAAAAATAGAAGCTCTGTGTATCTGATGCGCAGGGCTGCGACCGCCGGAGCTGTGCCGGAGTCGGAACGCAGACGTTATGCAGACGTTATGCAGCTGGTGGAAATACACACGTTGACTTTAATGGAAACCGATTGACTCCGCCGACGTTCCGGAGCCGTTCCGCAGCGGTTACGCAGCCTGTGTAAATCCCCAGTGAGACTGCAGCCGCTGCTCGCACCCGGGCATGTCTGAGCATGTCTGTACTTTTGGAAGTCTATCAGTGTTAACAGACAGTGTGTCTGTGTGTGTGTCACACCCGTCGCTATGGGCGGGCCATAGGGGGACGGGCCCGCCCCCCAAAATGCTTGTGCCCCCCCACTTGAGGCACAGATCTCTTAAAAAATTACTTTGATTTTATATTATCATAGTTGCTAATTTTGTGTTGAATTAATGTTGCATTCTTTATCATTAAAACATTAAAAATATAAAGAAACAATGGTGTGATTTTGTTTGATTGATGGGAATCTACACTGCAACAGCCTATCACGGCCTTACTAAAAAGAAAGTTAGGCTACGTACGTGACGTAGCCTACGTCAGTGTAGCCACTCAACAGTTACCACAAATTTTTGAAAGCTGGATGAGTTTTCGCCGGCTTATTTGCTTCAGTTCGTCATGGATATCCATAAGTGGTTGAAAAGCCCACCAGCAGTCTCCTCTGCCAAATTGGATACGACACCAACGCCTCCTGATGTTGTAGCCTAGTTGGAGAAGGAGACCCTGGATGACAGTCTGAGCCTGATGCTAGTAGCTCCGTGGAGCCCGACCCTGTGCCTCGCAGGACCTGCAGGTCAAGTGCAACCGCGACTGGGACAGCATTTGGGCCACAACCACAACTGCCTGTTGAATCAGTGGGTGTGAGTGACCTCGGTACGGACAAACCCAAACAGGTTGTGTTGAGGAAATATCCAGTCAAAATGTTTGGTTAAAAGGCATTTTGTTATGCCTGCAGGAAATTCAGATCTTAAGGGAGTTAATGATTGGAAACAATAGAAACAGGCAAGGGCTTAATAAGCTGTACTGACAGGAGGGACTGGAGAGAGCGCTGCCTCCACTCAAAGTACCGGTAGGTTCAAAGTGTGTGTGTGTGTGTGTGTGTGTGTGTGTGTGTGTGTGTGTGTGTGTGTGTGTGTGTGTGTGTGTGTGTGTGTGTGTGTGTGTGTGTGTGTGTGTCATGGCAATGCATGTATCCCTCTGTTGACTGCTTTAAAATGCAATGTTTGAGAGATGCTTCTGGTGTTACATCTAATACGTTGTATAGTCAAGTGTTTTATGGATATTCATAACATTGCTATATTGGCTATAGGCTGCCTGGTCATATTGCTGTTGGTTATGTTTAACGTGATGATTACGTGCTGTGCGAATAGAGTATGCGATTATATGCAAATTCATTATTATAAATATATGTAGGCCTACTGTAAGCTAATAATAATTGTGCCCTCCCATGCATTTCATATGCCCCCCTTAAGACTGAGGTCTGGCGACGGGTCTGGTGTGTGTGTGTGTGTGTGTGTGTGTGTGTGTGTGTGTGTGTGTGTGTGTGTGTGTGTGTGTGTGTGCAACCAATCAGCGTGCAGCTCATCTAAATATTCATGAGCATATCGTATATGTCGTTCATTCTAAAGCCAATTCACAGTGTGGCTTTGGGGAGAATAGAAGAGCATCCGAGCCATTTTCAGCCCAACCAATGTTACATACCCTATTAGGAGACCTTAAGGAACAGTGTGAAATACCCTATATAATCATTCTATCACCCCTTTAAAAAATATACTGTACCCAAGTTTCACTGTCATCCTTAATATCAGAACTGGAAATAACTCAACATGAATATAAAACATGTCTGAAACATCAGTTATGGTATGGGTATTTTTTCACAAATCTCAAAAAGCATCGTGACTATTCTGTCCAAGGTTGATGTATTTAGAGGTAAAAAAAAACAACCTCTTATCTCTGGCGAATTGCGTGAATTGAAAAGAAGGAAAGACATGAAAAGAATTCAGCTATTCCCGAAGAAGAGTTTGACAAAGCTTTTATATTAAAATCATCACGCATGAGCTGCTGTGGCCTTCATCAGGGTTACCGTGTTGACGTGCTTCAAGAAGGCTTCCTTCACCCTGTTAAGGGGAAGAAAAACTTTCTATTTTCCACCCACAAAAGACTTGATCTTTATTTCGCAGTTGTGGTATCTCAGCAGTAGAGGTTTAAGCAGTAAGTGACTATTTTTAAATGTTCAATGTTAAATAACCTATTTCGTGTAGAATTTGGGAGCATCAGAGGATTTTACAAAGCTATAATCATGCGTTTTTATATGTGGCAGTTTGTTTTGTAGAAATAAAAAAGAAAAGAATTGAAACTCATCATTCTTGCCCCTCAAAATAAATTCTAAATCTACATCTACAACCAGAAATAAATGCACAACTTGGGAATATTATGCTTTCTTTGTTTGGCAACAGTTTAAATCCTAACTGCTGCATCCTAAATGAGCTGAAAGTGACATTAAAGTGAGGAAAGAATAGGAGTAGACGCTGAAGTGAGATGCAATGCAAGCATGAATGGCCTTATCTAAATCTGTAGAGGATAAAAATATAAAAGCAAATAGAAAGGCTGCTTGTGAGAGAGAATTTTCTCTCTCACAAGATTTATCGGTAGACTCCAGCTTTTGTTTGTGCAACTGCAACCAAGGAAACAAATGCCACATTTATTACTGTTTATACTTTACAAATTCTTTGGGTAAAAGATCTAAATGAGGAGTTTTCTCAGTTATGCTATTATTACATCCTGTCATTTAGGACAGACCTCTCTTCAGACTGTCCATTTTAATGTTGTTTTTTTTTACTTTTGTTTTTATTGCATAGCTTGTGTATTGTGATACAATTCATTATTTTTCTACGACATTTTTCAGTTGACAAACTATCTTTGGTATCTTTGATTATTATTGATCCACACTCAAAGTGTCACTAACACTGACACTGCATGTTTAATTTGGATTTTCTATTGAGTCCAGCTCATTCACACTGTTTTGTTTGTTATCAGAAGAGCTCACTGACCCTACTGAGGAAGGGCGCCTTATCTCTTCTGCATAGTATCGAGTTTCTTAAAATCTCAAGCTGACTTGACGAAGTTTGGGCTTTAGTACATGACAGGCCCTTCTTAACTATGTGGTTATTAGGGACTGGCATTGCCAGACCTTCCTCCACAGTGCTGCGGAGGAGGGTCTTGCTAGTCCACACAGCATTCCGGGATGGTAGAAAAAAGTGCTCTGGTTTATTGGCATTTCTTTAAACCAATCACAATCATCTTGGGCTGCGCTGAGCACAAAGCAACAGCGGTGTTGCAAAATAGATTCGGGAAGGAACTTGTTTTAGTCTTGCAACAGAAAACTCAGATTGGGCAGATAGTCTAGCTAGCTGTCTGACTTTACCCTGCAGAAATGTGAGTTAACCATAGTCTTCATAAATCCAGTTTAAAGTGACAACACAAAGAAAGTGGAAGGAACGGGACATCCGGCCAAAATGAAAGACATCTGGCGGAATTTCCGGCGGCACCAGAGCAATCCCGGAAGTGGAACATTGTGGATGTAGACTACTAGGGACTAAACTTCCCTAACCTTAACTAAGTAATCATTTAAACACAAACGTGGATCTTTCCCTAAAACGTATCAGGTCGTTTCACCCTCGTTACAAAATACTAACCAAACAAAAAATTATTCATTTTTAATTACTTAAATCTTTAATGTATTTATTTATTCAGTTAGCCATTCATTTATACTAGTTGTAATTTTACCTTCCCAAAAATGTCCCACACACTAAGGAATATAGTTCTGGGTTATGTTGTTATTTTTATGATGTTGAAAAAAAAAAAACTAATCCATCTATAATATACCCACAATGTGGAAGCTCGCAACTGTACAAGTTACTAAAACCCACACATTCACAGGGAAAAGAAAGAAAGAAAGAAAGAAAGAAAGAAAGAAAGAAAGAAAGAAAGAAAGAAAGAAAGAAAGAAAGAAATATAAACATGACCTCTGTCTCCTCAATGTTATCGTGCTGGGAAAAGAAGAGCTTTGCTGCATTTATTTAGGTTCACACTGCCATGAATCACAGTTTTAGGAGTTGGAGGATTTCTCGCAGTAAGGACACCTGTATGACACCTGTAATTATAAATGCTATTAAATCAACATTAACTTGGAAAATCAGAAAAAGAGATTTAGCTACATTGATACAGATCCACATATTTGACCCAAATTCTGCATTCATTTCAGAGAAAAATCTATTTTATACAGCCTTACTGGAAACACCACAATCAGAAGGACCACAGTGACCCAGGGACTAAGCTAAACGAAAACCAGTCAGCAGCATTGTATCATCCTCCTAGGGATAGGACAGAAAGTTTACTTTTATTGATGCAGTATACATCATTTTCTGGGGTTTTACTGACTCAGTATATGACGTAAAGTTCGAGGAAACAACTGATTTTAGTCACACTTCTATCACAAAATGTGAGTTCACAACCTGGCAACCCAAGCCTTCTTCTTAGTTATATAATAACATACATTTTAACGGCTCATTGATAATATTCAACATGATTTTAACATTAATAAACTATTATTATTACTACTAATATCCTATAAACTCTTTATAACTTTGCCTTGATGTAAAGGGATACATATTTTGCATCTGCAACTCCCCTGTTCTTCTTAAAGCTGCAGCAAAAGCTTACTGTTTAATTCTATTATGCCTAATTATTCTGTATCTTTAGCCCCAAATATTTCCTTTTCACCTCACCTCCTCTTGAGCCACAGTGAATGATTGCAACTGCATAAAGCCTATTGTGAATATGAGGAATAAAAGCAGTGCTGCACTCTTGGGGGAGCTCTGACAATGGAGCAGCCTTGGCCTAGATGCAAATCATAGCCTCCTATACAGACTACACTGTAGCATGTATGTGTGTGTACACGTTTGAGTGTGCACGTGCATGCGGATCTTCAGAGGGGAGCGCCATGCTACCTCCTCATTAGGTGGCTCTGATAGAAGCGCTAAAACCATGTTCCTGATTGGAGAGAGGGAGGGAGGGAGGGAGGGAAGGAGTTGAAAAGAAAAACAGTGGAAGGATGGAGGAGGGTGAAAGAAGACGAGAGAGGGAGGGAAAGAGAGTAAACAAAGAGGAAGAAAAAGAGAGGGAAACATAAAGGGGTGGAGAAAATGAGTGAAAAGTAAGAGAAAGAAGAAGTGAGGCGAGGACACAGACAGTGTAGATTGGGGAGAAGCGTGTATGTGGACATGTGGACTGTGTGTGTGTGTGTGTGTGTGTGCGCGTGTGTGAGATAGAGAGAGAGAGAGAGAGAGAGAGAGAGAGGGGGGGGGGGCTCTTATGTCCCTGCATTAGGCAACACTCACACAAAGGTGGCTGGGTTGCAGGATTAGTAGTTTAATTGGTACCTCAAGGAATAGAAGAGATTTAACAACAGTGAAGTGGTAACACTGGTGGGCTGCAGGGCCATGGTGACACACACACACACACACACACACACACACACACACAAGTTGTTATTCCACTTGTAAGAAACATCTCTCAAACCATTCCGTTACCCTCATTTTAATCACGGTTAAGCCCAAACTTTTGAAAACAAGAATCCTTTTGCATTAATTCACACGATACACACATGCACACATCATTGTCATATGGATGAAATGATGCAGAGAAAAAGTGCTTGTCAGATTGGTCGAACAGCTTTGTAGAACCCTTAGCCCATCTTTGCATTCTGACGAGGTTGGACAACACATCATAGGAACTAGCTCTTTTCAAGCATAACCTAACCATTAGGTGCAGTGGTGTTTTGAGCTAAATGCTAATTTCCACATGCTACATTACATTACATGTCATTTAGCTGACGCTTTTATCCAAAGCAACTTACAATTGCTACATATGTATCAGAGGTCACACGCCTCTGGAGCAACTAGGGGTTAAGTGTCTTGCTCAGGGACACATTGGTTGATGGATCATGGTGGGAATCGAACCCAGGTCTCCCACACCAAAGGCATGTGTTCTAACCACTGTGCCATCACCACCCCCTGCTAACATGGTGCCTCTATATCAGACGGCAGCACAGCCCCCCACGGACAGACCCAGATTCTGCTGCCGCCCTCGACCTGCACTCAGAGCTCCGGGAGTCCTGAAAGTGGAGTAAAGCTTAAACCAAGATATCAATGAGATGACTGCAAGAGAGCCCCGCAGAAGGATATATTTAGGACTTCATCAGGTTTTCCTTAAGGACTATAATGGCACGCTTGTAGAACTCAATGAAAATGTGTCTTAAACCAGTGTTCCCCAACCACCGGTCATTTGGTACCGGGCCGAACAGAAAAAAATAAATAACATTATTTCTGTTTAATTGATTATCAGAGTCTGAAAGATGTTTTATTTTGAAAAATGACCGGATTCTCTCTCTTCTCTCGCACTTCTCTTCCTCGTGATACATGTCACGTGATATTTACCCATATGAAGCCCACAAACCTGCGTGACGAGTAAACAAAATTTTTTGCTCAGGGGAAAAAGCCCACGGAGGACGAGATAGAATAGGAGCAACAGATGATTATCATGTGCCAAGCCCACTTTGCATAATATGTGGCTAGCTAATGAGGCAATGAAGCCTTCAAAACTTATTCGGCACATGGAGATCAAGCACCCCGATCTTCGGCCGTGACAGCAATCAAAACAAAATGACAGAATAAACTGGACATAAGAAACGCACTTCGGGTGTCACTGTCTCCCGTTACCCCCAGATGGGACCGTTTGGTTGCAGAGAAACAAGCACAGGGCTCCCACGGATACATCGTTATGGTAAATTGTGTTTTTCATGCATTTTATATTTGTTTTCATATTATATATATTATTAGATATTTGTTTTCATGGTGGTCATATCATTTTATTTTGTCGTGTTTATCCACCACACCTTGAAGACCGGTCTGTGAAAATATGTCTTACATGATACCGGTCCGTGGTGCAAAAAAGTTGGGAGCCGCTTTCTTAAACAAAAGTCAGTAAGCGGTGAAATATAGAGTATGTATGCCATCGTTTGCAAAACCTTCATTCAAAATGCAATAAGAAAAGAGTGCTGCTCACAATTCCTGTTATAAAATAAGTACTTCACCTGTCAGCTCTGCAGTACAACAACTATATTTATTACAACTATTTGACCCCTTTGGTTGATCTCTACTGTTCCCAGTATTTGTTTACAGTCTGCTGTGATGATTCTGTGTACTTCAGGAGTTCAATATAATTTTGGCACTGTACAAATTTCACTCAACAGAAACATTGCTCTCAGATAAGTGATCATATTCTAAGGACCCTTCACAAATTAATGGCTCCCTTCCCTGGTCGAGAGGATACGACTTCTCTGGAAGATGGATGACAGAGGTATGTATAAATAGAGTGGTGAGCGGAGATGACAGAAGGATAGGGAGGGATGATGGATGGATACAGGATATAGAGAAATAGAGTGGTGAGAGAAAGAAAAGGGGGGGAAAGACAGAAGGGAAGTGAGAGATGTTTTGCATCTTTAATCAGCGTCATCAGGCCTCCAGCCCAAACAATGAGAGGCTAAAAAGAGAGCTGCAGAGTGAATATATAGGCTGGGAGAAGAGAAGAGGCAGCGCTGCTCAAGAGTAAATGTTCAAAGTTCAAATCAAACAAAAATTGTCTGAGAAATCAGTATATCCTTGGTGTTTATTTTGACTTGGATAGCCTAAATTGTAATTACCAAAGTTTGACATTTTGTGGAAATATGTTTAATCGCTTTCTAGCCGAGAGTTAGATGGCAGGACTGATAGCTCTCATGTCTGTGTGTTAAATACAAAGCTACTGCCAGCACTGTTTGGTGAGTCGAAGACAAATTTCCACCCTGGTGGATAATAAATAAATATTCTACTCTGTTCTAATTTGAAAAGGTCTAATTTGAAAGGTTGTCTCCTCATCGCTGCACCCAGATCTGATGTTTTTAACCGCTTCAACTTTTCATCTCTTCAGTGGAAAGGAAGCTTGTGTGTCGCAGGTCACATGTTTTCAGGTACTCATGATTTCGCTAAGTCTGTATCCATTTCACTTGGTCGCATTTTGCTTTTTTCGATGCAACTTTTCCACCTCAGCTAAGTGTCAAAAATTTTAATTGATTTTTTTACTTTTTCTTGAAATTCTGAAAATGTGCACAAATACAGGATGACAATCCTTTAGCTCTGTGTATTTTAGTATTTTTAAACATCAGTACTTTATGAAGTATTTCTCATGTCACAGAAACCACTGAGAGTGAATCTTGTGTTTTAGATGTGATTACCATACTGTCAGTGTAATTTGTCAGTGTAGACTTTTTTGGTTCATAAAAAGTACCTGAATTCACAAATATGTAGGACATTACTACAGACATTCCCGTAATTGTATGTTTCAACATCTGTTGTATGTATTATCAGCTGGAGAGTGCAGTTCGTGCTTGACGTCGCTGTTTGCAGAACGTTATCGTTCAGCTGTGTGGATGCTCACATCGTTATAGTTATAGTTATCGTTCTTGGTGTGGACAACCCTTTACTCTGCACTTGCTTTTTGATTAATACAAATAAAGCAAAATGATCATCTTAAAATAGAAGACATACTGTACTTTCTCTCACATCACATACATTTTGAACAGGTAAGTAAGTGGTCTTGAAGAGGATTCTTTTTTTTTCTCTCTCTCGGATTTGACTGTCTCTAATTTGGACTCGGTCTTGACTTTGGCACGAACCTCTTTAGACTTGGTTTTGACTCGGTCTCGACTAGTCCTGGTCTTGGACTCAACAAAGGTGGACGTGACTACAGCACTGTTGTCACATTTCTGTCTAACTATCAAGAATGCTATGCAGCTGCAGCAGCGCAAACTGTGAATCATGATTGGACAACTCAAAAAGCTCCCTGGTATGTGATTGTCATGATTGGATGACTGGCTGTCTGTCAAACTCCTTGCTATGGCAACATGTAACATTAATGACCCTTGATGAAGCCTCATTAGTCGAACCAGACCACGACTATGGCTGTGTCTGTGCCACGCTTAATCACTTTTGGATTTCAAAATGCCAGGAAATAATTGAACTTCTGAATGCAACAGCGCTCAACAATAACTTTAACAGTAACTAACAGCCAGACTACAACCTTAAACTTTGTTTGTCATTTTGAAGACTCATTCTGATCAGTGTCCCAAGGTCTGATGTTAGCTATCATTAGCCTGATACTGTCTGTTTACTCACAACTAACGTTATCTTGCTAACTAATTTTAGCCCGATGCAAATATCAAAACTGAATTGGCTGGTCCACATGTTTATAAAGACCGGATACTACAGGTAAGAGTGCTCTCTTGCTGATCTTGGGTGTAAAAAAATGGTGACTTGATTTGGGACTTGACTTGCCTTAACTAAGGACTTGACTTGACTTGACTTGACATAACCTGTGACTTGACTTGCCCCCCAAAAATAACCCAAGACTTGCTTGAGATTTGGACCAAATGACTTGAGACTTATTGGGACTTGAGCGAAGATGACTTAAGGTCACAACATTGCAAATGCAAATTGCAAGTGCTTACTTTAGCACGCTAGACTAACTAGACAGCCTAGCTTCTTAGCTTCTACTTTCTGAGTAGAATACAAGCAGTTCCTCCCAAATGTTGTAAAGAGATAGATATTTTAAAATAGTTTACAAGGTACATAACCAACACTATGTGGACTTGTTGAAAAAGAGGAAAACGGTCTTGAATCAATGTCCGTATGCTTTACAGGGCTATGACATGCTCCAGTCTATAGCAACCACAGATGTTGGAGTCCTTGATGAGGAGGAAGGGAGTTCAACAGCAGGGTAAAGTCACTACAGAATCCTACTTTTGTTCCATTTTGAAGTGAGGAATGTAACGTCCCTCCTCCTTCTGGTGCTGCTGTTTACTCTTATCCAGCTAGCTAAGTTAGCATTAGCTCATTATAACAGTAGTAAAGCAGGGGTGGTAGCCTATAGTTTGCAAGACTTTTTCACTCGCCTTTTTTGGCCCATTAATTTTTCAATCTGTTGTCATGTATATATTCTGTGCTTTGTCCCATATCAGTTATTGTAAATATATTTGTGAGTGTGGTACTTTTTAATTTCATTTTAAAGTTATTTTACAGCACTTAGTCATCTTAAGCTGTGTTTAAATGTGGTGTATGAATGAACTTAGCTTGCACTTACTACAATGATGGTAATCATTTAATGAATAAGCTTCAAGTGTGTGTGTGTGTGTGTGTGTGTGTGTGTGTGTGTGTGTGTGTGTGTGTGTGTGTGTGTGTGTGTCTGCTCTTTGGGTTAGGCTACTTACCTTTACACAACTAGCAACTAAAACAACAAGTATGTATGTATTGAGTTGATGTAAATTAATGCTTTTTTGTTTTGTTTTTATCCGATTCATTGATTAATCGAAAAAATAATCAACAGATTAATCGATTATTAAAATAATTGGAAAAAAAAAAGATTCGAACTTCCGGGATCAATTACTCTACAGCGAAATGTTATTAAATCACAAATGATGCATCTTTCCTAATAATAATAATAATAATGCATTTTATTTGTATTGCACTTTACATTACAGCAATCTCAAAGTGCTACCGAGCATATAATAAGATCATCATCAATAAATAGTTTAAAAGAAAACCTAGTAAGGTTTACAAGAAGCTACAAACTCATTTTCATCAAAACAAGCCGTCCTCCAACCTGGAGAAATAACATTGGTCTCTAAAAGCAGCCGGCGGCGAGACGGCACAGCCTGGTCTCACAGAATTTCGTGAAATGATCACGAACTATTAACATTGCATTACGTGGTGGTGGCACGGAATGTGTGAAAATTCCGTGTGGCTACCACGGAAAACAATGCCAATGTAAAGTCAATGAGAACATGACATAGCATTAGGAGCAACAATGGTAGCAAGTAGTGTGAAAGCCCGAAAATCCGCATAAGAGGAGGTTGGTTGGTTGGATACAACACACAGGAAATTCACCCAGGAGACCGGGGATCATGTCCCGTTTACTGTTTTCCTAAATCCAACCATCCTGTTCTTCTTTTCTTCTTTTTTTTCCCCAAAAACATTTAAAGGGATACTTCACCGATTTAGCATTCAGCTTTGTATCAGTAGAAACCCGGTAGTATTTCTGAATGACCGTGCGTCCCTCACTCTTATCCCCCTGAGACAGGAGATATCTGCATTGGGGGGTCCGGAAAAAACCTTCCGATGACGTAAAATGACGATTTTTGCGTCATCGGAAGATTTTTTGGCCAGAGCAAAAGACTACAACCAGTAGTAGGACCTACTTCCGCATGTTTTAAACCCGCCCATCACCCGAAGCGAGGCAATCTCGGCCGAAAAAAAACGAAATGTCAGCCATCTTGAATCCTCGCTAAACAGGGCTCTGCTCTATCTTCTCAGCAGCAAACTTTTACAACAATTATGTGCATTCAAACTACCGCACGTGTACCACCGGGATACATCACTACAGATCAGAGAATATGCAGGAAACGTTATTACAGACGGAATAATCGGCCCACTACAAGAGCTTCGCCTGCCACGGAGAACAGCACGGAGACCGCGGGCTCGCTCCTACCCCGAGCCGGGGTAGGGGGCATTCACGTCGGATAGGTGGGAAGCTAAAGCTAGCCGGGGGAAAGGCACATCCAGAGCGAGCTAACGCTAGCCGGCCACCTGTCCCATCAATCCTGCTTGCAAGTGTCCGTTCATTTAACAACAAACTGGACTACATCCAACTTCAACGATGTTCCCAAAGCGAGTTCAGAGACTGTGTTTTTTGCTCAACAGTGAACCGGACTGTCCAGCTACCAGGCCTGCTAGCCCTCCGACAATCCGAGCTTGTTTTACTGTCTATGGCTCTCTCTCATGGGAGAACTTCTCAGCAGCAAACTTTTACAACAATTATGTGCATTCAAACTACCGCACGTGTACCACCGGGATACATCACTACAGATCAGAGAATATGCAGGAAACGTTATTACAGACGGAATAATCGGCCCACTACAAGAGCTTCGCCTGCCACGGAGAACAGTACGGAGACCGCGGGCTCGCTCCTACCCCGAGCCGGGGTAGGGGGCATTCACGTCGGATAGGTGGGAAGCTAAAGCTAGCCGGGGGAAAGGCACATCCAGAGCGAGCTAACGCTAGCCGGCCACCTGTCCCATCAATCCTGCTTGCAAGTGTCCGTTCATTTAACAACAAACTGGACTACATCCAACTTCAACAATGCTCCAAACGCAAATTCAGAGACTGTGTTTTTTTTGTTTCGTGGAAACATGGCTGAACAACAGTGAACCGGACTGTCCAGCTACCAGGCCTGCTAGCCTTCCGACGATCCGAGCTAGAGATGCTCTGTATGAAGGTGAGCTGTGTTAACACGGACTGGTGCAGAAATGGGGTGATTTGTATCCAACTAACTGCTAACCGCTGGAGTTTGTGACTGTTACATGGCGACCATTCGACATTCCACGCTAATTCACGGCTGTGTTTATACTCGGTGTTTACAGCCCACCAAGCCTAATGCTAGTATGCGTTAGCTGAACTTTACGGAACCTATAATGTCTGTGTGCACTAAAGGTAGCCTGTTTCGTATGTCGTTATATAATGTAGTTTATATATATATTTTAAATGTGTAACGCCACTTGAGCCACGATGAAACGTTGTTTTGTGTATATGGTTGAAATAACAATAAAACACATTGAGTTGAGTCGAATGCCTCGCTGTCTGTCTGTCAAGCGGTAGGCGTGGCTTGGGAGTGGACTCAAAGCAGCGAAGCGAAGTGCATTCTGGGATTTGGTGTCTTTCATCATTTTTTTTCACATTTCTGCTACATAAGTGACCCAATTTAAAGATATATTCAGCTTTCCAGCGGTGAAGTATCCCTTTAATATTTTAATAATTAAATAGAGTTGTGTCTCGAAACTGACCTCACATATAATTAGTAGTGCTGTCAGTTTAACGCATTATTAACGGCGTTAACGCAAACCCATTTTAACAACGACAATTATTTTATCGAATGATTAACGTTCTTTTGGATCTAGCTAGACCGGAAACAAAACAGACATGGCCGACAAAATTACAAATGGCCACGCCATGTGCCGCCCTACGATGCAGCTCGATTGGGGTTAGGCATTTCACCTCGAGTGGTTAAGGTTAGGATAGCGGATTGGTCAGGGGATAGGACCTGAACAAATGGGGTTACGTTACCTTGGACGCCTGGCCAATAGTAGTGATTGAAGGGTGGGTCTTGGCGTGAGTTACTATGACATTAATGCGATTAATCACGATTAAATATTTTAATTGTTTGACAGCACTAATAATTAGTCTTCTGCTGGTTATACTACATCACTTACTTTTCAAAAATAGGCATATTCCTAATTTTGGGGAATATCTTTTGCCAAAAACAAATGTAATATACGACCCCAAATCAGAAAAAGTTGGGACAGTATGGAAAACACAAATAAAAAAAGAAAGTAGTGATTTCTAAATGTACTTTGACTTGTATTTCATTGCAGACTATACAACAGCACATAATTTAATGTGTTCCTCATGATTTTGTTTTTTTTTAAAACAACAAAATTCCTATTTTGGTTCTTGCCAATTGGTTCCTGGCCAATAGTAGTGATTGAAGGGTGGGTCTTGGCGTTAGTTACTATGACATTAATGCGATTAATTTCAAAAAAAGTTGGAACAGTAAAGCATTTACCACTTTGTAATGTTGCCATTCCTTTTCACAACACTTAAAAGACATTTAGGGACTGAAGACACCAAGTGATGAAGTGTTTCAGGTGTAATTTTGTCCCATTCTTGCTGCAAACAAGTCTTAAGGTGGGCAATAGTACGGGGTCTTCGTTGTCGCATTTTGCGCTTCAAAATGCGCCACACATTCTCTATTGGAGACAGGTCGGGACTGCAGGCAGGCCAGTCAAGTACCCGTATCCTCTTCCTCCACAGCCAGGACTTTGTAATGTGTGCAGAATGTGGTTTTGCATTATCTTGTTGAAATATGCATGGACGTCCCTGGAAAAGATGTCTTCTTGAAGGCAGCATATTGTGCTCCAAAATCTCTATGTACTTTTCAGCATTAATGGTGCCATCACAGAAGTGCAAGTTACCTTTGCCAAGGGCACTGACACAACCCCATACCATGACAGACCCTGGCTTTTGGACTTGTTGCTGGTAACAGTCTGGATGATCCTTTTCTTCTTTGGTCCGGAGCACATGGCGTCCATTTCTCCCAAAAAATACTTGAAATACTGATTCATCTGACCAGAGTACACGTTTCCACTGTGTTATGGTCCATCCCAGATAACTCTGAGCCCAGAGAAGTCGACGGCGCTTCTGGACACTGTTAACATAGGGCTTCCTTTTGGCACAGTACAGTTTTAACTGGCATTTGTGGCTGTAACTACGTATTGTGGTACTTGACAAAGGTTTGCCAAGGTAGTCCTGAGCCCATGTGGTGATATCGCTTATAGATGAATGACGATTCTTGATGCAGTGCCACCTGAGGGCTCGGAGATCACGGTTGTTCAGCTTAGGCTTGCGCCCTTGTCCTTTACGCACTGAAAATCCTCCTCATTCCTTGAATCTTTTAATTATGTTATGCACTGTTGAAGGTGAAATAAGCAAATGTCTTCCTATCTTTCTTTGAGGAACATTGTTTTTAAACATTTCAATAATTTTCTCATGTAGTTGTTGGCAAACTGGCGATCCTCGGCCCATCTTTGCTCCTAAAGGACTAGACCTTTCTTAGATGCTGCTTTTGTACCAAATCATAATTACAATCACCTGTTGACATCACCTGTTTCAAATCACATCATGGTTTAACCAATTTACCTGATTACTAGCCCTAAATTGCTCTTGTCCCAACCTTTTTTGGAATGTGTTGCAGGTCTGAATGACAGGAAAGGATGTATATTTACAAATTAAATTAAGTTGACCAGACAAAACATGAAATATTTTGTGTTCACATTGTCTGCAATGAAATACAAGTCAAAGTACATTTAGAAATCACTACTTTATTTTTTTATTTGTGTTTTTCATACTGTCCTAACTTTTTCTGATTTGGGGTTGTATGTCATAATTACAGAGAGTCATGTCTCCAAAACTAGTTCACACATAGAAGTTCCCCTACTGGTTGTACTACAGCACTTACCTTTCAAAACTAAGCATAATATAATTTTGGAGAATATATTTTGCCAAAAACATTTAATATTTTAAAAATTAAATAGAGTTGTGTCTCTAAACTTACCTCACACATAATTAGTGTTCTGCTGGTTGTACTACATCACATACTTTTCAAAATTTTGGGGAATATTTTTTGCCATACATTTTTTTTAAATACATGTCATAATTACAAAGAAGCATGTCTCCAAAATTACTCCACACATAGAACCCCCCCTGCTGATTGTCTGAATTTATTTTCAAAGTGCACCAGATTGATGCAAGCATGCCCATGGACTCCCCTAGGGGGGGCTTGTGCCCCAGTGCAGCTCTAGGTCTAGTGTCCCCATTTTAAGTTTGCAAAGATAAAAACATTACCTGTTTGGAGGTATTTACGCTTCTGAGCTGAAAATGTCCCCGGATTTTTTTCATTAGTCATTGCATGTTTCTCATGTATAATTTCTGTGAGAGTAACAACTGAAATGCACTCACACACAACGAGCCTAAGGGTATGTATAAACAGAAATGATGTATTTATTTGCATATTGAGCGGAGATGTGGGATAACGCAAGTGGTAAGTCAAGATGCATTTAGAGACACATTTTACTGCCAGGTGGGAACACACATACTTAGAGCTGTCCACTTGTGATCAGATCACTCAGGAAAGATTTTAAAGCTATAGTGCGTAGTTTCTGTCGCCCCCATAAGGAATTCTAAGTAATGACAACAAAACTGTCTGAGCATCCACACCCCCCACCCCTCCTCCACAAAGTTGGTAGTAGCCAGTTGCTAGTATCCAAGGAGGACACGGAGGATTAAAAAAACACAATGGAGAGGTAATTATTTTCACTCGAGTTTCTGCGCACGAAAGTCGCCGGGCGACACCATTTTGTAAACCTAGCCATTTTGAGAAAAACAAAGAGAGGCGGATAGTGGTCTCAGCAGTGTTCTCATTCATGTAGGCAATAATAGTGAATAGTCTATTTTAAAGCATGTGTAAATGTAACATCTTTAAACTGCACACAGGTTATATACACCACTACTACTACTACTACTACTACTACTAGCACATTCTAAAGCCCTCGATTCTCTGTTACAATAGCCATGCAACGTGCATGCAATGTTTCAGTTTGTGTCTATGGTAAAATGTATGGTCATTATTTATCATTTATGTTCAAACACAGCTATTTAGGAAATATGATTCTTATACCTGCATGTGAACGAGTCATGAATACGTCCAGTGAGGGATTAGAGAGCGAAGACTTTGATCAGTGGTATTGTACGGATGCGGACGCATGCCCTATTGATATCAGATGGCATACTGACTTTGTGGAATTGTAAAATGCTTGTCTAAACTATTCTTTCTAAAAGCCTTGCATACTCAGTTCCAGCTCAAAAATGTGTAGTGCCTTCCCCAGAGAGATGCTGTCTTTGTTTTCTAAACTATCTCTCCTAAAGTAACTGGATTCTCACTGATACTGATCTAACTGCCTTGTGGGGTTTAGAAATGCATATTTAAATACTATGCTATCAGGGCTCAGTGCTATGGGATTTTTATAGGAAGTGTTTGCGTTCTGCAGTAATCATCTTACAGAAATAAAGAAAAATAGAATCACAAATCATCACATTTAGCAACAAAACAAAAGTTAAATAAAAAACAATTACTGGATAAATTGCTATTGGGGGAAAAAAACATATACTTGTTTTGTGTGTGTGTGCGACCTGTAAAAGTCTGTGAGCCATGTAGACCTGTCACCTTGTCAATGACTCTTCCCACAGTATTTGGATCTTGTTGTTTCTCTTGCGAAAGCATTTTAGATCCAAATAAAAGCATTTCAATGTGTGTGTGTGTGTGTGTGTGTGTGTGTGTGTGTGTGTGTGTGTGTGTGTGCACGTGGCACTGTATGTGACCACCGACCTGCAGATGGAGTGTATCTCATGTGTGTCTTCATTCTTGCGGGCGCTATCCGTAAGACTGTCGCCCAGAGCCATCAAACACTGAGCGAAACCCTTATAGATGGAGTGACACCTTCTGGCTGACGATGCAGCAACAGGGCACGGGCTCTGCACTGGAGAACACACACAAAAACCACACACACAGAGAAAAGATGAATTAAAATTTGAACTCGCCGTGTAATATGAACTGGGAAAATAAATCTGAGCAAAAATAACAATGCAGCAGTTAACAATGTATTTCTGTTACTCTTTGATAATACTGCTGTCTATGCAGCTTTTTGTTTCAATGATGGACTGAGAGACTGAGTATTATCCATCATACACACATAGCTACAGACTACTGTGGGCCCATCTTCAGTCCTTTCCCCTCTCAATTATTCAATGTTTTTTTGATTGATCGATTGCTCACATCAAAGATGAGACATGTCAAGGCTTGTTGACCAGGAAATGGAAATACAACAGAGAAATGTATTTGTTTATCCTCAGTGATCAGATTCTATTCAGACACACACAATCATGTTTGAGTGCAGCCAAGCCGACCGTAACACGTGACTGAGGTGGCAGTTTTAATCACATGACCGTTCTATTTTTAACGTAGGGAGAGCGGGGTATGTTGTCACACTTTTCACACTGTCTAACACTTACTGAGCACCATACATCAAAATGGTATAAATCTCATACCAAATGAAAGAAGGAAGTCTTGGGCACATATGTTGTATTCATAACATCTTCATATCTTATCTCATTACGGAGTTGTAGACTGTTGAATAGCGAGTGTGCCCTTCGGCGGGTAAATTGTCACACTAGGGCGGGTAAGTTGTCACACTAGATTATCTAAAAATAAGAACACAACTACTCATAGTACTACTACGACACAACAAATGTCTCCTGGTCCAAACTCATATTTGCGTAACACAATCTCTAAATTGTCAAAGAAAGCATTAACATTCTCTCTGTTGAAGCTGTACTTGCCCTGGCAAGGCTAGTTGCCTCTGGCTTTCTCAGTGACAGCGTTGTATGCCGCTTTAAGAAGCCTGTAAACAAGTCTTTGCTGGCCTTTTCTTTTTCTGCCCACAAAGGTGCAAAATTCAGCTGGTGTGCCACAGCAAACTGGTAGGCAAGCTTTCTGACCTCACTTGGTGACAGACCAAAATAAATGTCAGCTGACCTAGTAATATATGCAACAAGCTGCTTTTCCAAATCAGGTGAAAAAATCTTCCATGGCGTTGTATAACCAACCATTGTTGTTGGTATGGCTGTCTGACTTTCAATATCTGCTCTGGTAATCTTTTGACAATACAGAGTCAGAGTATGGTAATTTATGTCAAAATCCTTTGCTGTACTTCTGATGGATTTGTTCTGCAACTTTACCTGCCTGACTGCCTTTAACATTATGTCAGGTGGTGTACTGCCATGCTCTGTCTTTCGTTGATATTTTCGAACCATCTTCCTTCCTTCCTGTCTTTCCTTCCTTAATTCCTGCCTTTCCTTCCTTCCTTCCTTACTTCCTTCCTTCCTTCAAACACCTTATTGCAATTAGAAATAAATTACAATATCACAGTTTATCATGTTTTTTGAGCATGTTCTATGTGGTTTTTTTTTGTGACTTGCCCCAAAGTCATTGAGACAACTTGCCCCTTACTGACATGTGTGCTAATGTTGGCTAAATCTCAAGTTTAGCTCAACATATTACTTTAGCTAAAGTATCAAAAGACACATTACTGTCTCCTCTTTTTTGTGCAAAATAATCATTTTAAACATTCATACCTAACAAAGTTGTATTGCATAAAATGTAAAGTGCATTTGTTTTACTTTTTAAGCAGAAAAATAAGAAAATTGTGCTAACCTCAGATTAGAGTGATCTTGACCACATGTGAACAGGAAGTTGACTATAGAAGAAGTCACATAAAGTGGTTTGATTTTTGAGATATAGCCTCTAGGGTTGGAGTTATAAACAGTGTGACAACTTACCCCGCTCTCCCCTAATATTTATTTATATTTATTTAATATTTTAAACAAGTAGTTAACTTTTTGAAACAGAACTAGTTCAACACAAAATGATTGGTTGTTAGGGTAAGGAAAGGCTTAAAATGAGTTATGGCCGTAACTACGTCACAGACTTAGGTCCGTAACAAAGTTGGTTAATTTAGAAAAGACTTGACTTTTGACTGTTGACTAGACTGTTGACTTTTGGTTTCACATGGGACATCAACACCAGTCTCCTGATAAAAGTTATGTGTATGCCCATCCACCAACCCAACCTTGCTCCTTACTAGCTTAGTTTGTCACTCTTATACTTTGTCACTCTTATACTTTCTCACCTTATTTCCTTGTTTGCTCCCGTGATAATTACTATGGCCACTAGAGGTCGCTGCCTAACAACAAGCGTAAATAATGGTCATTATAAGCTGCTTGCACAATCGACCTATACGGCCAGTTTCTGGGTGAGGACGGTCTGCAATCACCGCCGACATTTGTGATTTTTTTCAGTGATTCAAATAGGTCTGATCTTGTGCTCACTGATGGCTGTTTGGAGAAACAGTCGACCCATCACAATTTAGAAAGCAGTATTAAGAACGGGGACGTCATCTTCCTACTAACTAGTAACTTCTTAACTACTAACTTCCTACTAACTAGCTACATTCCCGAAACATAGTCATGCATGAGATCAACACAGCTACAAGTTGTTTCTTTGATCAATGCGGAAAACATTGAAGCCTCTGAACACCCCACAGGTGTTTTCAGATATTCTGGCTGATTAGACTCTGCTCAAGTTAGAGGTGGGTCGGAGCTTTGATGGGAACTTATGCTGCGTTCCAGACACAATTTTTAGCCCGTAAATTACGACTTCAAGCCACGACTCACGAATTGGTAGCGTTCCAGGGTTCAGGTCGGGCTACCTAACGTTAACGTTAGCTATTGGCTACGCTGACGTTGACGTTAGCTAGTGGCTGCGCTGACGTTAGCTAGCGGCTACCTAACGTTGATGTTAGCTAGGGCTAGCTGATACTTGCGATTTCTAGTCAGCGACATATATTGGGCTTTTTAATAAACATAACCTGTAGTAGTACACAATTGTGTGTGTATTGTTTTGATTACAATGTGCGGAATTACTTTACGTTGCATATTTATGTCTATTTATTTCTATTTTACCGGCGTCTGTACAGCATCAACAGGGGGTTGCCATTGTTGTTTATGTGTGTGTGACGTCAAAAACTGTAACTGGGAGTACAACGATCTGGTACGAGTTCACGGGTAGTAAGTTACGGGTTGGACTGGCGTTCCAGGTCACTTTCACGGGTAGAAGGTTGTGAAAACACGAGTTACGGGTTGCCTGGAACGCAGCATTATTAGGTCACAAACTATTTCTACCAATCAGAATTATACAGCTGTCATTTATCCTGCCCTAACAGGTGCAAAAGCACTAACAGGGGACTCAGGAAGATGCCACTCAATCAGTCTAACCACACCCACACAGCCCTGGGAAGAGGCCCAATCAGCCACATTAACTGAAAACACCTGTATGGGTGTTCAGGGCCTTTAACGATTGTTCTTACTTCTCAACTTGATCAGTTGATGCCATGATCATAACAATAATCATTAATAACATTAATAACTCCACAATTGTGATATGTGTCTCCAGGCACACCAATGACTCTTTTGGCCACATTAAAGCAGCATTAATTGATTATTTTTGGCCACTTGGCAGCAGTGGAACAAGCTGTTAATACAACACTGAAATATTATCACCTCAAAAAGTTCTGATGGGGAATGTTGACATATAGCCATACATCTAGCAAACACAGAGCAACATTAGCATTTGTTTGAAGTTATGTTTCTGTCCAATTTAAGTCCAATATCCTCTCCTTTTAGTTCTGTTTTTGTCTCCACCAACTCCTAAGGGAACTATCTGTTTCTTATAAAAGCTCTACTATGTTTACCAGCTGGTCATTAACATTGTCTTCTGCGGTTTAGTAAAAAAGAAAACCAAAAACAACACAGATGAGAGCTGTGAGTGTGAATCAAAACAATAAAGTTGCAGGCTGGAAAAGGGGGGAATCGCAGAGTCAGGTACTAATTGTGAGTTTGTACGAGTGACCCTTTCATATTACACATAGTCATTTGATCCATTGTTAATATAGAAATATTTATTAAAGCTTCAACATTAAAATGTACAGTAAATGCAGTGCCTGTACACTCTACAGTACATGCACTAACCACAGAAACCCAAATCATATTTTAGAAAAGGATCTAACCAGGAGCAATAACAGCACATTTGTCAGGTCTCTAGCTGACAAAGGGCAGCGTCTTTTCAGTTGTCAGCATGGATAGTCAAGACACTTGTTGCGGGGAACAAGCAAGTTGAGGTGCTTACAATCAGTTCCAAGTACATGCAAAGATTAGGTTAGGAACAGCAGGACAATGCTTTGGCTGGAGAAAAGGGAATCAGATTTTATTTTATTGGAGGTGCATTTTAATGCCAGGTTGCATACACTTACGCTTTAAAGTGCTTTTTTTTGCTTCATGTTTGGTATTATCATTTCTGATTTGAGGTGTCCACAACATAACAGCTCATTTGTCAATTTAAGTCATCTCAGTCATAATGTATCCAAATACAGTCTACATTCAGTCATGTTGCAGAGAAGAAATATGTCCCATGCACATTAGGTGAAACCAAATGATGAGTACAATTATGGGCCAATTCAGGAAACCACTTCTTGCTCACGTCTTCATAAAAAGTGTAGAAACACCCATCGAAGGATTTCAAAGTCAGGCGCTAAAGTGCACACTTCATGCATGCACGAACACACACACTCCTGAGAACCTAGTCTCACAAGTCATTTACTTTGTACATAGTTATTTACAGCATCTCACCAAAGCCCAAAGCTGTTTGTTGAGTCAGACTTGAGGATGAGAAATTAAATCCAGACAGATGTGCATTTGGTTGATATATTTTGAAATAATTATTAGCAATCATTCAATCGTTTTGGCGTTGTACCACTATTTATAGAGGATTGAAATGACAGGAAACTAAGCTTTAATGTACACACTGCAGATACCTATATCGTTTCTGGGATGTGGGTACCACTGTTTGATCAGGCTGATCCTTTCTCATCTTTTAAGCAGCAGCAAATGAATATGAATCAGAGGCCTGAGAGGACTTTGAGGAGCAGTTAAGTGTCATGAAAACAGAAGATCACAGGCTTTGAATTTTTCAATCTGTCTTCCTTCATTCAACTCAAAGCTTCTTCACCCTTTCTTGGCGTATTTAGCCTGGTTCCACACCTTTCAATCACCACCCAAATCTTCACATTACTCAAATAGTTCTAGTGTCGTGCTTATTGATGCTTGTTTCCTGGTTGGAAAAACAACCAATCAGAGTTTCACCTTCCTGTGCCAGAGCCAGGAAAAACCCTGTCTTCTAGAAATTATGTTTTAGTAATACTAATTTGTTTTCCCAAATCACATCATGATGGATAACTTGATGCAGGATACCCGGGCTCACATCATGTCCCTTGTGTGATTAGGTTTGGAAAACAAATGCACTTTGGTTAAGGTTAGGGAAAGATCATGTTATGTCAGGTGCTTCCAATCACTGAACTAACAGCATGATCTTTCCCCAACCTTAAAGTTATGATCCTTAAGATTATCATGGAATCAAACCCTTTGATACTATTTATGGTTGGCATTTGATCTGCAATAGCCATTCAAAGTATTTACAAGTTTCACAACGGTGTCAGAGCTGTAATAGGTTACTGCTAAAGCAAACAGGACACCCTACTACAGATTCACATTAAAGTGAAAAAACTTGCGAAAACCAACTTGCAGCCACCAAAGTAATTTTGCATCCTAAAAATGTGTCTACAACCCAAGACAGTGGTGCTTTTTTGCATTTTTTATTAGCAGATGATTTGAAACTTTGGTAACACTTTCTATGACACTCACATCTATAATCCATTATAAACATACCTATAATGCGTAATAATTTTCTTATAGCACTGTATCATTATAGTTATGAGCACCCATAAATATGTATTGTTTATAACAATAATCGTAAAACATTATTAATAAATGGGAATTACCATAGGCCACACGATACAATATTTCGTGATACCTTTGTCACAATAAAATATTACTGATGCATTTTATAATGACTTTTATAAGATTAAGTCATAAGACTTACAATTGCTGGTCACTCACTGACATTATTTTTATTAAAGGTTAAAAGTGTATTATAATTATCATAGTTGTAATACTTATACAGCAATCACTGTCATTATACATTATGATTTGATTACTCTAAGGATGCTTATAAGTCACTATACGTGGTCATTGTGTGGTTTAGGTTATGTGAAAATGTTTTGAATGAAAAACACAAAACGTAACATGTTGTTTTTGTTTAAAGATATATCTAAGATTTTTGCATTAACATGTCTAAAAATAATTTTTCTATATTCTTCTAATCTATTTTTTTATCATTGACATGGAGCGCATTGTTTGTTTGCTTGTCAATGGCGTATAACCTTTAACCCCTCTAGTTACTCTAACTTCAGGTAAAGCAACTGAAGGTCTCCTGTCTGCCCTGAAACTGCCGACGTAACCAACAAGTCTGTGTTTCAATTGAGAGACCCATATGGACACTCCTAATGGCAGAAAAGTACATATTGTATGTTTAACAGGTCATATCTGAAATTGAGTTCTCCAATTTGACACAACTTTTTAATGATGAACATTTCACTAATGTAATATTTTCCAAAAAACTCAACTCAACTCAACTCAACTCAAATTATAGATAATATCTAAAACATTTTTTACTTTACCTGCTATATATAACTGGTTATAACAGACAATAAACTGAATACTGGTATGGTACTCCAATTTGACACAATGTGTTATGATTATTGTTATTAAAACATTATGAACATTTATAAGTGCTTATAACTATAATTACACAGTGTTATAAGCAGATTATAACGTATTATAAGTAAGTTTATAATGTGAAAGTGTTAGTGAACATTTTTAAAGGAAGTAATGGAAAAAGATGCAGCAGCCACAGTGTGAGATGAAAAGGCTGTACACCTCTAACTAACCCACAACAACCAGGATTAAAATCCTAAGGATGCAATCCTGTTTCAAGCTGCGAGAGCCTAAATGTTACAAGTTTAATAATGTTGTATTTGCCACGAGAGGACATTGAATTGCAAGAATGGATATTACTGTCAGCAGTAGGCAAATTGTTAGTTAGGGAACATTCCGCCCTAACTAGCAAACCACCCCATGAACATTGTAGCTACGTAGTTCATAGTTTATAAATCACTAAACGGTTTAGGTCCAAAATACATTTCTGACCTGCTAGTAAACTACGAACCACCCAGACCTCTCAGGTCGTCTGGGACAGGTCTGCTTTCTGTCCCCAGAGTCAGAACTAAACAGGGGGAAGCAGCGTTTATTTTTTATGCTCCACATATCTGGAACAAACTTTCAGATAACTGCAGGTCCGCTGCAACTCTCAGTTCTTTTAAATCAAAGCTGAAGACCTTTCTTTTTGATGTTGCCTTTCGCTAAATAATTGTTCATTTCTTATACTTAAGTTGCATTGTTGAAACTGTATGAAAATCTATAAGCATATAAAGAGAAATTAAAATCTTGTATTTTATCTGCTTTCATATTTTTAACTGTTTTTAACTGCTCTTTAATGTTTAATTTCTTATACTGCACTGTAACTTTTATTCTCGTATTTGAATCGTGTTCATGTAAAGCACTTTGAATTGCCCTGTTGCTGAAATGTGCTATACAAATAAAGCTGCCTTGCCTTGCCTAGAGAGAATTTTATATTTTCAAGACGAAACTGACAGAAGGTAGGGAAAAAAAGTCCCAATAACAAATTTCAAACTTCAGCACCGGAGACAGCACCATGGATTTATCAATACACAGCAAAGTTAGAGCCATGGTCGGGGCCATAGATTCTAACTTGCACAAACCTCAGTCAGATAAAAGATCAATGAGTCAGGCAGACTAGACTAACATATTCAACTGCTCCTGCACTCTCTCTGCTACTAGGGGATGGCAGGTTAACAAGGGGTATGCATTTTGGTCATTTTGCTAACAAGTGAGATAGCATCCCTGCTCATCCCCCCTCAAATCGCCTATTGACTGTCAGCGCACATTTCACTGATATCACTGATATATGTTTAGTAACAACATTTCGACCTTGCCAGATACATAAATGATAATGTTTCATCATCATGTTGATACAAAAAACAACATCCGGGTGGCATTACATTTCCCTTCAAAACATATTTTTGCTGTTGCAAATTAGCATGATATACAACAGATAGGGTTGGACAGAATAAATATTAAACGATAAATATTTCTTCAATCCACATCAAAAATATTGTAGTAAATAGCTTCCATGTTGACTGTAACTGATGTCTGAAGGACCGATATATCACTTGTTACTAACTGATTAGGTCAAAATATCAACCGTCCTAAAAAGAAATCGGCTAACGAGCAGGAAGTCAGACTGAATGATGCAGTGAAACGAAATGGCAATTCAGTCTGATTATCAGTCTACATTTCCTTTCCATCATGATTTTGATCATGTGTGTCAGAAATGATTATGTCCCAATCTCTGCTAATATGGGAACCAAAAGAAGATGCTTCAGATGGAGAAGCACCAGGTCATCAATAAATGAATCATCAGACTGTCTGACGTGTCTAAAAAAAGAAAAGAAAAAGTCAAGTCACTTGACTGGCTGAAACAGAAATTCAGATATTCAATAAATGATTGACACAGACCTTTCTGAAATGTATTTGTTTTAAGAATGATACATAGGTATCATCCCTGTTTTTATTTTGAGTGATGGAGAAGGTGAAGACAAAAGGAGGTGCAGTGAAAGGTTTTGGCAGCTTCTTTCTTTTGCCATCTGTGGCTCACTGCTGTCTTCTATCTGAATTCATCTCGTTACTCATTCATCTCGAAGCTCCTGACTCATGACGGGCAATTCACACCAATGACTACCTGCCTATAACAGTGTTTGGATAGTTAGTGGATCTCACTCCCAATGACAATAGAGCTGATGAAAACTGTGATCTTAAATTCAGAAACAAATCCATTATTAACACAAAAACAGCTTGATTAGCTTGATATTTTACACATATTTCAGGATGTATACTGTGGGCCTACATACCTTAGTGTATGTATAAGTGATTATAAGTGTGTGTGAATAAATATTGGTGTGCAAATGAGTTTCTATTGAACATCATTTCGTCACATCGTCAATTCTGGTGTGGTGAAAGGGGAGAGAGAGTTCCAACATTAATCAGTGCTTCTCCTGGAGAATAAAGGGAGGTTTTTCATGAAAAACAATTAAAAGAACCCGCTATTTGGTTTTCTAAACGTAATACTATTATGATGGCAATATAGGTATGTGCAGAACAGGTATTTAGGAAAAGTCAGGTCAGGAAGAAAACGATGCCCAACGGAATCATTAAAAAAAAAATCTCAAAGTGAAATAGCGTTGCCTATGGTGGTTCTAGTATTAAGGCACCGCATTGGCTTCACTGTCATTGACTTCACAAATGATAAATGCTCACAAACCAATGCCAAAGTTGAACACTAAACAGGAAACAGAACTGTGATGATGAAGAAGTTCATGAAATAAGATGTGTTTATCAAATGATGTTTATCTGCATTCATTCATTCGAATTGTTCAAGAATATACATTGATGTGACACCTATACTGTCCAGGTGTTTAGAAATACGCAACCTCAGCTAAACTAAGCTCAGCTAAGCAGAAGTTAACATTAGCAATCAGCTAATAATCAATGACAATAATCAAAACTGGCCAATGCAACCCCCTCAAATATCTAATAAAAAATTCCTTTACATAAATAAAGTCATTTGCACCATAACTTGATGCAGAGAAGGCACATTCCAGAATGCAGGAAATTAAGTGTTTGATATGCTCAAAATTTCAAGTTTGCTCAAAAGTACTTGTAGTACTGTAGTAGTTGTACTACGCCCCTGAACAGGACAAAGTAAGACTGAACAAATCACACTTCACAAATACAGCCAGTCTGTCATCCCTTTACGAGACAATTTGCTAAATATTTCAAGAATCAAAACGTGTTTTTCGATAATGAAAAGGTTGATTCCTCTGTCAAATGTAAAACAATAAAACGAAACCCAAGTGTTTTAGGTGTAGCTAAAGAGTAACACAGTCCCAGAAGAACCTCATGACTAGTAACACAATAAGCTGAGACAATGTTGCTAAAGAGTTAGCTCATCCCAGAGGAGCCTCATCCTGACTTGTTGACAGGCAGCTCTCTCCGGAAGTCGGGAGAGTAAGATCATTTTGCAGCTGGTAGTGACCAATTTTTTACAGAGCTGAGATGGCCCTCTTCAAGGGTGTGACAGGCACAGATGCATCATGTCAAGATTAGTGTACAAGGTGGTGAGGATAACACTCCAGAAGACTGTGACTGTCCCAGAAGTGGATTGTCGTGATGAGTAAAAGTCAGAATGGAGCCACGGCTGGAGCCTGGCAGGTGAACAGGAGATGCTAATTGGGTCAGACACTGCCTCACCACAACTCTTCCCCATATCCCCAGAGACCTGCTGTTTAATATTTCATAAACCAGACCTTCTCCTGCCCCCCCCCGTTGTTGTTTTTTCTCAAGGAAGCCTATTGATTTCAGGCAGGGTTGTTCCAGGGGCCTGAAAATCATTGGCTTCACTCATCACCATCAAGTTTTAATGAAGACCTGAGGAGGAAACACGACTGAAGGAGAGAAGAAGAAAGCTGTGAGAAAAATGAGGTGGAGGTGGAGTCGACCAGGGAAGATAGAAGAAGAAAAGGACCGAGAATTCTAGGCGTAGTAATGACGGAGCAAAGGAGTCGCAGAGAGAAATATAGAAGATTGAAAAACAAGCAAACACTGCTTTTTCATCATAGCCGTGAGGTCGCTGTCTTACTCACAGAAACAACAAAAATCTATTTTAACATTAAAAAAAATACACCGACCAACACCTCTAAAGCTAACAAATAATAACATGCTTGATGTGTGTTTAATCTGCACACAAACAGAATTGTAAAAAAAAACGGTCCACCTGAGCTATTTCATATCCATCCGCACTGCACTTTCTGCACCGTCTGGCTACAACACAAGTTGCAAAGTAGGGTCACTGAGCAAAGGTTTTGGATGAATGTCTGTACAGACACATACCAAATTTGGCAACCTCACTACACTGTGACACTCTGGGATGCTATGCAGATCTGCTGCTCATGGCTTACCAGGCACAGCCATGGGATCAATACCAAGCTCACTCTTCAATGTAAATAATAATAATTCCGCAAAAGTTCAAATATTATGTTATGCTAGTGCTGTCTAACACGTTCATGAAAGTGTTATGTCACTCTTATGTAATTCCTTTCAAGTAAAGTGTAACCGGATGATGTCTTTTAAACAGTAGCACCGTTTCAAAGTGCTAGCAAGCTCTGAAATATTGTTGCAATTATTGAACTTATTAATTGAGTCTATGTTAGTAAGGATTCAATGCAAATCAACAGGATATAAGGTAGTCCCATGATTCACTGTTTTTAATTTCTACACTACAAAGAGGTCCTCTTTAGAGAAGTTCTGTATGATTATCTCCACCAGCCTCTATTCAAACTGAAATGAGTTCTAGGGGTGCAGTTGGGAAATCAAGGCAGGGAAGCACATCTGTTCAATTGGCAGGAATTTGTTGATCCTGCATCGGCTTGTAAACTAATGATCTGTTTACAAGGCTTGATTGACAGGGGCGGCGTTGTTGAACTCTAATGGCTCGGTGTTTTAACACTGTGGCCTCACAGCAATAAGAATCTCCAGAGTTGATTGAATAGAGTTTATATGTTCTTATTCTCTAGCATATGGACATATATGCAATTCTTTTAGGGCCTTTTCAATCAAACAGTCAAAACTCAGAAACTCAAGGTCCCTTGAGTCCAGTCAGATGATCACCAAGGTCAGCATGAATGTCTGTACTAATCCATTCAATAGTTGTTGAGATAGTTTAGTCTGGGTCAAAGTGGTATTTCTGACCATAAGACTGAGATGTACACACATTTGCTAGCAATATCGAGGCTTGTGTTTAGCCCTGCAAAATCAACCCTGCATTCAGGTTGTTCAGAGTCTGACCCTGATTTTTCATTGCATGCTGGGGATGCAATCAAATCTTTTAAAACAGCTCAACAGCTTTAAAAAAATTGCTTTATGGCAATAAGACACAGAGATGCTTAGTAGAACTGAAATGTGGACATATGTAGAAAATTATAGAGATAAAAGAGAGAGAAAAAAACACACTTGAAACTACCATTGCTTATTAGAAGTATCCACTCCAGCTGCAAGGACACATCCGTGCTGAAGGGAGCAGGCAGATCAATGAAGGGACAGCTGATCAACTGCTTCTCAACCTGCCTTGATTAATATTTGATATCTAAGACTGAGCCCACTGAGAGAGAGAGAGAGAGAGAGAGAGAGAGAGAGAGAGAGAGAGAGAGAGAGAGAGAGAGAGAGAGAGAGAGAGAGAGAGCAATGAGGTGGAGTGACTGATTGGTATGGACAGCAAGAGAAATCTCAAGGCTGTGCAGACTTGATTGCGATCGAAGAGAGATAAAGGGGATAAAAAGAAATGAAGAAGTGTAGAAAAGCATTTTTCTGAGGGGGGTGATGAATGGCACTGATAAATAGTAAATTTGTTTGGTAGAATAGTTTAGGACTATCGATGTCATGAAATGTTGCTCACACTGCACTTAATACAGTGGGGTATAATATCTGTATGACAAATGTTAAAGGATAAGACAGGTGTTAACTAATATTTTTCTTTTTGTCAACAAATCCCATGTCTAATAATGTGTTAGTCTGTCAAAAAAGATTAGATGCAATGATTACGTTGATCCAATCTGTTCTCCCCTTTGTTTCTTTACCATCACCTTTCCGTCTTCTGATTCAAGAGAGAATCAAGCAGCAGGCTGGTTTGACAGGACGGTACAGTGTGGCTTTTTTAATGATATAATCTGAAATGATCTGGTTTGTTAAACCTAAGGCTGAACCTAGGACCAAAGCCGCATGGGTTTCTACAAATTGAGATTATTGCAACTCCAGGTTATGGGTGTTTAATTCCCATAGTGGAAAAAAGATATGTGTGGAGTGGTGACCATAGAATGCAAAAATAATGGGCGAACATTTCGGGCCTGAAAAGTGAAGCCAATGTTCTATTTAATTTTCAGCAGGGGGCGACTCCACCAGTTGTAAAAAGAAGTCAGTTCATATAGAAGTACAACCCCAAATCAGAAAAAGTTGGGACAGTATGGAAAACACAATAATAAAAAAAAGTAGTGATTTCTAAATGTACTTTGACTTGTATTTCATTGCAGACAATACAACAGCACATAATTTAATGTGTTCCTCATGATTTATATTGTTTTCTTTTTCCAAAAAATAAATTCCTATTTTGGTTCTTGCAACACATTTCAAAAAAAGTTGGAACAGTAAAGCATTTACCACTTTGTAATGTTGCCATTCCTTTTCACAAAACTTAAAAGACGTTTAGGGACTGAAGACACCAAGTGATGAAGTGTTTCAGGTGTAATTTTGTCCCATTCTTGCTGCAAACAAGTCTTAAGGTGGGCAACAGTACACGGTCTTTGTTGTCGCATTTTGCGCTTCAAAATGCGCCACACATTCTCTATTGGAGACAGGTCGGGACTGCAGGCAGGCCAGTCAAGTACCCGTATCCTCTTCCTCCACATCCAGGACTTTGTAATGTGTGCAGAATGTGGTTTTGCATTATCTTGTTGTTCAGCTTAGGCTTGCGCCCTTGTCCTTTACGCACTGAAATTCCTCCTCATTCCTTGAATCTTTTAATTATGTTATGCACTGTTGAAGGTGAAATAAGCAAATGTCTTCCTATCTTTCTTTGAGGAACATTGTTTTTAAACATTTCAATAATTTTCTCACGTATTTGATGGCAAACTGGCGATCCTCGGCCCATCTTTGCTCCTAAAGGACTACACCTTTCTTGGATGCTGCTTTTGTACCAAATCATAATTACAATCACCTGTTGACATCACCTGTTTCAAATCACATCATTATTTAACCAATTTACCTGATTACTAGCCCTAAATTGCTCTTGTCCCAACCTTTTTTGGAATGTGTTGTAGGTCTGAATGACAGGAAAGGATGTATATTTACAAATGAAATTAAGTTGACCAGACAAAACATGAAATATTTTGTGTTCACATTGTCTGCAATGAAATACAAGTCAAAACGGCAGTCCACAAACCAATGGGTGACGTCGCGGATGGTACATTGATTATTTTTTATTTTTAGTCTATGGTAGCTACTTGAGCTCATTAATTGTAACTTTGTATGGGACTATAGGTATATGCACAATATCAACAAAGTTTTACATAGGCCTTAAGCTCTTTCCTTTTAGTACCTGATTTCGAGGCCCTGTCTTGAAGAAGGTCCCTGTGTGGGGAGCTAAGGTGGTCCAGCAGCTGCTCATTTTTGCCCAGGGTCCCCATGCAGGTTTATACGGCCATGTTGTTTGGGACTATTTTCAGCCACAGATTAATACAAATTTGGTATGCTACAGTAGTGAGTACTTACAGTACGGAAGTAGGAGGACATATGTGGAATCATCTCAATATAAGCTACAGTGCCCATGTCAATAGTAATGAAGGAACATGTCATCTAGTGCAACAGTGTGGCTCACTGATGTGTTTTTAATAGTTTTGGAGAACAATGGCCCAGAGGAATAAGATACAGTATATCAGGCTCTTGATACACAGGCAATGCTTGTTAATACTTGTATTGTTTAATGCGATTGGTTGACAAAATATAAAACATTGCCAACCTTATCCGTTAAATTTGTAACTGTTGAGTTACAGGACAATTACCCTGAAACATTCTAAAAAGAACGTTGTTGAATGAATGTTATATATGCTTTTCTATTCAACTCTATCAAACTCATTTTCTTTTTTTTCTGGCTTGAGTTTAATAGGCAAAAGTATTTTTGTGTGTTTGTATTTTTTAGAGAAAACCACTCATTGTGGCATATATATTCAAGAAAAAAAACTATATCAATCAAATTAAGCAATATGCAGTGATACAGTGCAATGTGATTTATGTTGTTGTTTTGAAACATGTGACACATTGTTTTTACCTTTGTGAGGTTATCATATTTATTAAGATTGTTTCGGGAACTCAAAGAGACTCTTCTTTTTTTAATGTCTTTGATTTGTTGTATAAGAGATGCCAGACAGCACACCTGTTCCCCTCACATATTCCACCGGCACTTTGAAATTCATCTGCACTCATTAAAAGGAGTTTCTGGGAGTACATTTTGTTAATCATGCAAACATAAAAAGTATATGCTGGATTCTACTTTCTCTTAATTTAGGATTGACCCTGACATGTCAGTATACAGAATGACTGTTACAGTACATGCTTTGCTCAAAGATGTGACTCTTGTCACTTGACTCACTTATAAAGGAAGCTTGTAATCAGATAGCTGAGCCTTTTTATTCCATTAATCACAATTCTGAGCAGCACAGGATGTAAACTACTTTTACACCTATGTTCACTGTGGCAGCTGCAGCAGCCTCCCCTCTGCCTCCCTCTTCACACACACACACACACACACACACACTTTTGTTTGTGGTGTGGTCAGAGGTGTGCTTTGTTGCATCTGTAGTCTATATCCACGACGTTCCACTTCCGGGATGGCTGCGTTGCCGACGGAAATTCCGCTGGATTTCACTCTTTTCGGTTTTCCGTTACCTTCTGCTTTCCTTCTTGTTGGAATTTTAAACTCTGGTCGATTTATGAGGACTATGGTTAACTGCTCCTCAGATCTCTGCAGGGTAAATCCAGACAGCTAGCTAGACTATCTGTCCAATCTGAGTTTTCTGTTGCACGACTAAAATAAATTTTGAACGTACATGTTCCACCAAAACAAATTCCTTCCCAAGGCTATTTTGCAGAGGCACCGTGGCTCTGTCCGGTGCTTAGCGCCGTCCATGACGATTGTGATTGGTTTAAAGAAATGCCAATAAACCAGAGCACGTTTTTCTCTCATCCCAGAATGCTGCAATGCATCTGTAACCACACCAAACAGTGATATCACAGTGTACTGACACCCTGGAGTACACTTGTACACTTGTTTTCTGGTGCTCTTTAAAGAGCGCAGAGGAAGTTAACCTCAGTCCAAACAAATCTGAACTGACATCATCCCATTGCATGTAGTTTGAACTAGAGTGGATGCCCAGAGTATAACAAGCATGTAAAAGGATTTACACCAAAAATCCCAGTTCTAACCAATAATCTAAACCATTTATTAGGAAGTGAAAACTAAGGTGAACATTAAAATAATAACCCAATGTTCATTGTAAAAATTGTGTAAATGTCTTGGCTGCAATGCACTAGTCAGTTTTGTGTAGATATGTTAAAGGGGGTTGACTGCAATCAATAGGGTTTGTTCTCTGGAGACCACATCCACACAAATTTCATGGTAATACAGCCGTTAGATATCCTGAAAGTTTACATTTATGACTACAGAAAAGTTTGTGCATTGTTCAAAATGAAAAGGCTTTGACTTCTGGGGATTGTGAATGTGCTCATAAATTTCATGAAAATATACACATAATATTTAAAAATATCTTGTGTACAGATGCGCTGTTTTCGCTGATAGTGGTGCTTCAAGAAAGGTCACAAGGTCACCAAAATCATTATCATCCTCTGAGGGCAATGAATATCCACAGAAAGGTTCATGAACATCTGGCCAGTAGTTATCCACCCTTCAGCCACTACCAGGGCAAAAAGAAGGGCAAGAAAGGTGAAAAACTTTAAAACTTGTTTTCTGTTCTTTTAAGTGATGCCATGAAATAAGCTTTCAAATCAAATTTTAATTTGCATATGTATCAACTAGCTCGGCTATACCACAACTTTGTTGATTGAAAGCAACTTTGCACGTGTCTTTTCCTGAAATTGCTCTCGAAGCACAGGCTTGGGAAACTGAAAGTAAGCTAGTTGATGTCAAACTCTCTTTATGAATCTTTGCCATGTGTTTGTGCCATAGTTTCAGCTCAGATGTTGTTTACATACAGTAAGTGCGTGCAGTGAAAAAACATCAAAGTTCTTCTTTTCCCCTCGGCGTACTGTGCGGGGAGCAGCAAATACACAGTGACGCCCTGCTGAGCACAGTTTTTTAAAGGGGCGTCATTATGTATCCCACTGCTTTCCTTGGCAAGACACACCCTGTGTAGCATTCAAGCACTAGGATTGGTCAGGCATCCATTCTCGCGTGTTCAGGTTCTATCCCCTGTTCAATGGGCTATACTAACCCTAACTACTCAAGGTCAATGCCAAAACTCAATCATCTGCCCAACCAGTCAGCAGCTACTCAGGGCGGGTCTTGCCCAGAAAAGTAGTGGGATTCTTAATAATGCAGTGGGCTTCTGCCATGTTACACACTAAAATATCCAATACAAGAGATGGACTCACAGTCACCATAATGTAAAGTCTTAGGGAAAATAGAATACCAATGGCATCCACGTCCATATACTGTACACTTACACCCAAAGTATTATATACACACACACACACACACACACACACACACACACACACACACACACACACACACACACGCGCGCGCACCACACACACACACACACACGCACACACACAAACATACTGATCTATTCATGAGTCTGGTCGTGCAGAGGCTGGCAAGATCATTGCTGACTGGACTGAAATGCTGCTGATGCCTGCTCCTCACCTGACAAACACACACACACACACACACACATGCACACACTCACACACACACACACACACACACACACACACACACACACACACACACACACACACACACACACACACAAACACGCACGCACACACGGAGCAGTATCTCAGGGGAACACATTCAAATTGATTAGACCTGCAGCTATTTTTCTTTAGGTGTCAATCCATCCCTGAATGATGCACATGGCTCTTCATGACCGCCTCCTCCACTTACACACTCACACCCACACACACAGACACACACACACACACACACACACACACACACACACACACACACACACACACACACACACACACACACACACACACACAGAACATGTAGCAGTGAGTGTATGATGCTATGGTAACTTTCACTATGGAAACTTTGGCCTCTGACGTGCCTCCTCTTGCAAACATACAAGAGGAACTAACAGAACTAATGATGGCACTCAGGGTGACAGGATCGTTGCGTGAGAAGCATCGTCCCGTTGAGACTGTGGAGACTGTTTACATCTATGTGTGTGTGCATGTTTGTGCTCATGTGTGGGTGTTTTCACATGTAAGTCATTAGGAAAAAGAAAAATAAGGGCAAATTAGGGTATCCATGTTCATGCGGTATTTATCTCCATGCATATTAATGTTAGTGTGTGTACGTGTGTGTGCAAGTGTGTGTGTTTGCTTGTCCCTCTGGCTGCCTGTGTGTTAATGGCAAGTGAACAACAACAACAACACCTTATAATTAGACCGGTCCAGGTCAGTGTGACTGGGAAACCTGCTCTACAGTACCTTTCCATTAACACCTGGACCTGGGGGGGAGGGAAGGCAATGAAAGTCGTCAGCAGGTCCTTCGTTAGTGAAAGGCTTTAGGTAACTGACTTGGAGGACTGTGCAACCTGTGAAAAAGGAGCTTCTGTGGGCCAGTTCAATGCCTGTTAACATGAAAGGATGGCACAGGAAGGGGGCGGGGCATCGTCATAGACTTAGGCCCCATCCAGACGAAGACGTTAGGATGAAAACGCATCCGTCTTCCCTGTATTTGGTTCAAGAAAATTCACGTCCACATGAATCCATATGTAAATGACTCAACACGGTACTTCATATGCCAGGCCTGTAGGCGACACTGTTATTGCTACAGAAATTAACGGAACGAAGAAGAAGAGCAGCCTTCAGTGACTTCCTTTCATAATATGACTGTTAGCTAGTTCTCTTAGCTTAACACATCCATGGACTAGACTTTAATAACTTACACCACTGATTGTTATATAAAGGCCACCTAGAAAAAGAATGTAAACTTTGTTTACATTCTATCGGACATGATTGCTAGCGTTAGCCTAGCTAACTAGCTAACATCAACATCGGCAGTCACACAAACATCAATGATCTTTTTGATAATCTAGCTAGACGTTTTTCTTGCGGTAGCCTTTCTACAATAAGCGGTGCTAAAAGTTACTATAATCCGTTCAAGGAGTTGATGAGCAGACAGATTAGCTAGCTAGTTGATAAATTCTCTACTTCCACTTTATAAACAGCATTGCGTCCCTGTTAGAGCAGTCAGCTGGGTTGAAGGCGGAGCTTTGAGTCCGAGGTGTGTGGGGATGACATCATCGATATGCACGTATGCGGTTTCGCCGTACACACGAAGCCAAACGTGAGCCGGCTTTTTTTTTATTCACCCTGGGACCAGGTTTCAAAAAAGTGCGTTTACGGGCAGTGCGTTTACAGGATTCGTGTGGACAGTCGGCCCAAATGATGCAAAAGATGTGCGTTTGCATCAAAATACGTCTTTGTCTGGATGGGGCCTTCATTTTCCAGTCGTTTGAAGCCTCATTGTGAAGCGCTGAAGTTTCTCACACACAGGACTCCTTTTCCTACTCCTCAGATGACAACTGTTTAAATTGTGTTGACATCGTGTTGGGGCGGATGTGGCTCAGTGGTAGAGTGTTTGCCTGCCAATCAGAAGGTTGGCGGTTGGCGGTTCGATCCCCAGCCCTGCAGTCCCATGTCGAAGTGTCCTTGGGCAAGACACTGAACCCTAAGTTACCTGCTGATGAGCAAGTGGCACCTTGTACGGCAGACGCGGCCTCAGCGTGTGAATGTGTGTGAATGGTGAATGGTTCCTGTACTATGTAAAGCGCTTTGAGTAGTTGTTAAGAATGGAAACTACTATATAAATACAGTACATTTACACTGATGCAGAACAGAAAAAAATAAATAAAAGAAATGTTCTTGGAGGTTTCCCTCTGCTGATTACTGACCTGTGTTCTTATCTGTTTGACATGGCAATTCTATAATTTATATAGACTACAGATGCAACAAAGTTATTATTACTTTAATAGTGGGTCTACATCATTGTTGAGTTTATCCTTTTTACATCTTGGTTTAAGCAGTGATGTGGTCAGGTAGAGATCTGACTGGCAACAAACAAAAGTATTTTTTTCATACTCTTAAAGGTGCTCTAAGCAATGTCACGCGTTTTTTAGGCTACAGCATTTTTTGTCACATACAGAAAACATCTCCTCACTATCCGCGAGCTGCCGGTCCTCTGAACACACTGTAAAATTGTGGTCTCTGTAGACAGCCCAGGCTCCACAAATGCCAAGAAAAATAAACTGGCCCAACCTGGGCCACAAAAACACAACAAACAGTCTTCCAGCGTTCCAGCCAATAATCGACAAGAAGGATTTGGGGGTGGGGGTTGAGGGGTTGAGGGGTTAGTGCGCTGAAGCACGGAAGGGAGGGGAAGGGGACGGGATGAGGAGGAGGGAGGGGCGAGCTAGCCCCGTTTTGTTTGAAAATACTTTGAACGTCAACAAGAAGTAACGTCATCCAACATCGCTTAGAGCACCTTTAAAGTACCAATCAATCAGCATATGAACATTCACAAGAGGTGGCGAGTAGAGGTCTTCAGGGGTCCAAATGTTTGTGCTAGAACCCAGAAAGACCCAGAAATGTACTACCCGGAACTGAACCGGATCCGTCTTTTATTTGAAATCTGAGAGCCGGACCCGTGCAGAAGCGAGAAATGTCAGACTCGAACACTACTGGACCCGGGAGATACAGATTGCACTGATTTGACAGCTGATTGCTATAAACAAGTTAAAGCTCCATTGTGTAATTATTTTAATTGATTTTTAGCATAAAAAGCCTGTTATGTCATAAATATATGCTCATTCATGTGTAATCACTTCCACCAACTAATCAAAGTATTCTCGTAAGCGTAGAATCTGCCATTCAGAATCATTCAGAATACATGCGAGCGCAAAATGATGGCCGCCATGTTGCACCTCCATGTTTAAAATACAATAGCCAAAGAGGGACATACCTGGAAATTCAAGCTTCGCCTTTCGCGCTTTTACACTCAGTGGCAAAGTGACAAATGTGAGGGGGAAATTACTCGCTGACTGCCGGCAGATTTGAAAGGCTGTTGAAGATAGAGGATCACGCATATTCACGAGGACATGTAACGGACTCGCCAAGGAAGCGAAAAAGAGAATTTCCAAGATGGAAAGAGCTGATGAGGAGCAAGGATTTTGAAAGGGACGCCGAAGTTGCCTGCTTTCTTCTCAACAGATAATTCTGCCTATTTGTGTAAATTCAAACTTTTATAGTTGCTTGGCTAACTATAGCATGGTTGTGCATAATGCTATGATGAAGTCTAGGATACTTTTCCTTGCATCAATGATATGATGTGTCGTGATTTCCCTGGCAGACAACTCACATCATGTGCAGTTGTAACACAGACTAGCTACTAGAACAGCTGCGTGTAAATGATGGAACAACCAGATCTCACAGAATTCCATGAAATGAACACGGCCCCTTAACTCAAAATCTGTGGCAGTTTCGCGGAATCGCAAAAAATTCCGTGATGGGCCCACGGAAGAATTCCGTGAAATGAACAAGGATCGCCGAAAATTCCCTGATGGGCCCACGGAAGAATTCCGTTAAATAAACCCTTAAGTTAAGGAAAGGTCGTGGGTGGGCTTACGGTTCTGTGACACGTGGGAAGAACAGGCCGGTTGGGTTTAGGAAAAAGTCGTGGGTGGGCAACCTCCTTACGCGGATTTTCGGGCTTTCGTACTACTCGCTACCATAGTCACTCCTAATGCTACGTCATCTTCTCATTGACTTTACATTGCCATTGTTTTCCGTGATGGCCACACGGAATTTTCACACATTCCGTGCCACCATCACGTAATGCGGTGTTAACAGTTCGTGATCATTTCACGGAATTCTGTGAGACCAGGCTGGATGGAGACACTAAGAGCTCATTTCGGTTTCATTGACATGATTGTTCATACTGCTCAGAGAAATATATTAAAAACACAAACCTCCGTTGCTTCTCTCCTACGCTGTAAAGATTGCCTTAAACTAGTAATCTTGTACAATATACAGAATAATGATAGCACTGATACTTTACTAACATTAGTTTGCATATGTTTGGGAACCTGATAGCTGATCAAACGTCAAACTATTATTACACTGGAAAGATAATGTGAACACACATGGACGCTAATTTCGTGTTCGGCCACCATAGGAGTTTAAACGCGCTCGGAATGGGGGGGGGCTAGAATGTAATATGCAGTTGGTTGTCATATACAATTTCACCGCTAGATGGGAGAAATTCTTACACAATGTAGCTTTAATGTTAAAACAAGGCGTTCTATTACCTAATGTTACGTTAGTAGCCTTCTCCCCTGTGCCTGGCCATGCTGATATAATCCGTCCTAGTTGGTAAAATACATCCGGGTTTTCTGTTATTCCTCTCTTGCTGATTGAAACAGCATGGCTAATCCAGTCATTATTTCATCTTAAAAGTCCACTTGCTGTGACTGGTCATGACAAAAGTGGCTCATTTAGAATCAGTGTTGGGAAGGTTACTTTGAAAATGTAATAGTTTACCGATTATAAGTTACCCTAAGTAACCTAAAATGTAATAGTAATAAGTAATAGTGTAACTATTTCAATTACTTTATCAAAGCAATTTAACTTATTAACTTATTACATTTAATTACTTCTTGTTTACTTTTCTAAATTTCTAATGATTGTTTTCAACCGTTAACCATTTTCAAATGTTTAAACCTGGCAGTGTTAACCTCACAGCAGTACTCAATACTGACTATGTCAAACTCCTTTTAAACTCCTTCATAATAATTTAATTTAAGATATCTAGCTAGCATCGCTAACTTCTTATGAATGACGATTAAATATAAACTAGGCTACTGGATATGGACTAAGCAAAATATGGTGCTAAAATAGGTCTTCAATACACATAAGCCTGGTGTATCACATGGAAGGAAGGCATGTCTTCCCTCTTTATTTAATATGACTGCTTGCAGTTACATACCTGCCAATGTATCCTGAGGATGGACATAGACATTTTCAACGTTAATAGCATTTTGACCGCTGGCAAACAATTATTTGTTTTGCATGGTAATGTTTGAACCCTTCTCAGATTTTTGTATGAAAATGTTTTTTTTATATTTCCAGCACTGCCGAAGCCATAGTGACAACTCTCAGACGGGTGGAAGTGCAAATTCAAACAGGACAACCAATCAAAAGCATCAGAATAGCAGCAAACTTTACTAAACGGCTGTGGCTGGAAATGGCAAAAGAAGAAATTCTACACATGAAAAACATGCAAAGCAACAAAATATTATTCAACTTATAGCCTAGATTTTTACAGAAAACATTCAGATGTAACCCCCAATGTAATCATGAATATTTTCATAGGTAACTGTAACTGTGTGAATGTTGATTCTTTATTCTTCAACTTTCTTTCGTTGGCTCTAACTTCTGCATTCATTGTGCTACAAAAAAAGAGCTGCCTCTCTTTCTCTGTCTGCATTCAAACCTTAAAGCCCCATTGTGTAACGTTTGTTAGTTGTTTATTATCAAAATCTGTATTGCCCTTCACAAACTTCACAAACACCATCATCAATTTCAAGTATTCCTATTAGCTTGAAATTTTACATTTGCGCTTGCATGAACTGTGGTTGACGCTCCATATTCATGCGCCATCTTGAAATACGCTAGCCGGTAAGGGACATACAGGCTATACTGCTCCGCCTTTCGCGTTCTAGACTCGTAGCTGCTGCTAATGGGTATCGTCGCTTCCCGGCCCCGGCAAGTTTGAAGAAGGAAACACGGAGGACCACACATATTGAAAATCCAAATTTCAGGAACAGGAGTCTTCTTCTTCGCCCAGAATAAGAAAACGGATATTGAAAAGAGCAAGAGACCGGCGTTATCAGAAAAAAGAGTGACCATTGGAGCTGCAAATCCCAACTACCAAATCCCAACTACTTAATTATCCTCCAGACCGCTGCAGTCTCTTTTTTTCTCTCTCTCTCTCTCTCTCTCTCACTCTCCTTTCCGTCGGGTGGTGTGAAGCGCGCGTCCGCGCCACTGTCCGACATGCACTCCAACAGCCACGGCTGATTGACGGCCTTTAGTACATTTTCGCTTTTTGAAGCGTGGCGGCTACCGTAGCTGCAATACGTACTTTCAACTGCATGGCGAGAGACTGTTATGGTTTTGGTGTTTTGTCTTATTTTGGTAGTCTGTTTTGTATTTGTTCTGTTTCCTGTTTTACTTTGAATTCTGTTTTCTCCATGGTCTTGTCTAGTTTTACTTCCTGTCTTGTGTTTTCCCGCCTGTCTGGTTGTTCTGCCCCGCCCTGATGTGTCTCACCTGTTGTATCACCTGTCCCTTGTTTGCTCGTTACCTCTTGTATTTAGTCTATGTGTTCCCCTTGTTCTGTCAGATCATTGTATTATCTCCTTGTGTCAGTCATGTCAAGTTCTGTACTCCCTGGAATTCTTTTTGTCTCTGTTTCCTGGTTTTTGATCTACTTTTGGTTTATTGGATTCCCTGTTCTTGTTTTTCTGAAGACTCTGAAGTAAGTTTTTGCCCTCTGCAGCTGGGACACTCTTTGTTTGTGGTGGGTTTTTTTTTGTAAAATAAATCCTCAAGATCAAACGATACCTCGTCTGCTCTCTACATTTGGGTCCACCATTCCCTGCCTCGCATAACAGAGACCGTTGATTGCGATATATGATCTCAACGCTAGATGGGAGTAATTTGTACACAATGTAGCTTTAAAATGTTTCACATCTTTTATCCATTAAGAGTTTTATACAACTTGTAAATTATATTTGTACTTATTGAAAATATTGAATATATATTCATTCAAATTAAAGCCGGCAATTCAGTTAAGCATCAGCTTTTACAAAAACGTTCATACAATGTTAGTATTATTCAACTTTTTAAAGACATTCATATTAATTAGAACCATTTCCACTATTGCACATTTTCCTACAACTTCACCTTTTTCTATTCTCACTGCTTTAGCTTCTCCTTACGCATTAAAGCCAGCAATTATTTTGTAATAAAATTAGGTAACACCATTACATGTAACTTGTTACTCCCCAACACTGTTTAGAATCAGCTTTGCAGTTTGGTTGCATCTAGCATAATAAAGCTAACTAAAATAATGATTGGTCAATATTATGTATTGCTATAGTTAATCTACCTAAATATTTGTGGGAATTAACTCAAAGCTGGCGGACTGCCGAGTGTTTGAACGCCGTCACTGTGCCATCACTGTGTGTGTGTGTGTGTGTGTGCAAAGCCCTGCCTTCTGTGAAACACAGATCAAAGTACAGGAGAGATGAGCCTGACCTTAAAGTAATGGTTCGGAGTAAGTTCACCCTAGGGTCCTTTGCACCACGACCTCGAGCCAAACAACCCCTCAGAAGCTTTTTTCACCTGGGTCGAACATTGGGCGAGTTGGCGTTAATAGCTGATTAGCTTACTGCAGGGGCTAACGGATCCATGGGTGTATCTCGTAAATTACCCCACTAATAATGCCCGAAATGATACCAAACTTCTACAGTAGTACAAATATGTTATGTACTCATAAAACGATGGTTTGGAAAGTTTGAAAGTACACCAGGAGTTTATTTAAATAACACTTGCCTGCTGGCTTCTACTCTCTGCTGCTACTGCTGCCGGTGCTTAGGGACGTCTGCAAATTACAACACCGAAAAGAGATACAACAACAATATTGATTAATTTAACTTATAACACTTTTTTTAAAAAGTGTTGTAGTACAACTGGCAGGAGACAAGTTATACTTGAGGTATGTTTGGAGACACTACCTTATTTAATCATTAAATTAATCAATATTTTTGTTGTATCTTTTCGGTGTTGTAATTTGCAGAAGTCCCTAAGCCAGAGTTATTAAGACTCTCACACTGAGCTATAATTAAACTAGTGCACATAAATGAGCTCAATTAAATAATACGTTTATTTTTTTCAGGGGAAACACTGCTTGACATACAAGGCATTGTAATGCACATTTGAGTTGTTGTGCACTACCACTGGTAAGAGCCTCAGATCAGTGACTTCTGGCTGTTCCATGGTTAGCATTTAGCTCAAAGTATTGACTGTCAGGCAGTAGTCTTGGAAATCAAATCAACTAATACAGTTATTCTACATCTGGTAATGTTAAAAAGCTAGCTGCCTTTGACACAGTGAACCACCAGATCCTCATTTTGACACTCCAGGATCTGGGTGTCTCAGGCCCTGCACTCTCCTTGCTCACATCTTACCTGGCAGACCGCACCCACTGGGTAACTTGGAGAGGATCTATCTCAGAACCTTGCCCACTCAAAACTGGGGTTCCTCAGGGATCAGTCCTGGGTCCCCTCCTTTTTTTCTTTGTACACCAACTCTCTTGGGTCTGTCATTCACTCGCATGGCTTTTCTTATCACAGCTACGCAGATGACATCCAACTAATTCTCTCCTTTCCAGAGTCTGAAACGCAAGTAGCAGCACATATCTCGGCCTGTCTGATTGACATTTCGTCTTGGATGGCCACACACCATCCGCCATCTGAAACTCAAACTTGACAAGACTGAGCTCCTTTTCCTTCCAGGGAAGGGCTCTCCTACCCAGGACCTTACTATAACAATTGACAACTATGTGGTAGTCCCCACCCAGACTGCTAGAAACCTGGGTGTGACATTTGACAACCAACTCTCCTTCACTGCCAACATTGCTGCAACTACCCGATCGTGTACATGCTGCATAATATCAGAAGGATACGTCCCCTTCTAATGCAGAAGGCGGCTCAGGTTCTGGATCAGGCTCTAGTCATCTCACGTCTAGACTACTGCAACTCCCTCCTGGCTGGCCTGCCTGCACGTGCCATCTGGCCCCTGCAGCTCATTCAGAACACAGCAGCTCAACTTGTCTTCAACCATCCCTAGCTAGCAAAATTTGAAAGTAGCAACACCTCGGGACTCCGTCTAGCACCTCCCCCTGCCCTCGGGGCTCCGACCAAAACACAGACGTGCACGAGCCCAGCTGCGTCGTTGCTTCAGAGCGGAGAAAGGGCCGCAATTTGACTTCATGTCTCATTCACTAGTAAGCAAACATCTAATATTATCATACCAAATGTTTAAAACTAACATGACTACTGTTAGCAATGTGGCGACGACACCCATTGAGTTCAGGCTGGTACACGTGGACCACAAGGAAGTGATTAGTGGGCGTTTTTACAGGATTACAGTAGCTACAGAATACGGATCTTTTTCACTTTTCAGAGCCCATACATTATTTAATGCTGGCAGGGTGTAAAGTGAATATTGGAAATAGTTACCAACCCTGCCTTTAATGTCGAACCATATACAGTATATAAGTGTAGCTGATAATCTTTATCCTACTTTTCACCAAAAACATTTTTACTAATTTAAACAGCAGGTAGTATCACTTTGTCACAATTTGGCCAATTTATACCAACAAGCCGTTAGCAAAACTCTGTAGAATTTACTGCACTTGCAGACTAAACCAGCTCTGATCTTAATACGTTTGGTGCATTAGATAGTTGGCAGGAGCGAAATGTTTAATACCAACTACGCTGACGAGCACAACTTTTCCTCTGAAGCAGAGATAAAATAAAACGAGTCTCAGAGTTTATGCAGGTTTTTTAAGTCTGATAAGGCTTGTGATCAGTGATTAAATTGGCTTAAATAACAGAGAGGTCTGACCATATGCGGGTGCGTTCTCTGGTTTGATATTAATTGGTCAAATTGGAGCTTGTAGCGGTATTTTGCACTCTCCACCATCGTTCTATTGCAGGGCAGGTGCTCATATAGGAAAAGTATTTGAAAGAAAAACTTGTCTTTTATGCCTCAAATCAATCCTCTTCTCATCTCTCAATAAGCACATGCCTTACATTCTTTCCACCTCTGGATGATCTTGGAGCTGTGTTAAATGTAAAGGACGGAACATTAAAGTATTAGAAATGGTTTTGGCTACTACTGGCGACATGTGACTTTAGGTGAATGAATATTCATCGATACATCACACATTTCAGGTCACAGTTGGAGTTTATCCTAAGAGCAGCTGGAACACACAGGCTACATTCACCTTGCAGTTAAATATGGCTGTTTCTCTTATTCTCCTCATGGGACAGTTAAATCCTTTACACATGCTAATGAGCCAGTGAGACAACCTATTCTACTATAAGGGCATACATGAAGTGCTGATTCCGATCATTTCTGCACCAGAGGAGCACCGGACTAGTAGCTAAACATGTTGTTATATGACATAGGCCTATGCAAAGCCATTTTCCACTTATATGTGGAGAATAAGTCGAAATAAATGCCAAAGATTGTCAGGTTTAAGGTGAAGCAAGAAATTACAAACAAGCCGTTTACCATCTTTGGTCTGTAATAAATGTTGCTATGGTTACAGCATTCTATGGTTAAACTGAATACGCTATGTCAGCAGAACATCCGCTTTGTGTATGCCATTGTATTTGTTTTCTTCGTGCTCCACAGCAATATTTCCTCAGAAAATCAATTCAGCTCTACACCAGGCCTGCTACAGTGTAACCAGAGGCTTACAAATGGATTACCTGCTCTTAAAACTAGCATATACTATACATTTTACAATAACTGCAAAAAGGTCAAACAGAATATAAAAGCTGGCTAATGGCATCACACATTCAGACACATAGTGTCTGGTTCCTGCTGTCCACTGTGTAGAACTTTGTGAATGAGGGCGGCTCACTGCTTCTCTAGGCTTTAAATCTCTGAACAAACTGACAGGTTCAGTTCCCTTAATTGGTTGGTTAATGCTGTCAATCAATATTTTTCGGAACAGAAGACTGATATGTTCATTGCTGTGGCTTATCCCAACCCCTTTCTGGTCCACTGGCAATGAATTTACACTCAGCTTTGCTACTGTTCAGTGCTTGTTGTGCAAAAGAGGTGTTATTCACAGTAATCACAGGAGACTGACAAAGACAAAGGTAACTGTCTGCCTGCTAAACAAGATAGCTCATTTCACTCCATTCTACCATAATATCTAAAACACAGGGGCGCCTGGGTAGCTCACCTCGTAGAGCGGGCGCACATATACAGAGGCTCAGTCCTCGACACAGCAGCTCAGGGTTCGAGACTGACCTGTGGCCATTTGCTGCATATCTTCCCCCCCTCTTTCCTGTCTACAGCTATACTGTCTATTAAAGGCTAAAATATGCAAAAATATCTTCCAAACAAAAAACACATACTGTAATTCACTTTCATATACAGAAGTTATCCATCCCAATCAAAGAATGCATTTCTGCTTCTTCAATCAACATTCAAAATTTGCACCTCGACTGCAGGATCTTCTATTTAGCTTATATTGTTGGTTTGTATTTAGGACTGGCAGTGCTGTAGGTGGTTTGTATTTTGTAGGGGGAAATCAGTCTCACTGATGTACTGACAAAATAGTAGTTGTAGTTTGATGCATTCTTTTCACTGCAAATCTGTCTCCACTACGACAGGCAAAAAAAAACACCAGAGAAATGATGGAGCCCACTGAGGCTCTGTGGAGAGGTTTGATACATGTTCTAATTGTTGCCTTGCATGCATCCTGAACTGCCACATGTTCTTGCTAAAGACATGGTCGAAAAACAAGTTGGTTGATTCAGAAATTGTGTTTTTTGCAGCTACAAGACCTATTGTCTCCGACTGGAGTTGTGCTTCGTTTAGTTTATTTGAGAAAGGACAGAGCAAATTAATAAATACACATGGGTAAAAAAGAATTAGCCAAGAGGCTATTTTTATCTGCTTTCCCTGGCCAAGGTGTTACAAACGGATTCCTAAAATACATCAAAGCAAAAACAAAAACATGGCATGCAGTTTAAAAGGCTTCCTAAAATACATCAGAGCAAAAATAAAAACAGGTCATGCAGTTTAAAGATCAGAAAAGGTCACACAGTTTTTAAAAGCAGTAGTAGCAGTAGTGACAACCTTGGAAACAGGTAGCACATATACGTAGATAGCAGCAGCAAAAATAGAGTTTAGTGCTGACGTGTATGTATTATTCATCCATTGTTGTATTGGTTACTGAAAGATATATAAAAAAAAAATATATGTATCACTTGAACTTTTGACAGAACAGGCTGACTAGCTAAAGGTGCATTTCCAATAGGAGTAGTTCAATCTCCTGTTATAAAACCCTCAGTAACACAAGTATTGGTTCTTCTGTTGATATTGGCTTCAAGTGGTGGTTGAGCTAAGTCATGCATGACTTTGTATACCAAGCACAACATATTTTATGAGGTCACCCCCTTAAAATATGATATTCTTTTAGAATTGGGAGGGGATGGAAGTGCTTTGGTTTTTTATCTAATGTTTTGAGTGCTTGTTTGTGTAGTGATTTGAGTGGTTTCAGCATTCTATGGTTGGACTGTGACCAGCTTGTTAAATAGTAATTCAGAATAGTGAAAATCACATTTTAACATGTGAATTAAAGGAGAGGTTAGAGTCAATAAACACTGCAAAATTCACTCGCAACCTGTAATTATTTTTTGCTACAAGTACCTCTAGTAGGTCTATTGCAGAAGAACATGCTGACTGTTTTAGGCTATGTACAGACTGCAGGCCCAAATCTGATTTTTTTTTTTTTGGGGGGGGGGGGTGGTCAAGTGACCAGTTCAGACTTCTTCAGAAGAAGTGTGAACACTCAAATCTTGCCCAGATCTTGATTGTTTCAATCAGATTTAGACCACTTCCATATGTGGTCCTGAATCAGACCCAGGTCTGATTTTTTTCAATGCGGCCGCAACAAACAACCAAGGCGGATTTGATGCAATTTTTACGTCAATCTACCTCGGCATTTGTCACAATTATGCGTCTCTGTGAAGCTATTCACAACACAGTCCCACCACTCCTGGCTTCGTCTCTGCATTCACACAGACCTCTGTCGTGAATTTGCTGCCATAACCCCGCAAAAAGCCAAAATAGCTAATTTGGCTCTCTTTCTCTTCATTCTTCTCCTCCTCAGCACCTGCTCATTTATGTTACGGCTGCCATTACACAAACATTTTGAAACAAAAGCGAAAATGCTTACTTCCTCCATAACCTCCCTAACTTTAGTGCAACAGCGTGCTGTATCTAATGTCATTGTTATTGTTCTTTTGCGCGTGCAGGTCACTTCGAAACCGCAAAAAGTTCACACTGGAGTCTGATATAGGCCACATTTTAAAAGGTAATGTGAACAGCCAAACAAAAAAGATCAGCAGAGGTTGGACAGAAAGTAGTTGGACGTTAAAGCTATATTGTGTAGTTTCTGTCTCCCCTATGAGGAATTCTAAGTGATGAAAACAACACTGTTGTTGCATCCACATGCATTAGCTTCTACTATGCTCTTTAAGAACATTCTAAAAGTAGATTTTCCTACATGAGTAATCAATCCACCCTCAAGTAATTAATTTGATTCCTGGATCTTGGAAAACATTACTCGTGCCCATCCCTACAAGACAATATGTGGATAGATAGATACCGTAAAACTTCAAATAATAGCAGAGTCCCAAATAGCCGAGTCTCTTTTAAACGCCTGGTGTGACAACAGATTTGGGTAAATAAAGGCCGGTCTCAAATAGAGGCCTGGTCTGTTTTTTTTTGTTTTTTTGTTATTTTTTCCGTGTCGGGTTGTATTTGATCTTTTAAAACCCATCAGATCGTTTGTTCTATGTTTTGATTTGATTTCACGTGACAGACGCAACCGTTCATAAACGACTCATCACTATGGCAACATAACAAACAGGTTAACGAACTTTCTTTTAGTCTTCAGTTTTTCTTAATTCTCTCAATACCACCATGGAGACAAAAAGAAAAAAGTATGATTTGACATTTAAGCTGACAGTTGTCAAATTTGCCGAACAAAATTCGGGAGAAGCAGCGGCGAGACATTTCTCGATTGATCCTGAGAGAGTGCGAGAATGGCGTAAACATAAAGCAGAACTGCGACGTCTGTCCGAGGAAGACGACAAAAGGGCCAGATTGCGAGGTGGAGGGAGGAAGAAGGTCAGTGAAGAGCTGGAGGTGAGCGTGTGTGAGTGGATCCACAGCATGCGGGCAAAGCATCGTCAATTAAAGGCCTGTCTCTTATAGACGCCTGTCTCAAATACACGCCGGTGCATTTCGGCGATTTGGGTAAATAGAAGCCCGGGCTATTATTTGAAGTTTTACGGTAGATGGCCGCATTGACTATCTATCTTTCTATCCATCCATTTATTTATTCATTATGTTCAAACTATTCCTCCATACAGAGGCTGGGTCCACAAAGTCATTCATTTTCAATGAAGCAGGTTCACAAAGTGTCCCTTCATGAGGTCACAGGCAAGGATTTCTGGCCCCTTTTACACAGAAAAGTTGAGATTTCTGTAGTTACAAAAGCAGTGCTCCTGGTCTCTGAGCTATTAACACCGCACTGTGCTGCATTAGTACTGCAACATTTTCCAAACTCTCTGCTTTTACTCTGTGCTTCTCTCAGTTCACCAAGCAAATATGCTGCCCAGAGGCCTTGGCCATCCTCTCCATTCCAAAGAACAAGATGCCATTAGGTTCCCAGTCAACTGACTGAGGTGAAATAACTGCAGCACAGTGCTGTAGTGTTCAGTGAGTGCATGTTGCTGATGGTATACTGTGTCTCTACCAGGTGATACAGTATACTGTATATCTGTGGCATTTGGATCAATAAATTAGTGAAAACTGCTGGATTAAGTGGAGTGAGGAAAATCCTCTACCACAGCACTGCTCCAGGTCTCTCTTTTCTTTTGTTCATTCAGAAAATGTAAATGTGTTCAATTATTTCATGTAGCCTACTTGTTTATTATTTTATTTATTCTATAATTAATGTGCATACTCACTCATTCACAACACCAGCATACTTACTGTATATCCTTCTATCGCTGGATGGAATCCCAATTTAGTGTGGGATTTACGGAGTTAAACCTGCGTAATAAGGCTCTGTCTTGGCTTTAAGTTGCTGGTGCATAGCCAATTACATTGACTGACTGCCAAATCTATATTTCCCACTGACAAACAAACAACGAGATTGTGATTAAGGTGGGTTGAAGCCCAGACAGGCCGGCACCACTGTTAACAAAGTTGGACAGATCAGAGAGTCTCAATTGAACACCAGCCGATATTGGTGGATTTTGGCAGAGTGTCTCAATCAGATACTTTGGCAGATAACCCACTGACAAAATGTAAAAATTTGGCTGATTAAATATACCGTTCCGGTATAACTTGTGAACAAGTGGTGTAGTTCAACCACAGATACTTTTAAAAACATTTTTACACCCAATATACACACACAGGGCCCTATTTTAACGATCTGAAACGCAAGTATCAAGCGTGAAATGCAAGTAGCTTTGTGGGCGGAGCTGTTGCTATTATACCGGCGGGATAAATGAGTCTTGCGCCTGACGCAAATCTAAAATGGGTTGGTCAGAAGTAGCTAGTGTGGTTTGGACGTAACGTGCAATAAACCAATCAGAGCGTCATCTCACATTCCTTTTAAGAGCAGGCGCGCTTGTTCCATGGACTATTGCTATTATGACGGCAGATTTGCCTGGCGCACGCCAGGCGCACGCCAGGAGCGGTTCACAGCCGAGGAGACGTTCTCGTCAGGGCTGGAGCGGGAGTCCATATGGATGCGGGAAAGTAATAAATGCCCATCTTGACTGGGTGGCGATGTTGCTGCGGCCTCTCGGGCGCATCTCCTCAAGTCTGGAGAGGATTGCTGCAGCCATGGAGCGTGGGCCCCCAAACACACCACTTGCTCCTGTTGTGCACCTTCCTCCTCCCCCCCACTCCATCTCCGTCCACCCGCTTCACCAGGAGCACATTGCGCGTTGCCACTCCCGGACCCTCAAGTGTCCAATCCCGCCGTAGTTCAACATCACATCTCCTTAAGTCCTCTAATATTTTTTTACTTTTATTTTTTGAGGACTGTACTGTAAAGTGCCTCTTGACCTATCCAAACACCTGAAGCGCATTTTCAGTAATATGTTTCCTTGTAATTATGTACGTTTAGTAAAAATGGGAACTGCTGCGTCCATGTAGATGAGAGGAGCAAAGTGTATGCGCGTTGTGTACACGCTACGTTATGGCCAAGCATGCGCCCCTAAAATAGCATCTGAATAACGCATCACTGACTTTAGACTAGGTTTTTCCTGGTCTGTGGCGGAATTGTTTTCCAAAACTGCAAAATAGCACCAGGGAATGTTTTCGCCTGAACACGCCTCCTCTTTTCGCTGAACCGCCCCCGGGAGCGCAAGTTCACTCCCTAATTTACCGCCGTGCGTCTGTGGAGGGAAAAGTCCGCTGTGCGTCGGGTGCAAAATAGGAATGATACATGCGTCGGTGTACAAAGTCAATTACGCTGGGTGCAAGATAGGGCCCTCAGTGTTGTACATGTTCCTCAATTAAATATGACCTTCAGTTAGTCATTAAAAAGCAAATGACCACCCTCAGAGCAGTATTACTTTTGGCACCTGGTTTTACTTTTGATGAATACTTATATATGTTTTAGTCACATTTTAGCCATTTGATCATTGTTAGTTTTAGTCACAGAAAAGACATTTTAGTTTAGGTTTTGTCAATAAAATTTAATTATATGTCCTTTTCATGTCTAATAAGCGTTTTGAGGTTACAGCTGCTCAGAATAAGAAAAGGATTTATTGCCAAGTAAGTAACACTTTCTCATTTCGGCAGGAAAAATATTGTGGTTTGTATAAGTAACAGTAAACATACAGTATTGTTAAAGATTTACCTCTGTCGGAAATATATGTCAAATATACTTCCACAATTAAAACCTGAAAGTAAAAATTTTAGTAAACTTTAGTAAAACGTTTAGGCAGTATTTCGCCACACGGAGTAGCATGGTATAATAAAGTTGCACAGGAACACATCAGACTTTCCGCATTTTTGGAAATATGCTGAGTTACTTCGATGAATATGTATAAGGCTCAGTTTGAACTGCCGCAGCACATGTGTAAAGTGAATTCCTCCAGAGACTGCTCTGATGGGTACAACCTCACTCTCTCACAAGACGATCTAACGTAGGCAATCCTCTGAGTCGGAGCGACTGATGCACTTATCTGAGAAAGAGAAAGAGAGGAAGAATTTTAAGAGAGGAAAAAAATGAGGAGCAAGTTAGAGGAGGCTCCTGGGAAAGTTGGGACAATGGATTGAGAAAGAAAGGTTGGTGAGGAGAGAAAAGAGGACAGAGGAGGGGGATGTAGTAGTGGTGATGAAAAATAAGAAGTGGGGCGAAAAGGGACACCTTGAGAAGGAGAAAGAAGAGGAGTAAATGGCAGACTGTAGGGAGTGTGAAGTCGAAATGCAGCTACTTAAATCATGTGTTTTCTGTCTGGAAGTTAGTTGAACTGTTCTGAGTTACAGCTGTGAGGGATGAGGAAAACTGCAAAAAGGCAGAGAGAAAGTAGATAAAGAAATGATGGAGACAGAGAAAGCAACAAGAGAGTTCTAGATGAAATATACAGAAAATGAGACAAAGACAAAGTTGTTCTGCTGTGGTAAATATCTGTCAGTCTTCTATAAAACAAAGAAAGCAGCAGCAATGTGTGGTCATGATTGTTCTTGGTGATTTCCCTACTGGTCGCTTTCTCACAAACACACACACACACACACACACACCATTGTAAGTAGAGAAATTACGCACTCCTGCCTTAGTTTCATCCCCCTCAGTGCAACGCTGGGGTGATTAAAAAGCCCTATGAACAAGTGGCATTCCTTGAGGAATGTCTGTTCACCTTTTAAAAAGTGTCTGTGTGTGCATGCGTGTGTGTATTTGAGCAAAGTGGTTGGGGATCCTCCAGGCGTTCAAAAGCTGAATGCGTCCCTTACCGTACACACACACACCTCAGTGACTGTTGCATCTCAGGAGGTGGAGGATCTAATCACTTTGGCAGGAAGCTTTTAACATCAGCGCCAGTGTTTTATTCAGCAGCCTTTACTCCCATCAGCTACTCTGCGTGTCAGGATGGAGCCTGACAATAAAACAAATGTACCTGGCCACAAGAGACGAGCTAGGGAAGCCATAAGGAGAAATTTTCTTCCAAAATCACATAAAACATAAAAAGGTTTTTTTTGGCAGAAGTACATCTCATCATGGAATATAGATGATATTCGATGCTTACAAGTAAAAACGTTTTGGATTGAAATATAAAATAAAACATTATGTGGTGTATTGAAGTGCACATCTTTGCATTTTTACCTGTTTGGACTTCATAACCCTCATTTGCTTGTCCTCTGTCTTTGGTCAGTTTAGATGCAGCTGCCAGGTAATTAAAAACAAATTAGAGTGAACATTCTCTCTTACTCATTCCAGCCGTTTTCAGTTGTCTTGTCTGATGACTTTTTCAACTCCGTAGGTGTTTAAGTGCAACCCGCTAAGCAATAAACTTGATAACTCATGGTAACGTAAAAATACTGGCTGCCCTGTTATGACTGACTCTACCTCTAGGAAGTCCATTTGGCAAGACCCAACACCAAGTCGCTGTCTGTGAGCAAAGTCCCTTCAGTTTAGCAATATTTTTGTTTGTATTCCTTCATGCGACCACTGAGATAATTACCTTGTTTATAATCTGCTGTCTGTGACCATTTCTGATTCTACCCAAAGCTCATTCAAATGTAGCTGTCTTCCAAAAATAAGTATCACAGTTTCTGTCAGAATTATGCACAGTTACAATGTGTGCTTTATTCACAAGTGCCCATGCAGCATTATGAGGTGTTGTGTGCAAGAATACACAACACTACATAACAGCTTATCAGAGAGCGCCGAAATTGCACAAATAATGCTCAGACTGCACAGAGGAAATCTCATCTGTCGCTTCACAGAACAGATTTAGTTTATGTGACAACTAGGCAAAGTGGCTTTCACATTAAAAACACGTATGATGAACTTTGCTGTTGCTGAATCATTTTCAAAACTAACATTGAAGCATAATTGATTTAATAATGTATAGTAATAGTGACTTTCATAATGTTCAATCAGCAACTGTTACAAAGGATAAAGTAGTTGTTTTATCTTACAGTAATGTAAATGTCATCAACAAGCCAGGCAATGTCCATTGATCCATTTTTGTCACTTCAGCTGAGTTTATGCTTGACGCAAAGGCTTAACATAGGCTGGACTGATGAATCATTTGTGGTTAGGCCGTTTCCTGCTGTAATATATTCCAAAGTATATATATTGGTATTCTTTTGATTTACTTTGTGAAACAAAGCGACAGGGTAGTAGTCGTAGGTACTCCAGGTAACTACAGCAACCATTACCATATCATTAAATATGATCACATAATGGCCATTCTGGCCTCTTTTCACTGGCACCCAGTGCAAGCTAGAGCTGATTTTAAGGTTCTTATTTTAACATACAAGGCCCTGCATGAACTCGCACCACTTTATTTACACTATATACACCAGCATGCTCTCTTCGCTCCCTTGATGCTGGTCTCCTGGTCATTCCCCTAGGACTGGTGTAAAAAATCAGCCCTGGACTTTTGAAACCCAGACCAACCCATCACAATTGGCCGGACACCAACCGCCCTTGCACTCCCCTTCAACACATGTAGCTCATTAACTCAAACCTTGTTCAAATGTAGCTGTCTTCCAAAAATAATTATCACAGTTTCTGTCAAAATTATGCACAGTTACAATGTGTGCTTTATTCATAAGTGCCCATGCAGCATTATGAGGTGTTGTGTGCAAGAATACAAAACACTACTTGATGACACTGATGACACTCAAGATGTCTTGTACAACGTTAGTTAACAAGTAAGTAGTAGTAGTTTAACTGCATATTTTTTTTGTATATAGCATTTGCTTGCATCCCGACAACTTTTTCCATTATTGCATTTTTGCACGTCTTTCTGCTCTACCACTTTGTGGGTTTGTTGTCCCTATCTGTTGAGCACTTTTTTAATCTTGTGGTAAGAATGTCTTGTTTTATCTGTTGCCCATTTTTTTCTTCTTCACTGTGGGATGGTGAGAAACGAACTTTCGATTCCTCTGCATGTCTAGTATATGTTAAGAAATTGACAATAAAGCTGACTTGACTTGATTTTATACACAGTATGCAGCTTGTGTTATAGTGGAATGTGGATAAATCAGAAAGTTATAGTACTATGTTTGCAAGTACCTTAGCTTGCTAACACATAACTAACATTAGCTTACTAACAGCTAACTTGTCCTCTCTGGTAGACAAGGGTGCTAAAATAATCGTTTGACATGCTTAAATCCCCTTTTTCTAGCTAGCTACCAGCACTTCTTTCTCTCCACGGTAGGATGGAAGTGGGCCATAGTAGGAAGTGATTGGCCAATGTTCAGATGAGAGACAAACCAGTGGGCCAATCATGTGATCTCTCTCCTCTCTGTGGGCCAGTCAGTCAAAGACCAAGGATCTGAATGGCCAGTGTTCATATGAAAGACACATAAGTGGGCCAATGATGTGCTCTCTCTTCTCTTGATGAGCTGATCAAAAAAATATGTTTTTGATTGGAGTGCAGCCCATTCAGCCCATACAAATTGAAATAAATCCCCCAGTACTCCCAATGGCCAATCCATGCCTGGCCTCCCACTACATGCTAAAGAAGCTCACCCATGACATTTTTAAACATAGATTGAAAACCCACCTCTGCTCATCATACTACAGCCAACCATTACACACCAGCCTTTCTGCATCCTTCACAAACAAACCTTTTTCACTTATTCTCTTATGTTGCTGGTTTTGTATTTATTATTACTGCTTTAATGCTGTCAAATTGCTTTGTTGCTGTCTGTTATTTCTGTGTTCCTTTAATTGTAAAGTGCACTGAGACCATGTTTAATGATGATGTTACTGTTCATTTACAGTTTGCACCAATCAGGGCTTGGGGGGGGGGTCCTAATTGCGTGTCAATCACTGCTCATGCACAATTAATTTTACCTTGTGGGGGGAGGGGCCACAACAAAGTGGCGGGACGCGATCCCCGGCGCAGTAGCACACAACAACGGGGAAATGAATAAACTATAATTTACAAAGACCCAACAATGCCAGTGATTCCCCCAAGAGAAAGCATTAATGCGACAGTGGCAAGGAAAAACTCCCTTTTAGGAAGAAACCTCGGACAGACCCAGGCTCTTGGTAGGCGGTGTCTGATGGTGCCGGTTGGGGGTGTGATGAACCGTGGCAATAATAGGTACAATAAAGATAATGAAGATATTTGAAGTTATTTATGGCCAATTCAGACAGAAAGGTTTACAGTGCCATATGTGAAATTGTAACAATTTCAGTCATTTTTTTAATTCATTGAGAAAAAGCGCTTAACCCTCCAACCTCTCTCCAGGGCCAAAGAACTGACTGCAGCAATGCCAGCAGAAGATGGGTGAATGGAAGGACTATGGCTCTGCTGTGATTGTGAATCTGATAATACCCACACACACACGCACACACACACAACTGATGTTCACAGACCTGCAGCAGAGGCCGCTGGCCACTGGTCGGTGCATTATTCAACCTAAAAGCTTGCTAAGGAGAGCTCACAATGGTGCTGTAATGAAAGATTGATGTGTAAAAAACAGTTTAGTTGGCCTGTGTTATGTAAAGCAATTAAACAGTGGTTGAAAGATGGGCATATAAAGGCAGAGAGGGAGAGAAGGAGAAAGTAGTTGAGAGGGAATTTCAGCACAGACACAACACAAGGCCAAACACACCAACAAGGAGCATAAGAATGAGAATGAGTGACAATGAAAAACAAGAGCTTAAAGAGAGGGAGAATCCTAGTAAAACCAGGGAGAATGAAAGAGATGGAGGAGTAAAAGCAAAGCAACTAGACAGAGTGCAGGGCCGGATTGGGACTCATTTTCAGCCCTGGAGTTTCATGCCTTAGACCGGCCCACTTTAGTTCACGACTAAAGGCTTAATTCATATTACTTTTATCCTATTCCCTTTCAATCGTGAGCTTTGTATATTCACTATTGTTTGATTAAAAACATAATGGGTCACTAGTAACACTTGGGAATAGAAAGTTGTTATATTGTAAATAATGTGATCACTGCAAAAAAAAAATGCTTTTTTTACTTAGTATTTTTGTCTCGTGTATCTAAAAGAAAATCTTACATCAAGATGCATTAACTAAACAAGTATGAAAAAACACCTCAAAATTAAGTGATTTTTGCTTAAAACAAGGCACATTATCTGCCAAAAATAATTGTTTTAGATTTAGCTTGTTTTAAGCAACAACAAAAAAACAAAATCACTTAATCAGTTTTCACTTTTCAGAAAACGACATAATTTCACTTGTCTAGTAAATGTATCTTGAATTAAGAATATTTAGATATTTGAACTGGAAACAGGTAAGATACTAAGTAAGAAAAACATTTTTTCAGTGATAACGTTTTCTTATTCACACATTATGGTACATCAGCAGCTTACCTGTGTCTCACAGTGAGAACATTAGTCTCTTCACAGCTGGCTCTGTGTCTGACACTAAATGAAATGTTTTACATTTATTTCTCACCACAAATATCCCCTTTTTACAAAGCTTTCAAATCAAGTCAAGTCAGTTTCATTAATGATTCATTGTTATTAATGTATAATAATCTCAGGACATGTTTCATTGAGCAGGGTTCTGGTGTGGTTGGCTCATGACTGGAGCTCGGTAACGTTACCGGGTCTCGCTGCTCGTCACTGTTAGCAGCAAACCGGACTAGAGGCGGCTGCTGCTGAACAGCTACAAGAAAAACGTTTGATACATGAACGGTGGTTTGCAGACAACGTTGTTTTGCACGGTCGCGAGCATCTTGCACTGCTCCTAACTACCTTAACGTTAGCTTACTTACCGGCCTCGTCGTCTTCATTTGTTTTTTTGAGGAAAAATGTGCTCAGCTTAGAACATTTGGCTGCGTCACTTTCCAAAGCTTTCTTCTTTTTTATTCTGGCCTTTTCAGCGCCGCCTTTGCGCTTCCTGTTATCCATTTTTATCTGACTTTTTTATTTTGAGCAACTTTCAAGGTGCCGTGTCGGGGCGGGGGGGGGGCGAAATTACGAATCCCACTATGGCAACGCCAAGACCCGCCCTGCGAAGCAGCTCGATTGGTTGGGGTTAGGCATTTCACCTCGAGTGGTTAAGGTTAGGATAGCGGATTGGTCAGGGGATAGGACCTGAACAAATCAGGTTACGTTACCTTGGACGCCTGGCCAATAGTAGTGATTGAAGGGCGGGTCTTGGCATTGCCATAGTGGGATTCGTAATTTCGCGGGGGGCAGGGAGTCAAAAAATAATCACGTCATCATTAACCTGCAGGCTGCACTCTGCGAGAAAATATTAAATAAAAAAAGAGTGGGACTGCGATAAAATAATGAATAAAAAGAGTGGGGCTGCTGTGAGTGCAGGCAGCCATAGGGACAGCATCCATATTTCAACCCAGTGCCATGACAACAACGGCCCTCGCGGCCAAAAAAACAGACCGGCCCACCGGGAATTTTCCCGGTGCTCCCGATTAGCCAATCCGGGCCTGACAGAGTGAGAGAGTGATCTTAGATGAATTAATAGAGTTCTCCTGAGGCTTGAACATCTCTAGATGAGACACAAGTTACAACATCTCCAGACCAAACACAAGTCAGCAGAACACAGCACATTACAGCGCAGAGACAAACAGCCGCCCGATGCGCAGCACAGCAACGTATAGCAAAGAGCAGACCAGTATGAAACACACCATTACTGACCAGCATGACAGTCATCAAGATGTACAGGGTTTCTGCGTGGTCTTAAAAAGTCTAAAATTTCAAAATCAAAATTTTAGACCTTAAAAAGTCTTACATTTGCTGAAGTATTGTGTATTAGGTCTTAAATAATTTTAAACAGGTCTTAATTTACGTCCATGCAACGCTACCTCTAATGCTCTTTTTTTAAATTCCGTGGTGTTGTAGTTCTTTCTTGCGCTAGCTAGTCCAAATATAATTTTGTTGTATTATGACTTCAAATGAGACCAACATGTAACTGATATTACAGCCAATCAGCTTTCGGGCCCTATCTTGCACCCAGCGCAATTGACTTTGTACACCGACGCATGTATCATTCCTACTTTGCACCCGACGAACAGCGGACTTTTCCCTCCACAGACGCACGTTGGTAAATTAGGGAATGAACTTGCGCTCCCGGGGGCGGTTCAGCAAAAAGAGGAGGAGTGTTCAGGCGCAAACGTTCCCTGGTGCTATTTTGCAGTTTCAGAAAACAATTCCGCCACTGACCAGGAAAAACCTAGTCTAAAGTCAGTGGCGCGTTATTCAGATGCTATTTTATGGGCGCATGCTTTAATGTAGCGTGTGCACAATGCCCATACACTTTGCTCCTCTCATCTACATGGACGCAGCAGTTCCCATTTTTGCAAACCATACATAATTACAAGGAAAGATATTACTGAAAATGCGCTTCAGGTGTTTGGATAGGCCAGGAGGCACTTTACAGTACAGTCCTCAAAAAGTCACAGCATTCTTTGTGGCTTGTTGTGTTTTACACATTTCCATGAATCATGAATGTGTTGATGACATAAATGAGGAAATATTAGAGGACTTAAGGAGACGTGATGTTGAACTACAGAGGGATTGGACACTTGAGGGTCCGGGAATGGCAATGCGCGATGTGCTCCTGGTGGAGCGGGTGGACGGAGATGGTGTGGGGGGGAGGAGGAAGGGGCACAACAGGAGCAGGTGGTGCGTTTGGAGGTCCACGCTCCATGGCTGCAGAAATCCTCTCCAGACTTGAGGAGATGCGCCCGAGAGGCCGCAGCAACATCGCCACCTGATCAAGACGGGGATTTATTACTTTGCTGCATCCCGGACAGCTCCCGCTCCAGCCCTGACGAGAACGTCTCCTCGGCTGTGAACCCGTGCGCCAGGCAAATTCGCCGTCATAATAGCAATACGCCATGGAACAAGTGCGCCTGCTCTTAAAGGGACGCTCTGATTGGTTTATTGCACGTTACGCCCAAACCACACCTAGCTACTTCAGACCAACCCATTTTAGATTTGTGTCGGGCGCAAGACTCATTTATCCCGCCGGTATAATAGCAACAGCGCCCGAGATCCGCCCACAAAGCTACTTGCGTTTCGCGCTTGATACTTGCGTTTCAGATCGTTAAAATAGGGCCCCCTGTGTTATTGGTGCAAGTCTCTTTCGGATTGTACCACAGACATGAAACTGATTTTATTCTTCAGCTATGGGGAAGTGCAACTTTAGCGATACTTGTCTTGAAAAACTGAATTTAGGGCTCAGTTGATGTTGTGATAAAGGTCTTCAATTCCATTCATAATGGTCTTAAAAAGGTCTTAAAATTTCTTAAATTTGACTTGGTGAAACCTGCTGAAACTGTGATAAACTCTCTGTAGCATGACGCTGCTCTGGGATAAAAAAAAAATACATATATCTCAAGAGACAACAACTTTTTGGGAAATAAGAAGGCAGTAAAAATGGTTGTCAAAGTAAAAAAGAAAAAAAGGTTTTGCATTGTTCAGCCCAATAACTGCAAATCACATGCATTTTTTTTATAGCATATGAGTATACAACTTTTATTATACAATGTAAGTGTTTAAAACTTATTTCTTACTACTGGTTGGAAATCTTTGAATGGTTCATGGTCATTCAGTTCATTATTAAAGTATAAATATAATAGGAATTGAAACTTGAGATAAGTAATCCAACTTAGTAGATGTCATGTACTTGGCATTACTATCATTATTAGTAGCAGTGTAGCATAATCAATATTTTTAGGCCAACAAGGTATCAAAGGACCATGTGTAGGGGTCACTCGTTATGATTAACCCACAAAGAATTATCACTCAGCTGTAGGGTTGGGTACTGAACTATGGCACCGGTTCCTAAACGACCAGTATCTACCGGACTGAATAGCAACGCGGATATCGGTGCCTCATGCTGGTGCCACTTACATGTCTGTGCTGCTCTCTGGTGCTCCGCAACGGACATTATAGGAAACAGTAGCATCATTACATGTGACGATAGTTAACATCACACAGCAGGTAACAGTTGCCTACCGTTAGCTAGTAGCTGGCTTAAACACGATTAAAATGCTAACAGCTAAACGGTGTAAAGTGTGGCTGTATTTCACTGGAAAGGATTCCAACAGGAAACTATTACAGTTCAGTTTTTTTTTCTTTAGTTTTTTACCGTCATAGTGTTTTAAAACTTTCTTGTGGCAGCGGTAAAGGCAAGAATGTTTCCTGTTTACTGTATGGGACTCACACTGCCTCAAACCATAGCTCAAAACACACTGACAAGTCTGATATCCGGTTACATCATTATCCACCGCAGCATGGGATTGCGGATCTATGGCCCAGCTGATGTGTTAGCAGCTCTATTCAAGAATGTTTTTGAAGGAACTGACATATATTGATTAGTTAAACATTCAACGTACATATCCAGGCTTCGACCTGTGACCTTACTAATCCTCCTCAGTCATTACAGCCACCATACACCTTGCTGACCATTTCCTTTGAGTATTGATTTTCAATAAGTTAACATTTTTAAGGGAAACGAATGCTGGTTCTAACAGCATATAGATCACAGGAATAGTTTGTGTCTACTGATGATAAGGAGTTACATTACACAGCGATAAAGGCAGTGATGTTTCCTGTTTACTGTACGGGATTCTCAAACCGCCTTAAACCAGAGCTCAAAACACACTGGCAAGTCTGATCTCCGGTTAGGTGATTGGTCACCGCAGCGTGACGTGGCGTTGCGTATCTCGAAAAGAAAAGCAGACCAAAATGCACTACCCCCATTCAAAATGAATGGAAAGACCTGCGTTTTTTCCGGACCGTCTGACGGTCTGACGGTAAACCCACTGTACACTACCTGTTTAGTCTAGATCAACAACGCAGGCCTGCTTGGTTCTTTCGAGGAATGATTGTAAAGATTTACAAGAAATGTGTTTACGGCATTTACTATCTAACTGGGACGTTTTGGGACCAATTGGTGGGGGTGGTGGATGGGTCAAACAACGCAGGACTTTCACCCCGGAGACCGGAGATCGTGTCCCATTGTTGTCGCCGTTCCTGCGTGTGACGGTTCCTTTCCCCGTTCTTCTTTTCCTAACCACAACCGTCACGTTGTTGTCGCGCATCCCAGAGACCGGGGATCGCGTTCCGTGTGTGCCGGTCCATCCCGTTGTTTTCGCTGGCGTGCGGCGTTTCATTTCCCTGTTGTTGCGTCCCCCAGAGACCATGGATCATATTTTGGCAGCCAGCTCAGAGGCTTAGAGGGTTAAAGAAAATACGGCTACAGGCTGTATTTGAATTGAAAGCAATGATCTTCTAGGAATTTCTAGACATGCACTGAGGTCCCTCCCTATGAGGACGTGCCCTGAATTTCTCCCAATAGTCTCAAGTGGTACCTTCCCCATATAGGCGCAGCAGTTGTCTCACATTCTCTTTAGAATTTCTGAGCTGCTCAACTGTCCCTACAGGTGAGCCGAGATATCCGGTGTAAGGAAGCCATTTCAATGTTTTACTTATATCCACAATCTCATTCTTATGGTCAATACCCAAAGCTTTGGTCATGCCTGACTGTTGGAATTCAAATCGACTGCCAAGACCTTTGTCTTCGTTTTTCACGATAAAATCTGAGAAATTTAAGGCTTTACTGTCTTTAAAGGAACATGCCGACTTATTGGGACATTGGCTTATTCACCGTATCCCCCAGAGTTAGATAAGTCAATACATACCTTTCTCATCTCCGTGCGTGCCGTAACTCTGACGGCTCCACCGTTAGCTTAGCCTAGAACAGATCCTGGAGGTAACAGGCTCCAACTAGCCTACTGCTCCAAATAAGTGACAAAATAACAGCAACATGTTCCTATTTACATGTTGTGATTTGTATAGTCACAGCGTGTACAAATAACAACGTCACATGAGACACAGCCATCTTCTAACTGTATATAAACTGGGAACTATATTCTCAGAAAGGGAAGCAGTGCTACTTGGGCGGAGTGATATGCTTGCAGCAAGTAGCACTGCTTCCCTTTCTGAGAATATAGTTCCCAGTTTATATACGGTTAGAAGATGGCTGTGTACACGCTATACAAAGCGGCTGAAGTCCACCAGAAGTCCAATAACCGACTCTGGTTTAGATCACGGAGGCCGTTCCTCCCAATCACGCCTTTCCATGTGTCCAGACGGGGGCCCCGGGCTTTCTCCGGGCAAGGTCTCTCTATCCCTTCCTTGTTTTTCCATAGGGTTTTTGAACCATTCTTCGTCTGGCCCCTCACCTGAGACCACTTTGCCATGGGAGACCCTACCAGGAGCACAAAGCTCCAGACAACACAGCCCTCAGGTTCATAGGGACACCCAAACCTCTCCACCACAATAAGGTGATGGTTCCCGGAGAGGGAGTAATTGATACAGCAAATTTGACTGCAATAGATATGACAGAAAGGCATAAAAATTGTGTTAATCCATACCTCTGTTGAATTCCTGTTTAATGGGGAAGTCCACACTAATCGAGTGCCGATCTCATACAATCCAATAGTCCAAAATGTATTTTTTTCCACAAAAAAACGATTTGCCGTGGTTAAGTCCTTAATAATGACTGCAGCAACATGCTGCAACCTGACACCACTGCTCACTCAGCAGACCAGAGCGATCGTCTGCAGGTCAAAAGTTCAACAGCTATCGCGCATGTGCAAAGGTTACCTAGCAACGGCGGAGACTCACAGACTCAGCTCAGAGAGAGAGAAGACGGAGCTTTGGGATAATAACGTGTCAGTGTATAATATCAGCTCAGATGGATAATGGATAATGGGACGGCATTCATCCCACGTGGGACGGAGCCGCTCTCCTATCTAAAAATATGACCGAATTTATTATCGGCCATAAACCATGACAACCCAAGTTAGATATTAGTAATCAGAGGTGCAGTGCAACGCGTTCCTCTGTGCCTCCGTTAGAGCAGCCACCCTCTCATAGTCTAATAACCACGGTGTCTGTCCCCGACTTAGATCGGTTAAATCAAAGGTTAACAAAAGAGGAGCTACACTTAACAACCTAATTGGAATTAAAACATCTGCAATGATGGAACAGAATACGAAAATCAGATGTGGACTATTAAATATTAGATCTTTGTCTTCTAAAGCATTATTAATAAATGAATTGATATCAGATAATCAAATTGATCTATTCTGTCTTACCGAAACCTGGCTGTGCAATGAAGAATATGTTAGTTTAAATGAAGCCACTCCTCCCAGTCATAATAATACTCAAATACCTAGAGGCTCAGGCCGAGGAGGGGGAGTTGCAGCCATATTTGATTCAAGCCTTTTAATTAATCCTAAACCTAAACTAAATTATAACTCGTTCGAAAGCCTAGTTCTTAATCTTCAACATCCAACATGGAAAACTGTACAGCCAATTATATTTGTTGTTGTTTACCGAGCTCCAGATCCGTATTCAGAATTTTTATTTTAGTTCTTAGTTTTTATCATGTTTAGTCCTAAAATCAGACAAAGTACTTATTGTAGGTGACTTTAATATTCACATGGACGTTGACGACAGCCTTAGTATTGCTTTCAACTCACTATTAGATTCAATTGGTTTCAGTCAGAGTGTGCATAAGGCCACTCACTGTTTTAACCACACCCTCGACCTTGTGCTGGCATACGGCATCGAAATTGAAGATTTAATAGTATTTCCGCAGAATCGTTTATTATCAGACCATTTCTTAATAACTTTCGAATTCTTACTACCCGACTACATGAAATCAGATAAAAGCTTCTACACTAGATGCCTATCTGACAGTGCTATAGCTAAATTTAAGGAAGATATTCCAACAGCATTTAACTCAATGTCGTGCTTTAATATAACAGAGGACCTTTTTGTTAACTTCAGTCCCTCCCAAATTGATAATTTTGTAGACAGTGCTACGGCCTGCCAACGGACGACTTTAGACTCTGTTGCTCCCCTCAAAAAGAAGACGAGGAAGCAAAGGAAACTAGCACCTTGGTATAACTCCCAAACTCGCAAACTAAAACAAATCTCGCGAAAACTGGAAAGTAAATGGCGTTCCACCAAACTGGAAGAATCTCGTTTAGATTGGCAAGACAGTCTGAAAACCTATAGGAAGGCCCTCAGAAATGCCAGATCAGACTATTACTCATCAATAATAGAAGAAAATAGGAACAACCCAAGGTTTCTTTTCAGCACTGTAGCCAGGCTGACAGACAGCCACAGCTCTACTGAACCATCTATTCCTATAGCTCTGAGTAGCGACGACTTCATGAGCTTCTTTGATGATAAAATTATAACAATTAGAGATAAAATGAATCACCTCTTGCCCTCAACTTCTAACAGTTCACCTTCAAACGCAGGACTGCTCGACGGAACGTCAAGACCTGACATATACTTAAACTGCTTTTACCCTATAAACCTTCAACAATTAATGTTAAAGGTCTCTTCAGCTAAGCCATCTACCTGTCTCTTAGACCCCATCCCAACGAGGTTACTTAAAGAAGCGCTACCACTGGTTAACATTTCATTATTAGATATGATTAATATGTCCTTATTAACAGGTTATGTACCACAGTCATTTAAAGTAGCTGTGATTAAACCTATTCTGAAAAAACCCACCCTAGATCCTGAGGTCTTAGCCAACTATAGACCTATATCTAATCTTCCCTTCCTCTCCAAAATCCTTGAGAAGGTAGTTACTAATCAGTTATGTGATTTCCTACATAGCAATAGTTTATTTGAGGACTTTCAGTCAGGATTTAGACAGCATCATAGCACAGAGACGGCACTGGTGAAAACGACCTTCTAACCGCTTCAGACAAAGGACTTGTCTCCATACTTGTCTTACTAGATCTTAGTGCTGCCTTTGACACTATTGACCATACAAGCCTGTTACAGAGACTGGAACACTTAGTTGGTATTAAAGGAATCGCACTGAGCTGGTTTAAGTCCTATTTCTCTGATCGATCTCAATTTGTTAATGTTAATGACAAATCCTCCAAGTACGCTAAAGTTAACCATGGCGTTCCACAAGGCCCAGTGCTTAGACCAATTCTCCTTATATATGCTTCCTTTAGGCAATATTATTAGGAAACACTCAATTAACTTTCACTGTTATGCAGATGACACCCAATTATACTTATCAATCAAACCAGATGAAATCAGTCAGTTAGCTAAACTTCAAGCATGTATTAAAGATATAAAAGCATGGATGACCTACAACTTTCTGATGCTAAACTCAAGCAAAACTGAGGTGATTGTGCTGGGTCCTAAACACCTCCGAACCTCATTATCCAAAGATATAGCTACCTTGAATGGTATTGCCCTGGGCTCCAGCACTACTGTCAGAAATCTAGGAGTTATTTTTGACCAGGATATATCCTTTAATGCCCACTTAAAACAAACCTCAAGAACAGCCTATTTTCATCTTCGTAACATTGCCAAAATAAGGAACATCCTGTCTCAGAACGATGCTGAAAAACTAGTCCATGCATTTGTTTCTTCCAGGCTGGACTATTGTAATTCCTTACTATCAGGAAGCTCAAACAAGTCACTTAAGACTCTCCAGCTGATCCAGAATGCTGCAGCTCGTGTACTGACAAGAACTAAGAAAAGAGATCATATCACTCCCGTATTAGCTTCTCTGCATTGGCTCCCTGTAAAATCCAGGATTGAATTTAAAATCCTCCTCCTGACCTACAAAGCTCTAAATGGTCAAGCACCATCATATCTTGAAGAGCTCATAGTACCTTACTGTCCCACTAGAGCACTGTGCTCCCAGAATGCCGAGTTACTTGTGGTTCCTAGAGTCTCTAAAAGTAGAATGGGAGCCAGAGCCTTTAGCTATCAAGCTCCACTCCTGTGGAACCAGCTCCCAGTCTGGGTCCGGGAGGCAGATACGGTCACCACATTTAAGAGTAAACTTAAGACTCTCCTCTTTGATAAAGCTTATAGTTAGGGAGTGAGGAGTTGCAGCATCTGCCTAGCCCGGCCCACCTGCTTCTCTGTCCCAGAAATGCTTGTTACTAACCTAGCTCTGGGGATCTTGCTCCCCGGAGTCTTTCTGTTTCTTTTTCACCCAGGATGAAATCCTGGGATTAGGATGGCACCAAAATCATGGTTCCAGCTGTTGCCGTGGTTCTGCTGAAATACCCTGCTATGCCGTGCTGCTCCCTGCGCTACTACAACCACTGCCGTGGGACCAGAAGAACATTGCCTAGCTGTGTTGTAGCAGCAATCAGACAAGAGTGCCCCTCCCCCACTGGAAGTTACACAGGATTCAAAGAGGCAGAGGACATTTTCTGAGTCTAAAACTATGATTTCTAGTAATACTTGGTATTGCCATTACTAGGAATAAGCAAATAAATTGCACAGTTCTATTAGGAAACAGTAAGATGTTGTATATTGTACAAACAGTAAGATGTATATTGTACAAGTAAAGTTGAATAAGTAAATTGTAAGAATAAGTAAATTGTACAGTTCTATAATATATTGCTAACACCTGTCTGTTATCAGTGGTTTTACAATATAACAGTACACACTATCCATCTGAGCTGATATTATACACTGACACGTTATTATCCCAAAGCTCCATCTTCTCTCTCTCTGAGCTGAGTCTGTGAGTCTCCGCCGTTGCTAGGTAACCTTTGCACATGCGCGATAGCTGTTGAACTTTTGACCTGCAGACGATCGCTCTGGTCTGCTGAGTGAGCAGTGGTGTCAGGTTACAGCATGTTGCTGCAGTCATTATTAAGGACTTAACCACGGCAAATCGTTTTTTTGTGGAAAAAAATACATTTTGGACTATTGGATTGTATGAGATCGGCACTCGATTAGTGTGGACTTCCCCATTAAATAGGAATTCAACAGAGGTATGGATTAACACAACTTTTATGCCTTTCTGTCACATCTACTGCAGTCAAATTCGCTGTGTCCACTCGTAAGGAATAACTGCACATGGGTAAGACCGAGTAATGATATTTCGAGCATGTTTAGAGGCTAAAAACACGTTTAAAACTTGCCCTGTGTACGCCTGTTAGGTGCTAAAGCGAGTAGGGGGATAACACGGTGTAGACAGCACCGATGGGTTTCGTTTTTTTCGCTACTGACAGCACTACAAATTTACAAACAACAGAGCTACGGGTTGAAATCGACCGGAATTCTCCTTTAAGCAATTTTCAAGTCTCTGGAATGATCATGACAAATTCTGTCATAATCACTGTTATTATTGATGCTGTTGTTGTTCTCTTTTATTTGTTTCTTCTCACTCTCAACCCTCCACTTCCTCCTCCCTATCTGTCTAAAGTCAGAGGAAATGAACCGTGTAGTCCCATTGATCCAGCAGCTCACACATTCATGCATACGCAGAGAAAAACGCAGCCACTCCCACACACAGCGGGCTCCCCTGTGAAGAAGACAAAGTGGAAGGTATATTGTGGTGGACGGAGCCACTGACCCCCTTGTTGAGTTAATGAGCTTTTATTGACTTCAGCACCTGAAGCTGCTGCTGTAACTTATCACTGTTAGCACCTCACTCCCTAGACGCACAACACACAGGGGGGGGGCACACACACGCACGCACAGACTAGCAAACACACCTTCTATCTGTGTAAAGATCCATGGAGCTGCAGGAACACAAACTGTCAGCTCTCAGTGTGTAAATCTACAGCGTCTCCCAGGATACAAAAACTCACAAACAGGACTTTAATCACATTTAAGAATTCATGCTTAAACAGATGAGTTGTGCAAAGATGACATCACTTTGACATAATTTCAAATGAGTTTTTCTGCGTTATTGTCCTTTGTAAATCACATTCAAGTTGTTATTTACATGTTTATTTGAGTTGTACATACGTTAGAATTTACCAAAAAAAAGCCAAACTAGTGGGCGTCATTCATATCCCTCACTAGTCAAGGTTCTCGACTCCTATTCCAACGACATTTTTCCAAACATGAACTGTTTACTTTAGGTACTCATTATTCCTCTGATAATGACCCTTCTCAACTGTTCACCGGATCAAGACAAGCAACAGGGCAACTATGCTCACAGGCCGACTGAACTATTATTTCATTTAAGAAGGAGCTGAGATGTTCAGGGAGTAGACCATTGCAGTCACCACAACGCCAGGTTTGACATTGCTTTAATGCAACAGTTATGCTCTAATGTTATTGGGAAAATCATTGCAGCATTGAATGAAGAAATAATATTGCAGCACACCTCCGCCACCTTATTCCTTGAAACTATCACATGTTGCTAAGCAACTGTAAACAACACCAGCAGCCTGGCTGCTATATAGATACAATGTATCCTACTGTAGCTGCAGAAATAAAGGTAAAGTGAAAGATGGAAGAACCATTGCAGACTGTAGCACATTGTCAGTAAAGTCATGTACCAGTGTGTCAACTCTGTTACTTCACTTTTTGTGACTGATCTCATCAGTATAATCAGAATCATATATTTCTGGCTACACTACTGTTTCACAAGGAGTAAAATTAATTTCCCAAGGCCCAGTTGCCTTGAACCGTGCCCAAGCTCGATTGTCCCCCCCCCCCCGTCCCCACTCCACACTGGCCTGCACTCACACTGCATATCTTATTCAGGACCAGAGCGCACTTACATCATTACATTTGGGGACTCGCTAACTACAATTACCATTCATCTGTAAGGTACGAACCAGACCCGGGCACGTTTAGCGATCACACTGATGCGTACCGTGCCCGGGACCAACCGAACTGTGCCCTGGTCCACCTCTTTCAAGCAGGTCATGGCACGGTTTAGTGTACAGTACCGTGCCTGTGACCAGTCACGGGACCAGCCGGTGGTCGTCATAGTTTCGTAGGATATCATGTTGTGGAAAAGTTTTTTGTCCGATATCATACGAAACCGATCATGTGAATGCATTGGCCACTCACTGGTGAGGCAGGCACTTACAGGATCTACTTTTATTCTTGTTAGTCTCTGCACGCTTAAAGGTTACTCGTGCTCAATTTCTGCCCTGCTCAGAAGGTAATAGTACATTCACAAGGTGCTAGCGGGAGTACGGTTAAACATGACTGCTCAAGAAAATGTGTCACATCCCTGCAAGGACTACTACAGCAAAGAAATCATTACTACTATTTTACTACTGCAACTACAATGTCTAGAGTGAGACTAATGGAAAGAACATGATGACTAATGATGACCTTATAAGGACAGAGCTGGAATCAGCTGATGGAAATTAAAATGTGTACTGCAGGATATTGCAATGCTTTTAGAGCAAATGTAAATGGACTGTATTTATATAGCGCTTTTCTAGTCTTAACGACTACTCAAAGCGCTTAAACATAGTACAGGAACCATCCACCATTCACACACATTCATACACTGTGGCCGAGGCTGCCGTACAAGGTCTTCCACGTATTTCAAGCCAAGGACCCCTTAACTGAAAGAGACGGAGCAGGGACCCACTACTACATATATTGTATAAAATATTAAACTGGGCCTACAATAACATGTAAAGTCTTTTTCCATACATAGTACCTAGACTACTAAGATCTTAAAATAATAATTGTTGGCATGATTTTGTAAATCATGTATTAATGTTTGTCTACTTTAGTGACTACCTTACCTATAGGCCAGTACACCTATCATCACTGTTTTTTTCTACAAATAGGTCAATTTATATTTGCTAATAACATGTTGGATTTGTGTTGGAAAACATTTACATTTTTGACAAAACATTATATAAATTATTATACATTATACCATAATTTGGCGGCCCGCCTGCAGTAACTCTGAGGACCCCTAGGGGCCCCAGACCCCCTGTTGAATAGCTCTGTTTTAGAGAACTGAGGATGTTCAAAAGGTGCAAGGAGAGTATGAAGACATTGAAAGAAGATTATATAAAAATGAGGGACCAGACTTCTCTTACTGGTGTGTATTTCTAAAGCACTTTGTAAACAAAACAGAAAAGAACTGGGCTCCAAAGCCTCACTAGTTCTTAAAGGTTTATTATGGAAAGGTCATGAGTTGTTAAGGTGCTGTCATCCAAAACAACTATATGTGTCTAAATGTCTGTGTAGGTTGGCTCGGTTGTGAACAACTCAGGCAGGCAAACAAATGTGCCTTCCTTAACCTTCACTTCTTTGATGGCTTTGGTTTGATTTTCCCGTTGGCTTGCTTTTCTCTTTCGTTTGACTGCGTCTGGTTTATCTCCTCTGTCTGGTTTCTGAAGGAGTCTGCGGTCGATTGTGGTTTTTCTTCATCTCTAAGCCTCAAAGACCTCGGCCCCGCAGCCACCAACCTGGGCTCTGTCCACTTCATCTTCCCCTCCATCCCACAGACACACAGGCGTTCATGCACGCAAGCGCACACAACCGAACACACAGGCATGCATATGCTCCTCCGCCGAGGCATGCACATCTTTTTTTAATGCTTATGTCACTTCACATCCTCACAGGTTGAGCACATCTTTTCAAACAAGTTCCTCTCTCATCTGTCGCAGGACGCAGACAAACAAAAACACAAAAACAGTAGGCCTACTTCAAATTAACTAACTGAAGGTGCAAAAGCAGAGTTGCTGAATACCAATTAGTAATATGAATCATCTTACTGTAACAGAATCGTTCAACGTTTTGAGGAAATATAGTTATTTGCTTACTTTTCGAGAATGAGATGAGAAGATTGATATCAATCTCATTTCTTTGTAAACATGTGGAGCCAGAGCCAGGGGGCGGTTAGCTTAGCTTAGCATAAATACAGAAAGCTTGGGGAAACAGCCGGTTTGCTTCTCCCCAAAGAGAGAGAGACTCTTCAGTTCCTCTCAGGTCTACATGTCATGACATCTCATTGTTTGCAACTTTACTGTTTTGGCTTACTCACCGCTCTCATCGACTTCTTTTTCAGCAGCAGACAGCGAAACAAAGTTAGCAACTAGCCGGTGAACATAATGAAGCATTTACAACTAAAGAGACAAAAATATTTCACTCAGGAGTTAATAGAGACCAGTGATGGAGTACTCGAGTCGCTTCAACTCGACTTGGACTCACGTACTGACGACTTGGACTCGAGGTTTAATAAAATCGAACTTGAGCATTCATGAAAAAGCACTCGAAAGTTGGATGAAGTTTCTGACTTCTTTTATGTTTAATAGGCAGTGATTGAGTACTAGTCCTGGACTCGGACTTGAGTCCGACTCGAATCGCTATTCTCTGGACTCGCGACTCAGACTCCACTCTTCTTTGGTGACTAGGACTTGGACTCGAACTCTGGGGACTCGAGACTTGACTCGGACTTGACAGTTGGTGACTCGACTACAACAATGATAGAGACTAAAACTGATCAAGAAGAAGAGTAAAGATTGAACTTGCATATGTCAGGTGGCCAGAAACCTGACTCCAAATGAATGCTAATAATTGCTCTGTGTCTGCTGGATGTTTAAATAGGCAATAGGAACAGCTGGTTCCAAAGTGGACAAAAAAAAATCCATTATTGCAGCAACACCAGCATACTGTGCATAAGTGCATTAGTGCACTGCAGTGGTCACCAGTCTGCTTCTGCTCACATGCAGGGCATCAGCAGCTGACTGTAGGGTTGCTGGGTAATGCTCTGCTCATCAGGGATAAGATGAAAACATTATCAATCTAAAGATGCTACATAAGCTGGCCATTTATTACACTAACAGGCGTTATCACATTTTCGGCCCATTTAGAGGGACGCCTGATTACATTTTGACTAATGACGCCATTGTCAGTTGCTACATGCCCCCTTGTCTTTGTTTACACTGATAATGTACTTAAAGAGTTCTTCCCATGAAGCTGTCTGGGAAACAGATGCGTAACTCATTCGTCCTTCACTGGACCAGACTACAGATTTTCTGTGTACTGTCTCTACTTTTCCATTTCTGTTTTTCTGTTCCTCTCTGGTGGGTTTTATTCAAAGTTTCCAGAGTTGAAGAGCCTTTAGCTGGATCTCTTTTTTAGCTTCAGATTTTATTACTGGAAATTGAATTGTCCGGAGGCTCTGGTCAGTGATCCATGGTGTCCGCCTTTTTCTGACAGGCCTGATAAATACAGGCCCTGATCTCTCTCTGCGTCTCTATTCCTCTCACCTCCTCCTTCTTTCGATCTTTTTCTCTCCGCCCTCTCTCTGCACTTGTCCTCTGCCTCGCCCGCTCACCTCTATAACATTCTCTTACTTCTCTCTTGGATTATGTTCCCGTGAACTACATTGCAATTTCTTTCACTTTTCCCTTGCTGCTTCCAGAATGGAAGCAACTTTCACTCCTTCCCTATATAAATTGTGTTGTTGTGTGAATGTGTGTCTGAAGGAAGACTAAAAGACAAGAGCTCCACTGACCTTGGACACCCAGTCCTCTCCTCCTTGCCAATAATGTTTCTATATGCTCTCTGTACACACAGCGGGCTGAAGAGTGAAAGAGTGTGTGTGTGTGTGTGTGTGTGTGTGTGTGTGTGTGTGTGTGTGTGTGTGTGTGTGTGTGTGTGTGTGTGTGTGTGTGTGTGTGTGTGTGTGTGTGGGTGTGGGAAGATTGTTTTGGGAAGAATTAATGTGCACGCACACCGCACACACATATATACATATCAAACACATCAGATTAAAACTTTGGTTTTAGGAGCTATATGCTGACACACACACACACACACACACACACACACACACACACACACACAGTGAGACCAAGAGATGAATTCAATTTGACTGATTACAATAGAGGACAGTGACTCCTACATTCCTTCATACAGTCCACGTGTGGGTGCATGCCACTCAGCTTCTTTAAACTGTATATATAAATGTGTGGGTATGTGTGTGTGTGTGTGTGTGTGTGTGTGTGTGTGTGTGTGTGTGTGTGTGTGTGTGTGTGTGTGTGTGTGTGTGTGTGTGTGTGTGTGTGTGTGTGTGTGTGTGTGTGTGTGTGTGTGCGTGTATGTGAATATTCATGCTCAGTGTACTTTGTGGCTAGGGAGTAGAGTCATGCTCTGCTGATACTTCATTTCTAGGTTTTTATAAGAGGGGGGGGGGGGGGGGGGGCATTATTTTCCCAACCACGCGTGTCCGTATAGAGGCTGAAAGATGAAGGAGAGCAAACAGGTAGGAAACATAAAACATGGAAACAGGAACAGGGAGATTAGGAAAAAGAGATTAAAATTATGGCTGACTATGATGGTTATTCAAATCCAGCAGAGGAATGGCGGACTCTGCCACTACCAATAAAAAAATACTATATAGAGAAATAATTATAATATAATATATTGACTGGCTATTGCTGACAAAATGCCAGCCATAATTAGTCCAACAAATGGGGTTTACAGTAATTGATGGCAATGTTAAGGATTGTAATTTTGCAATCAAAAGCAGCTACAATCAAATTTTTTATAATAACAATGTATCAAATGACAATGTGAAACAAAGGTGAATTGAAAGGGCTTGCAGTGATGAACCTGAATGTGCAACTCCCCTTGGCTACTAGTGAGTTTCAGCTCTTTGTTTAGCTGTCCGGCCTGCAAATTAAAGCTATAGCGCGTAGTTTCTGTCGCCCCCCATGAGGAATTCTAAGTAATGAACAACACTGTCGGTGCATCCACATGATACAAGCCTTCTGTGATCGCACACTGCCCCCATCCCTCCTCCACAAGCTAGTAGCTCAAGGAAGACACGGAGGATAAAAAAGCATGATGGACTCTTCAGAAGAGGAAATTATCTTGTAATTTTTATTTTCTCTTTGTCTCCAAAGCTGAACGCTGCTGTTGCCCTTTTCTCAGCTGTGACGTAAAACGCATCACTCGAGCTGCTGCGTGTGAAGGTCGCCGGACTACAGCATTTTGTAAACACAACCATGCTGAGAAATACAGAGAGAGTTTTATGGAGCTGATAGTCTTAATTAGCTTTTGTATCAACTCATTTGGCAATGGCTTAAATGCACCGGATGCATTAATATAAAATAGTTGCACACTACAGCTTTGACTGTTTTCAGTTTCAGAGTTACTCTCACTGCTCTCATAGGGTCGTTTTCAGCCACAACAGGCAGCTGTTTTCAGCGTAAAAGGCAAAAAAGTCAGTGTCTGTTGTAGGGATGCACCAAAAGCACTTGTTAAGATTCTCCTGAATCCGAAACCGAATCCTACTCCCATCCTCAGTCCATTAATACAGTAAACACATTAATGAAGTAAACAACGTCCACAGCCTCTAAAATAGTTAAATGTGTAACCGAGGGTTTCTTATATCTCTAGACTCAGGTTTGACTTTAAAATAAAGACACAGGCTTCTAATGCCGGAACCAAGACGGCACTGCACGTCTCACTTTATTCCACCCCAACACAGTCAATCGTCAGAAAATACAACACTTTATTCACTTCCAATTTTCCCGTCACAACTAAAGCTCTATGTTTACTGTAACTTCCTCTTAACCTTCAACTGAGAGTTTACAGAATAAAATACCTTACAAATGTAACAAGTTAATGTTGAATTCACACGCTCTTTTCACATTGTAGGAAAGCACATTGCTATCGCCAGATGAGTGATAATTTTGTTTGGCAAATTTTCACTAACCAGTGTATGATGAAAGCACGTTGGGTGGGTGAAATTAGAAAGCTAACGTTAGCTAACGAGCAGCAGTCGCTCCGCTCTCGCTGTAGGGAGACTCCGAGAGAATGGCTGACAGCCCGGGAGAAGCACTGTCTAGTTAACACAAGTTTTTATTTTTTTATTTGACAACACATGTGCAGCATTCAGCAAACGCGCTGCAAATACACACAACACAACCAAATACATAAACGCGCTGCAAATACAGTATCTCACAAAAGTGAGTACAACCCTCAGATTTTTGTAAATATTTCATTATATCTTTTAATGGGACAACACTGAAGAAATTACATGTATACAAGTATTAAGTGTACAGCTTGTATAACAGCGTAAATGTGCTGTCCCCTCAAAATAACTCAACACACAGCCATTAATGTCTAAACCACTGGCAACAAAAGTGAGTACACCATTTTCCCATGTGAGTCGCTAGTGTTACAAGGTCTCAGGTGTGAATGGGGAGCAGGTGTGTTAAATTTGGTGTTATCGCTCTCACACTCTCTCATACTGGTCACTGGAAGTTCAACATGGCACCTCATGGCAAAGAACTCTCTTAGGATCTGAAAAAAAGAATAGTTGCTCTACATAAAGACGGCCTAGGCTATAAGAAGATTGCCAACACCCTGAAACTGATCTCCAGCACGTTGGCCAAGACCATACAGCGGTTTAACAGGACAGGTTCCACTCAGAACAGGCCTCGCCATGGTCGACCAAAGAAGTTGAGTGCGCGTGCTCAGCGTCATATCCAGAGGTCGTCTTTGGGAAATAGACGTATGAGTGCTGCCAGCATTGCTGTAGAGGTTGAAGGGGTGGGGGGTCAGCCTGTCAGTGCTCAGACCATACACCGCACACTGCATCAAATTGGTCTGCATGGCTGTCGTCCCAGAAGGAAGCCTCTTCTAAAGATGATGCACAAGAAAGCCCACAAACAGTTTGCTGAAGACAAGCAGACTAAGGACATGGATTACTGGAACCATGTGGTCAGATGAGACCAAGATAAACTTATTTGGTTCAGATGGTGTCAAGCATGTGTGGCGACAGCCAGGTGAGGAGTACAAAGACAAGTGTGTCTTGCCTACAGTCAAGCATGGTGGTGGGAGTGTCATGGTCTGGGGGCTGTATGAGTGCCGTCGGCATTGGGGAGCTACAGTTCATTGAGGGAACCATGAATGCCAACATGTACTGTGACATACTGAAGCAGAGCATGATCCCCCCCCTTCAGAGACTGGGCTGCAGGGCAGTATTCCAACATGATAACAACCCCAAACACACCTCCAAGACGACCACTGCCTTGATAAAGAAGCTGAGGGTAAAGGTGATGGACTGGTCAAGCATGTCTCCAGACCTAACCCCTATTGAGCATCTGTGGGGCATCCTCAAACGAAAGGTGGAGAAGCGCAAGGTCTCTAACATCCACCAGCTCTGTGATCTCGTCATGGAGGAGTGGAAGTGGATTCCAGTGGCAACCTGTGAAGCTCTGGTGAACTCCATGCCCAAGAGAGTTAAGGCAGTGCTGGAAAATAATGGTGGCCACACAAAATATTAACTCTCTGGACATTTTCACTTAGGGGTGTACTCACTTTTGTTGCCAGCGGTTTAGACATTAATGGCTGTGTGTTGAATTATTTTGAGGGGACAGCACATTTACACTGTTATACAAGCTGTACACTTAATACTTTACATTGTAGCAAAGTGTAATTTCTTCAGTGTTGTCCCATTAAAAGATATAATGAAATATTTACAAAAATGTGAGGGGTGTACTCACTTTTGTGAGATACTGTAAAAAAAAGATGCAAAAATAAAAGCACACAAACCCCGAAAAAAGAATGTATAGAAGACAAGATGCAAAAAGAAAAACAACTTCATTAATTTGACAAGACATGCACAGCATTCAGCAAACACGCTGCAAATACACACAACACAACCAAATACATAATCGCGCTGCAAATGTGGAAACGATGCAAAAAGAAAAGCATGCAAACCCCAAAAACAAATACAACAAAAAAAATGCTGCATCCAGATTACACAACGGAAGTTCTGCAGGCTTCTAGAGGGAGCTGTTCCAGCTTGATTTTCGACCCCACGGGGAGAGAGCGCTCTGCCTTTTTTGTTAAGAGTCGGGTACGGCTGCAGCCTGGAGACCTCCCGTCTCATGCCTCCCGTACATAGACTGTATATTAATATTATTATTATTAATATAATATATTAATAATATACAATATATGCTCCCGTCTCATGCCCTCCCGGCTGGTGCTGACTCTGAGCTTCGACTTTTCAAAATAAAAGTTTGCGGTCCGCTTTGTCTTCGTACTTTATTGGTGTTTTGGATGCTTTTGAACTAAACAGTACGGCAATCATGCTAATGAATACAATAGCTTTTTCAGCAGCTGTCTTACAACACGACGGAGTTAGCAAAGTAGTTTTGTGTTTATATATATTGTGCGGGCGGGAGGGACTAGAAATCCTGTCTGTTTATTTTTTTTAGTACAACCCCAAATCAGAAAAAGTTGGGACAGTATGAAAAACACAAATAAAAAAAGAAAGTAGTGATTTCTAAATGTACTTTGACTTGTATTTCATTGCAGACAATGTGAACACAAAATATTTCATGTTTTGTCTGGTCAACTTCATTTGTAAATATACATCCTTTCCTGTCATTCAGACCTGCAACACATTCCAAAAAAGGTTGGGACAGGAGCAATTAAGGGCTAGTAATCAGGTAAATTGGTTAAATGATGATGTGATTTGAAACAGGTGATGTCAACAGGTGATTGTAATTATGATTTGGTACAAAAGCAGCATCTAAGAAAGGTCTAGTCCTTTAGGAGCAAAGATGGGCCGAGGATCGCCAGTTTGCCAACAAATACGTGAGAAAATTATTTTAATGTTTAAAAACAATGTTCCGCAAAGAAAGATAGGAAGACATTTGCTTATTTCACCTTCAACAGTGCATAACATAATTAAAAGATTCAAGGAATGAGGAGGAATTTCAATGCGTCTCCGATCCCTCAGGCAGCACTGCATCAAGAATCGTCATTCATCTATAAGCAATATCACCACATGGGCTCAGGACTACTTTGGCAAACTTTTGTCAAGTACCACAATACGTAGTTACAGCCACAAATGCCAGTTAAAACTGTACTGTGCCAAAAGGAAGCCCTATGTTAACAGTGTCCAGAAGCGCCGTCGACTTCTCTGTGCTCGGAGGCATCTGGGATGCACCATCACACAGTGGAAACGTGTACTGTGGTCAGATGAATCAGTATTTCAGGTATTTTTTGGGAGAAATGGACGCCGTGTGCTCCGGACCAAAGAAGAAAAGGATCATCCAGACTGTTACCAGCAACAAGTCCAAAGGCCAGGGTCTGTCATGGTATGGGGTTGTGTCAGTGCCCTTGGCAAAGGTAACTTTCACTTCTGTGATGGCACCATTAATGCTGAAAAGTACATAGAGATTTTGGAGCACAATATGCTGCCTTCAAGAAGCCATCTTTTCCAGGGACGTCCATGCATATATCAACAAGATAATGCAAAACCACATTCTGCACATATTAAGTTCTGGCTGCGGAGGAAGAGGATACGGGTACTTGACTGGCCTGCCTGCAGTCCCGACCTGTCTCCAATAGAGAATGTGTGGCGCATTTTGAAGCGCAAAATGCGACAACGAAGACCCCGTACTGTTGCCCACCTTAATACTTGTTTGCAGCAAGAATGGGACAAAATTACATCTGAAACATTTCATCACTTGGTGTCTTCAGTCCCTAAACAACTTTTAAGTGTTGTGAAAAGGAATGGCAACATTACAAAGTGGTAAATGCTTTACTGTTCCAACTTTTTTTTTAAATGTGTTGCAAGAACCAAAATAGGAATTTTGTTTTTTTGAAGAAAAAAACAATAAAAATCATGAGGAACACATTAAATCATGTGCTGTTGTATTGTCTGCAATGAAATACAAGTCAAAGTACATTTAGAAATCACTGCTTTCTTTTTTTATTTGTGTTTTCCATACTGTCCCAACTTTTTCTGATTTGGGGTTGTATTTCAAGAGTGAATTGCTCCACAATATACACAGATTGATCACTTATTTTGTTGGTAACCGTTGTTGTATGATCACAATATTACATTTGAGGAGGCCTACACATCAGTGATGCGCCTCGCATGTAATATGGCAGTTTTAAATGTTTTATTACCACGAGTTTACAGACACATCTCTGCTGATTGAGTATCACCTGTGACCTGAGCCGAGACACATCCACCAAACGAGAGAAAACATATCTCAAACAAAGACTTCATATTCACAGTCTATGATCTCAAAGCAGCTGCTCACCGCTTCACACCAGTGCACACCGTTCTGAGATTGAACGTGTCCAACGTGGGCCAAGAAAGTTGAATGTATATGTATTAACAACTATCTTTCACTAAACGTAAAGCATTGTGTAGTTTCCATGCACAGATAATGTAGAAAGAAGTTATTTACAAGAATGTTATTTCATTCTTTCAGTCCCCAGTGAGCAGAACTCCAATGCAAACATTGTGACACAGAGACACTGACGATTCAGTAGACTCATGTTCAGCTTTAGGATTGATCAGGCTGAACTGACTGAAGGAGGAGACGACATGTGCAGCTGCTACCTGCCTCGTCTTGTAAAATCAGGACATACAGCAGCGTACATCTTCATGGTGAACTGTTCCAAAATCTGGTTTAATATGAATTGTGATGATGCCAGTGTGCCAGTCACTTATTACTAGATGGTGTTTTAACCTGCATGGTCAGTCAGTTTAAAACATCATCAAGATTCTCTACAAGGCTTGTTCCCATTGCAAGTTTGCAGGTCAGATTTCAACATAGGTAAACAGACAGTCCAAGCTCAGAAACTAGACACTCATTCTTCAATTCATCCATCACATACACACGCTTCAGTGGAAGTGAATGAGATGAGGGACAAATGTCTCCAGTCTTCTTATTTTCACTACATCTTTGGTGCAAAGTAATCATTGCCATGTTTCCTCAGTTGTGATCTCGTGAGATCACATGTTAGTCAAACAGTGTGGTCCATGAGATATGTATATCTTACCCTGTGAAGTCTCTTAGATCCTTCTATTTTTTATATATATATCCTGGAAAGGCTTTTCTTTGATTTGAAACACGTGACGAAGGAATCTCGGTGTCAGATTCATCAATATTTGTGAATTTCTGATGAAAAGGAAGACGAGAGGACAGAGAAGAGTGAAAAAGAAGAGTAGGAAGAAATGATGAAAGAAGCAGAAGAAGAGAGATGAACGAGTTTTAAATAAAAAAGAACAGGAGTAATGTAGGGATGACAGAGATATTACAGTAATGACTGCAGAGACATGAGAAGTAAGAGAAACTAAGAAATTAGGTGTGCTAGATGTAAGGAAGGAAAGAAGAGGGGGATGAAGGAAGTAGGAGGAAGAAGCGAAAAAAGGAATAGAAAATGTGTGCAGTGTGGCGGACACAGCTGTGTGTTTGTGTGTGTGTGTGTGTGTGTGTGTGTGTGTGTGTGTGTGTGTGTGTGTGTGTGTGTGTGTGTGTGTGTATGCGTGCGCGCGTGTGCGTGCGTGCGTGCGTGTGCGTGCGTGCGTGTGCGTGTGCGTGCGTGCGTGTGCGTGCGTGCGTGTGCGTGTGCGTGCGTGCGTGTGCGTGCGTGCGTGTGTGTGTGTGTGTGTGTGTGCGTGTGTGCGCTCAGCGGCAGAGACTGTGGTCCCTGTGAGTCAGATGGGGAGGAAAGGAAGGAGGAAGGAAGAGGGGAAGCAAAGGCAATTTCCCATTAGACTTTTAAACCTATGTTCAAGGGGCTGTACTCGACATTCAGAACATGAATACAGCAGCAAACAAATATTTGCTATATGTAAAGATATAGTGGAGTAAAGAATGAAGTCACAATCCCTTTGTTGTAATCCAAGCTTCTCTGTTCTTTTAATAGGCGGTCTGCCGTGCATGCATGTGGCCTGTAAAGAAACAAAGGTATTTGACGTATTTGGGAATGGTCTCTGTGAGCCGTGTGGAGTCATTTTTTCAGTATTTCGAGTACAGCCCTTTTAATGAGGAATATTTTGCTTTATGTCTGTGCTGCATTAAAAAAAAAAGAAAAGAAAGAAAACTCAAAAATTGCTGCAGTCGACCCACTGAGGGGAAACTTAGAGAGAGAGGGAAGTTAGGAAGTGTTTCCTTCGGAGAACAATTAACGTTACTTCCTTTTCATCCCCTGGGGGACATACGGCTGCAAAGAGATCTCTCCATCGTCTGTATTCCTTGGCAACATGCTGTGAATCTCCCTGTGACAGGTGCATCTTGTCTAGCACCTCCTCCAACTTTTAAGGTGAAGACACACTAACCAGACGGGCCAACCGTTGGCAGAAAAGGCAGTTGGACTGATAAGTTGGCTCCCCGAGGTCCAAAAAGTGCCTCGGAACACACCGAAAGCGATGCCGACTTGAGCGTACGTTCTGTCGCCCTGTCTCCAACTGAGCAAGTCGGGTTGGCCAAAATGAAGGCCGACAGCTCCTCCGACGGACGACGGTTGACAGCACGGAGCACACCGAACAGACTCGAGTCACTGACCTCGCCAGACTGTCTGAAGTCCGATTATCGGCCTGGTGTGTAAGAGGCTTTAGACACACCAGCTAGCAAGACCCAAAAAGGGCCAACTTAAGGACTTACTTAAGGACAGCACTGTTGTTGCCAACTTGGCCTTTGTATGTGGTGTTACCATAGACTGTAAATATGAACAGTCTATGGGTGTGACAGATTCACCTCTAGTCTCTAATCTTTTCAGATGAATTTAAATAAAAAGGTTGATGATTGATCATATAATCATTTTCAAAACATTCAAAACTACCTTACTTCCTGCTTTGCTCCCTTCATAACTACTAAAACCACTAGAGGGCGCCGTCACTATAAACATAGATATAGGTCGTTATTGCTGCTTGAACAAACGACTTATGTGGCCGTTTTTGGGAGGCTTTATTATTCACACCAGAGCTTTTCTTACTGTGACTTTTTTTTGGTATTACAGATTTTTGGTTATGATGTAATCAGTATGTCATTTCCTTCTTTTTCTTTATTTCCAGAGACACCTAGGAACAACCCTCTTGATGCTGCTGAGATAGAGCGCCCAACCTGAAACATGTTAAAATCAATGGGCCTGTATTTGTGCATTTGTGCTCACTCTTCTGCTTTTAATCCCTCCTTTCTTCCTTTGAGAAATGTTTTACAAAAAGATTTTTTTTTGTTTTTTTTGCAACATTTGCACAATGTTGTATAAATATTGTGAAATGTCTCCCCCAGGACTGATACATTGAAAGACATTCTATGCTGCCGCACTCCTGTATGAAACAGGAATAGGAGCACTGCGTTGTAAAGATCCATAGTGATCAAAGGCAGCTATAAATACTAGTCCTAATTATAGGCTAGTATTCATCTTAGCCAGTTTATGTTATAGTAGTTGTTTGTTTCAGTGTATTGGAAGCATTGTGGGATTTTGTTTTTAGGTGTATAATCTTCAGATAAGGCATTTTAAGAATTTGTGACTATGGTAGTCTGAGTCAAAGGTAACAGGAAGCACTGCTCATGGACACATCAACCTCACATCAACACACACACACACACACACACACACACACACACACACACACACACACACACACACACACACACACACACACACACACACACACACATATACACAGTTTTATAGGAACAAAGATATTTGTGTGTAAATATCAGCCCATATTAAGACATAACGAGCCTCCGCTTGTGTCAGGACTGAGGGACAGAGTGAGTGAATGAGATGACAGCAGCAGCAGCAGCAGAGGAGTGTTTCCCGGTCAGGTTCAGATGCAGCGCTGAACGGAGTCTCCAGAGACTCTGCTTAGCAATAGGAGGGGCACAGATGTGATTCATTCATCATTTATCTCCATCGGTGGGACTTTTTCTTTCCCCCCACGGTGTCACACTCCCATGCGATCCAAATCCCCCCCATCCACGCTGCTCTGACACCCGCAGCAACATGATGATCAATTCAATGATTACAACGATGATGGTGATTTTTAACAGATACTGTAGTTTAAAGTGGATTAGTTGTGGTTTCAATATATTTCATTAAAGACCCACTCCACCAATTTTACACATCAAGTTCAGCTGACTCATCACGAAGAGTAGTACAACGTAGCCTGAGGAAACAGTTTTGGAACGTCTTCTGTGGCTCCGGAGAGAAGTTTACAGACTACAGATGATTTTTAACAGAAATTATTTGTTACAAACTGTGGGCATGGAGTTTGGAAGATGTGGGCATTTATCAGACAAGGACAGTAATGAAAGGTGCTATCAAGTTGCATTATGGAAAGTGTATGATCCAGGGTTTTTGGAGCTGGACCTAGCCTGGTTGACACCAGACCCTTCTCAGTTGTAAATGAGAGTTTGCCGGAAGTTCGTCAGGGTTTTCCCAGGCTAGGCTGGACCCATTCTGGGGACTAAAAGTCAGGATGTCTCGACCATGGCTGCACTGATTTTGACCATTGTTTTTTTTTTAAGTCCCAACTTTAAGGAAGTGCACTACAAAATTGCTGTTGTACCCCTTATAATTTAACACATTGGCTTTAATAAACATTTCATTGCATAGTTAACTTGCAAGGTGGTAGGTGGGAATCACAAGAGGAACCTGTCCTCTCGGTTTGTCCTAAAAGGTTCCCCATCATCTGCCTATTTAACATGGATGAATCTACCATCGCTGCGCTATTATGCATGCACAAGTTATCTCATTGAGCAAAGGTATTAAGGGCTGGGAGGAAAATATTAGTAAATAATATTTTAGGATATATTCCACTCTCACGCAGGAACAACCCTGCTGTATCCACAACCTTTAGGCAGTTTTCTTTATGATCTCTCCCTGATCGCATCGCTCGTGGAACAGCGATGCTGCAGATTAGCGGGGAAAGGTACGGGACCCTCGAACTTGTAGTGGCAGGGCAGAGTCAAGTCTACAAGATCGGGGGACGTAGTCTTTAACAGAAGACTATCTGCAGTGAATGGGCTTAATAAAGATCAGGTCAAAGTCCAGATCTGCATCTGTGTTACCCGGTTACTCACAGTGACTCGCAGCCACAACTACTCCACAACATTCCCGCAAGCCTACTGACGCGTAAATTGCGCATTGCTCAGGAATACAAGTTTGAACAGAATCGCTCAAATGTGTTCAGTATAGACTACTTACTTAGTAGCAGAGCAACAGGCAAGAAGAAGAGGCACGCAGAGTTCATCACAGATGTCATGCTGAGCCGACAAGTCGTCCTCCGCGCTCACAGCTTTCAGGCTTGCGCCGAAATCCCGAAGTAGTTCTTCCAAAAGAAAAAGGCAACCCACGCTGTCCCGCTGCTCAGTGCTGGTCAAAGTGCTTCCCTCCTGTCCTCTGCTCTGCAGCCTACTCCAGTCTGTGTGAGCGGGGTGCATCCACAGCGCGCTCATCCGCTCCGCTGGAGGGGAGGGCGCGTCCGCACCTAGGAGGAAGGAGAGGAGAGGAGAGGAGAGGAGAGGAGAGGAGAGGAGAGGAGAGGAGAGGAGAGGAGAGGAGAGGAGAGGAGAGGAGAGGAGAGGAGAGGAGAGGAGAAAGGAAGATGAAGGAGTGGAGGAAGAAGAGGAGAGGAGGAGAAGAGGAGGAGAGAGGAGAGGATAAAGGGGAAGGAGAGGAGATGAGGAAGAGAAGAGGAGGAGAGGAGGTCTACAGCAGCTCACAGAGTCCCTGATGAGCAGTGATGGAAGAAGTATTCAGATACTTAAGTAAAAGTACTGATACCACACTGTAAAAAATACTCTGTTCCCTGCATTGAAAATGTTACTTAAGTAAAAGTATGTAAGTATCATCAAGAAAATGCTCTCACCTTTTAGAAACTGGAAAGATCAAATCATTCCTGTCAATCAAGTGAGTGTTTAATCGGCTAATGATTTCAGCTGGACTTGTAGGCCTGCATATTGTTGGGTAGTTTAAATTCTAATAAAACATCGTATTTTATAAACTACCTGTGTTTTGTGTGCAAATATCTTAATTTATAAAGTAACTACTAATTAGCTGTAGTGGAGTAAAAAGTGCAATATTTATCTCTGTTCAGTTCAGTTCAATTTTATTTTTATAGCACGTTTAAAAACAACTCTAGTTGACCAAAGTGCATAACAAGTTCCAACAATAAAAATAGAAAATCAACGAGATAATATACACAAACAATAAACAACATACAACAACAGTATAAAAATGTCAAGGTAACAAAGCTCAACTTGAAATTAAAGCCACTGAATAATAATGGGGTCTTAAGCAAGGAATAGAACGTTTCAACGGTCCGAGCTGTTCTTATATGAACAGGTCAACTATTCCAGAGGTTTGGATCAGGCTCTGTCACCTCCAGTGGTTCCCAACCTATAGGTGTCCGGTGCCGACAGATAAATCAGGGGTTGAGATGATTAATGGGAGGAAAGAAGAATAAACATATGCTTTATGACCTCATAGACAGACACACTGCTTTTTTATAAGGGTCAAAATGGGTTGGGAACCAGTGATTTAATCTTTTAACATATATTTTGTAAGCTTCTCATTCAGTATTTTTATTGTAAAATCTTTATGTGAAAAACTGTTGAATGATGGCATATAATTTACATTGTGGTCCAGTAAAAGTATAAAGGAGCCTGAAATGGAAACACTCAAGTAAAGTACAAGTACCTCATAATTGTGCTTATGAGCAGTAGCCTACTTATGTAAATGTATTTATTTACTTTATTTACACTGTGGGCCACTGAGGTGTCCCCGAGCAAGGCTCTGAGTCCCTTCTGCATGGGAATGATGCTGTTCTAACTTTGTCTCTGGAGGGAAAAGACTTAAACCTCCTGTTGCCCTCGGGGTCAAATTTGACAAATTTTCAAAAATGTCTCTATCAAAACTTTGGGTTTCTAACGTGGATGGTTCCATACGACGCTCTTCACAAGTTAAATAAATGATCAGTTCACTAGTTTCATTGAATTTGGATGTTTTTATTCAATTTTATAGCATTTGGAAAAAAAAAACAGTAAAAAAAATCTAAGACATCGGAAAAAGTGACAAAAATGTCAAGGAAAGTGATGAAATATTTCGAAGAAGATGCCAAAAACGCTGAAAAAAAAGTTAACATTTTAAATTCTGACCGAATAACTAAAAGTTGCATGGTCCACGGGAAGACAACACAAGGGTTAAGCTACTGTACAAAAGCAGCTCACCTGAACTTTAGGTCAGGACTAGGGCTGCGTATCTGTACTCAATACCTTTAAGGTATCTGACAAAATAACCCAGTACAGAGTAGTACTCAATCCTTACTGTATGCAGATCTAGAAAAAAAGACCATTTGTATGGTTTTGCTCACAGCCAATCACCGCAAGTGCTCCTCAATTTAATGCAATGTGTGATTGGCCCACTGCTGCAGCAGATACGACCCATACAGTCTGGTGTGGTGAAATCAAGAGCGGTGTATTTGATGGAGTTGGCAGTTCAGTGTGCCAAGATGCCACCGAAACGTTACAGCCATTGGTAGTGATGGCCAAATGAAGCTTCATGAAGCTGTGTGAACCATTTTCTTTATTTTCTAAGCCTAGTATACTAGAAGGCGCTCTCTGTTCAACAAAGGAATGAAAGCACACTGAATTGCAGAAAATAAACAATAGCCAGTCCTAGTGAGGACTGTTTTCTGGAAGTAAAAAAACCCAAACGAATAAAGACACAATAAAGTGAACAAGTCTTTTTTTTATTCCAAAATGTTTAGGGTAAAATAAACTGTAAAAGATACAACATAAGCATCCAAGCAGAGGGAAATTAACAGAATGGAAAAAGAAAAAAAACATACACACTAGCCTCAGTTGTTTCTCACACACAGCTCCCACTCAGGGTAACGCAGGAGTCAACCTGTCTTTCTACTCTGAGGACAATAAACTGGGGTCTGTAACTGAAAGGTGAAGGCGGTAGTAGTCAAAATAGTACATCTCTCTCTGTGTTGCATGATCAAATATCTGTCCAAATCAGCCGTCTTGGTAGTCATATTAGTAAACAAAACATTGATTCTCCTCTGCTGTGCTGTTTGAGTCTTACTTCAGATCTGACATTTTAACGACATAAATGCTTGTAAAAGCGAAAAGGATAATGGGATAATGCTCAAACATTACAAGTGTTCTAAGGCCCAAATGGGATCAAATGTTTAAGTGAAACATGTAGAATACAATAAGGCACTTGCTAGACAAATCCAACTTAACAGAATCTACAGAGGTCAAATTAGCAGAAATTTTGTTTTACAATCAGCTAACCGATGTGGCCACCCTGCAACTAAACAAAGATGTGTGTGTAAATGGGCTGTACACAAATCATCATCCTCAACACACTTTAAAGGTGAACAAACAGGTGCAGGCTTTTCGATGTTTGGTAAAACAGATAGTGAGAGAGCAGGAATGAGTTCGGAAGCCAAAACCTAAATGACAAGAAGGGTGAACAGTCCAACCAAGTGCTGCCTCCTAGAGCCTATGAGAAGTAACTGCACATTCAATTTACAAACATTATTTGGGATAGCCTGATACACTAACATCATCGGTAATAATTAGGTTTAGGAAGAGTTTCATTATGTAGTATAACTAGTTTGACAACTCTTAAAGCAAGTATACAAGTCTTACAAATGCTAAATGTTTATATAAAAAAGGGACAGACATACAGAAGAAACCCATGTACAGGACAGAGCTGTACACATGGACGGCTGCCAAACTTGATGTTGGGCTCCAAACATTTTAGATTCAAAGGTGAATTCTTTTCAGCCTGGAGGACCTCCAAATATCTGTTACATTTCAAACATGTTATTTCTCATCCTTTAACCTAATTTGTATTCTTCAGAGACCCTCATTAGAATGATTTGTGAAAACAAGGCCAGAGTGGAAAAAGTATGATATACTTTCCATCCTGAATACCAACGCAGGAACAAATTTAAATGAACTTTCAGTAAAACAATTCAGCATGTTGATCCTCTTCAAAGTACTGAGACTGATTTGGCCTAGCAAGGTTGTCGTCTCCATCCTATTAAGAAATAACTGAAAGAAAATATGCCACAAACATGAAATGGCTTTGAATGTTACATACTTTTGGTTGCCCGGATTAGCTTGGATGTTTGAAAAAAACTTAACCGAGGACAGCGAAATCCTGCAGCAACCAAATTCCAAGTTGGCTCTGGCAAAGATGCTGGTCTGTATTGAAAAAAAAAATGTGTCCAAGCCTGCTGTTTGCTCATAAGGCCAAAAATACAAGGGGACTTTTTCAGGCAAACCATCTCTTGTCAAAAGAAACAGCGATGTTTGGTCTTGTGGACCACTCAGCTGAACATTCTTTGAGTCTTATGCACATTTGGATTTGGTGGCATTAAAGGAGTGTCAGGTATGATGTGTCTGGGAGACGGGGACGACCAGACATTTCAGCTGGTGTCTGAGACAGTCTGGTTTCTTGATGGTGATAAAAGGATGAGAGACAACCAGAATGCCTCTTGGGAGAACAAGTAGCAACTTCAGAGTTGTCCAAACCATTATTGTCTTGCACTGAAGGTATGTCCAGGAAAAAAAAAAAATCTATTTCCTAACTTGACACCTCACTGGTGCAGGTAGAACAGGGGGAGGAATAGGAACAAATAGAATAGGGTTGTGTGGAGGGCCAGGTGGGAACAGTAATTCTTGAACGAAGCGAGAGGTTTCAAACTCAAGTCATTAAGGAGCCCTCGTCTTCCATCTCCAACCCACAGCACGTCCCATCCTTAGCTCCAAGAGACTGCTCCGAGTGGGGTGAAGTTGTCGTTGCTTTCTCCTCTAAAACATATGTGGACTCGTAACAAAAAGGGACTCATGATCTGTTTACATGTGCATCTGTGAGGAAACGACTCCCCTGCACCACTCTTTAAATGGAGGACTAGTGGCTGACGAGACCCTGCAGCATCATCATCAGGCGCCGCGCCCTCTTGCTGAGCGGGCTGTGTGGGTCCTGCTGCAGGAAGGCAAAGAGCTTCGGTCGAACCTGGGCCAACACCGAGGACATGTGGTCTCTAGTCAGCGGGTCGCTGTGGTCCAGATTCATCACTGCATCCTCCAGGTAGCTGAACAGGGACACAGAGGCACAGAGACATTAGATAATGATGACGAGGGACCAATTACCAGACAGGCACATACAGTATCATCTACTGTAGGTATGAGCAGGAAAGAAATTGTTAAGCCAAGAACTACAGTCTTTGGCTGTGCGGCATGTCCAAGGATGATAGAAAATAACTCGGCACAAAAGACCATGGCCATTTTTGGTCTATGTGGAGAAAATTATGAAATAAATTAAGTTACCATCAAGAATCAGTACAAGGTTAACTTGCATATACTGTGTTTTGACCCTTGGAGGGGCTGCAGGGTGTGGAGAAAGGCCGCTTCTATCAGTATCTCAACTAATCTTTCGCAGTTTGAATGTCGAGCACTGTCCTTGATCACCTTCCCGGCTGCTGGCCCACTGTGGGAGTGTGTAACCTTGTGTTTTCACTCAAATATCACAGCAGATATGGAGTTATGCCACTGTCACCTGCGTCCTCCTGTCCTCTCACTCAGACTACACTACATTTAACTCCTCAATTAATCATTTTAGTCAGACATCTGGCGGTTAGACTCCCACCCTCTGTGTCTTTACAGTTTAAACAAGCATTTATGTCCACATCCGGAGTTCTACCTGACCCCAATCTAACATTAGAGCTGTTCCCACTGCATAGAACTCCACAGATACTGACTAGCTAGTTTGTCTTGCAGCAGATAATCTACTAAGTAGATTGTTTCCACAACATAAATTAAGTTTCTCTTTATGCATCCTCAGTTCACATTATTCTTGCATCTGTTTGGACAACAATGCGTTCTTCAAATCCAGCTTATGATCCTGCAAACGATCCTCGATGGTGCCGACAATCCTAACGTTGCTTTTATTTCTCTTTGGGATCAAGATGACAAGGGATCCAAGGATTCATTAGCCAGAAAGACATCAAGTGAGTGAGGCGGGGGCTCTCTGAGCAGTCACATTCATATGCATCTTGACAATTGCAGCACGACACTTTTCAGTTAAAAGAACAGAAAAAACAGACTGGAGTGCAAGAGTGAACAACAGAAGGACAGAGTAAGAACAGAACGATAGAGGGCATCTAAAAATTGTGAAGCTATTCACAGAATCATTCGCGCTCCCAAGACAGCCATGTAGCAGGGCTGCAGACGGGGCAGGGTGATAGGGTCAGCAGTTTAGCACCGTTTAGCACGCAGGAGACGAGGAATAATGGACATACAATGGAGATGAGATAGGGAGCAAAAGTTTAGGCAAAGACTGGCTTTATTACTGATCGCCGATAGCACAGGATCCAGCTTGGGTGGGAGAAACGTGGTCACTGCTATCGCTTTGTGAGAAAATGGACTTCAAATTTTGACATTTTGGAAAAAAGAAAGCCGAGCCTATACAGCTAACAAGTTTTTGATTCAACCTGAGTTATGGCTGCTGCATCGCAGAACAGTTTTTACATCAAACTATAGTATGTACAGTGTGAGATGATATACTGCATGCATTTCATGTATATTCACACATCCTGCAATTCATTCCCTTCATGTATTGAGGGTTGTTTTAATTACAATAGAAGATAGAAGATTAACAATACTTAATTGTAATAACTGTAATTGAGACTATAGTGGATCTGATGTGCTGTGTCAAAGGGGACAAGGTTAACCACAATATTGTACCTGGGCTTCCTTTATCATACCTCAATTCTTACTAGGTTTACAAACATTGTTTGATGCCGAGCAACCCAATATCACTGCCATCATTTTGATTTCCTACTGCAAGTGTAGGGTAGCCTTCTGCTTACAAACATTATTATTCTCTGATATCTCAAGACATTGTCATCTTCATGAAAGCGTTCACCTCAAACATTGTGAAGCCCATGCTACGGCTGCACGATATTTTGTTGCATCGTCAACATTGCATGCACGATAGTCATATTGCAGGACATTGCGATGTTGACGCTAAAACTTTTTTGCTGCCTGTGGCCGGGTTAGCTCAGCTGGTAGAGCAGACGCACATATATAGAGGTTTACTCCTCGACGCAGCGGCCCTTTGCTGCATGTCTTTCTCCTTCTCTCTCCCCTTTCTTGTCTTCATCTGTCCTGTGGAATTAAGGCCTAAAATGCCCCCAAAAATAATCTTTATCTGCTTGATAGAAAAGTAAACTTTCACCGTTCTCCTTTTCCATGATTGTTACCGGCTGAGCCTTCCCCTTTAAGACAGGTAGCCATGTGGGAAGCGTGTGTATGTGAAGTACTGTTAGTCTGTTTGTTATGGGAAGTGAGGCTCTCCGTGTGTAGAAAAGTACCGTAAGCGGCAGCTGATGCTGACACAGTGATGCTGACACAGTGATGCGCATACTTTTCCATGGGTAGTGAAGCTACAGTAGTCAGTGTTTTATGTTCGCTGCAATGACAAAATAAATAACCTTATTAATGCTACGTTATGACCACGTCTCCCGGCCATTTTTCAACGCAGAAAGCTGCTACCAGCCAGGCTAAAGCTAATAAAGTTAGCCTAAAGAAACAAGGCGTCTTTCCCAACTAACGTTATGGTTCGGAGCCATGACGTTGGAAATGCTAATCTACAACAGAAGTCTGTGTCTGATATAACGTAATTTACACAGATTTAAGTGTTCTTGGATACACAGTTTGTTGCTAGTGCGTGACCTGTAGGTCTGCATGCACAGCCAACCACCAATCACAATCTATGTTGATCACGTTATCAAACAAACAAGCAGGCCCCGCTAGTCGACCACAACCTGAAATTTAGAGGAAGCATCATTAACATCAGTCACTGTTGATTGTCGGAGAATAGCGCGGACACGCGCTTCACAGGTAGAGTACAAACCCAGCCCCCTGTCTCTATTCACATGCCGGGATTCTGCCTGTGCGCCACACACACACACACACACACACACACACACACACACACACACACACACACACACACACCTGAGCCGAGATGTGTGTGTGCGTTAACGCACACACACATCTAAAACACGCAGCACCTGACTGGGAATGAGAGGATTACCAACGACCGCTGGGGGGGCAGATGAACGCTAGTCTCGTTACTGTAAGTAGGCTACAATGAAACCTTTGTGAGTAAAAAGTCAATACTTATCAATGCACTGAACCTGTATAGACCGGCATAAACATGTATAGCGATATTTAAATCTGCGCTGTCTGCTCAGTCCACCGCGCTGTTTTAGGCAAACACAGCTCTACTCTGCAAATAGCGAATTTTTTACCAACAAGCTAAAACAAATAAAGCTGTCGGTTGTAGTAGCGGGAATCTAGAAATTTGGACAAATTCTTATAAACTTAACTGCTGGCTGAGCGAACCGTCCTCTCTCCTGGAGCGATAAATCTGTGGATGTATTATAAGCAGGGCTCAACATAAAAAAAAATCCCTACTGGCCCCCGGGGCCAGTAGATCAGAGTTTTGCTGGCCCCTTCTAAATTTTTACTGGCCCTGAAAGAAATATTGTAGGTGTGATTGGCAAAGGACAAAAAAGCAGGAAAATATACGCCGCACCTACCATGAAGCTTCAGAAAATGGTTATAACCCAGCTAGCCACTGTCACTGTATGTTGTGCCATTAGCAGTAAAGCTAGACCGTAAAGCTAGACCATGAACTACATTTTTCCAAGGGCCAGAATTTTTTTAAGCAGACACTCCGGGGGCCGGACTTTCAAATAAAGAAAATAAAATGTATTTATACCTAATAAGCATATTCTTGTTTGATATTTCACTTTCTTACTAAATTAATGCTATATATTTTTTTACATGTATTAGTGTAAGCAAACTCCTAAAAAACATGGACAATCCATAACAATAACTAGATAGGCTACTTAACTAGAAAAAGTTCCCAGATTAGGGGGCAGTTCACTGAGTGATGGTTAAAGTCTTTGATTACTGAAACGTTGTTGTAGTAGTATGCAGTGTCCTGATTGGTGGAAAATGCTTGCCGAAAGAAAGGCCTGTTGTCAGGTAAACATGTCACAATCAAAGAGCCTGAAGCGAAAAGTTGATGTGTTAAACAGCAGCTTTAATGATGAATGGACTGATAAGCAGGCTACCATTCATCATGTATGCCTCATTTGAAATAAGACAATGCTGTTGCAAAATAATACAACCGGCATCATCATCAAGAATGAAGAACGCGGACATAACGAGCACGTAATTCACGTGCATATTAAGTAGCCACATGTATATGTTTTGGTCTTATGATACATCTACAGGTTTACCGCTCCAGCGGAGAGGACGGTTCGTTAAGACAGCAGCTAAGTTTACAAGAGTTTGTCCAAAGTTCAAGATAAACAGTTAGACTACAAACTGACATCTTTCATTTTAGCTTGTTTGTAAAAGAGTTGCTAATAGCAGAGTAGAGCTGTGTTTGCACAGCGAATGGACAGCCAGACAGAGCAGACTGAAACATGTTGATGCCTGTAGAACAGGTAGGTGGGTATTGATAAGTATTGACTTTTTAATCATGGAGGTTTTATTGTAGGCTACTTACAGTAACGACTGTAGCGTTAGTTCATCCGTGTCAGCGGCAGTAGGCTAAATAATCCTCGGTATCATTTCCAGTCAGTTATGTGCTGCGTGAAGTAACGCGCACACCTCGGCTCTGCCGTGTGTGTGTGTGTGTGTGTGTGTGTGTGTGTGTGTGTGTGTGTGTGCGCAGCGCGGACATCGCTGTTCACAATCCCGTCTATCTTCTAAAATGCAACGCTTGTATCAAATGAATTGTGTTTGAAGCTGCGTGGCATTTTGCTGGTTTGGCTGGTCGGCTTTTGTTGGAAATTGCCGGCAAACGAAACCGTCGGCCTACATGCTATGATCGCCTTTCTCCACCCGGGTGTAGGCTACTGTGTTTTCCACTACGAATGCCCTCTTTCTCACATTAGCTTCATAGTTCTTTGACATTTTAATATTGCAATATCAGTTTTTCCCAATATCGTGCAGACCTAGCCCACGCTGTGTCTATTGTGTTTGGATTTTCAGTGGGTTCTTCTATAATTTACACACTGAATGTTTCTTCTGACCCCTGGGGAGACTTGTGTAATCTTCAAGTAGGGAATAATGTTACTATGGATGCAAGTTGGTGAAGGAGGAAATCCCATACGGTACCAAAAATAGCATTTGTAGTGTGCTCACCTGATTTTAAGCTCAGAGCGGGTTGTGAGGTTGGAGGAGAGCTGCTGGATGAGCGACAGCAGCACAGGCTGGCTGAGAGGGCAGGGGTGCTGACCAAACACCTGCTGAGAGTCGATGGTCTCACACACATACAAGACCAAGTTCAGATCGGTTGCTGAAAGAGCCTAGAAGAAAAGAAAGAGAGAGGGCATTATATTTAGACCCACAAATGCATACAGATACGTTTCTTTTGATTTATTTTTGACAGGCAGTAGTGCAAGTATCAAACAGACAAAGTCCTCTGGGGACTGGGGTAGCCAGCGTTTTCCCTGCCATTATACGGCTTAGGAGCAAGTTTATGAGAAGAAAAACAATGTGGAGAGCATCATGACAAGCCAACGTACAGGAGGGCATTTAGCCCACTGGCAACTCCAGTAAACTATTTTAATTATAAAAAGGTTAACACTTTATTTGAAGGGGTTTGCATAAGACTGACATGACACCATCATTATTATGAAAGGACACCTGTCATGAACATGAAGGAGTCATTTTGAGTGTTCATGACTGTTGGTCATTAAGTGTCATTAGGTAAATGATGACACTTTTAATGCAAAGTTAGCATTGTCCTTCAGGATTATACTTGCATTTTGTGTTTGTACTAGAACATGTTTACATGGTTTTTCTCATACTGCCCATGGCTGCTGCACCTGTATTCACCCTCTGTATGAGACACTCTGTTGGAGCGCCTGTCTCTTTAATCCCTCCTCCCGAAAAAGCCCAGTCTGCTCTGATTGGGGAATGGGGCTCCATAAGCGGATAGAAATCTGCCGTTTCTCCCTCCTCTTCTCTGGTCAAATACTTGGAAAAAAAATCCCACTAAGACACCCTTCCATTTAACCCGAGGAAGGGGGTCCATGAGCGGATAGAGGTCTTCCGTTTCTCCCTCCTCTTCTCCGGTCAAATACTTGGAAAAAATCCCACTAAAATAGCCTTCAATTTAACCCGGAGAAGAGGAGGGAGAAACACAGATTTCTATCTGCTTATGGAGCCCCATTCCCCGGGTTAAATGGAAGGGTGTCTTAGGCAAAAAAAAAAAAAAAAAAAGAAATCCATAAAAACATCGAGAAAACTAACGAATTAATAAGTCGTTATCACGAGATAACCGTGCATGTAGGGCTGTAGCGATACACAAATCTCACGATACTTTCAGCTCACGATACGATATATATCACGATATTCAGCAAACGATACGATTCGATATTTACATCATTTTCTGAAAGATTTAAAGGGGACACAGTGATTTTGATCTTGAGAGTGTTCCATTTAGTTGGATTTAATTAATTGAACTGAAAACTAAAAACATCAATTACACAATATATGTCTCTGACTGGACCGAGTCTACAGCTTGCAAAGGCTGGACAAAATGACTGAAAGATGTGTTGAGAAAATTGGTTCCATTTATTGAAAGAGTGCAAACTGTTGTTTACAAGCCTTTGAAAAGTAAATAAAGTGCAGTATTGCAATTAACAACGGAGAGTTAAAAAGTGCAGCAAGTGGCCTGTTCTGAACAGTTTCTTTGACAGCTTTTTTAGCTTGACGCTGAACATATGAGGTAGCCAGTCTAGCCACCAGATAAGTAAACACAGTACCATGGCTTCTCCAAAACATCCAATAATTCAAGACACTAAGAAGAACATTTAAACTGTACCGGTCTTAGCCGAGTAGTTTAAGGTCTGTAGGCCAACAAGTATGGGAGGTAGCCAGTCTAGCCAGCAGAAAAGAAAAATAAACAATGGCCGTGAATTAGCGTGGAATGTACAATGGTCAGCATTTAACAGTCAAACAACCAGCAGTTAGTTGGATACAAATGACCTAATTTCTGCAACAGTCCGTAGTGTGTCTAGTCCGTCTGTAATAAGGTTCCCTGCATATTCTCCGATCTGTACCAATGTTTCTGTCAGTACCCGATCCGTGCTGAGAGTGTCCAGGTGGTACACGTGCGGTATTTTGAACCATAGACAGTTTGACCTGACTCCATAAACAGGAAGAGGTAGTACGGGTAACTTGCTCGCCCTACAGCGACACTAGCGGCTGGCTGATCAAATCGCTCTTCCTGCAACGCGAACGGGGGTAAACACCAGCAAACACAAGGGATTTGAATGAAATTAATATCTTGTTGATATGTTTTGTAAGTAAGATGCCGAATTGTTCAAATACTGTATAATATATTTGTAAAAGTATGCAAATAATAAATAAATAAATAAAAAAAAATAGCAGCTGGAGCTACTGCAACAGAGTATTATAGCAGGACTTTGTACCATGAAAAATCACCAATAAAGGCTTCTAAACCAAATATTACACAACCCGACATGTCCTAGCAGTAAAGTGACAGGAATTTGGGGAGAAATGACCAGCATTGGCCGAGTTTATGTCGCGTTATGTTAGCATGTAGCTGCTTAATAATTAGCAGTATGCTAACGTTAGATTGAGGTGGAACGAAGCAGATAAAGGCTTCTGAACCAAACACAACCCAATCAGACATGTTTCAGAAGTAATGCGACCCAGAATTGGGAAGAATTTAACAACATTGGCAGCCCAGATGACATTACCTACTGCCATGTAGCTACTTTAGTTAGCAGTTGACATTAATAGAAGATAGAAGCAATTTCTACAGTCAAAAATAATAAATAAAGGCTTTTAAACCAAATACTACTAAGAGAAAATGTTTCAGGAGTAATGTAACCCGGAATTTGGGAGAATTTAATGACACTGGCAGCCAAGGTGACATTGTTTACTGCCGTTAGCATGCAGTTACATGGGACAATGTTGACACCGCAGTGGCACTTCAGTCCTCCATACTTCATAGAAGGCCGGCTTAGAGTTGCGTAAGACTTAGCCAAGAGTAGAAAAAAACTGTTCAGGAGTGTTCAGAATAGTTGGAAATCTGAACATTTTATCCCACAGGGATTTGTCTAAAATACGCCGACCTCATTATTTGAAAAAAAATCCAACATTATAATTGTGTCATGAATATTTTTTCTTGACCTCAAGTAAAGTGAAACAATTTGATCTGTCATGAAGTTTGATTTCAAAATCAAAGCTTCTATCACGGTGTCATGAATAATATCCTTGACCTCAAGTGGAACCGTTTGGACTTGTCATTAAGATGTCTTAAAAGTTATAAGACCAGTTTGACGACAGTGAATGCAGTACCCAGGAGATTTATTGAGTTTTGGACTTGTTGCTAATTATAGTCAGCTGTAACGTTACAGCTGTCCAGTTAGCTAGCTAGCTAACTCAGCCCTGGGCTGCAAAAAGCTAAACCCGGAAATAAAACCATCTTGGTAACGTTAGTGCATTCCCTCTTGTAAACTGGCCTCCTCCGTAAGTCTCGGAGGCTGTTTTTAGTCCTGGTCTGGCGACACTGACTCAGCTAAAGCACTAGCATGGTGGAATGAATTGAATCAGATTGAATCGACCCGAAACTGCCTGGTGGAAACCCAGCTTAACTCACATTCAGTGCTACTGGCTAATGTAAACGCTAATCAATATCTGCAACGCAACAAGTCCATCCCTATTCGTTACCTTTTTTGGTTTGATTGGTTAGGTTTAGGCATTAGGAGTGCGATTGGTTAGGGTAAGATTACCAGGGTTGGCCAATCAGAGGCAGAGTAGGGTGGGACATGCCTTCACCATCAAATTTGCCCGGCATTAACGTTAGCCGTTAACGGAGCTTTTGGTCTCGGTGACCACTAGTGGTGTGCGATACTGCAAAATTTGGTATTGATCCGATACCAAGTAAATACAGGGCCAGTATCGCTGATATCAATACGATCCCGATACTTTTTAATAATTAAGGTGGATGCATCATCAAATTGCTAAATCTGAATGGCTTTCTTTTCTCTGCTTCTCTTCATAGTCGTTAGATTCATCTACCATATAATCAAAGTAGAGGGAGGCAGGCCAGTACAGCCCGATCCGGTTGGGGAGAATTCCAGCCCGACCAGGCTCCTCTCTTTAGCCTGTCTCTCTTAGTTATGCTGTTTAAGTTTTAGACTGCCGGGGGACTTCCTTTGACACACTGAGCTTCTCTCTCCTCTCTCTTCCCATTTGTGTGCATCCATGTCCCAGAAATGCTTGTTACTAACCTAGCTCTGGGGAGTCTATTCCCCGGAGTCCTTATGTTTTTTTCTCGCCCAACATGTTTCCTTGGATTAGAGTGGCACCAAGATCATGGATGCAGCTCTCGCCGTGCTCCTGCTCCGAGTCCACGCCCTGCTACACCGTGCCACACCGTGCTACTCTTTACGATGCCCTGCAGTGTCCTGCTGCACCCTGCTACGTCCAGCTATGCTCTGCTGTGCCATGCTACATCCTGTAACGCCCTGCAGTGCCCTGATATAACATGAACTACTACTTTTTCTAGTCACTGATCCATTATCTTTATTGTGACTGTTATTGCCACTGTTCATCACACCCCCAACAGGGACACCACCTACCAAGAGCCTGGGTCTGCCGAGGTTTCTTCCTAAAAGGGAGTTTTTCCTCGCCACTGTCGCACTAAATGCTTGCCCTTTAGGGAATTACTAGAATTGTTGGGTCTTTGTAAATTATAGAGAGTGGGCTAGACCTACTATATTTGTAAAGTGTCTCAAGATAACTCGTTTTGATTTGATACTATAAATAAAATTGAATTTTCATGACCTTTAAGTGGTTTTGTGATTTTACCTTTGGATTATTATTAAGTTAAAAACCAGGACAGAATTTTCATATGCTTGTATAAATTTGTTGTGTTACCACTGTATCTTACAGCCTTTTTACAAATGATGAAGCTTGCCGTCGTTTCATTTTGGGCCTGAAAATATAGCCACACAGCTCTCCTCTTCCTCTCGCCACTCTTCTGCTCGGTCTGTCGTGGGTGTGTCGTGGGTGTGTGTGTCTGTGTGTGTGTTGTGTGTGTGTGTCTCGTGTGTCTCGTGTGTCGTGTGTGCGTGTGTGTGCTACTGGCCGCTGCCGAGCCTGGCTACTTACTTGCTTGTTTGCCCGACAAGAGAGGGAAGGAGGAGCAAAGTGTGTCTGCTCTGCGCTGTGACAGCATGTGTGACAGGAGCGGCACTTGAAAGCAGCAGCACTTAGACAGCCAGATCGCCTCTTTGATGAAACCGCAGCAGTGCATACTGGAGAGAAACTAACTAAAGTATCGATCTAATTACACTACAACAACGTTGGTATCGATATTTGGATCGATCCGCCCACCACTAGTGACCACGGCTAGATGGATGGGACCAAACACAGCGGAGACCAAGCTAGTTTTAGCAACAAGAAACGTTTGCCTAAAGCTAACGTTATCTGTTAAAAATTCATTAAATCACCTCAGTACTGCATTCACTGTCGTCAAACTGGTCTTATAACTTTTAAGACATCTTAATGACAAGTCCAAATGGTTCCACTTTACTTGAGGTCAAGGATATTATTCATGACACCGTCATAGAAGCATTTGATGATGAAATCAAACATGACAGAGTCAAGTTGTTTCACTTTACTTGAGGTCAAGAAAAAATATTCATGACACAATTATAATGCTCTCATGACAGCCAATGTAAAAACCATCCTCTTAATGAAATGAAGGAATGTAATGTTAACACTTAAAGCTAAATAGTTTATTAAAATTTGATAATCGGGCCTGTCATGACATATTTATGACAGGTTAGGTTAATCTCAAGTTGTCATAACATAGAGATTGTTGTCTTCGTTAAAGTCAAGTTGTCATGACAAAGACATCTCGGACAATGCTAACTTTGCATTAAAAGTGTCATAATTTACCGAATGACAATGTCATGAACACTCAAAATGACTCCATGTTCATGACAGGTGTCATGTCATAATGATAATGACGGTCATGTCAGTCTTATGCACACAGTGATTGGCTCATCAGTTGATGAATGTGTGTTTGCATGTTTGATGTGTTTTCATTCACATAACCTACAACGGTGAAGGAACGTGCGTCCGTGCATGCATGCGTGCGTGCGTGTTACCTGCTGGAAAGCCTGGTTGAGCTGGCCCTGCTGGAGGAGCTGCAGGATGTTGGCCTGCTGCGTCTGGTAGTCTAGGTGTGCTGTGGGGACAGGTGTGCTGGCCGCTGACCTCATTGCCTGCATGATGCTGGAGGTGACAACTGCCTGCTGCTCCTTCATTGCCTGGCTCACCTCCCCTTTGACAATTCGTTGCACATGGCTAAGAATTGACTCCTGCAAACTGGGAAGGAAAAGGACCGAAGAGGAAACGTGAGAAAGAGGGTTATCCCTTATATTACATGCATTTTCAACCACTACATCAATGTACTTAACATACAAGCTAATACTTGAATCTGAGTTTAAAAAAAAAATTGTGTTGTCGTTTCCTTTTCAAGATTTTAACTACTACTACTTTCTCCCTGCTCCGCCCCCGACAAATCTACAAACTCTAGAGGCCATGAAATTAATTGCAGAGGGAACAAGAGACTCGATCAAATTTATGTTCTGACATTAGCCCGAGGATTAAGCCTTGCTTGTTTCTACTCTCCAACCCATTATGCACCTGAATAAGGCCAGAGCTGCTGGCACAGGCATCTGTTGATATGCACATCTGATATTCAGATGATCCCCTTGGAATGTCATTCAATGCTACCAGATCCATCGCTACAAGTAGTATCAGTTAACAGCAGGATTCTTTAAAAACTTGATGGTTACATCTAATAACACCAAGTGGTCAATGTCAATGATTGTTTATTATTATAAACTGTAAACAAGTGTTTTGATTAAAGCAGGCGAGCAGTGTCTAATTACAGCATGATCATATTTAGGGAAATGTGTAAATGTAGTTAAATGACATAAGGACAGATGAAGGAAAATAGGACAGAACGTATAGATGGTTCAGAAGAGAATCACTTCTAATGAAATGTGAAGAAAAATAACAAGGTTTCAGAACAGCTTTCCAATCACAAGTAGCTGTCAGTGTGGTTGATGAGGGATAGCTAGGATACATACTTTCCCACCATCATCTGGATCTGGTGCTGGACCTCTGCCCGGACATTAGCTGTGATGTTATTGGCCAGCTGATCGGTGGAGCTTTGGAAACTGTCAGTCATCTGCTGGAGCTGGCCAATAATGGGGTCTCGTGTCTCCTGCTCTTTCTGCTTTCTATTCTTCATATGGGTCTCAAGCTGTTGGATGTCTGCAAAGATGAAAGTCAACAGAAAATCAGTTCTCCCCTAACACAAGCAAACACATTACAAATACGCTCAACGCTACATGCTTAATGTGTTGCTCTCTTAAGTGGAGACAGAGTTAAACTGAACACAACTACACTGACAGCAAAAGCAGAGTTGTTTGGGTCATTCACGGTGCTGAAAGATGACGGTAGTCTGTGCGATTGTGGAATGTATTTAGTCTAAACACACTAGTTTGAAATGTGCTATGACAAAGGCTTTGGAAAAAAAAAATAAGATTACTACCACTTCTGTCCGACCTTAATCTGTCTGGATAAAGAGCTTTGTGGAGCAGATAGACATGCAACTCCATGATGTCTTGTATTGTAATAAGAAGAAATGCGTCCTTAAAAAAAATTCGGAAATGCATGATACCGCATTTCTTGGCTGAAATTCCACTTTTACAGTAACAAGCTAGCAAATGGTCACTGGTCTTTTCTTCTGTTGGCATGCTGCTCAGAACACAATCAAAGCATGCGGATTTAATAATATTGAAGATTTAGGAACGTAAAATAGATTTCGTGGCGCAGAGGCTTGCGGCTTTTACTTTAAGTCTCAGTTTATTGTCTGTTAAAACTAGACAAAATGTTGTTGAACGTCTTCTAGATTCATTCTTCATTTTAATGGCTCAACAGGGTCTGCTGTACAGATTTCTTGACAAAAGCCAACTTTCTAAACCCTGTGCCATGGTTTCAAAACTATCATTTTCATATGAAAAGCAGAATTCTGAACTCCTACTTATTGTAATAAAACACTCATGCACTACAAAATTGAAGGTTTTCAAGAGTGTAGTCTGTAGTGCTCTATTTATTCTAGCTAATATTTTGTTCACCAACATGTGCCTTTGTATTAAGTTGGCTTGGCATGGCTGAGGTGCCGAGTGCAGCGGTCAGTTAGTCTCAGTTTGCTGTATGGGAGCATTAGGATTTAGTGATGGATAAAGCGGCGACTGTGTGGAAGCACTGTGCCTCTCTCGTGTGACTTACTTCCAATAAGGGGGTGCATTAAGACATCATGCCAGTGTGTCTGTTGACGGCGCAAGGAGATATGCGGACAGGTTTATAGATAAATATATGCAGCCGTGAAGGACGCAGGATTTCAGCATATGATTACATTAGCGTTAGTTGAGGTGCGCTATAATATCCGACATTTTAGCAACCCAGTAAATTCTCAACTGTATTTTCTTATTTTCTTGCTGAAGAACGTGAAAATAGATTGATGAGAGCAGTGCTTGTTTGAAAACTGTGTGTTTTGGTTATGTGTTTTAAGTAACACTGGCACTTTTCCTTTTGATAAGAAATCCAACCATATTCTTCTCATTACATTTAAAATACTGCACTTTAATTTCAAACTAATATTTCATTAAAGAACTGACATGTTTTATGCTACTGACATTTTATAGGAAACTTAAAAAAACGTTCAGTGCTGGTTAAGCTTATGCTTTACAATAATGGCCTTAGTCTAGAACGTAGGGCTGGGAAAAAAATCGATTTGATTTAAAAATCGAGTTGGTAGGTCAAATCGATTCATATTTTCAAAAAAAATCGATCTTTGTTGCACACTGCACAGTGACTTTTCAGTTAGAGAAAGGGTTTTCCTTTGCAATTTTGTTTATGTTGATGCACTTTAATTAAATACAATAAATATATATTTTTTAAATATATTTAGTTTGCGGTTATTTTGTTTTAAGTGGAAGGGGGGGAAATAAATCGGATCGTAAATCGAGTTTTTTAGGGAAAAAAATCTGCCGAGCTCTACTAGAATGTGGCTGAAGTTAGATGGCAGTGAAAATATTAATGCAGCATTCACAAAGTTACAGTCAATATTTACACACAAAGAGCTAAACCCTGAATTTGATCATGGATTAAATTTAAATTGGAACAAGCTCACGAGTGCACACATGCTCAGAGGGGTATTGTGATCTCCCTATTTACTGCAGTTACTGTGCGTGTCTCCCCTCCGTAAACAATACGACAGCCTTGGTAAAAAAAAAAAAAAAAAATCTAGCTGCAAGCTTACCGAGGTGGGCATGAGCACAACCTCAGAATACATAGACTGCTTATCAACACATCAATGCCCTGGCTCAGTCTAAAAAGGCATCATCACAAAAGCTGTCCCTGAGCTTTTTGGAAGAGATGGTTATTTAATTAGACTTCCAGATAAACAGACCCTGGTTTCAAGGCTAGACACAGGAAACAACCAACGTAAAGAAAGTACCGATACAAAGTGTCTCAAAAAGGACAAAGGCCATGGTGAGCCACCAGAACACCTTGAAGGAACAGTTTTAAAAAATTGTGTCTGGACAGCATGCATGTATAAATTACTAACTTTCATCTAACCTTGTGTAAAAGTAGGTCATCTATGTCAGGGGTAAACGTTTTTAAGCCAAGGACCCCTAACCTGAAAGAGAGACGAGCACGGACCCCCTACTAAATATTTTGTATAAAATGAAGTTGCATAATAAACTGGGCCTACAGTAACGTGTAGGGTGGCCTAAAGCCTATACACATACTTTTTTATGGTGCCCAACAACACTAAGCTACTATTTACATATTCTTATATCATCATGTTTTAATGTTGTTGTTTTTTTACGAATAGGCCAATTTATTTCTTTTTTGCTAATAATGTTGTGATGTTAGATTCATTTAAATGCATATTTTCAGACATAGGGAAAATTACACAACATGCAGTGACTCTGAGGACCCCCCAGGGACCCCCTGTTGAAAATCTCTGATCTAGGTCATATCTTGATACATGTACTATATTTTGATCTTTATTTACTGACAAATACACACATTTAAATGTTTGATAAGATTGCCTTACATTCTTGTGTGCCTTGTTTGAAGCTGTCGTTGATTTGTTGAAACATGGATTGACAGCCTCTTTCAAAAACAGGCAGCACAATGCCCTGGAAAGCATCTTTATAGGCTGCCTGGATGGGTCCCTGCATGGCTTCTGCTGCTGCTCGACCAATTGCATCTGTTGTGTTCTGTGAACAGGAAGTGGTATGGTGAGAAGCATAGACAGTTAAAGAAATGGACCAACAGATCCCGTTGTTCTGGACGGAGACCAGTGAAGTCTATTAGAAGCACTTTTCTGGTGATGGCTGAGCGGTACTGCGCAGCTGCAAACTGAGCTTGCCGACGTAGATGTGACGTGAGCAACGTGTCTGAACGTTGTAAGTCTTCTGGTAGCTGTGCCAAGAGAAATCTCAATCATTCGCAATCTTGCAGAGATGGAGAGTGCAAGTATATGTAAGGAGATGACATAGGTACAGGCTAATTATTGCTAACTAAAATGCTAGTTAACAATAATTAAACTAAACAGCTAATGTGAGTCAAAACTGCCTGCGAGCTTCTCCTGTACTATACGGTAATTCCTCTACTATGCGACAGTAAGTTGCGTGGTTATGACACAATCGTTGGCCTATTTTTACAAAAACGTCTGCTACGGAGCCATAATGTGAGATATAAGGTAATGGAGCCCTTTTATACATTGTCGTGTTTCTTTTGAAATATGGACAAATGAAGTCTTTAAAGTTATTCGCTGTCAAGTGACGTCAATATGGCTTGTTAGCAACAAAATGGCGCCATAGGAGCTTCGCTCTGTGGAGGTAGGCTTACGCCCTTGGTGAGGAGGAAAGGAGAGCTTAAGTGATCTTATGAATATTTTGGATAGGACGGGATACAAGGCCAGCCACTTACCTTGGATTTGACCACCTTGCTGACATTTTCCTTCAGGGTGACCTCCACAGCGGTCAGCTTAGCAGCAATTGTATTGCTCAGCTGACCGGTCACTGGCTCCAGACTCTTAGCGATTGCTAGAGAGGGGAAAGAATAAGCAAGGCAGATTAGTATGAACTCCCCTATAATTAGGCATGTGATCAAGGCTGGAGGAAAATAGACAGGAACATGTCATTCTTGAATTAGAGGGCAGGAGAGGCAAGGCAAGAAAACATCTCTCCAAAGACTGCTTGATTTTAGTCTGGCAGCCCAACACACCTCAATTGCATTTATTATATCTTGCTCATCTTGTGCCTAGGGTGACCTCTTGCACAAAAATAACATTGTAATGAATTGATGTACAGCCTGGTGTGCACTTTGTCGATTTTTTCCATGCTGCAAAACTACTTTTTGCAGAGAAGATAAAAGAAAGAAAACAAAATACATTACGCAGACAAGATTCACTTACACTATCAAGAGTCTGCAAATCAGGTAATGCTTACAGTAGGGTGCACGATATGAGAAAAATATTTAATGATTATTTATCTTATTGCAATTGATATATTTCACAATATTGGAAGTAATGATAATTTTTGTATCATTCCCATTTTCGTTAAAAAAAATATATTAAAATTATCATGGAGTAATTTCTGCGAGGATCTGTAGCAGACAGTCTGTAGTATACGACTTGTAGGCCAGGACATCTCTGCAGCACCACAATATTTAATTGAGAATGGTATTTTGACACATTTGCCTTAACAAATATTGCACCCCCCCTGTAAGATAGGGCTTAATTATGCAGCCCTAGCTTACAGCTAATTTAGATCAGGGATGTACTGATCCGGTCTGTCAGATTGCTGACCTTATTAAGCAATGGCCATGACATGACCGATCCACATCAAATATTTCAGTCAGAATGGTACTCAACATCAGATACCCTGAGGTGAGGTAGGGGAATCGGGAGAGAAAAAGTTGGATTGGTGCCTAATTTAGATTTGGGCAAGATGGGTATTTAGGCATTCAGCAAGGATCTGTTGTATTAAACGGGCAATGAGAAGAAAAGACTAGAGAAGAAAAGCCAAGGACAGGAGACAATAGAGTGTGCAACATATGCAGACTGTTAAGATTTATATGTAAAATCATCCTTGTCTGCAACTGGCAAACAACAAAATGGTGCAATACCACCATCATCTGGTAAGAAATGTGGATGACTGTTCTTACACACAGTGCACTCGGTCTCAGCAGAGTAAAGTTCTGCTCTGCCGTCTCATTTTGTTGTTCTTAATGGTATGTTTATGTGTGCTTACATTGTGGGACCGTTTTCTTCATTTCCTCTCGTACCACTTTATCCATTCTGTTGGTCAGCACCGAGCTAAGGGTGTGGCTGAGCTGCTGGCTGAGTTGTTCCTGAAGCTGCTGTTGATGACTCTGACTCTCTGACAGAACTCGCTCTAGTCTGCACTCTGAGGTCACTGATGGTCAAGGCTCACAAGAATATGTCCACTCTGGTTTGGTTGATATAAACCCTTAATTCATGCATTTACATGTGGAAATATGCTGGCTCTATACAGGCTAAAATTATTGTTTCTTTAAATGGAGTCTGCTGGGTTTGGCGATTTCAGAGCCGTTTCTGCTTAAACAAAAAGGATCTTACTCTTTAACAAAAAGGCCCATCTCTGTATTAATATAATTAATTACATTATCTTAATGCAGTGTAACTACTTCAGCATGTAAAACAAGGGTCATCAACAAAAATTTTCCAAGGGCCAGAATTTTTCTAAGCAGACGGTCGCCGGACTTTCAAATAAAGAAAATAAAATGAATGTATACCTAATACGCCTATTCTCGTTCAAAATGCACACAGGCACACAAGCACCTCGGCTCAGCTGTGTGTGTGTGGCGTGCAGGCAAGAATCCTGGCATGTGAATAGAGATGCAAATACAGGGGGCTGGGTTTGTGCTCTACCTGTGAAGAGTGAGTCCGCGCTATTCTCCGACAATCACTGGTGATAGACCGCCGTTTTGTACATTGATACCGTGGTGTGGCGGCAGAAATTTAACTGTGGCGGTGCGCCACTTGCCAGTCAACATAGGGGAAACACTGAACAGTAAACAATAAGTACCCCACATCATCTCCAGACTCCATCTGGAACTTGGAAACAAAATAGGCCAATCAGCTGGTAGTGTGATTATGGGAGACAAGCGCTGCTCTCATATGTGAATGCACAGAGCAGGGATGTCAAAAGAGCAGCTTCGGTTACACAGAGCAGGTGACAAGTTTTGGCGTTAGTTTCACATGCTACAGCTAACGGTGGAGCTAACAGCTAACGGCAGAGCTAACAACGGAGCAAACAGCAGAGCTAACAACTAGCTAACAGTGGAGCTAATAGCGAAGCTAACGGGCCTGGAGGCCATTTGTGGTCGAGGCAAGAAGGGATACAGCTACGTCTGTGTTTGGCTGTATATGGAAGGACTAGTTTACTTCGTGTGGACTAACTGGACTGACTCGACATGTAGGCGGAGCTCGGGAGCTTCAGAGCTAAGGAGGGGGGCTACAGATTAGGTGTCCCTAAAGAAACGCGTATCTAACAGTAGTTCCGCATTACATTAATTCATTTGCACGGGAGTTTTATTTATTTTTATACCATGTAAATCCATGTACCAAACCGAGACCTATAGGATTAAATTGCAGCCCAGTTCTAGGCTTCCGGTTACAGCATTCTCGCACAATACTGGACCAATTTCAAAGATTTTTGTTCAGATTGGTAATTTAGACACCAATGCACAAGGAAAATATGTTGAAAAAACAACAACAAAATTGAATGATGGCAAGTGAAATTTAGGAACAGTTAAGTGGAAAACCGCGGGAGCTCACATTTACAGTATACTGTAAAAACATACAAACCCCAATTCCAATGAAGCTGGGAGGTTGTGCAAAATGCAAGTAAAACAGAATATAATGATTTGCAAATCCTTTCCAACCTATATTCAATGGTATGGGGGTGTGTTAGTGCCCATAGCATGTGTAACTTTCACATCTGTGAAGGCACCATTACCGCCTAAAGGTGCATACAGGTTTTGGTCAACATATGCTGCCATCCAAGCAACGTCTTTATCAGGGACGTCCCTGCTAATTTCAGCAAGACAATGCCAAGCCACATTCTGCACATGTTACAACAGCGTGGCTTCATAGTAAAAGAGTGTGGGTACTAGACTGGCCTGCCTTCAGTCCAGACCTGTCTCCCATTGAAAATGTGTGGCACATTATGAAGCGCAAAATACAAAGAGACCCCGGACTGTTGAGTCATACATCAAGCAAGAATGGGAAAGAATTCCACCTACAAAGCTTCAACAATAAGTGTCCTCAGTTCCCAAATGCTTATTGATTTATGTAAAAAGGAAAGGTACACACAGTGGTAAACATGCCCCTGTCCCAGCTTTTTTGGAATGTGTTGCACGCATCAAATTCAAAATGAGTGAATATTTGCAAAAAATAAAACATTGAACATTAAATATATTGTCTTTGTAGCGTATTCAAATGAATATAGGCTGAAAAGGATTCGCAAATTATTGTATTCTGTTTAATTACGTTTGACACAACATCCCAAATTCTTTGAAATTGGGGTTGGTATTTAAGACTAAAATATTTTATACTTTTAATTTGCCTTACTTTTAATAAAACTGTTAAATATTAAATCGATTAAAAGAGGTAAGGTACATTTGGGATAAACAATTTTCATTCAATGGTAGCTCAGACCAGTAACGCCATGACCGACACTGTCATGTGATGCAGAGAAGATGTATTACTGGAGTTTTCTTCAGTGTGAACAGTCTACTGGTAATAGCACATTAATCGGTAATTTAGTAGGCATTAAGCAGTACATACAGACTGAGTATGTAGTATGCAATTTCATGTTGCTACTGCTTAAGGCTTTTTGCTGAATTCAAATGTAACTTTGAATAGTGTCATCACAGTGTCATGGGTGGTGGAAATGGAAAACTACTAAAACAAGTTCAGTGAGTAAGAAAAGCCTGAAGGATACGTTCTTGTTCCTGGTGGTTGGTAAGGACATGCTCTACTTGGGCCATAATGGTGCTCTGCATGGCTTCAATCTGACCACGCAGTTCAGTTAGTTCTCTCTGCTGGCTACGCAGGAGCATCAACAACTCGTCCTGCACTTCTGCATTCATCTAGCGGATGGAGAGAATGATTGAAAAAGGAGACAAAGTGAACAAAAGGAAAGTGCTGCTGAAACATAAACTAAATGAATACTTTTGAGTTTAACACTGATATAAATAGGCAAATATTTGCTGACAGATTGGAAATGTATTTTAAATCTGGTGGATAGGTATCTGCAAGCTTGTTTTTTTATGTTGTTGTCCCCTAGTGGACACAAATCAATTCATGGTAATGTGTTTCCAAGAGAACAAATCATTTAACAATAGAAAATATCATTTCTTTCCTTCATAGTACCATTGTGGCAGTTATTAAATATAGAAAAAGCTAACCAATATGGTTTGTGTTTACCTTACCTGAACAGAGTCCATTTGCCTGGACTGAGACGATTCACTAAGGAGAAAGGAGAAAAGTGTGCAAACACCTTTAGCGAAAATACTCAAACCAAGGACTTAAGAATCATGTATTATGTTAATATGTAATGTATGTGTGTCTGCCTGACAATCTCCACATCATCAAAAAAGTGGATTTAAAAATACAATCAAATAGGGGTGCACAATTCAGAAAATGTCACGATTCAATATCGATTTTTAGGCTCAAGATTCGATTCCAAATTCATTTGATTCAAAAACCATTCTCGATTAAAAAGACAATTCCCAGTATGTAAATGCAGCTACTTTTCCCATGCGATTGCAGTACATTCAATTAAAAAAAATCTAAAAAAACATATGAATCGATTTTTGAAATTCAATGAATCGATTTTGAATCGGTAGAGCTTGAATGTGAATCGATATTTTTGCACACCCCTACAAACTAAGATAGAAAAAGTGTTCACATTTGTAGAGATTTTTTTTATTTATTAGATCTACAGAAAAGACTGGTTTTGTCTCACTTTTGCACTTTTTAGAATTTATTCTTTTTTGTACATATTTTTTATACTTATTACGGAGAGAAACGCATTTTTGATTTCTCTTGATGTCTGGCACATATTTTGAGAGAATTGACTATAAAGTTGACTTGGCTTGATAAAACATTAATAGTCCAAGGAGCGTTATTTTAAGCGGCACTTTATAGGTTTTCTTTTCTCTCTACCTCACCTCTGGATCAAGGAAAGTACGTTTCCCAGACAATTGCCTGACCCTTACCTTCCACTTTCTGTTTGCTGCTGTTCTCAAAATCACTTTGCTTCGGTAAACAATTAACTTCAAACTAGCAAAATGGCAAGTGTTGAAGAAAATGTGGATCTTGCAATAAAGTAGGTCTGCTTGTGTTTTCGGGGGATGATTGTATGTTTACGTCATTTACTTTCCAACTGGGTCATTTTGGGACCGAAGGGTAGGGATTGCTATGGGAGTATCAAAGTACACATGATGATACACCGTTTTAAAAGTATCGCTTTAGCACCGAAAAAAAAAAAAAAAAAAAAAAAAAAAAGCGATACCCAACGCAATTTATTTCTAAATTAGTTTGTACCTGAACTAATAAACATTATTTTAAACTACACATTCCACACTGTACTGCAAAACAGCTTTTATTACTTACTCGTACTTTGATTCCTTGACTATTAAAACATCATCATACCTGTCATCTTTCTTGGTCTTCCTCTTTACTTTTGGCGAGCCTCGTGGTGAGGTCTTCCAGTCCTTAACAGGTAGTCTGTGAGAAGAACGAGAGACACTTTTTCCTGAGGATGATGCCAGGTTGGCCACTTCATCATCAGGGTCACTGGGTCAAAGACAGAAACACACAGATACACACAAAGTAAGACAGCTTCTGTAATCTACACAGCAGAGTGTATGCCACATGGTCTGTAATCACCTTGAAAATGATCAATAAAATCAAAACGTTATTGTGCCTTAAATAAAGTACTGACTTGTATTTTGCCCCGTTTTGTGATATCTTCTATCTAGGATGACACTGGACGTGTAGTATTTGCATAAAAAAGTGATGGTGTGTTCATTTGCGTTACCTCTGCTCTGCGCCAGCGTCCTGACTGTCATTCTGTGTGAGGTGATAAGAGCGTCGATGGTAAGGTGAGCTCAAGTGCCTGTCCTTCGACTCCTCTCTTGAACTACAACACAGTAGACATGTGACACAAACCTCTTTTTAGTTTAGTTTTCACACTGCTTTTACAATTTCCACACAGATATGAAAGATAAACAGACCTGGTTATTTTATCAAAGTCATCACTTTGCTTTACACTTGCAAGCCTTATGCATCTGCTTCTTTGTGTAAATGTGTGTGTATGGAATGGCTCTATTTGGAACGAGAGCTTTTCTTCCAAATATGGTATGCTCATGAATATTTAGATGAGCTGCACGCCGATTGGTTGAGCACCCCAATACACATACATGGTTGAGCAACTACATACATACATTGAGTATTTCTTACTAAATTCACTAAATACGAATTTGGTAAGAGGTGTAGGACTTCAGAAGGTCCACACAGTCTGACGAGACAGCGGCAGCCCGCTGCGCTCCATACCCAGGGCAAAGTGACAGTTTCTGGGTTAGTGGACTACCGGGGCTCCGCAGACCTCCGTGGAGCTGGCCGTTTGCCGGCTGTCAGCATAACTATAGTATATTTACACTTTGAATGTCGTCACGCCACTTATATTACAGCTACCCTAAGGTCTTACAAAGCCAACACTTGTGTCCGATTTGAATTTAATGCATTTTTGTGAATTTGATGGCTTTCGTTATCTAGTGTCCCGTTAGCTAGCTTTATAATTGTTAAATGTATTTGAGCATGCAAATTCTTACCAGTCTCCAAGACCATTGTCCCTGAGACTGTTCCTGGTTTCTCGAGTGATGTCAGGTGCAGCCGGCCAAGGTGTGTGGCTGACACTATCATCTGAGGACCCTCCACCAACCCCAGGGTTCTCCTGTGATAAGGCATTCTCAAGTAGAGATGGGGTGTGGCTGAGTCTGGGCTCTGACTCTACTGCGCCGCCCAATGACCCATCAGCACATCCGAGTTCGAGGGCCAGCAGGCTGAGACAGAAAATACAATTGTTTTGTCAATTCTAAAGGCCTATACCGGTTTTTGCAAGTTTGACTCCTAGAATTTTAGAATGGACAGACTTTAGAGTTATGTATTCACTGAACATCAAGTCAGCATTTATTTTTGTTTAAGTTATGATACGGCTGTTGCTGCTTGTCATCAATGTACCTGTTGTTGTTGGCTGTGCGTGGTGAGGTGAGTAGGTGCAGGGCAGATGCAGCAGAGGCCATGCTGTCTGTCTGGAGAGCAGACAGAGGTAGGGGCTCCAAGCTGGACACTAGTCCACGCTGAAGCTGCAGGGTCTGGGATGCAATCTCTGGCATGTCCTGGGACATGGCGGTGGAGGCGGAGGAGATGACGTCAGGGGAGCGGGCCCTGGTCGGAGAGGCCAGAGGTGGCAGGAGGGGAGAGTCCAGAACCTGAGGGCTGTCGAGTGTCAGAGGACCAATAGGGGATGCTAAAGCCTGGAGGTGAAGGTGAGGAGTGTAATGAAAAAAAGACCATTCCATTCAGAGTACTAAGAGGCTGGTAGAAGTCAGAGGGAGTGTCAGGTCTTACCTGTAGGTTCTCCAGTCCAGGCATCAGCACAACAGAAGCAGCTCTTGGGCTGCTGGTGGAGTTGGAGAGGGCCAGACTGCTGCTGCTGCTACTGCTGTTGTTGTTGTTCTCTGCTCGGTTAGGACTCTGGCTGACATCGTCAATAGCTCTGTACACAATAACAGACATACTGTACTCTTAGATATACATACACATGTGACCAAAAGAGCAGGAGATTATTTGGGTATTATTTGTTCTATTGGTGCTGTAGGTATTGATTGGTATTGATGGTATAGGTTGTGAAGATCCAGGACTTAGCCTAACAACTTCTCAGTCCTTCCCCCATTTCTGCTAGAGGCCAAACGGTCTCCTAAGCCCCTCCCCCCACAAGATAAAATGAATGTGTGTCCATGAGCAGTGATTGACACGCAGTTAGACACCCCCCTGGACCTGATTGGTGTAAATGAACAGGGAGCTGTGGATTTTTGCAAATCGCACTACAGGCTGTAGGTGGTGCCAAAGGAGCTGGATTCTTCTTTTTTTTTTTTTTATTAACTGCTTTATGTAGTGTTACTGGAACATAGGGTCAGTTTCAGCAAATATGACAGAAAGTTAGTTTTATAAGTCTTACCTACTGCATCTTTAACAATAGGAAGGAAGAAGCTATTATCATCTAACAATCCATATAATCCACTTTCCAACTGAGATTTTCAACTGAATGTGATAATTACATAGATGAAATTAATGTTTTCACATTACAGAATAGAGATGCTGGCCACTACTGATCCCTTTGTTACGATCTTATCCCTTCTACTGCATAGAAAAGCTCACCTGTTAGTTGAGTCAGAGTTGCTGCTGATAGCTGTCACAACGGTCAGACTGCTGGCGCTGCTGCCAGGAGATGCCGGTACCTGAAAGGTGACAAAAAAGTGATTTACAAGCAGCAAATATAATAGTGAAGTGTTTCTGAAAATCAGTACTTGTTGGTTTTTTAACTTTGTGTTCGTATTTCTTTTCTTTTTTTACATGTTTAATAAATTGACTAAATAATTATAAAAAAATACATCCTGCATTATTTTCCTTGCCATACTTTCTGATGTCAGTTAACATTTTGTAGGAAATTCCATGAAACTGAACAAGACTAAAGCAAGACGCAGATAACTGGGATGGAAAAGAATCTTCAAAAATAAAGTTGAGAATTGTCTGTCTATTAATATTACAAATCTCGTCTTTCCCGTCATCTCTCAGCCTCTCACTTCACACATGGATGAAGACTACTAACTACTAATGTTAAGCTAAAGTAGCTAACAGAACTGAATAGCCTGTAAACAACTGTGGGATCAGCGAGAAAGAAAAGAGACAGATATGACTGTTGTTGTGAACTAGTTGGCTGGACAGACATGAACGTATTTCTTGACAAAACATGGATGCTTTAGGCACATCTTCAACCCAGAACATCTATACCATTACCACAGTGTCAAGATTAGAGTCACTAACTCAGTATCCGACCAAATGTCTCCCCTTCTGTTCCTGAGTTATGGTGTTGAATAATGGACACAAAAGGATTTATTCACATTATGTCACAGTGAAGTTGACCTTTTGCATAATACGTCATCACGTCATTATTTTATCCTATTAGACATCTGTCTGAACTGTTGTCATAATTGGCATAGACAATGTGTTCTGTAAGGTCTGTGACCTTGACCTCTAGAATCTAATCAGCTCATCCTGAGGTCCAAATGGACGGCTGTCACTGGCGCAGTCAAAAAATAGTAGCACTATACAAGGCCTGTGTTGGTACCGAAGTGCTTGGTGTCATAAAGGCGTCGGGAGTCATCAGCTTGGTCCCACTGCTGACGCCCGAGTTTGACAGGAAGTCAGTGGGAGCAGGAAGTGATGGGATCTTCCTTAGGTCGGTCTGGGAGCCACTTCCTGAATCCTTGTCAGAGCTCTGGTCAGTGAGATGGTCTGAAAAACCTGCTGAACACACAAAATGTAAATGTAGTGCTTCCTTGGTATGACATGACTTGACATTAGCAGAAAGTGCTATACGAAACATATAGAGCAACAAAATCAACAAGTCTTCTCAGCATCTTTTCACTATTCACAATCCAGGATTTCTTTCATAATATTGCACTGACACGTTAAGCAAAATCTAAGGGCAAAAACCAAAGCAAAGGATGGAAGATCTGAGAGGGAGCAGTAGGAGATCATTAGGGTTGGGTACCGAAACACGGTGCTTATATGGCACCGGTGCCATAACAACTGCTATCTACTGGACCAAACAGTAACGTGGATTTCAGTGCCTCATTTCGGTGCTACTGAAATTCCAGCGCTGCTCTCTCATGCTCCGAAACAGATGTTAGAGGCAACAGAAGCATTGCTGCACGTGATGCTAGTAAATATAATACACTTGGCAGCAGGTAAAGTTAGCCTACCGTTTGCTAGCAGCTGAATTAAACACTAAGGGTGTTCCGATCAGGATTTTTGGGGCCGATCACCGATTGCTGGAAGATGTATCGGCCGATACCGATCACTTTTATGAACTGAAAATGATGCCATTACGTAACAGTCACACGTTTAGAGAATGTATCAGTAACGGTTTGGCTTTCTGTCCTAGCTCAAAATCTAAAAAATGTCCTTTCAATCACTGCAGACATTGCTTCAGCACACACACACACACACACACACACACACACACACACACGGGGAAACAGCTGTTTGAGCGGCGCCGGAGCTGCTAGCTACACGACTCCGCTCTGCCTTAGCGTTAGCTAACTTTGAAAACTCCTCATCCTCCTTTCTGTGACTAACCTTCAAATGTCTGATGAGGTTGGTGGTGTTGAAATGTCTTTGGAGCTTTCAGCCTCGTGGTATTTCCTCGGCACACACGTTGCAAATCGCTAATGTATTGTCTTTTTCCCAGATAGCAATGAGTCGGCGGACCACCAGCGGTGCTCCAGAGGCAGTAGAAGCATCAGAATGGTGTAATCACAAACACGTTTGCTGGAGCACCACCGGTGGCAGACGCTTTTGAAAAGCGGTAGCCGCCTTCCTACCGCCTTTGTTTTCCGCGGCCAGCCGCGGGCCAACTGCTGTTCTGCCGCCGTCTGTCGACACCTTGTAGAACTGCCAGACCGCTGAATGTAGGGACGCCGCCATTTGAGCTCCATGTTGAAAATGTTTTCAGGAGTAGTGCGCTCTTAATACATCCATGGTAGTGCGTCATCTGATCAGCCTATCTGATCGGCATTTATGGAGACCACCGATCAAACTATTTAAAGCCATTATCGGCCGATACCGACTGGTGACCGATCGATCGGAGCAACCTTATTAAACACGGTTAAAATGCTGACAGCTAACGTTAAACGGTGTGACTGTATTTCACTGTAGAGGATTCCAACACCGAGACTTAACAGTCTGCAGCTGTCGTTGTCAACAACACAGACGGTGCTTCACTTGAAACTCACCTCGCCAGCCTCGTGGTGCATTCAAAGTTATTGTAAAATACCCTTTTTCCTAGTGGTAGTTTTTGTCGTTCACCAGCAATTTACTGGTGAAATAAGTTATTGTTATAAGTTTTTGTTATTACATTTTTCAAGCCGTTCTTAAATGTTGGCGACTGTCGTTTTGTGTTCTTTTCTTTTTTAAATATATACATATTTTTAAAAATCTTTTTAAAAGTATCGGTTCAGGCACAGTTTTAAAAGTATCGTTTTAGCAGCGGTATCGGAAAAAACCCAAACGATACCCAACCCTAGAGATCAGGAAAGGTAAAGAATGCTCTAATAGTGGAAACGTATGCCTTCAGTAAATCACCGAGTTATACTTTTAACATGTTAGATTAGTCAGCTCTGGGGGAAAAAGCAGCGGATTGTGGCGAAAAGTTGAGACAGATTTAATTTACGGAAAAAAACGCAACGTCACCCTGCGGTGGCCAATCAGACTTGTCAGTAATTTGTGAGGCACTGTGAGGCTCCTGTACAGTAAACAGTAAACCTCCCTGCCACTATCACAACAAAGTTTTAAAAAACTACGAGATAACTCCAGCACACAGCACAGCCGCTCGTCTCTTTTCTTTCTCCGTGAAATGAAGCTGCTTTCAAGTGCGTTCGAATTGTGAAATACAAAGTCCACTTGTGTTACATTGGGGGTTAAGGAACACAACAGGATGTCACAAAAATGGTTCATTTAAGTGACACTCCTACCGCCGCACAAGCCTGCGGCGAATCGCAGAATCACATTTTTTTGTCCGAATGGGCCCTTTTACCGGTCCCACAGTCACAATGTTGCGTGCATTGTAGTGGACACATGCAGCCATTTTTCCAGAATGGACCAGCTTGTGCGTTTGTATTCCCCTCCCGGTGGGCGTGGCTTTCAAAATACGACGCAATGCGTTGGGTCTCTACGGTACGCCTGTCTCCACCGCATCCACCTGTGAGGTTCTAAGCTGTGTGTCTGCCTGGCATACTCTGTGTAGGACGGCCGATTTAACCCGCCAGCTCTCGTCGAAATAGTGGCATGGGTACGTAGCTAGCCGTGCAGAAAAAAAAGAGCTTAAAAAGCAACTTGCTAGTGCAAAGTTAGCACTTTTTTACCATGCAGCAAACTTAAAAAAAAAGAAAAGAATATTGTTTTATTGTTAGATTATTAAAACTGAGGCTTCTTGTTTATCAACACTGACCTCTATTTTGCATAATTTTGATTTGACACAATTTGATTCAACATTATTTGTAAGATACCTGTGTAAACACAAAGATAATGCGTCATCTCTATGGATTGGGATTTGTCCTTCTGTGGCTGCATTATTTTGAATTCTTGAGACTGTGACTTACCAAAACCATCCTGGGAATTAGAATGGGGCAGGAAGACTGTTGAGCTGGAACCCAAGTTGGGCTGAAACCAGATCTGGACATCCTGCAGACTCCTGAAAAAAACACACAGACACAAAAACACAAATGTAAGACTACTCTAATTAAGACTTTATTAAGAACACCCATTGCAGGCTTCCCATGCTGGACTCCACAAACATGCACACGCATCCGCAGGGTATGCGGCCCCCTTGAGAAAAAGCGCTGCACCTAGCTACTTTTTTTTTTTTTTCTTCTTTTTTTTTTAATAGAAGCACTCCAACTTTTTTGTGCAGCCGCTCCAAGTGCTTCTAGTTGAGAATCTCTACACTTTTTTAGAAACGTGTACGTGTTGTGAGGTGTGTAGTCAACCTCCTGTTAACGTAGCACTGAGTTAAATACCTAGCTAACGTTAATCAGCGCTGTCATAGAAACAAAACCCACAGGTAGTAATTTGAATGCGCTGGGATTAAGCGCCTTAGCACCCGGCCAGCGCTTTTCTGCTAGAGAAAATTGCTCTATGAACAGAGTTACAAATGAAAAGCTAGCATTTAGTAATTTTATCTATTATTGACTTTAACCAGTGACTTTATATTGCCCCTTTGGGAGAATATAGCTTAACTCAAGCCAACATGATCTTAACACTGACAAACAGTGGGAAGAAACTTACTTGGTGTGAACACAGTAGAGTTTAATTTGGATGCCAGACTTGGACTCTGCTGGTCCTTGGGTGCCCTCTGGAAGAAAACACAAACAAAGTAATGCTGTGTTAATGCTGCAACATATTTAATGCCCCCCTTTTAATTCACCAGGGTTCCCAAAATGTCACCAATAAAAGCTGAAAGCAAATGAATCGCCTTATTTTAAAGCGTTATGAACGTTGGCATATCTAAATGGCTAAGAACATTCCATATATTGATAGAAAAATACATACAGGAATTATTAAAAGTGGTGTGCAGTGTTTGAAGAGTTATTTGCTTTGTGTGATGTGTGTCTGTGCGTGCACATGCACACCTGTTGTCATACTCTCACTCTCCTCCTCTGCAGGGAGGACCTCTGTGTGTCGCAATCGGCTGTGGGTGACATCCCGGACTCCAAAGCTGAGCACAGGGTGGGTCAGCAGGAACTCCGATACTGCTGTGAAACTGGCCTTTCCTTTCTCCAGATCCTGCCGCAGCTCCATCACATACAGAACCTGGCAAAGAATGACATCAGTAAAGTATGAAGCTAGACGCAGGATGAAGTGGTAATGTGGGAAGCAAGGAAAATGGTTTGGTCCACACACCAAATCCAACACTGTACTTGAAATACTGAACACAATTCAGTAGGGATGGGAATTGATAAGAATTTAACGATTCCGATTCCATTATCGATATTGCTTATCGATCCGATTCCTTATCGATTCTCTTATCGATTCTCATTGGGTGAGGACATAAGTACAAATTTGTTTGTTTGTATTAACTCGCTTTAATATCTGATAAGAACACCGCACATACTCAGAGTATACACAAATTATGTGTAGCAACCTCAGAACAAACCTAAAAGTAGGTGAGCTACAAAGTAAAGTCCAGGGACCTATAGGCCTAGATTTTTTCACATTCATTGGTCCAGCCAAAAAAATAAATAAAACTGCCATTTAAGTGCCATAAAAACAAAAAACACAGACCGTAAACAGTCAAGGAAGAGCTTGTGCCTTTGGAAATATTCAACCTGAAACTAAATTCAACTCAACTGACATACAAAATAGAAAGAAGTCTTCTGTAAAGACGACAACTATCAACTTGGTCAAATTAACAATTTTTGTGCAGAAAAATGGTCATGTTTGCCCTCTCAGGAAGGATACAAGATCTCTCTGGACTTAGGGTGTCTCCAGCAGTGGAGAACACCCTTTCAGAAGGGGTGGAGGAAGCTTGGACACAGAGATACTTCTCAGCTAGAGCTGACAACACTGGCAACGCGTTACACCACCAGAAACTGGCGCTGTCTTTGGTTGGAATGGGCGGAAGGCTTCTATAAAGCTGGATTTTTTCCGTATAGGTAAAGTTTACACAATGAAATGGCGCTCACATTAACTAAATAGACAAGTTACCTTTGGCATTAATAGCAGATGGTGTCTCGTTAGCTCCGCTGCTGCTTGACTCACTTGTTGCTGTGTCGCTGAGTAGTAGAGAATCAAACACGCGACAGTCCTGCAAACGGATTGCGTGCTGTGTGGCCAAATGCTTCTGCATATTGGAGGCAGTTCCCCCCTTTGCCGAAATTAAACTTTTCCAACTGTTGCAAATGACTGCATTGGCGTCTTTTCGAGTGAAATATAACCACACTTTAGATCGCTTCTGCCTCGATGACACGTTTGCTGCGTAACCAAAAGAACGCAGCGCGTGTGACGGTCATGACACATTTGCAACGAGCGGAACCGTTAAGCGGAATCATTAAGCAGGTACACTAACGGTTCCAAGGAATTGATTCACTGGGAACCGGTTCTAAAGAAGAACCGGTGCTCGATTCCCATCCCTACAATTCAGTGTGGGCTGGGATTGCTTCCACATGGCTCCCACCAGAGTATGATTGACATTCAGAGTCTGGGCCAGGAACGGCTGCACACGGCTTTTGCATCGAACATGACAAGCAAACATGGAGGTGGCTGAGATGTAATGGCGGCGGCAAGCAATACTAACAGCGCCAGCAGCCTAGCTAATTGCTGCCGCTCCGCACTACTCACTAACCAGGCCGGGCTTTCGTGGAAGTTTGGTGCTCATACGGAGGTTACCGCTGATGAGCAGGTCACAAAGGGAGGGAGAGGGTGAAAGAAACGGGGAGCGCTAGCAGGGCTACTGGCAGCAGGGCCAACCATAGAGCTAGCAGTGGTAATGGGGGGGTTAGTTAGCTCCATGGTTGGCTCACACTCACCGGGGTGACCTGGCTTCCGCGGGAGAGCGGTGCTCATCAGTGGTAGCGTTAAGCGCATGTTCACCAGGTAACCTCCGTATCTTATGTATGGTATCTTTTTCTTTTTCGGACAACCTGTGCAATCAGGATATGTATGCAGCAGGGATGCCCCATGAATGTATAAACTATAAAGACAAAAGAAAAACTAAACTGACTGACTGGATCTCACAGAAATGTATTGAAATCACAGAGAGAACAATAATGAACAAAACTTTTGGCCTTTGAAAACTGTCCTCCCAATCAGAAGAAACAAAAAATAAACACTGTTACTAATTTAGATTTTTTTTTCCTCCCAGAACAGTCCATACATACGCTTGCTGAGCAAGCTGCCTTTCTGGTGACAGCTTTGATTTGAGAGGGTTAAAATGTAAATCTCCATTAAGGAATAACAAGCAGTTGATCAACAGTATTTGTTAAGACAATTATTTCTGAACACAGCTGACAACATTGCGCTGACCTTCCTCTGTACGTCGGTGAGGATGAGATACTGAGCAGAGAGGTCCAGACTGGCCTTTAGACTTGGCAGAACTGATGAGTTGAACAGATCTGGAGAAAACCTAAAAAATGAAACACCACAATAAGTCTCTTTAAATCTGCTGCTCTTTAACAACAATGTAAATTCACGGGATGAGCTAGTTGAGATAGCAGGAATAATCATCAACAAAACATTTGACATGAAAACTAAATTTGGACTGGTCTGAAGCACCTAGTTGATGGGAGACATCCAGGAAGACATTTAATAAGGTGAGACAAGCCTTTATTGATCCCCAGAGGGGAAATTCAGGTATTGCAGCAGCACAAAGACAGAAATAAGAAGAGATAAATAGAGAAGTAAAAAAAATTAATTTAAAAATTCAATAAGAGGTATAAACAACTAGTATATAGAATAGAAGTAATTAGAATTACCACCTTGCAGTTGTATTAGTTTGTCCTTGAACCCAAGTGGCCGTTTTTTTAAATGTTTCATTCATTATTCACAAATAGAAAAGATATGACGAACAGTGTATTTATTTTACAAGGAGCTTCCTAATGACAATAATAGCTTATAGCCAAGATGCCTGGGTTTCCAAATCCAGGCACCCTACCTGCTCATTTTCTAGTTCGCTACCATATCTCTCCAGAGTTACATATTCCATATGTAACCAAAGGTTACCTTGTAACTAGGGGTGTCACGATTCTCCAAATCCTCGATTCGATTACATTTTCAATTCTAAGGTCACGATTCGATTCAATTCTTTTTACTTCTTTATTTTTTAAAGCACAGGTTGCTATGCCATTTTTAGACTATACTTTTATGTAATATAATATCTGACCTTTGTTCGCAATGTACCACATTATATTGTCAAATTTAAAACATTTATTAACGACATAATGTAACAATAACATATCTTCAGTCAATTGGAAACTTGACAATTTGTCAATCAAGTAGAAAGAAAAAAACGTTTACCTGAGGGCAGACGCTTTGCACCACAGAGTTTGGTGTTAAAGCCCCCAACCTCAGCACTGCCTGGAAGGCACTAGGATTATGCAATGGTTATGGTTGAAGACAACGGTTGCTGCGCTGCCTTGAAGGCTAAGTTGGGGGCTTAAAACACCATCAAGCCAGCACAGCAGCAGCTGCTGAGGAGACCGATAGCAAGGCGACTCACGCAGTCCGCTAACTTGTTGCTCTCTCTAATATAGCCAATATAAGCTGCTCTGTTTAGGCTACAAAATGTGCATGCAGGCAGAAATTCAACCGTGCGGTTTTGTTGGGATAAAGCTATAAGCAGAAGGAATATCCGCTAGCTGCTAGGCTAATGTGCAATGGTAAACACACAGAATATGGTACACGCACATGAGCTTGCAAACTGTGGCTTTTTGACGACAACGCGAACGTTGTCAACATAAAATCCAAAACACTTCCACACTTTCACACACTTCAGTAAAAGAGGAGGGGGCTCAAGTTCTGTCAATGTGTCTCTAGCATCTGCAGTTGCCATACTATCTTTTGACTGGCTACAGCTAAGTCAGAGGAAGTTGACTGACTCGCAGCACTTCAACACGTGTTTTTTTTCGCTTGACAAGCCGACCGGACGTGACATGGGGGCATGGCAGTATCGCCGTTTAGAAGAAGTCTCCCGGCTAATCTTGCCTTGAAGTTAGAGAAAAAAAGCTAGCTAGCTGATGTGATTCTTACCTAGCTACTGCGCATGTGCGAATCCCTACAAAGATGGTATAGAGGTGAGATGTCTCACTATGTAGCTAAAACAGAGACCTGAATAGAGCTGAAAAGAGGAGCTGCAGCAATGTGCAGTACAACAAAAATATGGTGTTTTTTGACAATTAAACCATGTAAACCTATTCTGGTACAACCTCAAAATACAATTATGAACCTGAAAATGGGCATAATATGGCCACTTTAACTGCTATTCTTGTGTTATTGATTAATTTTCCACTGTTCTCAGCCAACTAATGATAACGTCAGCTTTGCCGTGCGTACAGTAGATGGGCTATTGAGATAACACTAGCATGTTATGGATTCACAGTGTACAGAAAATTACAAGTTATAAAACACAGGCATAGTACTTAAGCGACAGTCTTCTTGTAGGCCTCCTTATTTGCTAACTGCCTAGCTATTTGGCACTCAATTAGTGTGATGAACATCGTTTTATCATTCTGCATGGTTAAACAACCGGTTCCGAGCCACCATTCTAACAGAATGACTGGTAGATGACTCGCTGTTATCTGTGATATTATGTACTGCTGTTGCATCGATACATTACAGCTCCCACATTCTTTTTATGTTTCTTTGTTGTCCCAGGCCAAAAAATGATCTGTATGAATTGAAATGTATTGATAGTATATGTAGTACATTGCTGTATGCGTGTGCTTGTGTAGGCTACAGTACGCTCCCACTCCCCAAAAATTGGGCTCCCCTGAATGCCACCGTGTAATTTGAACACTGCAATATACCATGCATGTAATGTTTTCTGTGTAAATATAATGAACATTGAATTACTTTTTTCTTTACATTACATGATTCCTAAATTATCAAAATGTTATTCATTAATTGAGTGCATATATTTCAAACGTGGCAGATAAAATTTCTGAGTGGCAGACAAGAAATAATACTTGCCTCATGCAGTGGCAAGCAATGAAAAATCTAGACCCTTGTATATAGTCATGCCTTTTACACAGTGAATAAAAAGGATTGAAACTTATAATGATGGCGAAAAGAAATAACCTGATCGTCTGTAAACAGGTCCAGGAAACAGTGCACCACATTTTTAATTCCTGGTTCTGATCCGCTCCAGTTATCAGGAACCGCCAGAAAGGAACCCTACAAAGAGCCAAGTGGAAGGAACCAGCGGTGACAAAGAGAGAGAAAGAGAGCAAGAATGTAAACAAACTAAAATTCAAACAACAAAAGCCTTGGATGAATATATGTCACAATTTTTACTGAAAGCTGTGTGTGCACCAGTGTATACTAACTCGGGGTCCTGTCTTTTGTGGTTGTCACAGAAAAGAAGGCAAGAGAGGGGACGCCCTCCGTGAGGCCGCAACTCATGAAGACATCTGGACAACAGAAAGTAAAGAAAAGTGACGAAGAGAAGATAGGATGAAAACCACAGAGTGGGTGAGTGGGAAAAACACAGAAGTAGTGTCAAGACTACATCATGGACCTTGTTTTATTGTTTTCGGAAAATTCAGCTATTCTTTGGTTAATAGAAATTACATCTACATTTTATGATCAAGTGTAAAGTAAATGAGACGGCACATCAATGTTCATTTAAACAAAAACAAAAACTCCTTGCTTACCTCGGCTTGTCCTGTACCCCTTCTATGTATATCTGCCAGAACTTGATGTATCCATCATGGCTGGCTGTGGCTAACACGGTTCCATCTGGAGACAGGGCCCCTTCACTGATTCGCTGGAAGGGCAGACATGAAACAACATACCCAATTAGTACTGCAAGGAATAGTGCTGGGTACAGAATTCAATACTTTTTAGGCGCCGACCAAATTGCCTCTAAAGCAGGGGTGCCAGATTTGATAATGTGAAGATGCCTGGGGGCCAAAAGGTCCCTTCTGACATTTTTTTAACAAGAAAAGTTACATACAAATGCACTGATATATAACAATTTTTTTTTTTTTTTCATTGTCAAACTCATCTTTTTTTTTTTTTTTTTTTTTTTTTTTAAATGGCAATGTAACCAATAAAATTCTGCCTTACTTTTACATCCGTAGTCAGATAACCAAACATACTGTATGATAAATATCTTTTTAAACATGACTAGTTATGCGTGATGCAAAGTTTGTTAACATAACATTGAAGCTTACAACATATGACTCTTGCTCTTGTATTTCACAAACCGAGGCTGCGGACCGTATGAAATCTGTCCGCGGGCCATACTTTGGACATGCTTGCTCTAAGGCCGGCCTCACACTGGCTGCGTGGCGTAAGCGTGCATGCTAGAAAATAGGGCCGACGCCTATTTTTCACGCTACACGCAAGCGTGTTGGAAGCGTTTCCAGGCAAAATAGAATACAAAAAGATGTTTATGTCATTTTGACATGAATACATATTAATAAATTACATTTTGATGTTTGAAAGTCTCTAGGTTTTCTCTTGATCGATTTTCAAATATTGCACCGACGTTGTCTTTGCTGTAATCAAATCACTATATATTTATGTTTAACATGAAGTATACTACTGCTTGAGTGCAGTAAATCAATGGGAAACATACATGTGTGCAGACAAGGCTAGCAGCAGCAGCAGCGCCGCGTCAGACACGTTTCTGGTGTGAAAAGACATGGCAGCCACCACGCAAAAGAAACGCCATGCTCACGCCACGCAGGAAGTGTGTGGCCAGCCTAACGCATTGAGCATCAAAAAATGACTCGCCATTCAATACTGAATTTCCATACCTAGGGAGTAAATCTCATTAGCGTCAGTGAGCCAATAAGCACACAGCATGCTTCTACCAAGATTGTGAATAGCTTTCTAACGTCACACGTTGCAAAAGCTGGCAGGAAAAGCTCTATGTTAAGCACAGAGATGGGGCTCACGTAGAAGGAGCTGAAAAATAATAAAATGATTCTTGCCGTAATGTGTAATGTTGTCATTTCTTTTTGTTTTATAAAATTGGTATCGAAAAATCGTTGAGGAACCGATATCAAAGTCACAGTACTGGTATCGGTGTTGAATATTTTTGAACGATATCCAGCCCTAGCAAGGAATGTATGTTAAACTCAAAGTCATACAGCATACTACTCCTCATGAAAATCATCTACATCTTTAGTTATGAAAATAGTTTCATGCATTTCATAGAAAAACACTAGCAGAAAATCATCATTTAAGTGTACTGCATTGAATGAATACTTGATTGGTTAAGCACTATTCAAAAGCCTGCAGGAGTTATTGCATTACCGTTTCACCCTGACCCCTACCTGGTTATGTCCCTTGATTGTGATGAGGCCTTCTTTTAGGTCTGTGGCATCGACAGGCCAGCTGCTGTTGTTGGCTCTCAAGACTTCCAGGTCCCACACCTCAGCCTACATGGAGAAACACAGGCATAGTACTTACATGCAAAGTTCCTACTTATCTCTCCTGATATGATTATGATACCAAAAACACTGATACCATGTCTTCGTGAAGCAGGGCTAAGGTCTGGCTGGTGTCATCCTGGTTCTCCTCATTTTCATCCTGGATGAACGGGCACCAGATGAGGCGACGGTGGGAGTTCAGTGGGGAGTCTTCTGGCCGTCGGATATGAACCACCACCTGATCACTGTAGGGAGCATGGGTTAAGGAAAATGGGACAAAACACCAGTTCTTACATGATTTCTTTCCACGATTACTATGCCAAAACAAGCTGTAATATCACAGGAGTTTTGTGTAAAATCACAAGGCTGTTTTGGCAGCTGTGAGTGTTTATTTGCACTTAAAAAAGTACACACAGAAATAAGATTAAATAATCAGCACAAAAGGTAAGCACAACCTACTTCTACCACTCTATATAGACACACATAGACCTGCACATCCTCCTACACACTCTTTTTTAATTTCTCCAATATCAGGATACAGTATCTTGCTTCCAGTGCAGGTGATCTGCCAGACCATCAGGTTGCCCGCTTCATCTACACAACCCAACAGGGAGGAGTCGAGGTGGGCAAAAGCCAGATCTGTGACAGCTCCAGTGAAGCCTTTCAGTAGGGAGCGCTCAGCAAAACCCACACTCAGGACTCTAATCATTGCATGGTTGTTGGCTCCTGAGGGAAGAGATGTTTATTTTAAAGAAAGGGATAAAACAGTGAGCCTGGTGTATCACAGCACTTTGATTAATGCAACTACAGACTCATAGTATTCGATTAGGGCTGCACAATATATCGTTTTTTTAATCGTCATCGCGATATCAACTGGCACAATTAACATATCACAAAAGACACTCAGAGATTATTTTGTTAGTTGAAAGAAAAAGTAACTTTTAAAATGTAACTTTTTTGTAGTGGTGCCTTTGATAATTAACTCAATGTTCAATTTGTTCAATAAAAGAATGTAGGCAATTATTTCATTTGCTTTAATATGTTGTGTTTTAGCAGAATACTGAAAGCAGCAGAAATGCAGAACTGAGCACACTTTAATGTTTATTTATCGCAATCCTCATGGCCTGAGGATAGAAGCTCTAACCCTAACCCTTAGTGCTGCTGTCCTGGTGCATCCGGTACATTCTACCTGACCTCAACAGGGAGAAATAACAGGCACCCCAGGGCTCTCACCTCTGATGGCATACGCCAGGAAGGAGTTGGACACGGCTATCAGTCTGCCATAATAATACTTGTGTTCCCAGTCGTACTTGGCAACGGGTTGAATCTTGACCTGAATAAAAAACAAATTCATGTTTCAATGAATCCAACATATTATTAGCAAATATAAATCCCCACTGAAGACAGGCTTACTGGCCTATAGGTAAGGTACTGTAGTCACTAAGATAGCCATCCAAAGACACAGTTAATCCTAAAGATTTACTGTACCACAGGTATGTTTTAAAATGAAAACATGATTTATAAAATCATGGCAACAATTATAAGGCTATTTTAATAGCTTAGTATTCTATGCAAAAATGGTATGTAGAAAGGCTTTAGGCCACCCTACCTGTTATTGTAGCCCCATTTTTATATGCAATTTCATTTTATACAATATACTGTATGTAGCAGGGGGTCCCTGTTCCATCTCTCTTTCAGTTAAGGCAGTGGTTCTCAACCTTTTTTGTGCCAGCGCCCCCCTATCCATTATCCAGGTCCCTAACGCCCCCCCCCCCAAAAAAAATATGTAAGCTAATTGCCCCGAATATTAATGATTACGACATTACAACACATGTATTAGTTTCCCAGGTATCAAAAAGCCATGTGAAATTATATATATTTACAGGTTTTTAAAAACAATGCAAACATTTGACATTCAATTTAAATAACAGCAGCCAATCAGAACGACTAGATCTGTAACATTCAAACAATAATTAGGTACAGTATTATCAAAAGGCCTGCTGCATGTCCCTGGTGTGAACATCAGCACCTTTATAAGATCACTTTAATTTGAACGTCCTTTTTTGTTCATGAAGTTACCTTGGGTGTCATGAAAGGCACTTTAAATAAAATGTATTATTATTATTACAAACACTAACAGCAGCCAATCAGAAACAGCAATTTAACATTCAAATCTATTTTTCATTCAAATCTAAATCTATAATCGAATTGTTCCAACCGAAAACAAGCTGGCACTTATCAAGGGTTTAAAGCAGGATTACACACACACAGTCTCACACACACACGCACACACACATTTTGGTGATGACAAACAACCCCCCCCCCCAAGCAGACACTCCAAGGCCGGACTTTCAAATAAAGAAAATAAAAATGAATGTATACCTAATATGCCTATTCTCGTTCAAAATGTTCACTTTCTTACTGAATCAATGCTATTTTTTTACATACAGTACATTAGTGTGAGCAAACTCCTCAAAAACATGGACTCCATAATGATAACTGACTCTTGAACTAGAAAAAGATCTCAGACTAGGAGGCAGGTCACTGACTGATTGTTAAAGTCTGTGATTAAGGAAACATGGTTGTAGTGTGCAGGAAAATGCTTGCAGAAAGAAAGGCTGTTGTCAGGTAAACATGTCACAGTCAAAGAGGCTGAAGGGAAAATTGACGTGGAAAAGCCTTTAATGATGAATGGACTGATAAGCAGGCTACCATTCATACTGTATGCCTCATTTGCAATGAAATGATGCTGTTGCAAAATAATATAACCAGCATCATCATCAAGAATGAAGAACGGGAAGGTAACGATCACGTCATTCACGTGCATATTAAGTAGCCACATGTATCTGTTTTGGTCTTATAATACATCCACAGATTTACCTCCAGGAGAGAGGACGGTTCGTTCAGCCAGCAGTTCAGTTTATAAGAATTTGTCCAAATTTCTAGATTCCCGCCAAGCTAAGCTAAGACTACAACCGACAGCTTTATTTGTTTTAGCTTGTTGGTAAAAATTGGCTATTTGCAGAGTAGAGCTGAGTTTGGTAAAACAGCGCGGTGGACGAGAGTGGACTGAGCAGATTAAAATATCTCTTCCTACATGTTTATGCCGGTCTATACAGGTGAGTGCATTGATAAGTATTGACTTTTTACTCACAAAGGTTTTATCATAACCTACTTACAGTAACGAGACTAGCGTGAGTTCATCTGCCCCCCCCCCAGCGGCCGTTGGTAATCCTCTGTAGCGTTCCCAGTCAGGTGCTGCGCGTGTTTTAGATGTGTGTGTGCGTTAACGTTAATGCGCAGGCAAGAATCCCGGCATGTGAATAGAGACGGGGGGCTGGGTTTGTGCTCTAACTGTGAAGCGCGTGTCCGCGCTATTCTCCGACAATCAACATTGACACCGTGGCGTGGCGGCAGACATTTAACTGTGGCGGTGCGCCACTTGCAAATCAACGTAGGGGAAACACTGGCTAAATGTTTACCAAACAACGAAGGACAGTCGATATCTCTCACTCGTCACTTTTCTTTCTCTTTCTCCGTGAAATGAAGATGCCTTCAGGTGCAGTAGGAAACGTTGTGTTCTATAAAAGATCTGACTAAAAACTGTTACTGTGAAATATAAAGTCTACCTGTGCTACATTGGGGGGTTAAAGAACACCACAGGACGTTGCGGCGATTGCATTTTTTATTTTTTTATCTGAACGCAGCTTCACGTAGTAGGCCTACAGAGCTCATTTAAGACAGTACTCTGACGTCCCATTTCCGTGAAGGCAGCACGGAGCTGCGCCAGACCAAGCTGACAGAAGCACAGAAGAGTAATAATCCCCCGTCTCGTCCAGCTGCAGTGCTGTAAACTGGCAGGTTTTAATGTTGCAGACCACTAGTGTTTTTTAGTAGTTTAAAGTGTAAACATGTATTGTTATTATGAATCTTTGCTTTAAACTAGCTTTCAAACAAACGCCCCCCAAGGGCACCTCAACGCCCCCCTTTCCAAAATATTGCTTCCAGCGCCCCCCATCATCTTCTGAACGCCCCCTGGGGGGCGGTACCGCCCCCGTTGAGAAACACTGAGTTAAGGGGCCCTTGGCTTAAAAAAATCGTTGAAGACCCCTGCTCTAGTGAGTCATCACGACCACCTCTTACATGGTTGGTGGATTTCCGTTTTTGTCTTGCTGATTTATACACTTAATGGACTGTGCCATTTTGTTGCTGATGATTTGGCTTGTTACCTTGTTGCTGCCGCGAGCCTTGCTGTTGATGCTGGAGTCTTGACTTGCCACAATCTCCACATTGTTGGAGGTGATGGGGATACAGGTGGAGCCATCGTCACCAGAAAGGCAACTGAAATAGCAGCACATACATTTTTTGTTCTATATGGATTTAGTTTCTCAAAAACATAAAGTGCTTACAAAAATGCCTCCTGCATTTTTAATTATCAAAATAAAATAGTGGAGACATGTCTGTTATGCTTCATGTGACAAAGTCAGCCAAACTGCAATGTTGTGCAAGTGACCCCAAGTGATTGTAAAAACCAACTCACATTATCTGACACTCCTGAGCGCTGCTGAGGTCTGTGGAGATGGGTCTGGTAGAATGTGACATGGTTGACCGATCAGTGCTTCCTAGAAGACCTGCTGCTCCCAATAACCCATTCAGCTCTCCATTAAAAGATGGCATTCTCAGACCATCACCTGATGGTGTATCTGAGGAAGGACATTGAATGCAGGGGTTATATTGGGATACTCTGTACAAAAGATGTCAATTAAACCCAGCTGGGGAATCCAAAGCCTGCAATCAGCTCGTGTTTCTTCTGGAGGTTTCTTACTGTATTATTTTGACAGCGCTCACAGCCCAACACAGAATCAAAAATGTTAAGAAAATAAGATTTAAGGAAATTAACATTAAACTTTTGGCGTTTCAAAATGCACATTTTGACTTTAGTTGTACTTATTAGAAAGTCATCATTTCCAACTTATATATTTGTAAAGCCCCGCTCAGATGCCATCAATATTCCAGGGAAAAGTGGTTAATAAACTCAAACTTGCCCTTAGTAACTTAATTCAAATAGGGAGATAGTTCTGTAATACAACAAGGATCTTCCATGACAAAAATCATGTCACCATGACCCATATCCTAATTATTTAATTTGATAACATTATAAATATTAGTGTGGTTATAGCTATAGTTTTATTTAATTATTTGGATAGTAACAAATTGAACTAAAAAGGCTCTTTTTTACATAAGCTACCTGCTAGTTGAAGAGAATGGTGTCTGCAAGATGCTAATCACACCATTCTCCCTCGCATACACCAATTAATCCCCTTCATTCTGTAGCATAATACATTTTTCACACACATTGTGATACGTCAGAGCAGAAAAAAACGCAGGTGGATCTATTAACATTATTAATGACTACATTCAATTGATATTTCCCAGTTCCAAAGCCCTGCTTATGTGCATGCTGGCTCACAGCCATTACTTTCTGGGACACTTCAGTCAAACAGAGCCATGATCAATGGTATTAATTACACCTGTTATTTACCTGGAACGACAAATCAAAATGCCTATTGTGAAAAAGATCTATTGGAATCAAGAAAGAGCCATTAGAGTAGTTTGCTGTCTGTCCAAATTTGAATATCTCACAGCAGAAGATCCACATCTATTACAGAACCACGTCCAGTAAAATGCATGCTAATATGTTGTACACAACAATAAGCTCAGGAGTGGGGCAAATATTGTATTAGTCACCTTGAATATTAATTCTGTCCAAAAGGTTTAAACCAAATTTTTGTTATGCTTAGGCTGTAATATTGGTCCAATCCTACATATAGCTCGGGGAAAAAATGTTTTTGCTTCTCCACTGTCTAAACTTATATAATCAGGTGTAGCTATGTAAATATGGTGTACTTCCCAAAACAGATAACGTTATACAGCAGGGCCGCCTTAACCTAATGTTAGGCCCCGGGGCTGAGAGGTTTTGTAGGCCCCCCCATCCCCTCCATTTACAGAGTCTCATTTTAAAAAAGTGTAATATCTAGGTAATCTACATCACAAAATGCATTAGTTTCTTTCAAGGCATACAACAGTGAGTTTTCCCTCTTTGAGCCAGACATCACCATCATATTGTTATTAACATATCACTTAGTCCACCTGAGCATAAACACAAGACACTTTATGTAACAACCACACACAGCAACTTATGGTGATGATAAAACCCAAATGTGTGAAAGTATGATTTCAAACAATATTATGAAAAACATCACCAATCATGTCTGCACAAACATTGATAATAACTGATACCAGCATTAGCAAAGAACAGCAACAGATTAAAGTAGGAGCCTCAGCAAGCCCTGTGAACCAATCACATGCACCTGCTGGCAGGAGCTGGATTTAATATTTTTAAATTTTTTAAAATGATTACAAATTCGCTGTGTGACATTATTTATATTTTTGTATATCAAATAATGAGGCAAATAGCAAAAAAAGGGTTATGGATAGGTTCTAAAATATAGCCTACTAAAAATTAACCGTTACAGCTGATAGAGGTGACAGTGAAAGTGAGTAAAGCGACGTGACTCGCTGAGAAGCGAGCAGGCTGAGACTAGTTGACTGAACGTTAGCTGTAGAAGAGTATGTCGCAGAACAGGATTCGAGATTTTTTTTATCGCATAGTAATGCGGCTAAATTTAGCAAAATTGTATCTGTAGATGTTACAGTTGATGTTTCCTCATCCGCCGAGGCAAACTCTGTTGATTAGCTGTAGAGCCAGAGTCTGAAATAATGTTAGCAAGCAGCCGAGAGGGCATGAGGATAAAATACACAATGACTGAGGAAGCAGACGGTTTTCTACCAGATAGTACTTGTACTTTTTAGAGGAAAAGTACACTTCTAAGCAATTCTAAGAACTACTCTCTCTCAAAAAAAAATTTCCATTTGCATTCCCACTGGCCAAGTGGCCACAGGGACTGGTAGGAGGGGTAAGGGAGTGACGCAAGCACGGCAACAGTCTTTATAGCATTAAAATCAGAAAAGAAATACGCCAAAAAAAGTATGAACTATATACTAAATCTAATGTAGCCTATGTCATAATTTAAACAAGTCTCCCGAAGGTATCTCTCTCTCTCTCTGCCTGTGGCCGTGTGTGTGTGTGTGTGTGTGTGACGCCGACCAGGCGCTTGTGGAGTTCAACGCCAAAAAGACAGTTAACCACACGTTCCCGTTAATCTTATGATGGACATGTGTTGTGATATTTAAACAAACAATCCGTCAACGGCGAAATAAAAGCCTTTTATTTACGAGATCGGTCTGACAGACCGGCAACTTACAGTGGGGCTTCCCAGGATGACAGGCCGGTTGGCCTGTCATCCTGGGCCGCCACGCAAGCGATCCTGGGCCGCCACCAGCTGGCTGTCCGTCACTTTATGGAGCTTCTCAACTCCGAAAACTTTGAAGCAAATTGTCAATTTGGCAACAATTTTCGGAAGAGTGCCTATATTCGTTGTTGCTCTCTCAAGCGCAAACCAGGACAGAAGACATCACTCAGTCATAGTGGGACACACCCCAAAACTAACTATAGACATTCTGATAGGTAAGCTCACAGGCCATAGGCGATGGGGCCAATCAGCAGCCATGTAACCTGCGATTAGAGTGATTGACAGAAAACCTGACAAGTTGGAAAACAATATGACCTTTTCAGCTCATCACTAATGTGAATATGGGAGGCCCCTGAACTTGGGAGGCCCCTGGGCTTCAGCCCAGGTAAGCCCGTGCATTAAAGCGGCCTTGGTTATACAGCAAAAACACTAGAATACAAAAGTAAATTACGTTAGTACAGGAGCAGGACAGTCTGGAGCAGAATGCAGTCTACACTTTATGAAACCTGTGATTTATTTTTCTCCCTCCTTCCTTAAGCCAGTAACGTCAAGTGTCTTCGTTACATTACTTGTTACTTAATCATTTTGACAGGTGCGAGTTTTAAATGCCCAAGTATTATCGGTACTAGGCTGCGGGAACCACAAACAAACATGAAATGAGTGTATCCAAATTAAGCAAGTACACTGACCTTCTACGCAGTTATAGAGGCTCAAGCTAATTCTTGATAGCAGTAAAATAATTCTGGCTAAACGATGCAGTATAAAGACACACCACAATTTACTGCTTTGAAGTCACAAATGAGCAGGAGCTACAGAGACAAGTTTTATTGTTAAGTGTTCTGCTTTGTCGTCGTCTGACAGCAAAAGACCAGCATCCCTACTAGCTCGTAACGTAACGTTAACGTTAGCCAGCACTTGGGACGATAAAATACTAGAGCCCTTTCCGACGCAGTTAGCTAGCTAGCATTACGACAAAACTGAACACATTTCGTCGCTCTGCGAAAATGATTGAGAAAATAGATGTGTAAATGAATCGACATCGTAATGTAACGTTTGGTGAAACTGCTGTTGAGCTAACTTTAATCCAGTACAGCAGCGCGCTAAACCAACTCACGTTAGCTAGCTAGCTAAGTACCAATTTAGCTAGCTAGCTAGCTAGCTAGCTAGCATCCATTTAGCTTCTGCGGCCTAAACTAGCTAGCTAGCTTAGCCGCTTTACATTACCGATTCAACTTACCGGTGCTGTTCCCGGGACGGTCGAGCTTGAGGATGTCCCGGAGATGCTGGGTCGCACCCTCAATATCTATATTAGAATTGGACGCCATGTGTGAAGGAAAGGGGAAACTGAGTTAGTTTAGGGGGAGATAATTATTTCTTATTTGACGCGATGCTATGAGTGATCCCTTTCGTTCACCCAGAGCAACCGTCTAAACTTCCGTTATGTCCGTGTCGTAGATTCCGACTCGTGTCTGCGTCAGGTCAATGGTTCCTATCTCTTTTCTACTCAGGTAACGTTAATGTCGCGCTCCACATTAAGTAACACTGGACATTTCAACGTCATGTCTGTAGCTCAACTTTACATTGTCCTTTGCTACTTGGTCATTTTACAGCAGCTCAGCATGTCAGACCAAACCATCTATCTCTGTGGCAGCTCAGAACAGATTAACGTTACCCTTTTCTGGTTCCTAGGATTATACCCATAGACTTTACTGGAAAATGGCCAGTATTAAATAGGTATGACATTAATAATTATATGAATGAATTAAACTTGAACCAATGAATTGAAAGATCAAACTCAATCCAAATGTAACAATTACATGTATGAAATAATTCATATTGTCATATTAATGTCCAAATAGAAGCAAAGTGGTTCACATACAAAAACAAGTTTAGTTCCCATTTGCTTTTATTAATTCTGAATGCAGAAAGACAAATGGACATTTTTGACATGAGATTTGCACTTACTTGGCGGTGAAAAGCATTTGTATTCTTGGACAATGAAGATCCTCAGCAAATTAAATGGAAATTCCAGTTCTATATAAATTATAAACTATATATATATATATATATATATATATATATATATATACATTATAAACTATATATATATATATTTATATGAATATTTAACTTTGTCTGAGCAACTTTTGAAAACCTATTATTTAGTCAGTGCACACTCCAGAATCTATATATGGGTTATGACTCATGAGCATGTCAGGTGATTGACTCCTACTTCCAGACCTGAGTCATCAATCGGCTGCCCTCCACTGAATCTCTGAAAGTGTTCAAATGTAACAGATGGAGTAAAAACTAGTAATAGGCATAGTCATCGTGCCACTGCCTCAGCAAAGTACTGATACACCTTTTGAGGAAGTGATTGGTTCAATGAAGAAATTAATACCTGCTGTCAACACATGAATAATGTTGATTGTGAAAAACGTCTGCCCCCTACAATCTTTGACTTGGGTCACAGTCTCTAGTAGTAGCCCTTGTGGAACACCCAGAGGAAAACCTACCACACAAAGATACTGTACAGTGGCAAAAGTTAGAGCATAAACAGTGGTAAACTTTTAGAATATTTAGTTACACCTACGACTGACTATTCACCGACAGATTCACCAATCCAACTTTTTTTTCTCCTGATACAGCGACTCAGGGTCTATCTGAGCACAGAATACTGAGCACTGATTCAATATCCTTTTCCCAAATTTAAAATATGTACACCTCACTGTGTGGAACTCATCATTAGCTGCATATTTATGTAAGGTGACATATGGCCAGGGACACTAAAAACTGAGTCAGCAGCCCATCATGACTTAATGAATTAACTAATAGAGGAAATTTCATAATAACAAAGAGAAACTGCATTTAATGTGGATCGGTCACAATCCACTTGACAAGGTCAGTATCAGCCCAATTAAGATCAATGGCTGATGTGCACTTATTTTACAATTCTCAATCAACGATCACAATACATATAAACTAGGTATTGTCATTTTTTCCAGCTGATCCTCTGTAGTAAGGTCATTGAAACCAACACATTTGCAAAAACAGGCCACACCATTAAGAAAAAAAGTCCAGGTTTTATTGTCGATCGTGGCTGCAGTCCATGTTTAACTTCCAGGTGTGTGTGTGTGTGTGTGTGTGTGTGTGTGTGTGTGTGTGTGTGTGAGTGAGTGAGAGAGAGCGAGAGAGCGAGAGAGAGAATATGCAGGAGCCAATCACACAGTATGGTCAAACTTTATGTCCATGATTCTTTGGTTTGCAAGAGCAAAACCTGGCATGAGAAAGAAACACGGCAAAGTTAACAATTGTGTAAAGGAAGATAAAACTCAGTTAAACACACTTGGGTAACACACAAGTGGCATCTAAAAACAACTTATAACACAAGAAGTCAGAACTGATAAAGCCAACTCTGAACATGGATCTACAAACCAGTCAACAACAGTGCTAAGAAATGAGTTAACGGCAGTGGAGTCAACAGTGGAGTAGAATGGGTTAGAATTAAGTAAAGAAAGGTGGAGAGCAGAGCATGAGTTAATGGCGTCGGTCAGCGGCATGTCTTTCTGGTGGCTTGAGTGTAGATATTGTAATGGGGGACTCCCAGCGTCATGCAGATCAGCGGAGTGGCAGACAGGGGCATCTGATTGGTCGGCCGGCTCTCAGCAAAGAAACGCATCGCAGTTCTACTGGCTGGGGTGGTCTGAAAACCCACCTGGATGAGGTTCAGTGATTGACATCTAGAATCCGGTGTTTGCTTGTTTGTCAAGCAGACATAAATGAGACAGCAGGAGGGAGGGATGAGTTCTCTCTCTTCTCTCCATCCTCAACTCCTATTTCCCCTCCCTCCATACTTCATCACATGGTGCCCTTCACTATGGCCGCCCCTGTCCACCAGAGTGGGAAGGGGGGTTAGCCAAAGTTATGAATGGCCAGCCTGAACATGTCATTGGTGCACACCCATGCATCATTAATGTTCTTCAGGATGAAACTCTGATGGAAACCCATGATGGGGTCGTCATCTGCCTGCAAACACACACACAAAACAAAATTGGCAGGGGTTCAGGACAAAGTCAGCATTACAGTAATTTAATTTATCAGCTGTAGACATCAAAGTCAGTATACTAGTTGTGGGGAGTACCATTCAGTGAAAACAGTCATGGAATTCCTTCTGTGCCAAGTCAGAGAAAATAATGCCAATAACGTCACCCAGGATTGGAGTTGGAGTCTACCATCTCAAAATTGAAAGCCCACCTTTAAAGTAGGGTAGTGGTTTTTGAAGATAAGAGAGATATGAGAAAAGAAGAAGACATACTTTATTGATCCCACAGGGGGGAGGACATTTTTAAAGGTGCCTTGTGAGTTTTCTTGTAAACAAAGCTTCTGTTTGATTTCAGTGTTTCTCACCCAAACACATTGTGTGCATCCTTGAGGACATACATGTTAATGCATTTCCTTCCTTCCTATTTGCTAAGGAGATATATAAAAAAAAAAAAAAAACTAAAAGCAATGCAACAGCAACAATGGTTGCAAAATGGGAAACAGTCTGGTTCAGGTTTTCCCAGTCAAGGGACTGCAGGAAAAGATGCTCAAGTGAAGACAATAGGGCTGGGCGATAAAACAATAATGATTTGTCTCGCGATAGACACGTAATCAATATAAATAAAAAATGTGTTCGATAAAACGTTCAATAACGTTTTTTTCTTCGTCGGAAGAAACCAGAGGTTGCGAAGTAAGTTTGGTTGCATGAACAAAGGCACTCACTCTCTGGTAACCTAGCAACGTAGGGAGTGACACTAACAGCCAATCATGTAACAGTATCACGTTTAGTTGCGCCATATCGTTGTCTTGTGTTGGATTCTACCAACCGGCGTGGAGTGATAAGTGGAAAATGAGTGCCGCAGCAAGCGAGGAAATGGTTGATAAAACGGGAAAAGTCAGCTCACCAGTATGGCAGTTTTTTGTCCGTAGTCAGACCAATGTCGTCTGCAAATTATGCAAGACCGTCGTGCCAACCGCAAACTTGTTTTACCACCTCGCACTCACCCTTTGCATTTTAATTATTAATTAATTATTAATTATTTTTCATGGTTGTGTTGACATTTCTGCCTTTATAACTGAGGGTATTATAATCAGAGGAAGGTTAAGTTTAAAATAAAAATGTTAAAATTTTATATATTTTTCTCCTGTTCCTTATTTTAAATAGGTCACAAAAAATTTCAATAATTATCAAATTATTGTTTGATCGATCGATATCGACCGAACACTTATATTGTGATACAGTTTTCAGCCATATCACCCAGCCCTAGAAGACAAACACCAGAGCAGAAGAGCAAGTCACCCCTGAGCACATGCTGACGATGTTGGCTGAAGCAACCAATTTTACACATCTAAGTCTGTTTACAGGTCTTGGGGAGTACTACTCCATATTATGTGGAGTGAGTACTCTTAAAAAGGAACCTACATAGTTTGCCTGTTTGATAGTATGGTAATAGAAATGTTAGGTGTTTGCAATATAGGTGCAAACACGAAACAAAAATACTTAAGAATTCAATGTGTGATTATTTGGCTGTAAAATGGATGACATGCTTTAAAATAAGGTGTGAATGATAGTGCTACTTACTTTTAGCTGCCCTACAACCATACTCAAGATGCAACAGTCTGGAGTTGGCTGGTGGTCCTGTGCTGTTATACTATGCGCTATTTTTGTGAAGGGTAGACTCTGGCACACACAGATGGAAGGAAAATACACAAGAGGAAAATTAATACAGATATAATGTAATAATTAATACTGAAAGAATTTAAGAAATGTAAACATTTACCCAAGATTCCTCTAACTTATCTTGAACTATTTTCATTAAAATGTAAAATAATGATAAAAAAAACAAAACAAGTAGAACCTGTAAATAAACTGTGCTATTTACTACCCCAAAAGGGTTGGGGAGAAATCTGATTACTTGACTGCTGCATGTCTAGACAGATTTTACAGTAAGCAGGTTACTACAGTGCATGTAAAAGGGTTGTCCGATAACCTACAGTACAGAATACCCTGGTTCCTTGTGTGCATCTATACGTACTGACTGACATTGCCAGTGTGTATCTCACCTGGGCCACCCACCACCTGTTAAATATTACCTCTGTATATAGTATAAGTTACCAGACAGACTCACGGCAAGTTTCTCAACAATTGCTCTTTTTCCCTGGAACTGCTGTCCTTCCCATGTCAGACATGACGCATCAATCTGTGTGGAGCAGAACAGAGAGGGGGGGGGGGGGGGGGGGGGGGGGGGGGGGGATGATGAGTTGCAGAGGATGCTATTTACAGATGAAAGGTAACAATATGTTGTGTATTCTTTCTTAGTTACACTGTAGATAAATCTTAGAATATTCGCTTCGTTGATAAGCACCGAAGCTTCAAAGCTCAAAAAAAAAAAATGGTATTCAGTACAGTATAGGCTAAAAACACAGTATTTTTCTATCATGACCTACGCATTACAGTACTCTTTTACAGGGCTTGTTACTAACCTAGCTCTCGGGAGCTTGCTCCCCAGAGTCTTTATGTTTCTTTTCACCCAAGGAAATCCCGGGATTAGGATGGCACCAAAATCATGGTTCCAGCTGTTGCCGTGGTTCTGCTGCAATTCCCTGCTATGCCGTGCTGCACCCTGCTACGCTACTACAACCACTATTTCTAGTCATCGTTTCATTATCTTTACTGTGACTGTTATTGCCACTGTTCATCACACCCCCAACCGGCACGTCTGACACCACCTACCAAGAGCCTGGGTCTGTCCGAGGTTTCTTCCTAAAAGGGAGTTTTTCCTCGCCACTGTTGCACTGAATGTTTGCTCTTGGGGTACTTGTTGGGTTTTTTGTAAATTATAGAGTGTGGTCTAGACTAGGGCTGAAACGATTCATCGAGTTACTCGAGTTACTCGATTACAAAAATTCCTCGAGGCAAAAACTCTGCCTCGAAGCCTCGTTAAATTCCTATGACGCGCACTATACACGCAGGGATCTGATTGTTCCACACGGACCGTTGTTCAGGAAGCACACCACTAGCGCGCGATACATTTTGAATTTAGTAAGCGCGATGGCGGAGAGTAAAGATGTCCAGAAACGGCAGAGAATGTCTAAAGTTTGGGACGAGAACAAGGTGCAATGTGTCTACTGACCTGGCATACCACAGCAGTACGACTTCAATGATTCAGCATCTGAACCGAAAACATCCGCTCCACGCCGTTTCACCGAGCGTCGCTGAAACAAGGTAACGTAGCCTAAGCAGCCGCTGATCTTAATCGCATACTGTATTTGTAGCGATGTCGTGATGCGTGTTGACTAGATATGATGTTTAGCTTTGATGTTTTTAACTAGTAAACTTATTCACGTTCAATTGCAAGAGAGTATAGCCTAAAAAAAAAACCTTCACACACACACACACACACACAGGTTGCTAGGTTACCATAGAAAATAGGCTCCCCCCCGAAATTAGATATTATTTGTTGGTAGCCTAATGGTAAATGCTGCAGGTGTAGAAATCTACATAAAACAGATATTTCCGTTGATGTCAGGGCTAGATTACAGCATGAAACTTAATTAAATTAAATTGCCAAATGTTGGAGTTGGAATAAATACCTCTGTTCTTTTGAGAAATAAAAGCCAAATGCTTGATCATTTTACAGCTACATCATTTTCGTTATACATTATTTGTTTTGGTTGTTTCAAAACGCAAAAAAAATTATCCGATTAATCGATCGATTAATTTCTAGGTTAATCGATTACAAAAAGAATTGATAGCTGCAGCCCTAGTCTAGACCTACTCTATCTGTAAAGTGTCTTGAGATAACTCCTGTTATGATTTGATACTATAAATAAAATTGAATTGAACCAGTCGATTGTGCTCCTGCTCAATCTTACTTCGGCAGTAGGCTTATTCAATTTTTATTCAATCAGCAGGCACATTTTTCAAATAATAAAACGTAAGCATAGCAAGAAGAATTTTTTGTATTCATAAATCAACCCTATACACTGCATGCTTTGGGCTATAATAATATATTAATAACAATTAACAATTAATTTGATGATTGATTGTTCCGTCTATAAAATGTTGTAGAAATGAGAAAATGCCCATTACAATTTCCCAAAGCCAAAGATCACTTGTTTGGTCCAAACAACAGTCCAAAACCCAAAGATTCCGTTTACCCAAATAAGTTTACTCACACACATGACAGAGAGGGGCAGCTAATCATCACGTGAGAAGCTAGAGCCAGGGACGATTTGGCGTTTTTGCTTGGAACGTGACAAACAAGTAAGTGATCATCATAATAATTCAATTTCTGTCCATTGAGTCGATTAACTGACCAATTGTGTCAGCTCTAAATGTCTGTGGCAACGTTTTGGCAGTACTATGCAACAATGTGTCCTATTACCTAGGCGGTACCAAATAAGTAGTTAGATTTGTGTTGCATTCGTAAAAAAAAAAGGTTATTTCATAAGTACAGCCCAACCCTGTAGTAAGACATTTCGTAACTGAACGAATGGTTCTGTCACACTCACATATATGGATCCAAGTTGTGATCTGTCAGAGTCGAACATCTGGTAGTAGTGCTGCACAAAGCTGGATCCTATCTGCTCCCACAGAGGCTGGTCCACCATCCTGAATCACCCTGCAACACACACTGGGAAGATATAGAGAGGACAGCCAGTCAGAAAGACAGCAGAAAAGGTCGGGGGGGGGGGGGGGGGCAACTACAAAACAGTAGCCTCCTTATTTATTAGGCCACTATAAGTTGGCTGGCTAAAAGAGTATGTAAAAAATGTGACTCATATGCTATGGCAAAACTAAATACTTCATATTTTGTCCACCTCATTTATGTCAGTGAAGTTTCACTTAATATTAGAAATACTTTTCTAAACCATTTTTAATTACCAAAAATACATTATAAATACAGTTATACTAGAGTTTATTATAATCGTCAAGCGAACTGAGCATAGGTATTCACATGTAGCAATATCTAGCCTAAATCCAGTGTATATACCATCACGCTGTACAGCCCAAAAGTGTCAAAGGCAAATACATATACTATAGCACTTGAAACAAAACCGTATTTACTTAATTGACTTATTTTCTGTAACAAAAACCCCTACTTCCTTGATGCTGACCATCATTTAAAAAAACAATAACGACAAAACACGGCCAGAGTCAAGGTGCACTAAAAGTGCACGTATACTGTTTGTAACATTAAAACTACTTTAGCCAGCCGAGTTTTGCTAAAGACGCCGCTTGGGTGACACTGACAGCACAAGTCATGTGCTTCCACATATTAACCATACACCGTAGCTAGCTAGCTACTGGAACAATCTGAGAGTTCTGAAAATGTGCGATGAAGTTGAAACAACATATCATACATACCGACGGGACATATAGCTATAGTTCTAGGCCCGCTTGGTAACGTTAAAAAATGGAAAAGCTCTTGTAACGTTATAGATAGCAAATTTAACGTAACGTTAAGCTAGCGAACTAACGTTAGCTGCTACTAGCTAGCTTGTGAGCTGTCTTGTTTGCTAACGTTTTAGCCTGTGCTGTGAGTTCATATACATGACGTTAGCATGCCTCCCCGTTGGCTAATGTTAGACGTCAGGTAAATTATATTTCCAGGCGTTAGCTAACTGGCTGGCGTTTGCCTTTTCACCAGTTGCTAAAAATAGCCAGTCTTCTTCAAGTGTTGATGCTTCCTCCAGGCCCGCGCGCACAGCTGTGGAACCCCAAAGCAGCTAACGTTACGTTACCCTACACAGGAGTGTCCAACGTTAACGTTAGCCCTAAACCGGTTAGGAGCAGCCAATTGAACTACTTATACTACCTTACACTTGTTCAAATTTCAGACTAAACTAGCGCTTTTTCTTTTCGCACATATTTCCATTCACTATTCCATAAGACGGTTTCCTAAAAATAAGTAATAATAACTTACCTCTAACCAACGCCTAGGCCGAGGCCGGCTTCACGATCTCACAGTGCAGTAGTGTCTGCTACCCTACGAGGGCACGCACTCAAAGACGTAACCGGCCCAGTGGTTTGTGGGGATTGTAGTCATTAAAGCTACATTGTGTAAGAATTGCTCCCATCTAGCGGTGAAATTGTATATGACAACCAACTGAATTTCATCAAAGCCGGTCTACGGTCTATATTAGAAATTCTTTGATTTCATTTTCTAGCCCCCCCCCCCATTCCGAGTGCGTTCTAACTCCTACGGTGGCCGAACCCGAAATTAGCGATAAAACGTCCGTGAGTGTCCCTTCAGGGTAATATGTTTGACGTTATCTTGGTACCATTTCATTGCTAACATCAGCTATCAGGTTCCCAAACATATCCAAGCTAATGTTAGTAAAGTATCAGTGCTATCGTTATTCTGTATATTGTACGAGATTAAATGGATATTTCACCGCTGGAAAGCTGAATATATCTTTAAATTGGGTCACTTATGTAGCAGAAATGTGATTTTTTTTTTTAAAATTGGTGCCTTCTAGGCTGAGAAAAGCCAGAAAATGTGTTTGGCTCATATGGATGAAAGACACCAAATCCCAGAATGCATTTCGCTTCGCTGCTTTGAGTCCACTCCCAAGCCACGGCTACCACTTGACAGACAGACAAGACAGAGGCATTCAACTCAACTCAATGTGTTTTATTGTTATTTCAACCATATACACGAAACAAAGTTTCATCGTGGCTCAAGTGGTGTTACACATTTAAAATATATAAAAACGACATACGAAACAGGCTACCTTTAGTGCACGCACACATTATATAGGCTCCGTAAAGTTCAACTAAGCATACTAGCATTAGGCTTGGTGGGCTGTAAACACAGAGTATAAACACAGCCGTGAATTAGCGTGGAATGTCGAATGGTCACCATGTAACAGTCACAAACTCCAGCGGTTAGCAGTTAGTTGGATACAAATCACCACATTTCTGCACCAGTCCGTGTTAACACAGCTCACCTTCACGGGTCTTTTACCCAGTGACAGAGCATCTCTAGCTCGGATCGTCGGAGGGCTAGCAGTCCTGGTAGCTGGACAGTCCGGTACGCTGTTGTTCAGCCATGTTTCCACGAAAACACTGAACTCGCGTTGGGAGTTGAGTTTTGTTGGATGTAGTCCAGTTTGTAGTTTAATGAATGGACACTTTCAATCAGGATTGATGGGACAGGTGGCCGGCTAGCGTTAGCTCGCTCTGGATGTGCCTTTTCCCCGGCTAGTGTTAGCTTCCCACCTAGCCGATGAGGATGTCCACTTGCCCGGCTCGGGGCATCGAGCGAGACCGCTGGTCTAGTGTGCTGATTATTCCGTCTGTAATAACGTTCCCTGAATATTCTCCGATCTGTAGCGATGTATCCCGGTGGTACACGTGTGCGGTAGTTTGAAAGCACATCATTTTGTAAAAGTTAGCTGCTGAGAAGAGAGAGCCCTGTTTAGCGAGGATCCAAGATGGCTGACATTTCGTTTTTTTCCGGCTGAGATCGGCTCGCTTCAGGTGATGGGCGTGTTGAAAACATGCGGAAGTAGCTCCTAATACTGGCTGTAGTTCTTTGCCTCTGGCCAAACATTCCTCCAATGATGCAAAAATTGTAATTTTGCGTCATTGGAGGAATGCTTTCCAGACCCCCAATGCAGAGATCTCCCCTCTCAGGGGGACATGAGGGAGGGAAGCACGGTCATTCAGAAATACTACCGGGTTTCTACTGATACAAAGCTGAATGCTTAATCGGTGAAGTATCCCTTTAATAGTGTAAGGCGATGTTTACAGCGTAGGAGAGAAGCAATGGAGGTTTGTGTTTTTAATATATTTCTCTGAGCAGCATGAACAATGTCAATGAAACTGAAATGATCTCTTAGTGTCTCCATCGTTTCCACGCAGCTGCTCTAGTAGCTAGTCTGTGTTACAACTGCATGCGTGAGTTGTCTGCCAGGGAAATCATGGCACATATGATTACGTTTATGTTACAAGGTAGACAATGCTTTTCATCATTGACGCGAGGAAAAGTATCCTAGACGTCGTTCTAGCGTTATGCACAACCATGCAGAATTACCTGTTGAGAATAGACGCAACAGGCTTTCAAATCTGCCGGCAGTGAGTCGCAAGTAATCTTCTCCCCCTCCCTCCCTGGCATACGTCACAGTCAGTGCCACTGAGTGAAAAGTGCGAAATGCAGAGCAGTATAGCCTGTATGTCCCTTACGGGTTAACGTATTTCAAGATGGCCCATGGCTATGGAGCATCTACCCCAGTTCATGTAAGCGCAGATGTTAAATTTCAAGCCAATAAGAGTACTTGGAATTGATGGTGTTGGTCAATATTCATAAAAAAGGACAAGTTTGTGAAGGGCAATACAGATTTTGATAATGAACTACAAATATTACACAATGGGGCTTTAAACAACATCTTAAAGTAAAAAATAACAAAATTAGTTGTAGTAGCTTTTCGATTTGCATTTGTATTTTGTCTGATTTAACTTATTTGAACCTCCATTTGATTATCTTATGGCCTATGCCATTTTACATGCATATGCCATTGCCAACGTAAAATGGCCTATGCCATTTTACATGCATAGGCTATGAAATAGGTTATGTGATATAAATACATAAATATTGGAAAATTACTCATCTATCTATCCGTCATCTATCTGGACTGGATTATACCTGCTAGCGGGCCCAGGGGGCCCAGCCGCTTCTGCCATCCAGACTTCAACTCAATCTAGCTTTAAATTGATGAACATTATATACACTATTTGGCCATCCAGACTTCAACTAAATGATGAACATTATATACACAATGTGAGCATGCTATCAATTTAAATATTTAATATAGACTACATTTTGACACTGGGCCTCTCAACAAGACAGCCGTTTCCAGTTTCTATTGTGCTTTAGTTTATATGGTGCATATTATTATACAGTTGCAATTAATCAATTACCACAAAGTAATTGCAACACACAGTGAATCCTTTAAGCCCATGGCAGTTGGCCACTTTGCCCAGTTGGTAATCCAGCTTTGTATTATGTTGTGTGATATGTATGTGATAAATACAACCATATCGCCCAACCCCATACGTTAATTATACATTTACTAGTTATTGTAGATGCACATCATTAAGAACCCTCACATGACATGATTTAAAAAAGCATCACATTACATCACCTACAATAAACTTAGAACTATGTATTGGAGAAGTAGAGAGTAGGCTACTGTGGATCATTAGTAAGCTTGTCAAAGCTTTGCTGTGTTGGCAGTGCACCTAGTAGGTCTACATTGCATTTGAAAGGACATGGCTATAAGGCCCTGTGGCCCTTATGTTCCCCAACTTAAGGGGAAGAAACAAAGTGCATTATAGCTTAGGTGTGTTTTAAAACATTGTTACTTCTTGCACAAAATTTCTAGAGTTGATTCTGTGTGATATTGGGAGTCTGGTATTGCTTCAACACGGGGACCAAATTGGTGGTGGAAAGTAATTTGCTCAGGAACTATATTTAAAGGTACACTGTGTAGTGTTTTAAGTATTTTATTAGCTAAAATCAGTGTCTTCATTCATAAATATTTCCTCATTGGTGTAAAATTACCTCTGCTAATGATCAGACTTATCCTCGTAAGCGAAGAATTTATCTGTATTTAGATTGGACAGGCAAGTCCAAGGCAGCTTCCATGTCGTTCCACCATTTTGATAATCGCTGAGAGGGACTGTCACTACCCGATGTGAGTCGAGCGCAGATGTGAGTTGCGCATACACAAGAACCTGCTAACGAGAGACTTCTGTAATGTCAATAGGCCTACAATAAAAAATGACCTACATAACGAAGTTCGTTCACTGCTGGCTACAAGTTAGCAATCAAACACAACAAAGGCTGTCACTTGAATGGCGTTTTGAGCTAATGTTAGCAATCAAACAATCATAGATAGCTAAAACGTTTTTGAAATGATTTCCATTTTCTGTTATTGTTTGTAATGAGAAAAGTTTATTATTTTATGGATTTCACAAATTTCAGTATGACACATTATGCCGTAAACCATTTAAATCTGAGCATGGACACGACTCACATCAGGTAGTAACAGGGACATAAAGCACTAGCCTACCTGTCTAGCTAATCCACAACGTGTTTTCGTTCAGAGCCAGCAAACGGAGAAGATCAGTGAGAGGCGCTTGTCACTGCCCCGGCAAATTTGAAAGCCTTCACTGCACTTTAGTTCATAATGGAGGATCATACTTATGCTGAGCCACAGGAGAAGGAATCCTCGTCGCCAAAAAAGCAAAAATTGGAAGACATGTTGTCATAGCTTCTTGGTACATAACGGAACAATTTCACCGCTAGATGGGAGAAATTCCTACACAGTGTACCTTTAAGTAATGTTTTACGGTACTTGTAATTTATGGAGTGTATCAACTTTATGTAAGTTTATACTTGATTCTTCTTCTCCACTACATTTCAGCGAAAAGTACAACATTCACTACATTTATTTTACAAATTACTAGTTTCTTTACAGATACTTATATATCATTCATACAAAGCCAACATAGCATTTTTCTGTGATGATAAAACCAGAATATGGCACAGAAAATGATCTTGTATATAATTTGTCAGAAAGGCAAAGATCTCTATGTGCTCAAGTGAGATCGGGGTTTTACTTTTGACTGTTGAAACAGGACAATATGTTAATGTAGAAGAGGAAAAACGGATCTGTCCCATGTGTGGTTTGAATGAATTTTACATTTTGTTTTCTACTGTCCTTTTTATTGTGAACAGAGATTGATTTGGTAAATATGGATGATGCTCAAAGACTGAGATGGCTGTTCACATGTGAAACATGTAAATTAGCCAGTTATCTTGAGAAAGCCTGGGAGAAGAGGAAAAAAGCTCTTTACCCGAGATGATCTGTAGAAGAGGATTTGTTGTTTGTATATACTGTGTGTGTGCGTGTGTGAGTGTGTATATGTATGTATATATATATGTGTGTGTGTGTATATATATATAAAAATAAAATAAGTCAGTTGTATGGACAGGTTTTGACAGGAAAGTCATTTTCAGCCATTTTTACAAAAGTAGTGCAGTTTATATAGTTTGCAAAAAACGTACTGTCATTTAAAAAATGATGTCAGTGATCAAACTCCTGCATTTAAAGTTACACATGTAAAAGTCATAATGTATATAAAAACGTCAAAATCCTCTGCATGTATTTTACATTGTGGCTGCGTAGAAAATGCTCTGTAAATTTGACTAGATTCTGGCAAATTGACAGGGCCACATTTTGGGTAAAAAGGACTGGAGGACATTTTCAAAACATGACGTCAACATGAACAGTAAAATCGGCATTTACAGATTACTGTCCATGACTAAAAGCAGCTTATCTGGAGTGGCCACTTTATCATTAACAGCACATTCATTAATCTCTTTCTCCAGACCATGTACTTCAAGGGCTTTTAAGGCTGGCTTGGTTCCTCACTTTCTTTATGCAGATGTAGTCATACCATCTGCACTGCTATCTGCCATCAAGCTGTAAGAACACAACACAACTATGCTTCACACACACCAGAATTAATCCTGTGTCCTCTTATTGTTTCACAGGCTGTGGTGAAATAATGTAAGTATGTAAAGAGGAATATACAATGTGTAAATTATATCAGCTCTATAGACATCTTAATCCAAATACTATCTTTGTATCCTATTTTCTGTCTCCATTCCTGTATTTACGTTGATGAATCAGCAGTTGGTCGATTTGTTTGAGACTTAGGCCTCCTGTGACTTGTTAGTCTGGATCAACGGAACTACATTTCCAGGATAATTGCCTGACATCTGGCGCACTTAGCTTCCGCTCTCTGTGTGTTGCCGTTCTCAAACTCTGTTCGCTTCGGGAAACAACAAACTTCAAGCTAGCAAGCTACAATGCTAAATGACAAGTTTTGAAGAACATTTGGATTGTGCAACAAGGCAGGCCTGCTTGGTTCTTTCGGGGAATGATTGTAAAGACTTACAAAGAATATGTTTACGGTATTCACTCTCTAACTGGGACGTTTTGAGACAGATTGGCGGGGATTGCTATGGACGAAGTATACATGGCACACTGGTAAGTGCAAATGCCGTTTAGCCAGACCTTACGCCACAGCCTTGTGGCAATGCAATACTACTTTAACCCTGTTTTACCAAAGTGCCCAACCAAATAGTGCTTCTACCACAATATCCAGTTCAGCTGACTTAAAACGAGGCTCTGGGTATGGTGGGTTTCAGCGCTGTTTTAAAAAGAAAAAGACAGTTTGCTTGTTTTTGTTAACTGAGACTTGTATTGAAGGTTGCAACAGGTTAAGAGGTGTTCAATGCAGGAAGTCTTGAGTGTCAAGTGTGGTTTGCCTAACACACACACACACACACACACACACACACACACACACACACACACACACACACACACACACACACACACACACACACACACACACACACACATAAAACTCCTAATTTAATGAAAAATGTATAAATATATTGGAAATTAACAAGCATTTTGAAGTTGTAATAAATAGCTTAGGGGCTCTATTTTAACTGTTATAAGCGCTGTTGCTATTATACCGGCGGGATAAATGAGTCTTGCGCCGACGCAAATCTAAAATGGTTTGGTCTGAAGGTGTGATTTGGGCATAACTTGCAATAAACCAATCAGAGTGTCATCTCACGTTCCCTTTAAAAGCAGGCGCGCTTGTTCCCTGGCGGATTGCTATTATAAAGGCGGATTTGCTAGGCGTATGCCAGGAGTGGTTCACAGCCGAAGAGACCAACGTTTGCCATTGGTTTTTCTTTTTGACAAAATGTAAAAAGAAATGTTACAAAAACATACTTTCCGATGTTTTGGGCTCACTCTCACTCAATCACCCCTAAAATACCATCTGAATAACACGCCACTGACTTTAGACTAGCGCCACTGACTTTAGACCAGGTTTTTCCTGGTCTGTGGCGGAATTGTTTTCTGAAACTGCAAAATAGCACCAGGGAATGTTTGCGGCGGAACACGCTTCCTCTTTTCACTTGGCTTTCCATATGTGGAGGGAAAAGTCCGCTGTGCGTCGGGTGCAAAATAGGAATGATACATGCGTCGGTGTACAAAGTAAATTGCGCTGGGTGCAAGATAGGGCCCTAGGAGTGCAAGAAACATACTAACAAAAAGCCATCTGAATGACCATTATACATTTATAGTGATTTATTTATGTTTTGATCATTTTTATTTGGCAGGATATTGACCCATTCTACAAGGCACATCTGGTTAAAATAGCATCACAGGGTCAGGTCACTCAAATCACAATATGTCAACTGACTCCATATCCAGATTTTGAGAATATGCAGTTATTTAAATATCAGGAACTGTTAAAAATGTATTGTGGGACAATCAATAATCTGTGATTCAACAATAAAGGTTCCATTATATACCTTTTTTTTCTTCTTACATGCAATTCTGAATTGACAATCAATCAAATTAACAACATTATACATTTGCTGGCATGAAATGGATTTGATGCAGCATTTTCTTCTGATTATTCAAGAGCTGGAGGTAAGGCTGCCACACCAGATTCTGCTAGCTGTTGGAGCATGTCAAGAGAGCAAAATCTTAGAATGTAGTTTTAGTATGCAGAAAACTATTCAAACTCTATTCTAAAAGTACAGTGCATTTAGGAAGTATTCAGACCCCTTCACTTTTGTGATGTTGCAGCCCTATGCCACGAGACCTTTTATAAACGGGTGTGAGCCTTTCCACATCATGTCCAACCAGTTGAATTTGCCACAGGTGGACTCCAATTAAGATGTAGAAACGAGTCAAAGATGATTGAGAGAAATGGGAGGCACCTGAGCTAAATTTAAATCATCATTGAAAAGGGCCTGAATACTTATGTCAATATTATATTATATTTCAGTTTTTTCTTTCTTTTTAATAAATATGCAAGAAATTATAATGTCCCGTTTCTGCTTTGCCATTATGGGGTGTTGAGTTTAGACTGATAAGGGGAAACATTCACTTAAACAATTATAGCATGCTGCAACATAACAAAAGGTGAAAAAATTGAAGCAGGGTGAATATTTTCTGAATGCACTGTGACTGCACATTTAACATTGCTTCACTAATTCCTGTACATTTTGAAGTGTAATTCAATGGTTTCACCAAATGAGAGCACAAATGTCTTAGAATAGCTACATATGCATGTTGTGGATAACATTTTGTGAATTATGCAAACTAAAATCAGCCTGGGAAAAAACAGTGAAACCTGTGCTGGTACGTACCAGGCTGTGGAGTCTCTGAGAGGAGATGGTGTCATTGCTGTTGTCTGGTTCGCTTTGAGCCGAGGCCACAAGTTCATCTATTTCCTGATCTGACTTCAGAGGGAACGCTGTCCTCAGGGCTGCCCTACACATACATGCACAAAACACGCTCTTTTGACAGAGAAAAACAGAGACAGTCATAGAGAACAAAAACTCTTCTGCTGAAGGCTGTATTTTGGAAGTTTATCCTCAGCTGAATTTAGGTCTTAGGCCTCTGAGGCAAGTTTGTGACTTTAGGCTATATGAATACAACTTGACTACAATTTTGTGTGCTCTTCTGTGTGCCTCTTTTTATATCACCTAAACTCATGGACAGTGAGCGTGCTGCTCTCAGGGGCATCCGAGTCGATCGGGTCTTTTAGGTTGCGAGACTGAATCTGGATTTGCCCTTGGGACACACTCTCATCCATCTGAAAAACAACACACAGCTTTTAAAGAAACAGTTCAACATTTGGGGAGAAAAATATTTGGGTTTCTTAACCTTTTTGCAAAGAGTTATCCTAGTAGAACGATACCACTCTTATATCTGTTAGTTCAATATGAAACTGGAATCAGAAAATGGTTAGCTTAGTTTAGCTTAGCTTAGCATAAGTAATGAAATAGGGGGAAACAGCTAGCATGGCTCTGTCCAAAGGTTAAAAAATAAATAATAAATAAAACACCAACTAGCATCTCTAACAAATAACCACATTATATGTTTCTTTTTAGGTGTTTGGTGTTTTAAGCCCCCAATGTCGCCTTCCAGGCAGCGCGGCAATGGTTATGTTTAGGGTTAAGGTTAGGGTTAGTTGCTTGGAAGGCAACGTTGGAGGCTTAACACACCATCAAGCTTGTTTTTATCTGTTAAAAAAACAAATTGTAAAAAAATGACCAGACCCCTCGTACATTTTTTTTACTTTTACTTTTCATTTTTACACTTTGGTTTTTGTACAAATCAAATTAACAAGATATAACGTGTTAAAGGTAGAATACGTAGTGCGTATCGGCTTACTGTTTGTAAACACCGGTGTTCAAAGATGGCCCCTCCTCCCCGGCTCAGAGCCAGAGAGAGAGAGAGAGAGAGAGAGAGAGACAGAGAACACAATGGTGGTCGAGCAAGCTAGAAAGTGAATGAGAGAGGGAGTGCTGAACAAAGCGGTGAATCAGAGGAATAAAAAAGTCTCTTTTCTCATTGTTTCACAGAGGTTATGTTCTAAATCACAAACACACACACACACACACGTCCACAGGAAGGTGCCGCATTGCCGGATTATGAGTGAATGCAGAGCTTCATCCTGTCTGTTTCTGTGTGATTGTGTCAGTTACGTGTGTGTCAATATGAGATGCTCAGGGGCAAAACGATGGTACCGACAATGGTCCTGACTCTCCGATAAAAAATAAAAGAGACGATACAGGCAGAGGGCAGGGTCTCTGCAGATACCGCCACACACTTCTAGTGGGTCATTAGTAATAATTGAGAGGAATTACTTTGTATTAGTCCATACATTTATTTTTTGAGAAAAGCATTGCATGTTATTTTAATTAGCAAATTGTAGTTGCTCGTAAGCAGATCTTTGTTTACCTTTGGACAGAGAGATTACTTGTTTTAAAGCCTTTGTGCTAAGCTAAGCTAACTTCTTCATCCACATTTAGGGTAAAATGCTATGGCTCATTTGGGGTTGCCAACAAATTAATAGTTTAGCAGATACACACATGATGACTTTTACTGTAGATTTGGAGACACAACTTCATACCAGCCGGTCACAACATATTGTGGGTATTATAAAGTAAAAAGAAAAAATACCGGTTGCTTACAGTTGTGAAGTAGTAAACTAAATACAAGGTGCTCTTGAAGTTGCTGGTCAACAATAAAAAGAAAAAGGAAGCCACTAGCTTCAGGCACACTTGCACCGAGCCAAGGATGTAGTTAAAATGCCTTTATTAATTTAGGGCAGTTTTAGGATAAGCAGTTTACACAAAAGGGTCTGAAATCTATTTCCTCATTATTATGATAAGTACAAAGTCGCCACCTCTGATAGACTGGTCCACGAATTCAATACCCTTCACTTTCAAAAGGCTATCCTTGTCATTATGACAACTAGTACAGGGTGGTGATGGTGCAGTGGGTATGACACATGCCTTTGGTGTGGGAGAACTGGGTTCGATTCCCACTGCGATACATCAGCCAATGTGTCCTTGAGCTTTGGATAAAAAAATAAATAAAAGCGTCAGCTACAATGAAATGTAATGTACAGTGCCTGTTAGGAATGGGCCGACTGCTTGGCCTGTGGTATTGCTGCTTGTAGAATTAATCAAAACCAAATTGGACCCCAAACCACTTCATATGCAACGCCCCTGTACCCTACTACTAACTTACTGATTTACCTGACAGAGAACATTACAGATTCAGAATGTAATCACAAAATATGGAATAACCAGACATTAGCCTCATGAACAATCTCCGAGATTACTTTATATTCCGCCTCTAGTTAGAAGTGGTGAATGTAGGCTACAGCTCACAGCAACTTAATACTATGTGTAAGTGTCTTGAGATAACTCCTGTTATGATTTGATACTATAAATAAAATTGAATTGAATTGATGTCTGGCTTTTGTTAGATATCTAGTGTCGGCAAATAGCATTTTGTTGAGTTTCCTCTTACTGGTAAAATAGACATGGAAAAGCGTAGCATGTGGTGTATGTGTGTGGCGTGCAGGTTACCTACCCACCAAACATGCCCCCAAACAGACAACAATGTGACTCAAAAACAGTGTCTGGTAGCCTGCCTATAAGTGGCATCACGCTCTGTCTGCCACTTGTTGTCTGTAGCTGGTTATGCTTTGCATGTATGGGATTCTGAAACGTCCTTAAATTCGGGAATTGTCGTTTGATTTTTCAAAGTCAAAGACAGTCCAAAGTAGTGCAACTTTGCACATTTTTGTGGGTCTGAGGTGTATTGTATTGTATCACATTTTAGCTGGCAAAGAGCCGCTGCTTTCTTCAACCCTCTATAGAGCGGCAAAAGCCAATGTGTGCTTCTTTTACCGATATATATTTAACGATATCTTTTGAATTTCTAATCCAAACATCAAACTTGGCACTGCACTTACTTGTGTCCGTAGCAAGACACCTGTCAAGTTTGAAATCCATTGGACGGTTCGAGAGATATGCGCATAACACACAGACACACACACAGACAGACAAACAGACGTTCCTGCAATTTATAGATAGATTATGGAAATGGGGTGCTATAGGCAGGGGCAGGGCTAGAAGGGGGGCACAGGGTGGCACCGGCCCCCCTGAAATATGATTTCCCTCCCCAATCCATTGGGCTAGAGTGCTGTCAATCTGACAATGGGGATTTCCATTGGATCAGAGTCTTCTCACTTGGCTGCCTGTTCTGCCAATTTTCCCAGCCCTTGTAAACATGACCAATTAATGTTTCCATGATGGCTATCCAAAATTTTGACACCATGAAACTAGCACTGGAATTGATTTTTTTTTTAAGTGGCAGACTGAGCCTATAGAAAATGTATATATGTTAGGCCGGCAATACGTCATCCGAGGGAAGGTCTCATCACCACACCCCTTGTTGGGCAGCAGCCTAAACAACAGTGGAAGTTTAACATCGCTCCACATTTTAAGTTTAAACAAACCATTTTAAATTAATAACTATGCTGAAAAGTTGCTGAGTAGTTGGTTGCACCAGCAATACATCCAAAAACCCTGATCTCCAATTTGTCCTCCTGCCATGTCCTAAAATAGATCCTGATAGATGAGCTTTGGCTCCAGGCTATAGACCAGACCGGCATCGCCGAGGAAAAGAATCGCGCTGTCACATCAGGAAAGAAAAAGGACAATGCCAAACAGCTGTTGTCTAGCGGGTTAATCGAGACTTTCACACTGATAAATGAGGCTCATAAGATACGAGAATATTCTCAGTCAGTGTGGTAAATGATGCTGGTGACAGTTACTTCTGATGGATAGCTAACATTAGCTTAAGTGGGAGTCTGCTAACAGTTATAGCAGCATCATGTCGTCTCTGTCACAAGACGATTGTGATTGGTTTAAAGAAATGCCAATAAACCAGAGCACGGAATTATGTGTGGACTAGCCAGACCCTGCTCCACAACGCTGTGGAGGAAGGTCTGGCAATGCGAGACTAGTCAGGGTATTAAAAAGTACCTGTACAGTGATGGGGTCCTGTGTCTTGTTCTGCATGCTGCCACTTTTGTGGAGCTCCAGCAGGGTGTCATACTCCCTCTTCAACTGGTCAAAGTCACCCTGCAGCGTCTTCAACTGGACACCACAGAAAATACAAAAACATGACCATGGTGAGGACTGTTAACATTTTAAAACATGCATTCTGTGTATGTGTACATGCATGTGTGTACAGTGTATGTGTCTATATGGGCCACCTGCAGGAGGTTCTGTCTGTGTGTTTGTTCCAGGGCGTCCCAGTTGCGTCTTGGCACGACATCCCAGTACTCTGCCTTCATCCTGGTGAGCTCCACCTGGGCTTTGGTCAGGTCTTCCCGACACACCTTCAGAGCGAGCTGCAGCTCCACAGGGTCTTTAGCCTCTTTTTTTTTTTTACAATGAAAACAGATTTCAGAAAACATAATACTTAAATGTATATATTCCTAACATGAGAGGTATCGCTATTTTTTTTATTGCTTACCATTTTTTTTATTGCTTAGCATTATTTGGGAAATATGCTTATGCACTATTTTTTTTACTGAAATCTCAGCAAGAATTAATTTAAATCTCCAATCAAACTTGATCTTTTCTTGTAGAAATTCATTCAAATTTTCCAAAGCACAGCGCCATAATATTTCAGGTCTTATTTAAAGACAGGATTGGCTTTATTATAACTGATTATTTGAGGCACTGACCTAAAGTGTTTTCATATTCCTTTTTCATGCCAGAAAGAAGGGGTTGGTAGAGGGGTATTGGTATTTATTTTATTTTTTTTGCTTAGCATTATTTGGGAAATATGCTTTTGCAATTTGCCTTCTTGCTGAGTTTTCAGTAGAAAAGTGCATAAGCATGTTCCCCAAAATGTTAAACTGTTCCTTTATATACCTTAACCATAAGTTGTAAGACAGTGGGCAAATTTTTCAAGGAATACAATATAATAAACATATGTATGGTTTCAAGGTGGGCTGCAACTAAATTATTTTCATTATTGATAAATCTGTCCATTATTTTCTTGTTTAATCAATTAATCATTTGGTCTATAAAATGTCAGAAAATGGTAAAACATGCCCATCACATCCCAAAGCCCAAGGTGAAGTTTTCAAATGTCTTGATTTGTGCAACCAACAATCCAAATCCTGAACATTTTCAGTTTACAATCGTAGAAGACTAATGAAACCAGGAAATATTCACATTTGAAAAGCTGGAAGCAGAGAATTTGTTTAAGAACAAAATGACTCCAAATGATAAATTGATTATCAAAATTGTTTCTGATTTGTTTTCAGTTGATTGACCGATCGACTAATTGAATAATGGACGATTAGTTGCAGCTCTTTACCAATGTTGTCATCTGCAGGACGCTCCTCCTTCACAGAGCCTCTTGTTAGGTCACTGAGCTGCCAGATCAGCAGCTTGCGGGCATCCCGCTCCTCCCTGTACTGCAGATACTGCTGGGAGAGTTGAGACTGCAGATGGTCCACCTGGAAAGGCATAGAAGATAGTGGGGTGGCTGAGACAAGATTAGGGCTGGGTATCATTCAAAAATATTCTATACCGGTAGTGATACCAATACCGTGACTTTGATACCGGATCCTAAACGATGCTTTTTCCGATACCAATTTGATAAAACAAAAAGAAATTACAACATAATGGCACAAATGTAGTTATTTATTTTTCAGCTCCTGCTACGTGAGCCCTGTCTCTGTGCGTAATTTAGAGTTTTTCCTGCATGTCTCTACGATGTGTAACGTTAGACAGCCAATCACAGACACTATTAGATCTTGGTAGAGGCATGCTGCATGCTTATTGGCTCACTGACGCTGATGAGATTTACACCCTAGGTATTGAAATTGGTATTGAATGACGAGGCATTTTTTGACACTCGATACTTTAGAGGCAATTCGGTCTGTGCCTAAAAAGTGTTGGAGTTGGTACCCAGCCCTAGACAAGATAGTGACAAGCTACCATTGACATTACTATCTGAACTAAAGGGATCTCCACCTGTGACCCTAAATCACTTTTTCATACACATGTCTGAGATCAGGAAAGCACATGAAATATATATTAAAAATAATATTTAGGAGAGTTGTATTCCTTAAAAATCCACATTAATGAATAAATAAATTGTGGTTAGAACACCCCTTTACAAGTATGTCATGTACCACCGCCTCCATGGCCTTTTCTTTCTCCCTCATGGCCTCAATGTGCCTCTGCAGTTGCTGCTTCTCCCTTTTCAAGGCTCCAATCTCAGCCTGCTCCTCTGCCCAGCGAGCTTGAATCTTCCTGTCACATTCCTCTGTCACTAGCCTCAGATGGGATCGCAGTGGTTCCAGTTCTCGGATTTGATCCTGCAGATATGCTGAACAGATGTAAAATGCAATAAAATGATCTATCATTCATGGAACTATTATGGGCTGTAACAAGTATTTGGTAAAATGAAAAGTAAATGATTTGAGCAATTTTGAAGACATCAATCACTTTAGGTTCTGAGAAGTTGTGATGAGCACTTTAAACATGTTAGAGACTATATGACTAATTGATACACTGAAAAAAAATGATACATTAATGACAATGGCAATTTTATTTATGAAGCAGATTTCAATACACGTAAACTCAAAGTGCTTTACATTAAAAGACAAAATATAAACAAAATATAAGCATAAACATTATAAAAATGGCATAAACAACAAAAATGAGAATACAGTATAAGCATCCACACAACAAGACAACCTACAACAAATTAAAGCAAACAAAAAACAAACAAGTATGACCATACATATTTACACACACACACACACACACACACACACACACACACACACACACACACACACACACACACACACACACACACACACACACACGAAACATGATCAAACCATGATTCAGCATTTTTACTTGGAAGTAACCTGTCTAATTAAAAACAACTGTTTACTGTTTCTAAAGTATGTCCTGCATGTACACTTAACTAACATCTTATGCTTTAGTAATTGTGTTAATTTGCAGCACCATAGGTTATGATTTTGGTTATATTTTGTATGCAGCAATCACTGAAACTTTTTTTGTATATATATATATATACACATATATCAAATATTTAAAAACATTATTAAAAACTAAATATTCTCTATTATTAAAATAACAAATTAGATAAATGAAACTGGCTGAGTAATGCTCTCTCTGATTGATTTATGGTTTTATGTTTATTTTAACTGTTATCATTTAATTATGTTTTTCTGACTTAATTTCTTAAATGTAGTTCAGACAGTGAGGTGGCTGGCTGAAACTTGACCTTATCAGTGCAACTTAGATAGTACCAAACTACATTAACTGTTTACAATTTCATATAAAAAAAAATCACAGACTTCATTTAAGTCTCTGAAAATATTATTTGTTGCCACGCACTATTTGTTCCCATAGCATTTTCTTCATTAACCTTTTATTACAGATTTACTCTAAAAAAAATGCTGGCTTAGGTGGACCCCGCAGACAGAACCAAACAAACTTGATCTTTTCTTGTAGAAAGGTATTCAAATTCTCCAAAGCATAGTGCCATTATATGTCAGGTCATTGTCAAAGACAGGATTGCCTTTATTATACTTTTTTCCTCTTTTATCAAAGACAGTTCCTTATTTTACATCACTTTAAGACAGCATTCAGGAGAGTTTTAAAAATAATGTAATTATTCTTAAAAAATGAAAATGATCAGGCTGGCTTACTCATAGAGGTACTGACCTAAAGTGTTTTCATATTCCTTTTTGATGCCAGAAAGAAGGGGTTGGTAGGTTTTGAACTCTTTGATGAAACAACCAAAGACATCACGGTAGACCTGTAGCCAAAGCAGATTAAGATATGTGAGCACTTTCTCAGACAAGAAAATGTATGGCAAAAAAACAACAAAACAAAAACATAGCACCTGCAGTTTCAGTTCCTGAAATGTTGGCTCATGGGAGCTGATTGCATGCAGCTCCTTGTTCACATAGCTCTCCAAGTGCATCAGAAGTTGAGGCTTTCTCCCTGGGCCTGCATAAATGTAACTGCTACCTGTCCAGCACAACTATAGGGTTTATCACACACACACACACACACACACACACACACACACACACACACACACACACACACACACACACACACACACACACACACACACAGTTACTAGATCTATTTTTCATATTCAATAATAAAAAGTAGGCTTAATGAGTGAACCTCTAGCTAATTACCTGGTTTGCTTACCTTTCTTGCTGCAGGTTGGACAGAAACAGCACCAGCACTTTCTCCTTCTTGCCCTTCCTCTGATATCTGGACAGTGTCATTTTGTAGTCTATGCTCATATGTAAGTCTAAAATAAAAAAATATAGAGAAGAGCAAAGATACATTTAACAATGTAATTATGCTAACTCTAGCTATAGCTAGCAGGCTAGTTAGTTACAACAATAGACTAACATTAGCTGCAATATTTTTGCTTTATGACAATCTCAATCACTTGCCTTTGTTTTTGTGACGGAGTTAAAGGTGGAAATTTAATATCTTTATGTGGTGACATCTCTAGCGGCTATATGAAGGCCAACATGACATAACAACCTCTTTAGCTCAATGTTTGGCTTTAGCACACAGATCACAGCATTGTAACATGGTTCCCATGGTAACGAGGAGGAACACACTGCAAGACCCACATAGGAGACCGAGGCGCGCCTAACTAGTTTTCAAATTGTGTAAACTTTCCTTTTAAATAGAACATATAATATAGAAACTTTCTAACCACGGGAAACATGTGTAAAGGGCAGGCCATCAACGCTGACTAGTTTCCAATAACAAATATGATGAATAAATAAACAAACAAAAAAATACAAAGAAGAAAAAGAAAAATACACTTTGTTTTCGTTCTGTAAATAATGCTATCAATTAATTTTCATCTAGCTAGCGAAGATATGTGTGGTATGTTACACGTTCTCCATATGTGTTACGCACACACATATGTATAAAATTAGAGATAAGGATACAATTATATAATGTCTAATCTATACATTTACACAGCTGAAAAACTACATTTCCTAGCTACCTTTCTCGATGGAAGCCCTAAACCAGGATAACGGTAGTGGAGCTGTGTAGTCATTATTAGGGACAGGATCATAAAAGCGAGCGTGCAACTGGACTACAGTACCCAAACGGCACTGTTCCAGCCTACAGTACATTCTGCTGCTTATCCGGGGATGTCACACCGCTGCTATTTTCTCCCCTCAGTCCTTCTCACTCTGAGCCTACAGCTCAAGCGGACTGACACGGGGCTTTGGATAGAAAGAAACGAACAATAAGATACAAAACAGAGGCCAAAATGGCAGAGCTTGGAGCGGGAAGCCTGTCGTTAGGGGATCCTGCTTTTAATTATCAGGAACACGAGCTGAACGAGCGGCTGAAACGGCTGTACCCGGCTGTGAACGAGGAAGAGACCCCTTTACCCCGATCCTGGAGCCCCAAGGATAAATACAGCTACATTGGGCTGTCACAGAACAACCTGCGAGTCCATTACAAAGGTTAGAGAGCTGGCTCAGTCCTGATGGTCTGACAAGTAACGTTAACGTTAGTCACAACAGCAGAGGGTCTCAGCTCAAATCTGTCACTGTGTTGTCTCTCTCTCTCTCTCACACACACACACACACACACACACACACACACACACACACACACACACACACACACACACACACACACACACAGTATGCGATTATGTTGATTGTGTACGCGTGTGTGTACTCCTGGTAAATCTAGTCTGAGCTGCCTCTCCTGTCCTGTCCTGTAACCTTGCTTTGTTTCACAAATGAGCAGAGGAATGCCCAAATGGGTGACAGTGAACTCGCTAACCCTGACAGTTGGTCTTATTACCACCTCACTGAAATTCACCTTCAACAACGCGGCTCTCCTTTGTTTATTTGCCGTTTATGACGTTATTTCTTTGCAGTAAACCGACTGTGCATCTGACGTTCTCTGTAGTTTGTACTGGAAGGGGGCATTGACAGCAATACGACGCATAGACAAGGGTAGCTATGTCAATAAGCTAACTAATGGTATTTAACAAACAGGAGCTAACACGTTAGCAAACAGCAAGCTATCTCATAAGCTACAGCAGTTGGCCTTGTGGCTAACTAGCTAACGTTAGCTCCTTGTAACTAACATGGATTTAACTAAACAGTAAGATGCTGGCTACAAGATGGATACGAGCCAAACTTGTTGTTAACATATTAGGGTAATGCTGCAATTGTTTAGTTTTTGACAACAGCAAGCACCAAAATAGAATAAATATGGCATTGTTGTTTTCTCGCGTGATTTCACTGGCTATGTTCTAGAAGTCTTTTCCAGAATTCGTAAATCATTTTTTCCAGCCTGGAAGCAACCGGTCCAACTCCATTCAGATCTGTGCCCTGAGCTCAACAACAGTCTCATGTCCAACCTCCAGCAGGCAGCAGCTCGATTTCAACAGCTGCTGTGAGGGAGGGAGGCCTCTGCGCTTTACATTAGGCCAATTGTACCGATCTTGTAATTAATCTATGGTATCGGCAGATTTTGGCATTTTCACAATAACAACAACTTTACTCGTCAGACGTATTGTTGCAGTCAATCACTTATTCGGATGGCTAAAACCGGTTAGTATGGACTGCCAGGTCCATCAGCTGGATTCTTTTATATATCCAGCTCTTAAATAACAACAAGATGACTGTGTGAAGTCATGTTCTCAGTCTTTTGCCTGCTCACTTATTTTTCGTCAGGCGACACGTCAGGGCAGCCCCCCAATAGCTGGCAAGCTAGCCCTGCATCTCAGGCCAGGCTATGAAAAATCTCCACAGAGGCATTGCAAGGCCACTTTGGGCCCTGCTCGCTGTTTACATCAGTGAAACATACAGAGGATGAGAGGATGCAGGCAGGCTGTGTAACCCATTTTGGAAAGCTTATTTGGCACATAGTAATAGTCCTGCTGTTTGCAAATAGCAGGGAAGGCCTTTTATTAGTTAAAAATCAAGACTCTCAGGCAGATAGCCAGATATAACCCGAAGAATATTTGATGCATAATGGATCAGTTCCCTGCTGTTGATATGAACAGTGGTCAAATTTAATATAAGCCTACATTCTGCTTATCAGTGTTGTAGATTGCATCATTTCTTTGTGGATGCTGTGCTCCATGTTGATCCCAATAAAGATGTGACAAAAAAAGAGTTGTGAAAAAGCTTTTTTTTTTCATCTCGTCTTACATTATAATCAAGGATATTGAGATCCTGGCATTCTGTCTAGAATTACCCATGTACTTGTCACAGCTATGGAATTGGCACAAAATGATGAGTGGGCCCCTGTATGTTTGAAGATAAGTCATGTCATGTTGGGGTTATTTATGTAGGGCACTGTATTTATGTGGCACAGTCTTTATGTGTATGAAAAGTGCACAGATTAAGTGGCCCTGCACAATTGTTCAGGGATGATGTATAAATAGGTCTATTCTGGATTGTGCAGGATACTTTTTCTCCTCCTGGTAGTTTTAGCTCCTGCTCTCTTCCTTCACCCTTGTGGTTTGAATTCTATTTTGACCAATGTGTGCCAATGTTCTCTGTTTAAGACCACACAGTGTCTACCTAGTCCTGCTGTGCACAGATTCATTTACCCAGTCTCAACAGATACATAAATACACCAACAGTGCAACACACAAACTAATGAATTTAATGTGAATGATTAAATCAATTGAGTGATGTCATTTTGTTTTTAATGAGTGCTGTGGTCCATGAAGGATTCCTCTGCTTTATTTTGATGTAGAGGATTTCAGTGTTCTTTTAATAGGCCTTAAAGCCCCAGTGTGTAAGTATTTCTCCCATCTAGCAGTGAAATTGTATATGACAACCAACTGAATTTCACTTTGTAACCCCCCCCCCCCCCCCACCCATTCTGAGTGCGTTATAACTTCTACGGTGGCCGAACCCGACCGTGAGTGTCCCTTCCAGTGTAATAATAGTTTGACATTATTTTGGTACCATTTCATTGCTAACATCAGCTATCAGGTTCCCAAACATATGCTAGCTAATGTTAGTAAAGTATCAGTGCTATCGTTATTCTGTATATTGTACGAGATTAATGGTGTAAGGCGATGTTTACAGCGTAGGAGAGAAGCAATGGAGGTTTGTGTTTTTAATATATTTCTCTGAGCAGCATGAACAATGTCAATGAAACTGAAATGATCTCTTAGTGTCTCTATCGTTTCCACGCAGCTGTTCTAGCTGTAGCTAGTCTGTGTTACAACTCCATGACGTGAGTTGTCTGCCAGGGAAATCACGGCACATATGATTTACGTTTATGTTACAAGGTAGACAATCCTTTTTCATCATTGACGTGAGAAAGTATCCTAGACGTTCTAGTGTTATGCACAACCATGCTATAGTTAGCTAAGCAAGGAGCAACTATAAAACTTTTACACAAATAGGCAGAATTACCTGTTGAGAAGAAAGCAGGCAACTTCGGCGTCCCTTTTAAAATCCTTGCTCCTCATCAGCTCTTTCCATCTTGGAAAAGCCACAACAATATTAACTTTGTCCGCTTTGCTTTGCCCGTCACGTTGTCATTTTAATTTCCTCGGCGACTCAGTCACATGTCCTCGATAATAGACGCAACAGGCTTTCAAATCTGCCGGCAGTGAGTCACAAGTAATCTTCGTCCCCTCCCTCCCTGGCATACATCACAGTCATAGACAGTTAAAGAAAACAGTTGGTCACAGTCAGTGCTGCTGAGTGAAAAGCGCGAAATGCGGAGCAGTATAGGCTAGCCTGTATGTCCCTTACGGGCTACCCTATTTCAAGATGGCGCATGGCTATGGAGCGTCTACCCAAGGGGGCTGGCTTCTCTCCTCAGAGCGAAGCCGCGATGGTGCCATTTTGCTAGCCCTGTTCCCATCACCCCCGTTAGCATCCCATTGACTGCAATTCATTTTGGCGTCACTTTGACAGCCAATAACTTTACATCTGAAGCGTTTAAAGACTTGATTTGTCCGTTGTTTATTTCTTAAGAAACACGACAATGTACACAAGGCTACATTACCTTGTACCTCCACGTTATGGCTCCGTAGCAGACGTTTTTATAAAAAAAGGCTAAAGATTGCGTCATAACCACGCAACTTATTGTCGCATTGTAGAGGAATTACCGTATAGTACAGGAGAAGCTCGCAGGCAGTTTCAACGTACATTAGCTGTTTAGTTTAATTACTAATGTTAACTATCATTTAAGTAAGCAATAATTAGCCTGTGCCTATGTTATCTCCTTAGATATACCTATGCTCTCCGTCTCTGATAGATTGGGAATGATTGAGATTTCTCTTGGCACAGCTACCAGAAGACTTACAACGTTCAGAGACGTTGTTCACGTCACATTGGCGGCGGGAAGCTAAGTTTGCAGCTGCGCAGTAACGCTCAGTAACACTTAACCATCACCGGAAAAGTGCTGGTAAGAGGCTTCACTTCTCTCCGTCAAAAACAGCGGGGTCGCTGGGTCCATTTTTCTTTTACTGTCTATGCGTCTACCCTACTGTCTTTGCATCTACCCCAGTTCATGTAAGCGCAAATGTAAAATTTCAAGCCAATAGGAATACTTGGAATTGATGGTGGTGGTCAATATTCATAAAAAAGGACAAGTTTGTGAAGGGCAATACAGATTTTGATAATAAACAACTACAAATGTTACACACTGGGGCTTTAAAGGGACAGTTCACCTCAAAATCAAAAATATATATTTTTTTCCTCTTAGCTGTGTGAGTTGCCCAGTGTTGGAGATATCGGCTTTTCTTAACAAAAATGTGTTTGCTGTATTTCTGACAGTATTCTCTTAACCGTTTTTATATACCAACTTATAATATACCTGTTGATCTCTACACCTTTTTTCCATCGTTGAGGCATTGTTTATTTCCCACCCTAATGTGCTGTGATTGGCTGATAATTCTTTGCTGTGATTGGCCATCTACACCGGGCGGACCTGGTCACTGGTCGCTCAGCGCTATGTCACGTTTCATTGCTCTAAATGGTTGTAGATCTATCCAATTACATCCAGAGGCATTTTGGTCTACCCCGTTGATTACCGCCCCTTGGAAATCAAAAATGAACTGAGAGGTTCCAGACAGCATGCGATTTGGGTGAGCCCAAACATGCTAAGGAAACACATTTTAACCCATTTCCTTGATCCTATCCTTATAGTGACTACCCAAATAGTCTCACATTGCCACAGCGCTGCGGAATAAGTTCTTGCTACACCACGTATACATTCTAGGATAGGAGAAAAAAACGCTCTGGGTTATTTGCATTTATTTAATCTAATCACAATTGTCTTGGGCGGTGCTAAGCTTCAACAGAGCATCGGTGACTCTGCGAAATAGTTAATTCAGTTTTATTTATAGTGTCAAATCATAACAGAAGTTATCTCGTGACACTTTACAGGTAGAGTAGATCTAGACCACACTATAATTTACAGAGACCCAACAATTCCCCCAAGAGCAAGCATTTGACAAGGAAAACCTTCCTTTTAACAGGCAGAAACCTCGGACAGACCCTGACTTTTGGTGGGCGGCCATCTGCCGTTGCCGGTTAGGACACAGAGACACGTATACAGATATACAAAAAATATAGAGTTTATTAGCACCACAGTATCAGGGAGATGATCTACATCCAGGCCATACAGAGTAATGGCATAACATATATAGCCACTACATGAACCATCAAAAACTCAAACAAATAAAACAAAATAAACTGGATGGGGTTAAACTGCGCTAAAAGAGTGTAGAGTTAAAGGAACACGCCGACTTATTGGGACATTAGCTTATTCACCGTAACCCCGAGAGTCGATACATACCCTTCTCATCTCCGTGCGTGTCGTAACTCTGTCTGACAGCTCCACCGTTAGCTTAGCCTAGCACATTTCCTGGAGGTAACTGGTTCCAACTAGCCTACTGCTCCCAATAAGTGACAAAATAAGGCCAACATTTTCCTATTTACATGTTGTGATTTGTATTGTCACAGCATGTACAAATAACAATGTCACATGAGACACAGCTATTTTCTAACTATATAAATTGGGAACTATATTCTCAGAAATTTTTAATCGTGATTACGATTTCGACTCCTATGGATCACAAAAACAGAGTAATCTGAAAAAACTATTGTTTTGCACATTACGCAGTGTTTCTGCTATAAAAATTTGGTCCGCTGCTGAAGGAGCGATTGCCGCCACTCCTTCAGTGTTCTAAAAACACAATTACAAGATCCTCTATAGTTGTGTAATCAGAGACGGTTTAGTATAGAGTCTATACTAAACCGTCTCTGATTACACTACTCTCGCAAAGTCATGGCAACCAAATAAACAACAGCGCCGAAAGCCTTGGCAGCTGATTTACCATGAAAACCGTGTGAAATATGACAGCTACAGTCAGTTGTAAATTAGCGTTATGGGCACTGACTTTAGTGAATTTACTGTTTATCAGAACCCAGATGAGACAAGAAGCTAACATTAGCTAACCCTGCAGTCCCTCTGCCTTTGTCTTCCAGCTGCAGGAGACGTTGTATTCCCCTGACACGCTGTAACGTTATTCACTTAGTGTTTAAAATGGTTTCCAGGTTAGTGGGGATGCATACCACTTAAAACCAACATGAAAAAAATTTGAAATGTTCCCTCAGCATTTTGTTTTGTTGTTAAACTGCATGTAAAGTGCTGGATTTTTCCTTAGCGGAGGTTAGCTTGCAAATAAGCCCACTGACGGCTACGGCTTTGTTCATATTTTGGCACAATGTTTAGTAGAGCTGTCTTCCTCTATAATACTATTTGAATATCATTTTTTTATATTCAAATAGTATTCAAATATGTAATGCTCATATGCAGCCTGTTATTAATATGTACTACACTACTCAGGCTTAAGGTTTTTTTATAGTTGTGCGTAGAATGACTGCGTCTACGCCGGACCCTACGCCGTAGCCTGACGTGCACCTCTCGAAAAATGTAACTACGCGTCACAGCGACACCGTGGCTTGGTAGCGTTGCATTTCCCCAGACTCATTTCCTGGTTCTCCTTCACCATAAACAACATGAAATAGACCAATATCATTACTTCCACAGTTCTCCAAAATTCTGGAGAAGTTATTTGCAATTAGACTGAATACATTTCTAAAAGAATTTAAGATTTTAAGTAACAGCCAATATGGGTTTCGCCCTAATCACTCAACTGCTACAGCAATTATGGAACTAACTGAAGAAATTACCAATGCTATAGATAAAAAGCACTATTTAATAAGCATTTTTGTGGATCTGCAAAAAGCATTTGATACGCTGGACCACAAGATATTGTTGCATAAATTATATAAATATGGTATCAGAGGTGTGGCACACCAATGGGTTACCAGCTATTTAAAAAATAGAAATCAGTTTGTTGAAATTGACAACATAAAATCTAAAAATTGTAGCATAACTTGCGGGGTACCACAAGGATCGGTCCTAGGACCTATACTTTTTCTACTGTATGTAAATGATATTATGTCTGTGTCAGTTACTTGGGTGCATTCTGTTTGCGGATGTTACCACTTTATTTTATTCAGGAAAAAATGTAACAGATGTTCTGCAAATTGTAGAGAATGAATTCCAGAAAATAATGAAGTGGTTCAATGACAATAGATTGTCCCTAAATATCAGCAAAATAAATTTATGATATTTAGTAGTAAAAGGAAATATGTCGAAAAGTCACTTTTTATTAATGGATTAGAAATTGAAAGGGCACATGACATTAAGTTTCTAGGTATTACGATTGACGAACATTTGACATGGAAATCACATATTGATAATATCAATGTCAAGGTATCCCAAATAATAGCTGTGCTGCATAAAGTTAAAGATTCTCTAAATACCAATGCATTGTTTTTGTTGTATAACTCATTGATTGTTCCATATCTGACCTATTGCATTGAAGTGTGGGGAAGTGCTTGCAAAACATATATTAATCCTATTTTTACAGAAAAGAGCTATTAGAGTTACCAGTGGAAGTGGATACAGAGATCCAACTAAGCATTTATTCATACAACTAAAAACACTGAAATTTAATGAATTAGTAAAGTATAACCTTCTAAAAACCATGTATAAAGCTCATTTGGAATGTTTACCTAATAATTTGCAAAACAGATTTGCCAAGAGGAAAAGTAGATATGAACTAAAAGGTACTGAGGTTTTTACAAAACCTAGGTTCCAATCGGCTTTAAAGGAAAAATGTGTCACAATCAAAGGAGTCAATTTGTGGAACAGTCTTGATTGTAAAATGAAAACTCTTGAGTCCATTTATATGTTTAAGAAGTCTGTTAAATTATCAATGTTGCAGAAATATAATACTGCGGAGTAGCAGATCAACTTGATTTTGTGTTTTGATGTCCTAGAAAAATAGATTGCTGCATGTGACTACTTAAGGAACTGGAACTGTAAATGATTTGTGTTGATCGGGGGCAGACAAGTTTTTTACTTCTTTCTTCTTTTCCTTTTCATTCATGTTAAATGCTGTTGTTGCATTTTTTTTTAAATGAATGAAATAAAAAATAAACTAAACTAAAAACTAAACTAAAATCAAGGAGAGGGTTAACTTCCTGCTCCAGGTTTCCCACCATGGTCAGAAAGAACAGGGGAGACACTTTGTTTCTCTCACACTGACTCTAGAGTCGCTACTCGCTCCGGAGCTAATCGCCGTCACTCTCTCACTTCCTCCTCGCTCTAAAACACACTCCCCACACACACACACACATGCCGGCTCAACGCACACATCAGCGCACAAGTATAAAACATCAGGCCACGGCGTAGGCCACGGTGAAAGCTCTGCGTGGAGCCTCCGCACAACCGTAAAAAGGCCTTTATGCATTCTCAATGCCACTATAAGCATGTGGTTGTTGTTACATGTTCTGTCCACTAGAGGGACTTCTAACATCAGCCTGGCCTTGAAGGGGATCTACGTCATGGCACATTGCATTTCTGCCACTTTGCTCTCCGTTTACATTATTTTCCACCATGCACACAGCTACAAACACAAATCAACAGAGAACTCTGTTATGAAACATTATCTAACAAGTGTATTGAAGCGGCTCTGTTGTAAAGGATAACGTTGCTCAATTAGCACAATGACATCATGTTAGAAAGCACAGCTGAAATGGTTTGTCATAAATTAAGTAACAATAGTGTTAGCCACGATGCTAACGGCATTGATAACTAGCTAAGCCAAACGGTGCTGTCACTATTTTAGTGATTTAAAAGCAACCTGTTTCTTGCAGATTGTCTCGTTAATAAGAATACAGCTGTAAGAAGGTAATATATGAAGTCGAAGCTAACTCTGACAGCTGTAGGGCAGCTAACATTAACTTTAGCTGTCTCCATGAAGCTGCCAGCTAAGCTCCTATAACTCACGACGCAGTTAGGAAACCAGAATGAGCAACTATTGATAAGGTAAGCATTTTGGCTCGGTGGATACCGATTTCCAGCCGCAGCCTGTCACTCCCCCCTGTACTAACGTTACTCGGTACGTAAAGCTAGCTCACAATGCCTTGTTTCTCACTCCTAACTCTTTTTGTTCATCAGACGTGACATGAGAAAAGGGAGATTAGTTCATGTTAACCAACGTATTTATAAAAAAAAATCACATTTGAATAGAAATTTCAGCATTTGAATAGTATTGATTTTTTTTACTATTGAAATTATATTCGACTTTCGGAATTTGTTCCAATAGCCCTAATGTTTAGTAATGACAGTAGTAATTGTCATAGTGAGTGAAAATGTGATGTGAGATGCACAATGTGTTATGTATCTGGAATTGTTCATTAGCTATGTGTGATATCTGTAAAGCTGAACCGAATCACAGTAGTAAAACTGATTTTATTATTTATCGAAAGACTTTCTGTGAGAGAAAGGACACTAACATTACGGTATATCCTGGAATGTTATTGTAAGATATACGATGCTTCTTAGAAACAATTGCAAATAATACCCCCCCACCCCCTCCCCCCCAACAACAAGGAAAAAAGTGCAAAAAGCTTAATGTAATCATTTTAGCCAACGTTATTGTTAGTTTTCTAACGACATTTGCATAGCCAGATAATGTTAGCCAACGTTAGCAAACACATGAGGCTAGTACAAGTTATTTGTTGCTTAAAGCTATAGTCGTTTCTGCTGCCTCAATGAGGAATTCTAAGTAATGACAACAAAACTGTCGGCGCGTCCACATGATACAAGCCTTACGTGACCGCGCACCGCCCCCCTCCCCCTTCCTCCACGCAGTTTCTAGTAGCCAAGGAGGACACAGAGGATTAAAAAAACACGATGGAAGAGGTAATTATCTTCACTCGAGCTTCTGCGCGGGAAAGTCACCGGACGACACAATCTTCTGAACATAGCCATACTGAGAAATACAGAGTTTTGTGGAGCTCATAGTCTTAATTACCTTTGTAGCAACTCATTTGGCAATGGCTTGAATTTAACAGACGATGATTAACAAAACGTTATGCACTACACGTTACCTAACTTTATAAGTTACAGTTATATTACAAACCCCAAGTCCAATGAAGTTGGGATGTTGTGTAAAACGTAAATAAAAACAGAATACAATGATTTGCAAATCCTTTTCAACCTATATTAATTTGAATACACTACAAAGATGTTCAAACTGATAAAATCCATTGTTTTTTTGCAAATATTCACTCATTTTGAATTTGATGCCTACAACATGTTCCAAAAAAGCTAGGACAGGGGCATGTTTACTGCTGTGTTACATCACCTTTTCTTTTTACAACACTCACTAAAGGCCCTGACGCACCAACCCGATAATCTGCTGTCGGGCAGTCTGGGGAGGTCAGTGACTTGAGTCTGTTGGGTGTGTTCCATGACGTTATCTGTCGGAGGGGCCATCTGCCTTCATTTTGGCCGATTTGACATGTTGAATTAGAAGGTGGGCAGTCGGACACAATGACCAATCTGATTGGAGGAGTGCTAACCCGGAAATGACGAGTGGGATGAGCGTGACAACGGCTCTCAAAATCTGACGATCTGAAATGAAGACAGATTCAGCAACTGCATGGCCTATTTCTCGCTTAAAATGTTTTCAGAACACGTTTCGGTGAACTATTTTCGTAAAATATGAGATCCTATTCCGAACGAGCCGCCATTTTGAAATTCGGGAGAAGCCAGACCCATGTGATGCGTTTGTCCAATCAGCTGCCGGTTTTCATTTTTGGCCGGTCAGTCTGACATGCCGATTTTATGCCGGTCAAATGCTGTAAATAAATAAAATGTAAAAAAATAAATGTCCGTGTTATTCTTCGACATGCCCTCTAACAATTACTGCTTATAGACAGCCTTTTGTACAAATGCATTACCTGTTTTCATTGTTTTCATACATTTAGTTTGCTAAATATATCACATTTTTTAGTTGGATATTGGATGTGAAAAGAAGGAAATGGTTCTTCCATAACATTGCACTTTAGATGTATGTGTGAATTTCCCACACCAGGAGTATTTATATAGTTCTATTTTCGATCGATTATCTGTTCAAAAACTGTTCTATGCAAAATGTAAAATGTTCTATTAAGGAAAAGATAGAAAATAAATATTTGTTTGCTGTAAAGTGGTTAGAAAAAAATGAAATCGGAATCGGCTAAAATCGGTATCAGCAGGTCAAACTCAATGAAAAATTGGAAATTAGAATCGGCCTAGAAAATTGTAATCGGTGCATCTCTACTTTTAGATGTAGCGAGGACATAATGATGTCAGTTTTTAATGAAGTGTCGCCTGAGGGATCGAAGGTCACAGGCATTCAATGTTGGTTTTCAGCCTTGTCGCTTACGTGCAGAGATTTCTCCAGATTCTTGGAATCTTTTGATATTATGGACTGTGGATGATGAAATCCCTAAATTCCTTGCAATTGTTTGTTGAGAAAGGTTGTCCTTAAACTGTTGGAATATTTGCTCACGCAGTTGTTCACAAAGTGGTGAACTTCGCCCCATCCTTGCTTGTGAATGATTGAGCCTTTTAGGGATGCTTCTTTTATACCCAATCATGACCAATTAACCTGTTAACCTGTGGAATGTTCCAAACAGGTGTTTGTTGAGCATTCCTTAACTTTCCCAGTCTTTTGTTGCCCCTCTCCCAGCTTTTTTGGAACGTGTTGCAGGCATCATATTCAAAATACGTGAGTATTTGCAAAAAAAACAATAACGTTCCAAACAGTTGGAACATTACATATCTTGTCTTTTGTAGTGTTTGAATATTAATTAAAATTCAAATTAATAATATATAATTGAATATAGGTTGGAAAGGATTTGCAAAACTTATGTTTTTATTTATGTTTTACACAATGTCCCAACTTCATTGGAATTGGGGTTTGTAAAATATTAGGGTTGTATAGTTTATCATGGTTATTCATTGATAAGGAAGTGCAATAAACACACATGATTTTTCACCTTATCACATGTGATAAAACACATGATTTTTTTAACATGGGTCCTGGCGATGGAGATGGGTCCCAGCGCCAGAGGTGGGCCGAGCCTGGAGCTCTGCAGCAGGATGCTATCGGATAGACCCACTGGATCCTACCTGCCCAGCACCTAATGGCTTACAGACAAAATTAGCGACTAGCTGGTAAACTTAGGATAGAGGCATTTAGCAGCATAAGAAACAGATATTTCCATCAAGAGACAACCCAAAACAGAGCTAGAAACACAACCTCAAATAAATGATAGTTTATTTGTTTTTTTCTGGATGTCTAAATAAGAAATTGTCTGCAAACCCATGGGCCATAACAACTTTTAAGATCAATGGTATGGAGATGTTGATCTTACAACTTGTTGCTCTGCCCCCAAGGGCCCAAAAAAAACTGTAAGCTTCTGCACTTGTGACAGCACTTCACTCCAAATCCATTGGGGATAATTCACCTTCTTCTGACATGAACCATGATATGCTGACCATCATCTAAACCACTTCACAATCAGAGGCAAACCAATGAGTGATGTACAACCCCAAATCAGAAAAAGTTGGGACAGTATGGAAAACACAAATAAAAAAAGAAAGTTGTGATTTCTAAATGTACTTTGACTTGTATTTCATTGCAGACAATACAACAGCACATAATTTAATGTGTTCCTCATGATTTTTATTGTTTTTGTTTCAAAAAAACAAAATTCCTATTTTGGTTCTTGCAAGACATTTCAAAAAAAGTTGGAACAGTAAAGCATTTACCACTTTGTAATGTTGCCATTCCTTTTCACAACACTTAAAATACATTTAGGGACTGAAGACACCAAGTGATGAAGTGTTTCAGGTGTAATTTTGTCCCATTCTTGCTGCAAACAAGTCTTAAGGTGGGCAACAGTACGAGGTCTTTGTTGTTGCATTTTGCGCTTCAAAATGTGCCACACATTCCCTATTGGAGACAGGTCGGGACTGCAGGCAGGCCAGTCAAGTACCCGTGTCCTCTTCCTCCGCAGCCAGGACTTTGTAATGTGTGCAGAATGTGGTTTTGCATTATCTTGTTGAAATATGCATGGACATCCCTGGAAAAGATGTCTTCTTGAAGGCAGCATATTGTGCTCCAAAATCTCTATGTACTTTTCAGCATTAATGGTGCCATCACAGAAGTGCAAGTTACCTTTGCCAAGGGCACTGACACAACCCCATACCATGACAGACCCTGGCTTTTGGACTTGTTGCTGATAACAGTCTGGGTGATCCTTTTCTTCTTTGGTCCGGAGCACACAGCGTCCATTTCTCCCAAAAAATACCTGAAATACTGATTCATCTGACCACAGTACACGTTTCCACTGTGTGATGGTCCATCCCAAATGCCTCCGAGCCCAGAGAAGTCGACGGCGCTTCTGGACACTGTTAACATAGGGCTTCCTTTTGGCACAGTACAGTTTTAACTGGCATTTGTGGCTGTAACTACATATTGTGGTACTTGACAAAGGTTTGCCAAAGTAGTCCTGAGCCCATGTAGTGATATCGCTTATAGATTAATGACGATTGTTGACGCAGTGCCCCCTGAGGGATGCCTCTGAGCCCAGAGAAGTCGACGGTGCTTCTGGACACTGTTAACATAGGGCTTCCTACGATTCTTGATGCAGTGCCGCCTGAGGGATCGGAGATCACGGTTGTCCAGCTTAGACTTGCGCCCTTGTCCTTTACGCACTGAAATTCCTCCTCATTCCTTGAATCTTTTAATTATGTTATGCACTGTTGAAGGTGAAATAAGCAAATGTCTTCCTATCTTTCTTTGAGGAACATTGTTTTTAAAGATTTCAATAATTTTCTCACGTATTTGTTGGCAAACTGGCGATCCTTGGCCCATCTTTGCTCCTAAAGGACTAGACCTTTCTTGGATGCTGCTTTTGTACCAAATCATAATTACAATCACCTGTTGACATCACCTGTTTCAAATCACATCATTATTTAACCAATTTACCGGATTACTAGCCCTTAATTGCTCCTGTCCCAACCTTTTTTGGAATATGTTGCAGGTCTGAATGACAGGAAAGGATGTATATTTACAAATGAAATTAAGTTGACCAGACAAAACATGAAATATTTTGTGTTCACATTGTCTGCAATGAAATACAAGTCAAAGTACATTTAGAAATCACTACTTTCTTTTTTTATTTGTGTTTTTCATACTGTCCCAACTTTTTCTTATTTGGGGTTGTAGGTCAGAGCCTGACCAAGCTACATAACAGAACTACATAGTCTGTACAAATCTGACATGCAATCCTGAGATCACCAAAGAAGACTGGGCATCCTTTAATCCTTGGCTGTGCTTCACAATTCTTTGAAAATCACAAACCGAATGACAAAGCACAATGGAGTCATCTATTGAGAAAGCGCTTGACAAAGTGCCAAGGATGAAGACAAAGCTTTTGGTCCAGTTATACAAGGATAGTTACTCATAGTAAAAGCCCCAGTGGCCCATAGTCCCAGATCTGCCCCTTCAGGACACACTGGACTAGTCCAAGTAGTTCATTAAACACACTTCTACTTTAACAGAGTTAAGAGTCAAAAAGAAAGGTACTGCAGATAGAAAAAGCAACTTTCAAAGTACTAAGTTAGAAATCGTAGATGTGTGCTCATCGAAGTTATGGCTAACAGCAATTTGCTTAGGGCTATTTAGTAATTTGCTACTATGTGAAAGATGTGAAACACTTCTAAAAAACATATTCCTGACATTCTGATGACATTTTGATTCCCCTTGAGTTAGTTGAAAGACTAGCTTTCAAAATTTTTAATGAGCAGTTAAGAGTTTACAGTTTTAAAAGGTCCCCCATATCCACACAGGTGTGTGTGATCCTGGCTGATTCAGGTTTAAGTTTGGCAGATCTTTGATGGGAATTTTGTGAGGTATCTAAATTCCACATACTACTAATACAAAGGTGTGGTTCAGGAGCGGGTAGTATATCATTTACAGATTGGATGGTTCAATCCCCGGCTCCGCCTGTCTTTAAACAAGACCCCGAAACGTGATTGCTCCCAGGCAGGATGCCAGCACCTTGAATAGTAATGTCACCACCATCAGTGAGTGCTTCGATATGTGGCACATTACAAAGCACTTTGGTTAAAAGCGCTTTATAAAGGCAGTTTTATAAATGTGTTTTGGACATAATGCCTTTCTGTAATAATAATCTCTCTTTGCAAAAAATATTGCTGCTAATATTAACATTAGCTGTCTCCATGAAGCTCCCAGCTGAGCGCCTATAACTCACGACGCAGTTAGGAAACAAGAACGAGCCAATTAACGATAACATAAGCATTTGACTTGGTGGATGTGATGATGGTTTAAATTCGTGGTAAAACAGTATTTCCCATCCTTCTTTTTATACCCAGCTGCAGCCTGTCACTGCCTCTCTACTACTCGGTCTCTACCGTAGCTCCGTGCCCTAAGATCTCACAATACTTTGTGTTGCTCACTCCTGCTGACTTGTTCATTAGACGTGACAAAAGCATTTCATTTTCACATGCGGGTAGGCCAAGGCGAGACTGGCGAGATCATAGAAATAATTGTATTTCTTTGGGCGAGATTCACCAACGTTAGCCAACACATAAAAAATACACTTTTGAATAGTAATTTAAGCATTCGATTAGTACTGATTTTTTTTTTTTTTTTACTATTAGAATTATATTTGACTTCTGGAATTCATTCCAACAGAGCCCTACAATGTTCATCCTTTGAGCCAGATTAGTTGAATCATGACTAATGTCTTGTTCCTCCCATCAGACAAAAACTACAGGAAGTAAACTAAAACATATTTAAATATTGTTCTGTTGAATACATACTGTATAGACACAGAGTGCAATTAGTCCCGCCCACACTGGAGGAAAAGAATGGGAAATTGGTGGGATCCTTACATGTTACATTTGCAGCAATCATTTTGTCACTAAGTTAAATATCCAAATGCCAGTTTTAGGCTAACTATATTTTATTTAGACAGAATGCAGCTTGTGTTATAGTGGAATGTGGATAAATCAGAAAGCTATGCAGTATTATGTTTGCAAGTGCCCCACCTTACTATCAGATAGCTAACATTAACGTACAGCTAATATGTCCTCTCTTCTAGACGGGGGCTAAAATAATCATTCGACATGCTTAGATTCAATGTTTTTTTGCTAGATACAGACATTTTGTTAGCATTTCAGCCCTGGGTTGCATAGTTGTGTCTTTTTTTAAATCTGCGGTATCGCCTATATTAGTATTATTATTTCATTTTATTTAGATGTAACAGCCAGAGATGGAGGCTTTGCAGCCATTTTGCCACTGGTCTGTTTTTTTAGCAACTGTCAGAAATGCCTAATATCTCCAACAATTACAGTTTGAACAATTTGGCGTGAATGTGGCATTAACCTTTACTAAACTAGGCTGTTGCATTTGTAAGTGGCTACAGTGTTTGTGAGTAATGGACAGAACTGTAAACCCTTTTCTTGTTAGTTAGCATTTTTTGTGTGTCATACTGCTTTTGGGGCTTAACAATACTTGTAAGTGCAGACTAAAAAAAATTAAAAAAAAGACTGAAATTGTTCTTGAGCTGAAGTAACTTTTCCACTTAACACTAAACAAATGCCAGAGAGTCTGTTTCTTCAACCAATCTAACAGTTCATCAAACAGCCTAGCATGGAATCTAAGGCCCTATCCACACGGAAACGTATTTCGATGCAAACGCACTTCTTTTGCATCGTTTGGGCCGATTGTCCACACGAATCCTGTAAACGCACTGCCCGTAAACGCACTTTTTTGAAACCTGGTCCCAGGGTGAATAAAAAAAAAAAGCCGGCTCACGTTTGGCTTCGTGTGTACGACGAAACCGCATACGTGCGTATCGATGATGTCATCCGCACACACCTCGGACTCAAAGCTCCGCCTTCAACCCAGCTGACGGCTATTATAGCAGGGAGCAATGCTGTTTATAAAGTGGAAGCATAGATATATACACTATGAAGTGGAAGTAGAGAACTTATCAACTAGCTCGCTAATCTGTCTGCTCATCAACTCCTTGAACAGATTATAGTAACTTTTAGCACCGCTTATTGTAGAAAGGCTACTGCAAGAAAAACGTGTAGCTAGATTATCAAAAAGACATCGGATCATTGATGTTTGTTTGACTGCCGATGTTAGCTAGCAGAGCTAGCGTTAGCGCGCTAGTTACGCTAGCTCTGCTAGCTGCAATCATGTCCGATAGAATGTAAACAAAGTTTACATTCTTTTTCTAGGTGGCCTTTATATAACGAGCAGTGGTGTAAGTTATTAAAGTCTAGTCCATGGATGTGTTAAGCTAAGATAACTAGCTAGCTAACAGTTTTGAACATAGACAGTATATAAAACAATGAAAGGAAGTCACTGAAGGCTGCTCTTCTTCTTCGTTTCGTTAATTTCTGTAGCAATAACAGCGCCGCCTACAGGCCTGGCATATGAAGTACCGTGTTGAGTCATTTACATATGGATTCATGTGGACATGAATTTTCTTGAACCGAATCCAGGGAAGACGGATGCATTTTCATCCTAACGTTTTCGTCTGGATGGGGCCTAAAACAAGGGGTTGTCATCTTTTGTGTGCTTTGGCCAAAGTGTGGTTGCTTCTGAGATGTGAGGACTAAGGTATGTGTGTGAAGAAGGTGTCAGGTAAAACATTAGCAAACTGGTTTGATTTAAATGGCAGTGATTCTTCATTGGTCACATCGTGCTATTCACTTTTCTGCTGCTGACAGGAAGAGGCAGAGGACACTAACTGATAGATGTTGCACTTTCCCCTGCTTGTGGTCAAGGCTAAAACCTGGGGTGGGATTACTGGTTTCCCCAGTAAGCAATTAAGGATTCACTGCTGTGGGGTAAGAACAGGACATTAACCTTTGATCCTTGACCTCTCTGCTAGAGAGATTTGATGTCACATAACAGCTGAAAGGTGTAACCCTGCAGTGTATGTTTCTCAGAGGACAGTTTATTTCAGTTCAGGAGGTTTATGTCTCTAAAACACCCATAGACAGTTTCTCCTAATCACCTGACAATGTGAAAAATCCTACAAGATGTAAACGTTTTGCTTTTGCTTTCATAAATGCAACATTTTAAATTTAGGATTGTCATTAAGGGGGTGGTTGGTGCTGTTAAAAGCAGTAGCCATTTCTCCTACCCATCTATGCAGTTGTAAAGAGACCTGTTGGCCTACTGACGACACGTTTTTCACGAGGAGCAGCTAAAAATAGACGCCATGAATGTTCCTGCAACCATTGGACCGGACAATCGCACACAAACACATGCACTGGTGTGCTGCTACCATGAATAAACATGGATTTGTTGAGTCGTAGAATGGGCAGAATTGAAAGTAATGGTTACTATTGTACTATCATGGTTACTAGTGGAGTCACTCATATTTAATTGGTTATTCCTTGGCCGTTTTACTTGATGACATTGATGCACAAGCATATGTGTAGCCTATATTTTATGTATTAATAGTGTTCTGCAACTTCTCATGTAATAATGTATTTATTTATTATTTATTTGTCATTTTGAAACTTGAAAAAAAAATTTGGGGGGGGATTTACACAAACATGCATGAAATGTGCAGAGATGTTAGAATGATAGGCCAAGCAGTTAGAGGTTTAGTGTTTTGCTAAGGAGGTGAACTGGCACCTCTGCAGCTACCAGTCCACACTCCGTACCTGGTCCGTCCTAGACTTGAACCGACTAGCCTCCGGTTCCCAAGCCAAGTCTACTGAGCTACTGCCGCCCCCATGTACTTCGATTCAATAGCCGATTTTCGCAGTTTCTAGAACATAGGCTAATGTTCCGAGAACCCTTTTTTTCTCGTGTTTCCGACTGGACCAATTTGGGAATTATTAAGTTCCTCTGGCCGCATTTCCTGTAACTCTTTCAGCTCCTACTTCAGGGCAGGGTCTTTTCCCTTTTCTGCATAGTGGTGGTTAGATGGCTGTGTTATAATAACAAAAGGTCAGTTCATATGCAAATGGTAAATAAACGGTTTTGGGGGAGAGTAGTTAGTAGAACTGTTAGAAGTGGACTGTTCCTGTAACTACTTGGTCGGAAAGAGGCAAATATCATAGTGATGCCAGTTTTAAGGAATGATCACATGACATTTATCTCCTGTAAACATTGTCTGTACATGGTGTAACGATGATATCATGAACGGTAAAATCACTACAAGCTTAAATCTTACATGAAATAAAAAATAGTATGTCATAGTTAAATATAGACCACAACACTAAGCTCAGTTTCAGTCAACTAGCATATTTGATCATTATTATATGTCCTGTATGTTCCCATCGGTGTGTTAGTGGCTGGAGCTTCTTCACACACACACAAACACACACAGAGCTCACAGACACACACACACACACACACACACACACACACACACAGAGCTCACAACTTTATCAGGGCAGGTGAACTCAGTCAATGGTGTGATTATATGTAACAGAAAGCGATGCACATGTTTACTGCAGAGCCTAGATAGCAGTTATACAACAGCTACTGAACATTGTAATCTCTCTCTCTCTCTCTCTCTCTCTCTACCCTCATGACCCGAGGGATTGCATAAGCAGCCATCTGAGTATAGAATGGCGGACTAATGACTGTTGTACTTAAATCTAATTGGTCAAGTGACAATACATGAGCCCTATGACCCTGTTGCTTACATCTTTACCACTTATTGTAGATAAAGTGTATTATCTTTACACACAGACAAAAGAAAAAGTCAGTCATTTATAACCTCATTATACAAAAGTCACCTAACCAAAAGTATGGATTGATGGGTGAAAGTCAGTCCTATCTGAGCTTATTCTGTGCATGACTGATCACTAGATGTACAACCCCAAATCAGAAAAAGTTGGGACCGTATGGAAAACACAAGTAAAAAAAGAAAGTAGTGATTTTTAAATGTACTTTGACTTGTATTTCATTGAAGACAATACAGCAGCACATCATTTAATGTGTTGTTCATGATTTGTATTGTTTTTTTTCCCAAAAAATAAATTCCTATTTTGGTTCATGCAACACATTTAAAACAAAGTTGGAACAGTAAAGCATTTACCACTTTGTAATGTTGCCATTCCTTTTCACAACACTTAAAGACGTTTAGGGACTGAAGACACCAAGTGATGAAGTGTTTCAGGTGTAATTTTGTCCCATTCTTGCTGCAAACAAGTCTTAAGGTGGGCAACAGTACGGGGTCTTCGTTGTCGCATTTTGCGCTTCAAAATGCGCCACACATTCTCTATTGGAGACAGGTCGGGACGGCAGGCAGGCCAGTCAAGTACCTGTATCCTCTTCCTCCGCAGCCAGGACTTTGTAATGTGTGCAGAATGTGGTTTTGCATTATCTTGTTGAAATATGCATGGACATCCCTGGAAAAGATGTCTTCTTGAAGGCAGCATATTGTGCTCCAAAATCTCTATGTACTTTTCAGCATTAATGGTGCCATCACAGAAGTGCAAGTTACCTTTGCCAAGGGCACTGACACAACCCCATACCATGACAGACCCTGGCTTTTGGACTTGTTGCTGGTAACAGTCTGGATGATCCTTTTCTTCTTTGGTCCGGAGCACACGGCGTCCATTTCTCCCAAAAAATACCAGAAATACTGATTAATCTGACCACAGTACACGTTTCCACTGTGTGATGGTCCATCCCAAATGCCTCCGAGCCCAGAGAAGTCGACGGCGCTTCTGGACACTCTTAACATAGGGCTTCCTTTTGGCACAGTACAGTTTTAACTGGCATTTGTGGCTGTAACTACATATTGTGGTACTTGACAAAGGTTTGCCAAAGTAGTCCTGAGCCCATGTAGTGATATCGCTTATAGATTAATGATGATTGTTGACTCAGTGGGATCCCGCCTGAGGTATCAGAGATCACGGTTGTTCAGCTTAGGCTTGCGCCCTTGTCCTTTACGCACGAAATTCCTCCTCATTCCTTGAATCTTTTAATTATATTATGCACTGTTGAAGGTGAAATAAGCAAATGTCTTCCTATCTTTCTTTGAGGAACATTAAACATTTCAATAATATTCTCACGTATTTGTTGGCAAACAGGCGATCCTGTATTCTGCACCCTCTGCATGGAATACGTTGCAAAAGGACTTGAAACTGACTGATTTAGTCTCGTTAAACGCTTTTAAATCTAAAATGAAAGATGTAGAGGCAGATGCCGTACTATGTTCTTGTTAGATTGTAAAAATGATAATTATTTGAAGTATTAGTTTTTAGTGTTCTGTGTTATTTGTTTGTATCTATGTGTTCTGTATAACTTTTTATATGCTGCTGCCTATCTTGGCCAGGTCACCCTTGCAAAAGAGGTTTTTAATCTCAATGGGACTCTCCTGGTTAAATAAAGGTTAAATAAAAATCCTCGGCCCATCTTTGCTCCTAAAGGACTAGACCTTTCTTGGATGCTGCTTTTGTACCAAATCATAATTACAATCACCTGTTGACATCACCTGTTTCAAATCACATCATTATTTAACCAATTTACCTGATTACTAGCCCTAAATTGCTCCTGTCCCAACCTTTTTAGGAATGTGTTGCAGGTCTGAATGACAGGAAAGGATGTATATTTACAAATGAAATTAAGTTGACCAGACAAAACATGAAATATTTTGTGTTCACATTGTCTGCAATGAAATACAAGTTAAAGTACATTTAGAAATCACTACTTTCTTTTTTTATTTGTGTTTTTCATACTGTCCCAACTTTTTCTGATTTGGGGTTGTAATTCTAGATTGCAGCACATCAAGTCATAGGGCCCTATTTTAACAATCTGAAACGCAAGTATCAAGCGCGAAACGCAAGTAGCTTTGTGGGCGGATCTCGGGCGCTGTTGCTATTATACCGGCGGGATAAATGACTCTTGCACCCGACGCAAATCTAAAATGGGTTGGTCTGAAGTAGCTAGGTGTGGTTTGGGCGTAACATGCAGTAAACCAATCAGAGCGTCATCTCACATTCCCTTTAAGATCAGGCACCCTTGTTCCATGGTGGATTGCTATTATGACGGCGGATTTGCTTGGCGCACGGGTTCACAGCCGAGGAGACGTTCTTGTCAGGGCTGGAGCGGGAGTCCATATGGATGCGGCAAAGTAATAAATGCCCATCTTGACTGGGTGGCGATGTTGCTGCGGCCTCTCGGGCGCATCTCCTCAAGTCTGGAGAGGATTGCTGCAGCCATGGAGCGTGGGCCTCCAAACGCACCACCTGCTCCTGTTGTGCCCCAGTTTTTTTTACCAGTTTATCGCCGCCCACCAATCGGCCCCAAAATGTCCAAGATAGATAATAAATGCAGTAAATATATTCTTTGTAAATCTTTACAATCATTCCCCAAAAGAACCAAGCAAGCCTGCTTTGTTGCATGATCCAAATTTTCTTCAAAACTTGCCATTTTCAGCGTGTAGCTTGCTAGCTCGGAGGTTCTGGTTGTTGTTTACCGAAGCAACTGTAGTTTAGAACGGCAACACAAAGAAAGCAGAAGGTGAGGGACATCCGGTGGAACTATCCGGTAAATGAACCGTTGTCCATCCAGACTAGTGGAAAGCCAAGGGCAATGCTAGATTTGTGTCACGTAATTTGTTTATAGGTTAAGTTCATGGGACATAAACATTTTGAAATGTAAAAAATAAATACAATATCCATGTAAAATACAAATAAGGATGTAGTTTATCCACACTACATTTTAAAGATGCTGAACACCCAGTTGGTGTAAACAAAATACACTGATGGAAGTATGTGTCATATTTTGAGACCACAAAGGCAGATTGATTGCACAAATGTAGGATTTTTTCGAGCACTCGGCTTTCCTTTGGCTGCTTTTGGGATTAAACTTATCCAACAACCAAACACATATGGTGAAACTGTTAGTATGCTCTATCAGCTTTGGTAGAAAATCAGCAATCAAACGCAGGCCAAAAGTTATTCTAAAGCTCAATTTTGCTAGTGAAATAAAATTGGAAGCAGCAGGGTAATGTCCCTTTGTCAACTGTTGGCTTAAGCCCCTTTATGACCAGAGGAACTTTCCCCAGGGACTAGGAACATTTTGGGTAGCTCATTGGGTTTGAGCGCATGGACCAGGGTCTAATTTATGGGCCGAGGACATTTTCCAGGAGCATTTTACCCCAGGTATCTAGGCAATGGTGGAAACCCAGATAACAGGCTGTAGTTCTTTTCAGTGAAAAATACCAGCACAAACCTTGACAATGCATTTTCCTGAAGATTTTACTCCTGACATGAAATGATGTTACCATATTGTTCATGAACACCTTATATTTCTCTTCTTGCAGGCCATGGAAAGAACCACAAGGATGCAGCATCAGTGCGAGCCACACACCCAATCCCTGCTGCCTGTGGGATCTACTACTTTGAAGTCAAGATTGTCAGCAAAGGTCGCGACGGGTAAGTAGATTCTGGAAACATGTTTTATCATTTACATGTTTGTGCCTAAATGAAAATTATAGCTATTAGCAACAAAAATGAAGTCATTATCAAAACGCAATAATTGGACATGAGTCTAATTTATCTCAGTATCATAGCGTTGGCTCTAGGGATAGCAATGTCTTGACAATTTTTGGAAGGATTCCTGTGAAAATGGTGCAGAAATTCAGAGTTTGCAGAGGATGAATGATAATGTATTTACTCATGGTTACCTAACAGCACCACTTGCCCAAAATTCATAACATGGTACTTCGACAGCAAAAGTAACAGCATGAGAAAACACACTCCGTTGGTTCAGTTTGTGCTAAGCAATAGCCACACACACACACACACACACACACGCGCGCATGCACGCACGCACGCACGCACGCGCGCACACACACACACACACACACACACACACACACACACACACACACACACACACACACACACACACACACACACACACACACACACACACACACACTCTCTCTTCTGTCTTCCCTGAGATGACTTTTGTCTCAACCCTGCAAAGCATTTTCGCTAATTGTTAGCTAAAATGAAAAATGTTAACATGCTAATTTGTACTGGAGAAGAGTTGTGCAACGCGTTTTAATTTTTATGGACTTGCATTGAAGTTCACACTAGTCTGCACCTCGCTGTGTGTGCGCTCTCAAAGTAAGAAATTGTAACTAACATGCCTAATACTAGTGCCAGTAACCTTAAAGTAATACCGATACAGATAAACGTAACGTTTTGGCGGCATCTCGGCACGCTGAGCTGTTAACTCCATCAATTACACCGCGCTCGACTTCAGCCCCCCACAGACTTTATGGGTTGTAGCTGCTGCGATAGTGAGCCATTTACCTGTCCCATTAAATCGAAGAGTATTGGCTGGTATTGCCTGCGAACACACCCCAACAAATAGTAGTTTTTCCTAGATCTGGGTACAAAAGGATCAAATGCAGGTATCGTTTCACTGACAAAGTTTTGATACTATTATGTTAAGTTATTTCGGTTGATACCGATACCCAGCCCTAATGCTCTTGGTATGGATATTAATGTGCTGACATGCTTAACATTAAACGCTAAATGGTATCATATTAGCAAGCTCACTTTGCATGTTAAGATGCTAACATTGGTGTGCTATCAATGTTTGTGGCCTTATAGATTTCTACACACCTAGACTATGACAATTTATACTGTAGGGGTGGAACGGTACACTAATTCATGATTTGGTATGCACCTCGGTCTTGGGATCATAGTTTCGGAGACTCCAGCCCCCTGTGCTGTCCGATCACAGCCGGGACAATTTATAATAAAAGTAATTGTTTGGGTCACAGATCGTACTGGACCGAAGAAGTCACATAACGACTGTCCTGTACTTAGCAGTTCGGGATGAATACACGTACCGTTACAGCCCTAGCAGTTTTTCTAGGAAGTGTAGTATAGACTGTGAAATTGTCAGCACCAGTACATTTTAATTTTGTGTGTATTGTAATGTGTTTTCAGGCTAGTTAGGTCCATGTGTAGTTCTATGGTTTTATTTTTCTCCATAATGTGTCAAACATTAGAGTGTACTTTCTTTGCTCGTATTTGTTTCCTATGGTTGTTTTGGTAAGGTCGGACACCCCTGGCTCATTGTGATGGCTTGTGAATTTGTAAACTTGCTTCAGCAGCATTTCCCTCACCTTGAGTCTGCATAAAAATGGTAATCTTGATATCACTGTTGCAAGTGTATTGCCAAATACAACAGTGCCTCCAAATATGTCACTCACGACCTCTGTCAGACTGGTCTCAGTCTTGTTGCCAATATCTGCATCAGCTGTCCGGTTCTCCAAATGTTAGTGCCACGACAGAGAGAGTTGCATCAACAGTGGTAGACATTTAAACTCAACTGCTGTGTCAGTGAAAATAGAGATGTTACAATCCAAAAGGGGTTAAGCAACATGCCATGGCTCATCAAATCTGAGGGACAAAACCCAACTGTTGAAGTTTTATGTTGCTGAAAAATCAAAAGATGCATCATGGCTGCACAAGAGTTACCTCCACATTTGGCCCAGTTAGTTCTAGAAGCAGGAATGGGGCATTGCAAATGTACATCAAAAAAGAACATCCAACAGAGATGCAATGTAGAATAGCCTTTTCCATTCTGTTTTTAGTGGTTCAGGGTGATACATTTTTTTAAATACTATCAGAGAAATTTTATTTGCAGGCATATTGTAAAGCCTTTATTACAGGCACTACAAAAACATGCTTCACATCTGGTTTCACAGTTTTGTCATAATATTGCTTGTACTGATATGTTGACCAGAGTACACTCAGCGTTAACCGACTGTTTCCCCCATGATTACACCAATTCAGTTTGCTCCAAGATAGCAGCCAGAAGTAACTAAATTAATAGGCTAACTGATTTCAAACTGAATTTTACAGTCAACCACATTACTGGCCCTTAGCTAAAGCATTTGCTGGGGTTGTTGTGGTTGTTGATTAGTACCAGCAACTCTGCAATTACTTTGCCAGATGCTTACATTTTTTGACCTGTCCTCTGCATTGGAAACTCCTTCATCCTCCCCAATAAAAATCTCAGGTTGCATAATATACTGTTTAGTTACACTCCCCAATTCCAGTTGAGCAGTTCTGTGCGAACAGAACAACGTGGTGTAAAAGACGTGAGGAGTGTTGTATGTGTAACTACTACGACATTCCTTTCTTTCTTCATGTCTTTTGTTTCATAACATTACAGTGCAGATAGAAGTGGTATGTCAGAAAATTCTGCATGAGTAATGCCACGACATGTCACTACAAAACAATCACTGCATGTGTATTTCCAAGTTAGGAACTTGGCTATAAAATTAATGGGGTGATAGAATGATTATATAGGGTATTTCACACTGTTCCTTAAGGTCTCCTAATAGGGTATGTTAACATTGATTGGCCTGAAAATGGCCAGGGTGCTCTTCTATGCTCCCTAATTCAACCCTGTGAAATAGCCCTACAAAGAAATGAGAGGTTTTCTCCCTTATATGGTAAGCTCATGAATATTTAGATGAGCTGCACGCTGATTGGTTGGTTAACAATGACACAGTGCTGCTGCACATGAGGAGAGAGGGGAGAGGCTGCTCCTCAGTCACAGAACAGACGAGAGAGGTGACTGTTTTGGTGGCCATAGGAGAGAAATACCTCGCGTGCTTGACAATACTGGCGTATTTTCTACAGAAAGTCGCCGGATTTGTCTCTAGTCGCTTCTGTGAAAAAAGTTGCTAAACTCATCAACTAATGTTACTGTACAAAGCACCAGAGACACAGTTAGTTACAGTTTAGACATCCTCCAGTGTGTGTCACACACACACACACACACACACACCAATGCGACACTTTCATTACGACTAGTGTTGTTGTAACGTTACCCTTGGGACATAAAAAAGCTCCACTTCCAGACAAGGAATTACAACTTGCACTGTAGCTAATACGTGTCTCAGCGTGGGGACATTAAGCAGAGAGTGAAGCCCACAGGCACACAGACAGATAGCAGCACAACAGCAGCAGCTCCAGCAGCGCACCGCCCATTGCAAGTCCTCTGCGCCGCCGCGTTAAATGTAGGGTATACTCGCCGCAGCCGACCTGTCAAGCGACAGTGTGACATCATGGGAGCGCCGTAATTGTTAATACTTGCGCGTGGTGGTCACGACACTAGGTGCAGTCTTCTCCTGAACAGAGGTGTCGCTAATGAGGAAAGGCTACCGACTTCGCTATTTCTACGGACTAGAAGAAGAAGAAAAAGGTAAACAACGGCAGAACTGGCAACAGCATTGACGTCAATGCTTCGATTCAATTACCTACTTCGTCGGATCAAGGCTTTCATTTGCCATAAAAGAACTCATCTTAACCCAGTAAGTTTACAAGAGAGACTTGCAGTCACTCTGAGAGTCCTGGCATCCGGTTGCTCTCATGTTTCCTGTTTCCGCTTTGTTGCGCGCCGCTAAAGAAACTCCTAGCGAGTCAGCGAGCTCTACGTAATTTTGACGTCACATTGGTGCGTGCGAGCTCGACTGCGCCGACTGTAAAACAGCCTTTAGATCCATTGTCCGCGGCCGGGCAGCCCGCACGTTTGGAAGTCTATCGGTAACGTTAACAGTATGTGACAGTGTGTTAGTCTAATGATGCCCGCTGCTGTGGCCTACTGTACGGGTTGAGCAAAGGCTGCACAGTTTCACCAGCGGGCATCGGCCACACACCAGGCCGCCGGATGGTGTTGCTAAGAACTTGCATATCAGACCGGCCCTTGCAGCCTCAAAACACTACCGGCCCACCGGGAAGAGTCCAGACTCTCCCGATTGCCACTCCAATACTGGTTAAGTGTATTATTATTTGCATTGCAATATAAATGAAAACATAACTTAATTTATTAATATCAGGGAACATGCCTGCCACACTCGCAGTTACCCGGTAACTAGACCACCAACTACCGCTGACCTGACGGAGCTCCACGACCAGCAGCTCATGGTGCTCTGTACCCAGCGCACAGTCATGTTTTCTGGGGTAACCGAACCACTAACTACCACTTACCTGGAGCACCACGACCAGCGGCAGCTCGCGATGATATGTGAAAAGTGTTAGCATTCCCTGTACTAGGGGTGTCACGATACCAAAAATTCAGTAGTCGGTGCCAATACCAGTAAAATGACACGATTCTCGATGCCGATTTGGCTCCCTATTGACATCAGGATGGCCGAAAGCCTACGCATCTTCCGCCAAAGGCTAAAAACACATCTCTTCCAACTACACCTCGGATAAACATGAAGACATTTTTTTTTTTAAATGACTGCAGGTCAACTACTTGTTGTCTGGAGTTTGCACCTTCAGGGTTGACTGAACTTAATTAGAAGTCACTTTGGATAAAAGCGTCAGCTAAATTACATGTAATGTAATATAATAACAATATTCCCAATTAATAATAAAATAATTATCATTTAAAAAAAGAACATATTCTAGATATTTTTAATTGTATGCTTTCCCCCCGAATCTTTGTTTGCTGGATGGTAGCATTACAGTGCAAACCCAACTCATAGCTCGATCCAAGAGAGCTCGATTGACTAGATGAGTAGCTGGGTTTGTAACACCATTGGGTTAACCAATCAGAAGCTTTAACCCCTTATCCCTTATATCCCTTTAGACCCTCCATAGAAAACATCTTGTCTTGCTTTATTATGCATCACAGAATAATGAAATCGTCCCTAGATGAACAGTCGCTGAAGTGACATTGACTTCTTATCCCACCCTTAGTTCAAATATTTACTTCCAGTTGATTGATGTGACACCAGTGTCTTTTCCTCCCTTTTACATCCTAGAAGTAATTGAGGAAAAAGCAGGAAACTTGTGAATAAGGCCATCCATTCGGCTTAGACAAGAAATCATTTATTGCTGGGATGATATCAGTATTTGCAAAGTGTGCTGAGACTATGCCAAACCCATACACCTGACAATGTTGATAACTCGTTCAATTGAGAAAAAAGTTTTTTTGCTGTGCTTTTGTAAGCTTGCATAAATGAAAAGGATGCAGGCCAAGTGCTTATCTTTGTATTACGTACATATGATGTCACTGCTGACCCCTAAACTTCGCTCACTCTCACTTTTGATGTTCGGACGCTCCAGCGGAGGCAGCTCACTCTGCCATAATTAGTCCACACATTTGAGATATGAAAGGAGGTCAAAGACAGTATGTTTAAAGTTACCTCTGCCTGTCACTCATCAAAGTACAATCTGAATATTTTTCAACATTAACCTGAGAAAACCAACCAACCTGGCCTGGGAACGCCTCGGGATCCCCCAGTCAGAGCTGGTTAATTTGGCTCGGGAAAGGGAAGTTTGGGGTCCCCTGCTGGAGCTGCTCCCCCCGCGACCCGACCACGGATAAGCGGACGACGATGGATGGATGGATTAACCTGAGAAAACGCCTAAACATTGATACTCTGGAGTGATTACAGATATGGTGAAATACGGGTGCATGCTATAATGCGTAAAATCTCTACAGTTTGAATATTTCTTCTCTTGTTGTGTGCAGGTACATGGGCATTGGCCTGTCTGCCCAGGGAGTCAACATGAACAGATTGCCTGGTGAGTAATGTGTGAATGATGTCACCATGACATAAACAGTATGGAGTTGGATGATGGACAGATTTGTTAGATAGGTTGATGCTGAAAATAAGGATACAAGGATAAGGATAATGGTGGTGATAAGGATGCAGGTTACAATGGGCAGGTGGATGTCATAATTAATTAATAAAAGCATGGTAGAACAACAGGACGGAGTCTGTGTTTGGAGCAATCAACGACACAGGGCCAAATAAGGATTCCCAAGGTTTCTCAACATGAACAGAGTGTATGGCGAGTACTAATCACGGCATTGTCTAGCAATAACATTGACTCGCTCGGCCAAAGCCAGAATTACAAACATTTAACTGTCTGATTGAACTAGTGCTTTGTTTAGTTTTGGTTACACGTAGGAAAGTTTGAGCAGCTCTGGAGTGGCTGGCCATAACCTTGACCCTGAATGTTTGTAATTACTTATTGGCCCAACTTCCGAGCCCTCGGACCCCATTGGTTCAGATTACAATCAAGCATCGGCAGTGCTGTATGGTTGGTTTACATAACTAAATTAGTTTTACTAGTCTTATACAACAATGTAAACACTGGAAAAGGGTTGATTATTAGCGCTTGGGGGAGTGGGGAGAGATAGTGTGGATGGAAAATATTTATCCACGTGTCGAGGTAAATATAGATGAAAGGAATGAAGAAGTGCCAAGAAATGGATTTTGTAAATAAGTGAAAGAAGCAACATTTATGAGATTTGGGGATGAAAGTGGGAGGAGAGCAGGACGTGTGTCATTGCTAGAGTAATTGGATGTGGCATGTGGATTGAGTCCGAACAGTCTGACAGCTGCAGAAAGAACATGTCAGGACATGTCACTGAACAGTCGTATGGATCAGTGACAGATGCTGTTGACTTGGGCTTGCAGTCTGACCTTAGTCTAATCTGACTTAAACAAACACTGCTTCTCACTTTGTAATGGTAGATTGCTCAAACTGTATTTTCCATAAAAAATAATTTTGTGCCTGAGCCTTAGCCAACACCAAACTATATGGATGTATTACACGGCTTGGTTGAACTCTACAGCATTCTGCTGTCTGCTAATTCTTGATACCAAACCGCTGCTTAAGAATAACACACAGTTTCCACGCAGTTCTGATCACTCTGGAGGACAGCTATCAAATTATAGAGTGTGGTCTAGACCTACTCTATCTGTAAAGTGTCCTGAGATAATTCCTGTTGTGATTTTGACACTATAAATTGAATTGAATTGAACAAAGGTGCTACTATAAAGATTTTAAAGAAAACAAGACTGACAACGATCATCCATGCCTTTGTCTACTGACAATACTGGGCACGGACTATCTGTAAGTTATTTACCAATAAAATGGCAATGCAGACTGTCACATGATTGTGTCATTTATTGCTGTGAGTTAAAAATGGATTTGAAAAAAAAGTCCTAATTTTCACTGTGAATATGTCTCTTTTTATCTCTTTCCTGTGCAACCCATGTCCACCATGTCCCTATACACTCAGTATACCCCCCCCCCCCCCCCCCCCCCCACATATACACATACAATGACATCTGTGAATGGTTCAGTGATCTCTGATGACAAGGGAGGAAGCGTAGTAGCAATAGCAGCCTAGAGCCCGAATAAAGCCCCTTGCCTCTCCCAACCAACCAATCAGACTACTCCTCTGCTCCTACCAACCACATTCTGGCTGGGGCCATTTGACCTGCTTATTGACTAGTCAAGATCTGTCTGGTGGCCGAGGTTTGTGGAATGCTGTGGACACCAGGGCAGCCAGTTCAGCAGACTCTAGAAACACACACACACACACACACACACACACACACACACACACACACACACACACACACACACACACACACACACACACACACACACACACACACACACACAAAGATCATTCATTCTCCTTTCTTCTTGATTCACGTGTCAAATGTCACACAAAGTTGTGTGGATGAGTGTTTTTTCCACACCTGCTCACATATATAAATATTTATGGTTGCAAGGTTTCCACTACAGATGGTCTGTAGCCATGAAAGACAGATTACTGTTGATTGCCTTAACTCTAACTGACTCATTGTGTTTGTGTGCCAGTGTGTATGTTTGTCCTGAACTCTGTGGATTTATCTGTGTATGTCCTGGACTGACTGATTGCGTCTCTAAATGTGTACTTGTTTGTGTCCATCTGCATGCACTGTATCTGTTGATGAACTAATGCGTTCATTTGTGTTCATATATATATATATATATATATATATATATATATATATATATATATATATATATATATATATATATATATATATATATATATATATATATATATATATATATATATAGGGCATGAAGTTAACTTTTTTGACCACCAGCCACTGTGGCAGGTGGATTTAAAAATCCACCTGCCACAATGACTTTTTACCAGCCAGATTTTTTTTTTGCCTCATAAAGGTGAAAAACAGGAATTACTGTGTCTCTCTGATCCTATCCTTCGTAGCCTGTGTATTAAGACAAAACATAATAATTTATTGAATTAATCAAATTTGAAGATACAGTAGGCCTATATGTCAGTGTCAGTGGCTTGTTGATCTTTACATTGTTAGTTAATTTTCTATCCTGGTCTGGGACACACATTTATACGGTTTGAGTAGCTACTTATTGGACTTTAACTTATCATTGCACTTACAATAATGAGCGTAGCTGTCCTCAAGTTAGGTTATTATGTACGTCTCATCTCCGTTTTTTCCTGCATTCACCATGTGATTGTGTCCGTGTGTCCATGTGTGTGTGTGTGTGCGCGCGTCGCGGGGGAAATGGAGCAACAGCCCAGGACAGGATTGAAACAGCAGCTTTCAGCGACATTAGAGTGAAACATTGCTACAGCGTAAATTGATGTTAAAATTTCTACCGGTTGGTAGGACAGCCTGAAATGTTTTGCACGGTCTGTCGCTGTACGTTTTGTTGGTAAATGTGAAATGTACGAGTCACACACGTCTTGTCTTCATTATCAGAAACAAGGAAATGAATTTGACCCGTTCTCACTACCGCTTGGTCAGTGGCTGCACGTGCTGGGATTGTCGCGAGTAATGCAAATGCGATAGGGGGCCCCGGCTGTCAATCAATGTCTTCCAGTGATGCGGGCCCCTGATTGGTCTGGGCCCGTAAGCAACCGCGTACCCTGCTTACCAATAGTTGCGCCTCTGAATCACTCAATTCTCATTGGCTACCTGCCAATGTGGCAGGTAGATTGACAGTGTTACCCGCCAATTGCAAAATTCACCCTCATTTGGCGGGTGGGCGGGTGTTAATTTCATGCCCTGTGTGTGTATATATGTATATATATATATATATATATATATATATATATATATATATATATATATATATATATATATATCCCCCTCAAAGTGATCAATGCTACTTTACCAATAGACCATACCTAAAATAGAAGTATTTCAAAAGCACTGTAACGATAGTTACGTTTATTGTAATTCCAGATTCTATGAGTATAGGCGTAGGCCCCTTACTATCGGGTTAATCCCTTTGCGCATGCGCAGTCATGACGATTTCACGCCCTTTCCCTCAGCAAGGGCCTCTGTTACGTCCACAGATACTGTACGTACAGGAGCAGAATCATAGCTCTGCTCCCAACATCAGCATTTTTCTTCAGCCAATGTTAGTGAAGCAGGTGGCCCGAATCTTAGGGGGCTATGCCTATACTCATAGAATCTGGAGTTACAATAACGTAACTATCGCTCTATTTTGTATAGGCTTCGCCTCCTAAGAGCTATTGCTATTGGGATAAGGGCAAAACTGATGTAGTGAATGCCACAGAGTCCACAAGCAGAACATAGACTAATGCCTCTTTATATTTGCACTAACAAGTCTATCCATCCATCCATCCATCGTCTTCCGCTTATCCAGTGTTGGGTCGCGGGGGGAGCAGCTCCAGCAGGGGACCCCAAACTTCCCTTTCCCAAGCCACATTAACCAGCTCTGACTGGGGGATCCCGAGGCGTTCCCAGGCCAGGTTGGAGATATAATCCTCCACCTAGTCCTGGGTCAGCACCTCTAAATCTTTAGATTAAGAGGTGCTGGTCCTCATCCCAGCTGCTTCACACTCGGCTGCAAACCGATCCAGTGAGTGCTGAAGGTCACAGGCCAATGATGCCATCAGGACCACATCATCTGCAAAGAGCAGCGATGAGATCTCCAGCCCAACGAACTGCAACCCCTCCCCACCACGACTAGGACGAACAGGATTGGTGACAAAGCGCAGCCCTGGCGGAGGCCAACGAGTCTGACTTACTGCCGAGAACCCGGACACAGCTCTCGTTTTGGTCATACAGAGATTGGATGGCCCTGAGAAGGGACCCCTCCACCCCATACTCCCGCAGCACCTCCCACAGTATCTCCCGGGGGACCCGGTCATACGCCTTCTCCAGATCCACAAAACACATGTAGACCGTATGGGCATACTCCCAGGCTCCCTCCAGGATCCTTGCGAGAGTGAAGATCTGATCTGTTGTTCCACGACCAGGACGGAATCCGCATTGTGCCTCTTCAACCCGAGGTTCGACTATCAGCCAAATCCTCCTTTCCAGTACCTTGGAGTAGACTTTACCAGGGAGGCTGAGAAGTGTGATACACCTGTAATTGGCACACACCCTCTGGTCCCCCCTTTTTGAACAGTCTGCCACTCCTTTGGCACTGTCCCAGACTTCCACGCAGTGTTGAAGAGGCGTGTCAACCAAGACAGCCCCTCCACACCCAGAGCTTTCAGCATTTCCGGATGGATCTCATCAATCCCTGGGGCTTTGCCACTGAGGAGTTGTTTGACTACCTCAGTGACTTCCATCAGGGAAATTGACGACAATCCCCCATCATCCTCCAGCATCATCTGCCTCTACCATAGAGGGCGCATCAGCTGGATTTAGGAGTTCCTCAAAGTGCTCCTTCCACCGCCCTATTACCTCCTCAGTTGAGGTCAACAACATCCCATCCATACTGTACACAGCTTGGATGGTTCCCCGCTTCCCCCTCCTGAGGTGGCGAACGGTTTTCCAGAAGCGCCTTGGTGCCGACCGAAAGTCCTTCTCCATGTCTTCTCTGAACTTCTCCCATACCCACTGCTTTGCCTCTTTCACGGCAGAGGCTGCAGTCCTTCGGGCCCTTCGGTACCTTGCAACTGCCTCTGGAGTTCTCTGGGATAACATATCCCGGAAAGACTCCTCAGTCGGACGGCTTCCCTGACGACCGGTGTCCACCACGGTGTTCGTGGGTTACCGCCACTTGAAGCACCTAAGACCACAGCTCCCCACCGCAGCTTCAGCAATGGAAACTTTGAACATTGCCCACTCATGTTCAATGCCCCCAGCCTCCACAGGGATGCACAAAAAGCTCTGCCGGAGGTGTGAGTTGAATGTCTGTCGGACAGGGGCCTCCTTCAACCCGTTAACCAATTTACCCGCACTACCCGTTTGGGCTTACCAGGTCTATCCAGAGTCTTCCCCCACCCCCTGACCCAACTCACCACCAGATAGTGATCAGTTGACAGCTCCGCCCCTCTCTTCACCCGAGTGTCCAAAACATGCGGCCTCAGATCATATGAAACAATTATGAAATTGATCATTGACCTTTGGCCTAGGGTGCTAGAGTTCCCCCCCCCCCCCCCCCCCCCCACAACCCGCTCAGTGCTCAGCCGGGGGCTTGTGAGTATCCCCACACCCACCTGGTGCCTCACACCCTGGCCAACTCCGGAGAAGAAAAGAGTCCAACCCCTATCCAGGAGTATGGTTCCAGAACCGAGACTGTGCATAGAGGTAAGCCCCACCAGATCCAACTGGTAGCGCTCCACCTCCCACACAAGTTCCGGCTCCTTCCCCCACAGAGAGGTGACATTCCACGTCCCCAGAGCCAGCCCTTTGCTGCCCGGGTCTGGTCCGTCGAGGCCGCTGACCTTCACCACCACCCATGTGGCAGCGCACCTGACCCCAGTGGTTCCTCCCACAGGTGGTGGGCCCATGGGATGGAGAGAGAGGTGCCACGTAGCTTTTTCAGGCTGTGCCCGGCCGGAGTCCGTGGCAAACCTGGCTACCAGACGCTCACTGACGAGCCCTCCATCTGGGCCTGGCTCCAGACGGGGGCCCCGCGCTTCCTCTGGGCAGGGTCCCTCTATCTCTTCCTCCATGTGTCATAGGGATTTTGAACCATTCTTCGTCTGGCCCCTCACCTGAGATCACTTTGCCATGGGAGACCCTACCAGGAGCACAAAGCTCCAGACAACACAGCCCTCAGGTTCATAGGGACACCCAAACCTCTCCACCACAATAAGGTGATGGTTCCCGGAGAGGACTAACAAGTCAATGTATCAAATAATATTTGATTCTGATAAAAGCTTGTCATGATTATGAATTGACGTAATATTGATTGATTGTAAGGCCCAAGTCATGATTGTGAGAGTGATAAAATTGATACGATTAATAACCACGGAACACCCGCATTCCTCTCAGCCACCCAGTGCAGGAGGGATGGGGACAGCAGAAAAAAAACAACACACATCCAACAGCGCATCATTTGCCGTTGAGTGAGGATAGGACCGAGTTGGTCATGGAGGACTCGGACATATCACGCAGATAGAAACGGATGAATGGACATGGGGATGCCCAGGAAGCCGCTGTGCAGATGTCTGCTACTGTCCCTTAAAAAGGGCTGCGGACTCTGACAGTGTTCTCGTAGAATGTGGTCAGATGCCGTGACGGGGCTTGGCTCCTTCCGTGCTATAGGCCTGGGTGATAGCCTCGCACAGCCAGTTAGACAGACGCTGTTTTGAAAGAGCCGCGCGTTGGGAGCGCTCCCTTTAGTGCACGAACAGCTGCTGTGCTTGTCTGATTTCTGCCATGCGTAAAATGTACTGCAATCGCTGAGACGCCTCCTCCGCGTCGTTGTCATGTCGAGCAAAATGGAGCTCGTTAAAACCTTTGGCATAAGTGAAGGGTTTGGCTGTAAAGTGGCCGCGCTCCCGCCCCCTCTAATGGAGAGGCAGGACGGTGAAACCGGCAGCGCGCATAAATCACCCACCATCTTAGCTGACGTCAAGGCAAGGAGGAGCGCTGTTTTCAGTGACAGCATCCTGAGAGAGGCTTGTGCCAGAGGCTCAAAAGGAGTTTTCCCCAGAGCTCGGAGCACCAGGGCAAAGTCCCATTGGGGTGTGAGAGAGCGCACAGCGGGCCACCACGTGACTCGCAGACATCATGCCCAGGAGACGCATCACAGACAGCGGCGACACTGTCGAGTGATGCGTGACAGCAGAGAGCTCAGTGCGTCCAGCCTTGGCGCTGACAGCTTGGCTCTCATGATGGTCGAGTCTATGTCCACACCCATATAAACTATTGTCTATGCAGGGACCAGTGAGCTCTTTTGCCAGTTTATGGCGAAGCCCAGTGTCTGCAGGTGCTGCACAACATCCATAGTGTAGAGCACAGCCTTCTCCTGAGAGGGGGCCAAAACGATTAAATCATCCAGATAAAAAAGGACTCTGATGCCTTTTTTGCATAACGGCTGAAGCGCCGTCTCCATGCACTTGAAGAATGTGTGAGGGGCTAAAGAATAACCGAATGGCAGCCGGTTGTACTGAAAATGGGCTCCTAGAAAGGAAAGCGCAGGAATTTCCAAAGGGAAGCCCAACCGTGAACCGTGACGGCGGCTTCTGGACATACACATCCCCACTCAAGAGGCCGCGAGCAGGGGCTGGGAGTTCAGCCGGCATCGCTATGCCTCTCAGGTCCGCTGCCTTCATGATGATGTCCGGCAGGTCCAACAAGAGAGCCTTAGCGGTGGAGAGTGGAGCCGCTTGTGGCAGAGGGAAAGACCGCCAAGGCGATGCCCCTGGCCGCTCCGGAGACGGGGAGAGCCGTAGTGGGAGGGCGTCGTCACCCATCTCGAGGTCCAGGACTTGCAGCTCGGGTGGAGATCCGACGGCAGGATGTAGCCAGTCCGGCAGCTGGTACACAAGCAAATACCACTGGAGGGAGAAGTCTTCATACTGGACGCTGAAGAAAAATTGTGAGCAGAGCTACGATTCCGCTCCATACAGTATCTGCGGACGTAATAGAGGCCCTTGCTGAGGGAAAGGGCACGAATGTAAATCTTCACGACTGCACATGCGCGAAGGGATTAACCCAATAGCAATAGCGCTTAGGGGTTGAAGCCTATACGAAATACAACGTGAACAGTCTATAGTGTGATAGAACGAGCAGCAGTTGCTGATTGTATTTAGCCGCTACAGAGCTCCAGGACGCCAGCTACCAGCGGCAGTTGTTTAGACACCAATAGGTGACAGTGAGCCGGGTACAGGCACTGCCAGATGACTGTCCTTTCAGAAAGTGAGCGTTATGCAAAGTGAGCGTCATGAAGCGATGACAGTTATGTTTAGCCACCAAAACGACTCCTTAAGTTTAGGAAAAAGATCGTTGTTTGGATTAAAACACTCCCGAGGAACAAACAAGCCTCTCCTGGGTGAAAGTGGGTGATAGACTACAGATGGAAATTAGCCCTTGGGCTACAATCTGGCAATTTTTACGTGTACTTCTATACATGTTCATTAAATTTGCATTGTCCTAAAAAAAAAAAAAAAATAAAAATAAAAAAAAAAAAAAAAAGTCTTTTGCTTACGCCGCAAAGTGAACTCCGCTCTTTCCGGCTTAAAAGCGCTGTGTTTTATGTTGACACCATGTTTTGCTATTTCATGTTGAGTCACTTTCCATTAAATATTGAAGTTCATAAATAAGTATTTTGGCATGCCTGGCCGAGTGGCACTATATCCATGGTATTGAAAGGGGGATTTTATTCTTGCATGTTTTGTTGTGTATGATCAAAAAAAATCCCCCCCTCTGCCTTTTTCACAAATCGCACCCTGTATATACAGTGTGTGTGTGTGTGTGTGTGTGTGTGTGTGTCCCTTAATAGTAAAACGTTCTCCACTGCTGACCTCTGCGTCTGATCCTGCTGTGGAGGCCTGCCCATTTCATTAGCATGTTGGAGCAGTGAGCCTGGCTTTAGAGGCAATATCCCTGTCAGCAGATTAATCTAATACCTTAACACACACACACACACACACACACACACACACACACACACACACACACACACACACACACACACACACACACACACACACACACACAGAAGTATATACAGATATGCACAAAAGAATGCATGAAGAGACGAAACAGTATGTGCTCAAGTTAAAAGATACACACCAATGCACATAACAGACACAAAAACAAATTCACACATTTGGCCAATACAGGCTCACAGATACACATATACAAGTACGCATCTAATATCTCGGCTCACCCATGACCTATTTTTACTAACCCCGCTTTGCTTTTTGGCAACGACAGACAAGCTGTGATTGAAGAGAGACACTGACGGAGTAGCAGTGAGCTGAAGCCGAACGCTGTTGGGTTTCGGTCCCTTTCACCTCGGTCAGTTCAGGAAGAGGAATCCCAGCAAAACTTGACTAGTGTAAAACTTAAGGCATAACAAGCCTGTCATCCAAATAACTAATAACAAATGTAGTTTCCTCTCTCTGTAGGGGAGTCCTGCCCTGTTGTCAACTCTTTGCTGTACTGAAATCACAATGATATGATCTTTCTAGCCCTAGTCTGTATGTTTTACTAGACATTAGACAGCTGGTTTAGATTCACTGGACCAGTGTGACAAGTGACAGATCTATCTTGTTTTCTCTGTTAGATTACATTCAAAGAAAGACAAAGTCATTTCTGTTCAGCTTTAAAATGCCATTTCTGAGATTGTATTTTAGCTTTGGGGAACATACAAGAATCGGTCTGGTGTCCGTATATTTCTCTTGGATAGGCAGAGTACTGAACACGTAACCCTGTAGAGATTGCTTAACAGCCGTTTAAGAGAGCGGCATAAGAACCACTCTCTCCCCCCCCCCCCCCCCCCACACACACACACACACACACACACACATTTTCTGTCTTTGTGTCTGCAAAGCATTTATGCTAAATGTTAGCTAAAATGAAAAATGTTAACATGCTAAATTGCCATAAAGGCTATTTGTGGTCAAACTACACCTTGGCTATTCTGCATGCTCATATTGTAGTTAGTAGTACGGAGAACATACTTATGAAAGCCTCCTCATTTTTGAAGGCCTTGGAAACCACAACCTTATTTTCAAAAACTGAAGGGTCATGCAGATTGTGTATGCAATGCTGTAGTGGGTTTGACATTTCCTATTGTGAAATCCTAAGGAAAACTATAACTTATACTTGAAATATGTGGCAACACTTTATTTTATGGGTATTTATTGTCCTAATAATTTCTAGTTTCCTAGAAAGAACTATGTAATGTAATTACAGGTAACCAAATCAATATTTCTGCATTATTCATGTATAATTGGAACCGTTATTCTCCATACATATGTTGCATTGTATGCTTAATTGTATTGTAGTAATTGCTTTCTTGCTGAGAGTTAGATGAGAATACATACCACTTGCATGTCTGTATGATAAATATAAAGCTAGAGCTAGGAGATGCTTAGCTTAGCTTAGCTTTGCATAAAGACTAGAAACGGGGGGGACAGCTAGCCGGCTTTAAGTAAAAAGTAAAAAAAATCTGACTAGCACCTCTATGAACATGTTGTATCTTATTTGTTAAAGATATTTCTTGGACGGACTAATTGACTCATTTTCTTTTAGTGACTTTGAGCATTTTCTCCTTGTGAAATACTTCAACCTCTTTAGGCATGCAAAAATGAAAAAAAATGTCAAATGAAACAATGCCTGAAAGAAAACATACTCCCATGTCCACACTGAGGCCGTAACCTTTGATGAGGGGGGGGTTACAGACACATTCTGCTTCCTTTATAATGGGATTAGCCTAGAAGCAAAAAAGCTTTGTGAACCACTGCTTTTAGGTTACACTAGCACCTGGTGTTAACTAACTGGAATTCAAACGTTGGGCATTTTTTCACAGACAAAATTGTGTCTCCGTGGGAAAAGCACAGGTGTAAAAAATAAATTAATGTTAGCTGAATTCCATTTGGCTGCTTCAGTCTCCTGGTATTGTTCATTCTGTCTCAGGGCCATTGTTAATGTTATTAGATAGGGCCGTTGTTTTTAGTTACACCTGTGCTTTTCTTACAAGGACAAGTCAAATTATTTGCTGTAAAGAGAGAACTATTGAACACTGTCTCTATTTTTCTTCATGTCTTTTATTTTCATTTGTACTAAATTACTTCTATGTCCAGAAAACCTCCTTGGAAATTATAGGGAAATTACGCACTTGTAAAATAAAGTGTTACCAAATACGTATACTGAGCGATATACTGAATAATGTTTTTTTTTTAACTCTACAGCTGCAGTAAGCTAAGCAAGCTCTGGTTGAATAAATAACACACAGTTACATACACATGCAACAGTACCAGCAGGAATAAGAAATTAGGGAGTTTAATGAGCAAGTCATGACATCTTCTTCTCCCTTCCTTCATTATTGTCTTTTCACCCTCCTGAGCTGCTGGTCCTATTGGCAGTGACTCACCAGTTTCTTTACATAGACTCGATCCCCCTGCTGGTCATACACTGCACTGCACTGCACTGCACTGCACTGCACTGCACTGCACGTGTGTGTGTGTGTGTGTGTGTGTGTGTGTGTGTGTGTGTGTGTGTGTGTGTGTGTGTGTGTGTGTGTGTGTGTGTGTGTGTGTGTGTGTGTGTGTGTGTGTGTGTGTGTGTGTGTGTGTGTGTGTGTGTTCTTGAGATGCCCTGCAGGCAGTGTTAGTCAGATGGGAAAATCTCAGCAGCAGAAGTCAATGAGTAACTGTCTCCCCTCCTTCAGCAGCAACTATTAAGAGTGGCTTTGAGCAAGTCACTTCACCTCAGATGCTCCTGTGGATTCACAAACTGTTTATACTGAGCAGCATGATGTGTGCACTGTTACACTGAATAGGAAGCAGATTAATGCTGTAAAACAACATGCGTACTGATCAACCTTTTCCAGTGTTGTTAGTCATATGGGGGGTTTGGCTAACACATTTTTCAAAATGGGTCAAGTATAAAATAACAAAACTAATCCTTGTCTCTGTCCTATTTTAGGATGGGACAAGCACTCATACGGTTACCATGGAGATGACGGCCACTCCTTCTGCTCCTCTGGGACTGGCCAACCATACGGGCCAACATTCACCACGGGGGACGTGATCGGATGTTGCGTTAACCTCATCAACAACACTTGCTTTTACACCAAAAATGGCATCAGTTTAGGTTGGTGAACATGTTGTGTATTGTATATTTAGGTGAATTGATTATCATTGTGTAGGGTGGGGTTTTGTTAAAAAAATGTCCGATACCGATACCAGTACCCTGACTTTGATACCGGTTTCTAAACTATACTTTTTACATCACCAATTTTATAAAAATCTATTTTAAAGGGACAGTGCGTTGTTTCTGTCTCCCCCATGAGGAATTCTAAGTAATGACAACAATTCTGTCGGTGCATCCACATGACACAAGCCTTCTGTGATCGCGCTTCACCCCCACCCCTCCTCCACGCAGTTGCTACGTAGTCAAGGAGGACATGGAGGATTAAAAAAACATGAACTTTTCAGAAGAGGTAATTATCTTTACTGGAGTTTCTGCGCGCGAAAGCCGCAGGACAACACAAATTTCTAAACACAGCCATGCTGAGAAACAGAGAGTTGTGTGGAGCTGCAATGTGATATCATGACTTCGCGTAAACATACAAGCCACTTTCCTAAAGCCAAGTGGCGTGTTATCTGTACACATTTTGAGCTATCTGCGTGTATGTCTATGCTGTATACAGCGGACGTCACAGCGTAAACATACACGACACGTGGCTTATCGCGAGGCTACTTGTTATCGCGAGGCACACGCAGGTTGGGTTTAGAAAAAGAAGAACTGGTTGGGTTTAGGAAGAAAAGAACTGGTTGGGTTTAGGAAGAGAACAACTGGTTGGGTTTAGGAAAAGATGAACAGGGTTGGGTTTAGGGAAACAACAAACGTGGAAAGGAAACATCACACACGGCACACAAAGTCACACATGGGACGCAATCTCCGCTCTCCTGGGTGAAAGTCCTGTGTTTAACCCATCCTCCACCCCGACCAATCTCCCTATATAGATTTTCGCCATTTCATACTACTCGCTACTCGCTTGTTACCCTGCCTTATAACTGAATTGACTGTATGTATACAGCTGTATCACATACTAATGGATAGTTTGTTTTGTATGCCTCTTTGCTTAATTTATAGCTTGAAATCATCATGTATACTTAACTTTAACTGTTTGTCCTTTTATCCCTTCAGGTGTTGCCTTCACAGACCTCCCTGTAAGTATCATTATTTGTGCATCACATAATCATTTTCATAATATACTATCTAAACTCTACCAGTGCTTTCTTTTCTTGTTAACCATTTTTATTGCTGCACTTTCATTGACATACCTGATTTCAGTTATCTCCATCATTGCCTCAGTTTTGATTCTGTAGCAGCTTGGCAGCTATGAACATTTTACAATTTGTCCTTTTTTGTTTTTAGAGAAATTTTTTTAGGAAAATACTCAGTATTATATAGTGTGATGCATCTTATCATTCCTGTAACTGTAGTGACTGACAAACATACAGTTTGTCAGTAATATATAGCTACATCTTGACCGTGCAGGTCCATAACTAATTGCAGCTTATGTTGGCAGTTGGGTTGGAAACTAACCTTTTTTTGTCCAGTGGCCGCAGAAACCAAACGGTTTTACCAGCCAAATACCTTTTTGAGAATAGAACAGAAACTGAAAATCCCAGTTAGTTGCTGGCCACAGTTGCTGCAAGAGCAGATGGAGTAACCAACCACTGTCAAATCTAAACGGCATTCACCCGGGTGTTGGTGTTAATTTCATACCCTGTTGGTGGTTTTTGCATATACTATATAATATAATGATAGCCTAGTAAAGACAGCCTTCAGTGTAGTTAGCCAGCCTGTTTACCCAATAACATTGTTCCATTACAGGAACGTAACAAGCTGTGACCTGAGGCTTTCCATAATCAATGCTTTTAAGAACTTTTGAGGCTTTGGCATGAAGTTGTTATTTTCATTTCCAGTACATTTTACAAACCAGGATGTTTTTCTAAAATATATATCATTTAAAAGGCAACAGTGGACCGACTGCACTGTTCAGTGTCCCAGTTGGGTAAGCTGTAGGTAGACAAACAGGCTTGCTGCCACCAAAAACTAATAACTATCACGCAGCTTATAGCTGTCTCAAGATTATGCAACTTGATACTTAATTGGTCTCATTCACAACTATAAATGTTTATGCCTTTTGAGTATTTGAAAGAAATGTTTAAAACAATGCAGAAATAGACATATTTTGTTTTCTTCTTCTTTAATTTTGTTTTCTTCTTCTTTAATATCTTCCAGCCCAACCTGTACCCCACAGTGGGGCTTCAAACTCCGGGTGAGATCGTAGACGCTAATTTTGGCCAGCAGCCGTTTGTCTTCGACATCGAGGACTACATGAGCGAATGGCGGGCCAAGATCCATGGCATGATCGCTCGCTTCCCCATAGGAGAGAGGCTGGGGGAGTGGCAGTCTGTCCTGCAGAAGTAAGATTCAGTCCCCACATTTCCATGAACACACACACTCACACACATGCACTCAAGTCTCATGATGGCTATTTCAATGTCGCTCCCACTCTATTATAAGCTGGACTAGAGTGTGGAGAGAGATCTGTCACTATGAGAGCACACTGTATTGAGTGATGCTACAGTCATTTCTTACACGGCCTTGTTGAATATTCTGACTGGTCTATCACGGCATTTTATGGTCTGTATAAAAGAATCTGCTTCCATGGCCTAGCTAATTGCTGCCTCTCTGCACTGCGCACTACCTGGGTCGGGCAGTATATTGCAGCTACAAACAAAACAATTTAAATAATAAGCAGCAAAAGCTGACAGTTTTGCATTAGACAAGGGTACCTTTTACACAAAAGATTTCAAAAACATTACACTATTTACACTGTATGTCCAAAGCCAGATATGTCTTATTCATTTGTGCCATAGAGCTCCAATGTTGTCCAAGAAGAACAGTAAGAAGACATCACTGAACTTATTGTGCATTAATATAGAATATCACCAGACCTATCATTTCAGAAATTTGACCTTTCAACTATTTTTGGCTAGACTGCAGGGACCAGCCCTAGGACCTCTGTCAATCTGTCCCTCTGTCAATCTGTGCCTCTGTCAATCTGTCCCTCTGTCAATCTGTGTCTCTGTCACTCTGTTCCTCTGTCAATCTGTCCCTCTGTCCCCATGTCACTCTATCCCTCTGTCCTTTTATCACTCTGTCCCTGTGTCCCTCTGTCACTCTGGCACTCTGTCTCTCTGTCCCTCTGTCACTCTCTCACTATATAACTCTGTCACTATGTCTCTCTATCACTCTGTCTCTCTGTCACTATGTCTCTCTGTCACTCTGTCCCTCTGTCCCTCTGTCACTCTGTCTCTCTGTCCCTCTGTCAATCTGTCCCTCTGTTTCTCTGGCCCTCTGTCACTATATCTCTCTATCACTCTGTCACTCTGTCACTATGTCTCTCTGTCACTCTGTCTCTCTGTCACTCTGTCACTATGTCTCTCTGTCACTCTGTCCCTCTGTCAATCTGTCCCTCTGTCTCTCTGGCCCTCTGTCACTATATCTCTCTATCACTCTGTCTCTCTGTCACTATGTCTCTCTGGCCCTCTGTCACTCTGTCACTCTGTCACTATGTCTCTCTATCACTCTGTCTCTCTGGCCCTCTGTCCCTCTGTCACTCTGTCACTATGTCTCTCTATCACTCTCTCTCTGTCCCTCTGTCTCTCTGTCACTCTGTCACTCTGTTACTCTGTTACTATGTCCCTCTGTCACTCTGTCACTCTGTCACTCTGTCACTCTGTTACTCAGTCCCTCCAGAAAAACGTGATTATGCGACCACATAATTCAATGCATAATCAGCCAAAGTCCGCATATTTATGTGGGCGCCGCATTTTTTCAAATACGGCGCACTTTCGGTGCATAAATTGCCAATTTCCGCGCAAAATATGCGGGACTTGCATGATTTGCCTGCATTTTTGTTGCAAAAAAGTCACATATATCTCAGCAGAAAGTTGAGAAATGTTGTGTTTACTTCACACAAGAGCAGCCATTTTCCCCTGTTGCCATGGGAACGTTATGAAGTGACGTAATTTTGCCTAGTGAGAACAGGGTGTTGGGGGAATCACTTTTTTTCTCTTTTTCATCAGACCGCAGTTTTTGCAAGTTCCCGCAATGTCATTGCATAAAATTGCATAAATATCCTGCAAATTCCATCACATTTTTTAAGAAAACGTGCCGCATAATCAAGAATTTTTGCCCGCAATAATCACAAAAAACTCTGCATTTGACCGCGACTGATACTATGTCACTCTGTCCGTCTGTCACTGGATGATGGAGTGTGTGTGTGTGTGGTGTGTGTGTGTGTGTTTGGGGGGGGGGGGTTGACATTTCATCATGTAAAATTGAAACTCCAGGAGACCAGCAGGGAGAGGGGCAGGGAAACCAAAATCGGTTGATAAGCAGGAGATGCATATTTCATCATTTATCAGAATCACATCAAACAAATATTACTGGGACCACTACAGATGAACATTTAATATCTACAGTCACAATATGGACACCACCACTTACTATCCCTGTAACAATTTGGCCACGATTAAGCACGTTGACCATACACGGTCCAGCCATATGCTAGGTTTTAAACCTAGTCTTGTTTCATGTTTTGTCTCCAGCATGGTGTCCAGCTACCTAGTGCATCATGGGTACTGTGCCACCGCAACAGCCTTCGCCAGAGCCACAGAGACCATAATACAAGAGGAGCAGACATCTATAAAGAACAGACAGAGTGAGTGAACAGAGCAACCACGCACACATTATTTCACATTTTCATTTGACTTGTTGCAAATATAACATTTAATATATAACATTTTATAACACAAAGAATGTTCTGGGCTTGGTGTTGTTGTTGCTGTTTTTCTCCTAAACATTCTAAGGTAGTATCTATCTAAACAGAATACAGTGTTTCGCCCAGTGCATTGCAAGCGTGGTTTGATAAATTGCCCCCCCCCATCATGTGGACGCGGCTTAGAATTCCTCATGGGGGAGGCAGAAATTATGCACTATAGCTTTAAGACGTTTTTAAAACGGTTGGAAACTTAGACGTAGTCATATTTTCAAATCTTTATGTAGGGCCCTTTGGAGTCTGTGTTATAGCTCTTTTAAATTCTCAATTTCACGATTCCATCCATGATTCTGTTATCATAGAAACTTTTTGGCTCTACATTAATGCTGCCATCAGAAAAAAATGACACTTGCCACCAGGCTAAACAACTTTTCTGGGGGGAAACCCTGGAATACTTCCAGTACTCACTAGGTTTTACAAGCAAACTTTTTTTACTATCGAATAATGCATTTCCGCTATTGATATCAGATACTACATATGGACTAAATGTTTATGTCTCCCATCATTTTGAAACAAACAACGTCCAGAATCAGATAGCAATAGCACCCTGTTTCCTTTGTCTAATAGGAATACAGAAGCTGGTGCTTGCGGGACGGGTGGGCGAAGCCATAGATGCTACTCAGCAGCTTTATCCCGGCCTGTTAGAACACAACCCCAACCTACTATTCATGTTGAAGTAAGTCAGATTGTTTTAAAGATTAAGATCAAACGCAGGACAAAATAAGCTGTACAATGTATCTGTATATAGATATATATGTCCAGCAGTGATTGTTTACCGTCACTAATGCTGCTGTGGATGTTAAATTTGCTTTGACGAGAAACACGTGGTTCCTTTTGCTTAAAAGCATAGTTTTCCAGTAAATGCCAGTAACACCAGCAAGTTGCTTTATAGGTGTCGTCAGTTTGTGGAGATGGTGAACGGTACAGACAGCGAGGTTCGCTGCTTGACCATTCGCTCCCCCAAGTCCCAGGACAGTTACCCTGGCTCACCCAGCCTCAGCCCCCGCCACGGAGCCAGCAACACACACCTGCACACCGGAGGTACACTTTATTAATTATTTATTTAGAGTTAGCTAATGAGCTCATTTTCATCTGCCGTCCCTGGGCAGGCTATTACAAATGGCCTAATATGTACGGATGGATGGATGGATGGATGGATATACTAGAAACAATAAATAAGAAAAAAATAAAGATACAATAGAGAACACCTGCTAAAACAATACACTTAGAGGAATGGAAATAATGTACAGTACATGTACTGTATATACAAGTGTAGTATAAAATGTACAACCTTCATACATAGTATATATAACAAAATTAAATATATATGATATTAACTAAGTAACCAGTGTGCAAGTAGCATAATAGTGCAATATTGTAATGTGTGAGGTAATGAGAGAGTTATATCACACACAGCTGTGAATTGTTATAATAGTTTTATGGATTGCGTCAGGAAGAATTTCCTGTAGCGGTCCGTGTGATATCGAAGCTCTTAGAGAAGGTGCTCCGCTGTTGGACTAGTGTGGGGGGTGAAGAGGGTGGTCAGGGTCATCCATGATACTACATACTACAGTACAGCACTGTATGATACAATACAATAAAGTACATTACAAAAGTAGCAGATATATGTAAAAACAATGAACGTGAATTAATTTACAGTGGAAGTCTCCAAACACTCTTTCATTTTCACAGTGGCTACAGATGTTTTGTTTTTCTCAAAGCTTGAAAAAATGAAGTACACAATGAGAGGAAACACTGACAAGCTTTTTCTTAAACGTATGGTAGCCTTTTCTGTCATAATGTTGCACATTTTCAGGTCTTACCAGACTAAGTTCTGTTATATTTTGCTGTATGCATATAATTCCAACTAAGCCAGGGTGGGGTAGGGGTGGGTGGGTTGTGTGCTTTTATTTAGTTTTCTTTGCGTTTGGTGTATAATTTGTAGTGGGTGGCTCTGACCTGTTGGGTCTGTATTGTACAACACAGTCTCCCCGAGGGTAGTTGCGCTTGTTGCCCTGCTGCTGCTATCCTTCTGCATTATGAACTGACTCAATGTGGGTGACGCAAGCCCATGTTAAACCTTAAACATGAGGCAAGCATCTGCAAAATGTTTAAAACAATCAAAATTAGATAAATTGTACTTTTGTAATTTGTGGCAATGGTGGAAGTAATTGGCCAGGGTTTTTTTTAGTGTCTGTTTGTAAAGAACCTCAATTGGTTTCAGTTTAGTTGTCAGTCTTGCTTGTGACCAGCTTGTAAAACAGTAGGTTATGTGGGAGAAGATCATAGCACGTATCAAGAGGTTGGCTGCCTCTGTTGTTGTTAGATATGGTCTTACATGCCTAAAGTTTGCATGGTTGAATTGGATGGTACAGGCCACCTTTTTTAACATGCTTTTTAAACGACAGATTTGAATTTAGAATGATTCCAAGGTATTTAAAGGCAGACCCCACCTTGAGCTTTTCATGCTCATCTCCTCCAAACTTCTGTCCTTTTTCTCAAGAGCAACAACCTGACAAAGATGGAAATGCGATTTTCCTGGTCACTGTAGGAAATGAGATATGTGTCTGTTTTTTACTGTCACCTCTCCACACAGAAGCAGACAGCCCAACCTGCAGTAACGGAGTGACTCCCCCCAACAAGTCAAAGAGCCACAGTGGCACAGGCAGCAGCAGCATCAAATACCCCAGCGTGTCCTCCTCTGCCTCCTCTTCCACCTCCTCCTCCCCTTCCTCTGTCAACTACTCCGAGTCCAACTCCTCCGACTCCACGAAGAGCCAGCCACACAGCGCCAATAGCACCCAGGAAACCAGGTAAATCGTGCCTAAACAACAACTTTTAATCAAAAAAGGCTTGTTTATTGCTAAGGCCATATGGTTACATTTAAATGATTTATTTAAAGTGGCTTTATGTAACATTCAGTTTGTGTTGATTCTAGCGGCCCCTTTGGACAAAAGCGGTAGTGTTTTTACTACACTTGCTGTTGTAAAGGTCTGTTCTTTACGGTGATGTCAGTCCCTCCAGAAAAACGTGATTATACGATCGCATAATTCAATGCACAATCAGCCAAAGTCCGCAAGTCCCACATTTTTTCAAATACGCCGCACTTCGGCTGCATAAATTGCCAATCTTTGTGCAAAATATGCGGGGCATGCATGATTTCATAATCCCTGCATTTTCGTTGCAAAAAAGTCACATATATCTCAGCAGAAAGTTGAAAAATGTTGCGTTTACATCACACAAGAGCAGCCATTTTCCCCTGTTGCCATGGGAACGTTATGAATTGACGTAATTACGCCTAGTGAGAACCAATGGTGAGAACAGAGTGTTGGTGGGAATCACTTTTTTTCTCTTTTTTTCATCAAACTGCAGTTTTTGCAATTTCATCGCATAAAATTGCATAAATATCCCGCATATTCCATCGCATTTTTTAAGAAAACATGCCGCATAATCAAGGATTTTTGCCCACAACAATCACAAAAAAACGTAGCTTGAACAGAAAATTATTCATTTACAGTAAGAGAATACGTTACAGATGCATCGTTGCATTTTAAGTGTCGCATACGGTAACTTAGCCTACTTTGGATGTATCGTGAGCTAAACCGGGTAACATTATCACTGTCACTGTGTCACGAGCCAAAGCAATAAGAGTTTGTTGTAGCAACCAACGTCATAATAACTTTGATTTATATAGCGCATTTCATGAAACCCACGGACGCTTTACACAAGTACAGGGGGGACAAGGGAAAAGAAAATAGTAGGTCAACACAAACACGGACTAAAGGGAATAAAATGTCCGCGCTAAATAGAAGGGGGACGTAATTAAATGTCGGCTACTAACGTAGCCTAGAACCACATTGCGCAATCTAAAGTTATTTTATGAATGAAATGGACATATTACATACCTGAGGGCTAATTCGGGGTGGGTTTTGAATCACTTACAATCCCGTAATTGTCTCCATCTGATGAAAGCCCGACCGAGTTGACTCGTCCATTGTCTTTTAGCTTTTAATTGCCCTGCCCCAGATTTAGCAGATAACTTCTAAAATGAAATTAAAATACAATTAGGCCTATATAAAGAAATCTCCTGCTACCTTTTACCTGCATACTCACTAACACAGGCTTTTCCGGTGTTACACTGAAATCTGTGACCCATCAGAATGTGTGCTCTGTAGCGCCGTCTACCTTCGCGGGAAAAATCAGACCCGGGCAAAGGCATTAATAAAAACTATACAAAATAGCGTTCTTTTCACTGTTAGTCTTGTATGCTGTTACAGGTCATGTATTATCATCAGATAGAAAATTACAGAAACATTTAAAAGTTACATATGGTCCTTTTAAAATGAAATAACAATAACTTATAACAACAACTTTTTTCACCAGTGATTTGCTGTTAAATGACAAAAAGAAGAAACACTAGCAGAAGGGTATTTTACAATAACATTGAACGCAACACAAGCTTACGGAGCCGGACCCAAACACAACACCAGTCGTCAAAACCAGACACGATATGTATGAAGAGAGATTACACACACAGTCTGATGAAGCAGATTAGAGTTTGTTAGTGTTAAACTATTCATAATTAACTTTAATTCTGTTGCCTTTTTAGTCATGGATATTTAATGTTATAGAAAAATACTTAAGATTTAAAATCTAAAACAGGGTAGCAACTTGGAAGGACAGTTCAGTTTTCTTTCACAACTTGGGTCTTATTTTTGTATTTCTGTCTATTCATTATGTAGGAGTTGTTACCTTTTATCTATAAAGGCAACTGGGCCAGTGACTTCAAAAGACCAGTCTTCTTCAGCATAAAATATTGTTTTTATTATTGAGTTTAACCCGTGTGTGTGTGTGTGTGTGTGTGTGTGTGTGTGTGTGTGTGTGTGTGTGTGTGTGTGTGTGTGTGTGTGTGTGTGTGTGTGTGTGTGTGTGTGTGTGTGTGTGTGTGTGTGTGTGTGTGTGTGTGTGTTTAGTGACAGTGAGATGGAGATCGAAGCAGAGCACTATACCAATGGGGTTGTTGAGGGCTCCTCAGCGCGGATCATGAATGGCACATACAAACATGAAGAGATCCTTCAGCCAGACGACAACAGCATTGGCAATGGGGTCACAGGTACACACACACACACACACACACACACACACACACACACACACACACACACACACACACACACACTCTAAACTCTGCATGTCAGTAGCATATAAGCAGCATCTTTCTTGCTTTTTTGCTTTTGTTTCACCTTTTCTTTCCTTTATGTGATTCATTTTTTTGTGCTTTTTTGTATATCTTTTTCCCTTTCCCTATTTAAGTTCCAGCAGGATATTTATATCTGTCTACCATTAACTGTGTTTGTTGCCAGCAGATGAGGGTTGTAGTAATGGTAGACAGCTCTGTGGGGGCAACCAGGCAGCCACAGAGAGGATGATCCATTTTGGACGGGAGCTGCAGGCGCTAAATGAACAGCTGTGCCGCGAGTATGGCAAAAATGCCACACACAAGAAGATGTTACAGGTACACATCAACATCTGCATGTGCACACACTTGGTTTCAACAAAAAGCTGTGCTACATCAGATTAAAGTGATGCCAAAACTGGGCTGAAGAGATTTCTTCTGTTGGCACAAGTTAAAATCTTGGTCGCAGAATTCTGTACACGCTGCAGGAATTTGAGCAATGTTTGATTTAGGATATGCTGTAATAAAGCAGAAGTTCTGTGGTGCACAGGAGAAAGTTGAAATTACTCTGTACTGCAGGCTGTGTCCTCTGATTCATAAGCAGCCGCTCTAAGAACAATACTGTAGATAGAGTCTGTGGAAAAAAACTATAAACCTATGTGCTAAAATTATCACGCCGTTGAAGTCATGCTTTTGGCCACTTGAATAAAGTAAGAAGAATATCTGTGATGTATGACTATGCTCACCGGCCTTTCAATAACAATAGTCCTCTGCCATGTGCTGGGCCAGCAGCATACGGTTTAGGTTTGATATGTTAGATGACACGTGGGATTCAAACATGCTGTCTGTGCACAGCGAGAGAACCAAAACACAGAGCTGAAAGAGGCTAAATTCTGTCAAAAACTGCTAAATTGAGTGTTACACCGGGACACACCACCAGCGAAGCATCACAAAGCGCAGATTCGTGCCCGATCATGCTCCTGGCTGTTCAAACCAGCCGTGTATTTCTCCAGGCCGGTCACAAAGCAATCCTTCTCATCTCCACAAGTCTCTCTCTCTCTCTCTCTCTCTCTCTCTCTCTCTCTCTCTCTCTCTCTCTCTCTCTCTCTCTCTCTCTCTCTCTCTCTCTCTCTCTCTCTCTCTCTCTCTCTCTCTCTCTCTCTCTCTCTCTCTCTCTCTCTCTCTCCCCCCGTGAGTGTTTGGTTGTGTGTGTGTGTGTGTCTCTCTGTCTGTCTATCCATCCGTCGGTCTCTCTCTTCTGATGCGTGATCGCTAGACACAGCTAAGAAGTCAAGACAGCCAAAATCACCATACTGTGGCCTTCCTGTATGTGATTACCTGAGACCCCGAAACGATTGCTGCAGCGTGCGGGCCGGCACGGCTCGGCACTGCCGTTCCGCTCTCGATTGCAGCTGGTGTGGACAGAAAGATTAGATAACATAGGCGCCGAAATGAAATAGCTCTGCTTTACGGCACTTCATGGCTATTCGCTGTGCTTCCGCATGCTGTGTGTTTTCGCTGTTAAAAGCTCTGTGCACTGCACCACTGTGGGAAGTGCCAACACAAAGATGACAGCGAGCTGGATTGAAATCAGCAAAGTATCCCTTTAACACTAAGAGTTCAACACTATGAGCAACAAACGTCCAGAGTCCAGAATTGAACGGCAGTCTTTCTGTGTTTTCGCTTCAACTGACGTAATTGGTCTTGTAAGCTCAATAATGTGTCAATAACTTGTATTTAGCAATAAGTAAACACTAATAACTGCCCTGTAATTATCTCAAGATGGGTTCCGAGTTGCCTGAGTGAGACTGAAGTTATACTGTAGTTTGTGTCATCATAATGTTATTCTATGTATGTCCAAAACGTTCCACTTCCGGGATTGCTCTGGTGCCACAGGAAATTCTGCCAAATGCATGTCTTTTCGCTGATGTCCATTACCTTCCGCTTTCTTTGTGTCAGAATTTTAAACTCCGGTCGATTTCTGAGGACTATGGTTAACTGCTCCTCAGATCTCTGCAGGGTAAATCCAGACAGCTAGCTGTTTGTTTATTTTGCACAATAAAATCAAGACAACAATAACACAAAAAAGTTAAATAATAAAAAATAAAGAATGTGCAGGTGAGATTAAGAAAACCCCTAGGGGCTTATAGAAGGAGTCTCACCTAAGGAAGAGAGGAATTATATACAGTAGATAATGAACAATTACAAGTGTCCGTGGCAAATTTAACACAAGTAAGCACTGCATACAAAATAAATTAAAATTAAAATAAAAAAAGCATAAGTTTGGCTACATAAACATCAAAGGCATAAAATAAATTACAATCATTTAGATAAAATGAGGATATGTGGACTGATGTGTGTATGTGTAAGTAGAAATGACAGAAAGCAAGGCCAAACAAAATCTGATATGAATAGTTCAAATCAAAGCTAGCTAGACTATCTGTCCAATCTGAGTTTTCTCTCGCACGACTAAAACAACTTTTGAACATACATATGTTCCACCAAAACAAGTTCCTTCCCGAGGCTACTTTGGAACAGCACCGTGGCTCTGTCCGGTGCTTACCACCGCCCATGACGATTGTGATTGTTTTAAAGAAATGCCAATAAACCAGAGCACGTTTTTCTCCCATCCCGGAATGCTGTGTGGACTCGCCACACCCTCCTTTGCAGCGCTGTGGAGGAAGGTCTGGCAATGCAAGACAAGTTCACACTTAACAGTTAAGGAGTGTTAATTCACAGTAACTTCATACATTGATTGATATGCAACCAAATTAACAGTAGGCCTACCTATTCTCACAGAAATATTGAAGCGATTATTTTTTTTTTCAATGCGAGACCATCATAATTTAGACCAAAGATCACATTAATCTTGCCAGAAATATATTATGTGTACTGTATTGAAATGACAATATTTATTTAGGAAGCACTGAGGACAATGTTTTCTCTTAGTTGTGTTGCTCTTGTCATTCATCGACCATTTGTCCTCAGAAATGTATGGATACATGTAGGAAAGGTAGACTTAGGGCCAAATGACACATTATAAGTAAGGCCAACTTAGGAAGCTGCAGAATGTATTAATATTTGTTTGTTTGTCTGTGTAGGATGCATTCAGCCTGCTTGCCTACTCGGACCCGTGGAACTGCCCCATGGGCCAGCAGTTAGACCCTACACAGAGAGAATCACTCTGCTCCGCACTCAACAGCGCCATACTGGGTAAAGAGCAAACACAGACACATACTGTGTGTTACACTGATACATATGTATTCAAACTATTACTGCAGTTTTTTTTTACTGTAACACCATGACAATGTAACAGCCATGTGGCAAAAAGAAAGCAACTGCTTGACGTTGTCCCTGCCTTAGATATTGAGTCTTTCATACCCAGCACACACAGTTGGATGCGTTGTGACTCATGTGTTGCACCCCTGGCTTCCTGTGTGTTTTTCTACTCCAGAGTCCCAAAATCTGCCTAAGCAGCCTCCACTGATGTTAGCGCTTGGCCAGGCCACAGAGTGTGTTCAGCTCATGGCCCGAGTCCGGTCTGGTTCCTGCTCCTTCGCCAGAGTAGACAACTTTTTGCACTAGCCCAGGTGAGTTTAAGTAGTATAACAGCTGGAACACACCACACACGTAAGCGTATAGCAGCATAGTGCAGCTATTTTTATTTCAGCGCCCATGTTATCCTATCTGTCCGGCCAAACCGGGCGCGTAGCGTCCACATATGCCTGCACGCTGCAGCGATAGTTTCTGCGTCTCCTCTATTTCTTGCCCGAAACGCGAGCGTAGGTGTCAAGCCAGGCAGGTAATCACATACAGGAAGACACAGCCAGATATTTTACCAAAATAAACACATTTCAAAATAAAACAGCCAGGTTTATGGTGATTTTGGCTGTCTTGACTTCTCACAGCGAGAAAGAGAGGGAGGCACACGGAGAAAGAGAACGACGGACGGACAGTATCTACGCTACGCGCATGCGGTGTGTTCCAGCTGGAAGACATGAATACCAAGGCCACGGACAATTCTTGTTTCTGACTAAAATCTTTTATTTGACCGTTAATCACAGCTCTAAATTAGTGCTCATTAATTCCATTGTATTTCAGCCTAGATCTGATTCAAAGTTATGGCCGTTCTGACTATGGGTCATGCTAACTTAGCATGATTCGGCAGGGTGGACACCTTTAAAAAAACATATTTCATGGCAATCATGGCACACACTTTTTAGACACATCCTTTCAACACCCAACACTCAACCGTCCAACTTGAAAGTAAACTCAGAAGTTACCTCCCTGGATTAGCTATTGTAGCTAACTGCATCAGGGCTCCAGACTAACCTTTTATATTGGTTGCACTGGTGCGCCTAGCTTTTTCATTTAGGTGCACCCAAAACATTTTACATTACATACGTTTTAAGCGTTAACTTTTTTTTCAGTCGCTATACAGATTGGTCATTTCTTAACACATTACCTAAATGATTGTAGACGGTAATAAAGGTGACGATTTATTTCAGCACAAACAAGAAATCGCAATAACTTCAATTGTATAAAAACTATACTGAAAAAGTTATGATGATTTGGGACTAAAACTTAGTAAAAGGTAGCTGTTCTTTGGCTATATTATAAGTAGTGTTTGTAACTCATCACTGCTTCAGTTTGTTGTTGCCTGGCCCAGAAATGCTACAGGGAGGGGGCTGCTCTGCTGGCCGCGCACCTGGCGTGTTACAGGATGTGTTGACATTTTGCTTTTTTAACGTTTTCAATTCGGAACGTCGATGATCCGACAGCTAAAGCACTGTTCCCAGTCATGCTTTGGCCTCACTCTTTGCATAAATGCAGTGCATAATGTTGGCCTTTTTATCATATCTGAGCCACGGAAATGGAACAAGCCATTTTTTGCAGAAGGCATGTATTTTGGCCTTTTTGTAAGTAGACTCAGGCTAGGAGTCAGATGAGGCCATCTCCACTGAAATTTTTGGGGAGGCATCTTACCAGGGACAGGGGAGACAGTTCCCTCCGCCAATGATGTTGGTCTGGGCATGTGTTCACAGCGACACCCATGTTAACAAAGACGGTGTGCATTCATAGCTTGGATCCCTTTGAAGTTAACTAAAATATTTAATCCAGACAGCTCTGTGTTTTTCTTCAGTAAGACTTCGAGACAAGCGTTTCAAAAGATTTTTGCAAAATGTAGTTTTTTTTTTCCGAAGGCTTGTGGTGCTTGCTCTGATATACCGTATTTTCCGGACTATAAGTCGCACTTTTTTTCATAGTTTGGCTGGTCCTGCGACTTATAGTCAGGTGCGACTTATTTATCAAAATGAATTTGACATGAACCATGAGAAATTAACCAAGAGAAAACATTACCGTCTACAGCCGCGAGGGCGCTCTATGCTGCTCAGTGCTCCTGTAGCCTACCCCTGAAAACATTAACTGAAAACAACTGAAAAACTGACGCACGCGAAGACGCACACGAAGACGCACGCGAAGACGCACGCGCGCGCTACCAGTATGTCAGCTGTTCTCCGTTAATATTTCAGTTTACAGTTTTTCAGTTGTTTTCAGTTAATGTTTTCAGGGGTAGGCTACAGGAGCACTGAGCAGCATAGAGCGCCCTCGCGGCTGTAGACGGTAATGTTTTCTCTAAACAAATGCGACTTATAGTCCAGTGCGACTTTCCTCGTCATGATGCATTTTTGGACTGATGCGACTTGTACTCAGGAGCGACTTATAGTCTGAAAAATGCGGTACATTGTTTTTCCAGGTTCACGTTTCACGAATCTCTACAACAGCGACGAGTGCACAGTTAACATAACCCATAGGAAAAATGGACACAATTATGAAAATAAGATCCATGTTGAAAAATATCAGAATTTCCTGTTTACTAAGCCACATGTGACATTTGGCATGTTGGCATCCTGTATCGAAGCATATGGAATATTAGTGAAAATACTGTTTTCCTACAGTGGAACACATCATTGTGAATTACATATAAAAATGAAAATTCATTTGAATAACATATGTACACTGGTCATACAGTATATGAATTAAAAGAAAGGGCAATTACTCCCAAACAAAATAAAAATACCAAATCAATGCTGTGCACGTATAGTTTTAATAATTCATTCATTACCTTGCTTAGATGATTACCCGTCTCTCCACAGGTTAATGTTGAGTAGCACTGAGAGAAGAAGGCATGTCCAGCAGGTAGTTGTCGTGGCAACGGGGGAAAGAGCATGCGCGTGATTGGTGTGTTTGGCTGTCCGTCAGACCGAGCCAGCGGCACAGACCGAGGAACAGAGGAGAGCGGGAGAGAAGAAAGCTTCCTTTTAATTTAGTATTATCAAATAAAGAAATGTGTGACACTATTTAAAGATAATTAATTATTATTCTGTTTATCTAGCCATTTTATAGTTCTTTTTTTGTCAGTTTGTTGTGCTCATCCTGGACAAAACAAATTGTAAATCCCCTTTTTATTTTTTCTTCTGTTTTAATGGGTGGATTTTGATTCCCTTTGTTCAGTATTTTACTCACACTGTTGGTGTTCACCATATCACAGACCACAATACCCACATCTGGCTACCACGGTAACCCCCACAACTGTAGGTCAACTTAACAAAACCTGAGGTACATTAACATCATCTTTGATACGATACAGAAGACAGACAGACTCTAGTCCTTTATCCTTCTAAAATACTACAAAGTGCATTCATTACTGAAATACATTCAGCAAATGAGTGCTCAGCATGAAAAACACCATTGATTGTGTGGAGCAGATCATTAGTTCTAGTCAAGGCTGATGGCGTACAGTAGTTAACACTGCCACTGATGTAAAATAGAAAATGGACAAAAGTGGGTCCCTAAATTATTCCACAAGGTTGGAAATAACAATGGAGTGCTGTGTGTCACGGTATTGGAATTCCCTTATGAACAAAATACAGGTTAGACACATCCTGAAAAAAAAAAACATCACCTGTGTAAAAAAACATAATTGAAGGACCTCTATAGTGGCAGAACTGCCAGTAACTAGGCAGAGAAGGTGATGACAAGGGATTAAATTGGAATATTGAGGTGTTAGAGTCTTACTTTTACTGTAACAACCACAGCACCGACCAATCAGTGATATGGTTGCATGGGGCAGAGCTCAGCACCAGCTGCAGCTACAATACCTGCTCTCAAATCCCAACATAACACTATTATCATGGTTTGCCTTGATGCCAGCATAAAGAAAATCACTATCAAAGGCAGACTAACGAGCACAGTGTATGGCTGGTGAAAAAGTCAAGTCACCCCTGGGGATTTTTATTTTTTTATTTTTTTGCCTGACCTGCTCTGTGCATGTGCTGTCGCAGTTGGAATTTTGAATAAAGAGGTAAAATAATTTGCCTAACAAGAAGGTTTTTAAGTCTCGGGTGATAATCATGTGATAATTATGTCACAGTCTCACAGTTTCTTTCATTCTGGGCATTTAATTCCAAACATCTCAAAAGTTGTGTGTGTTGAGGAAAAAAGCTTTTTTTTCCTCACTCAGACCCCTCCATTTTTCTAACACCCATAAACTTGACTTGATTATGTTCTATTGGACAGGAGGACAAAGCCAGGTTCATTTATTGAGCCCAAAACCACAGGTTTGTCCCAGAGTGCCTCCCAGTATGTACAATAACTAACAAAAAATGGAAAAGAAGGATATTTTTTTTTATTGTTTAGGTTCGCTGCTGGCCACCATGAGATTTAACAACATAAATTATATTTTAGAGTCAGATCAGTAGTAAAAAAACTACTAATTACCACTAATAGCCACCAACAGCATGACATTACAGCTACCACTCCTCACTGTCAGCCACTTTGTATGGAATCCCAACGTGTTTGATAGTAAGTGAATAAATAGGACATTATGAAATATCATGAATGGAGTAAAATGTTTAATTGAGCCAATAAATCTGAAAAATCAAATTTCACATGCTTTTCTGTTCAAAAGTTTCCCACCCCTTTCAACCAATCACATGTCTCCAGCTTCTCTTCGCAGGCTTAACAACTACTACCAAAATTTAGCCAGCTAGCTCATATTAGCTAGTGGCTAACTTACTAGCTAGTTAGACATTTTTAATCAACCAACTAGTTGCTGCTGCTCCTAAACACACTGGCCAGTAACCACACTTTCTTTTTATTTAGCTTAACAAGGCTACATATGCTACCTACCTAGCCAGCTAACTAGCTAGGCTGGCTTGTAGGCTTGAATTTATGAGTCAGTATCAAAGCGAAGAGCAAGTGTTAGCGGCAGCAGCTTACAATTCCAAGTTACTTAGGCAGTGTGTGATTCTGGAAATTTTCCTGGTCCTGAGTTGAGTTTTGATAATTTCTTAAATTGTTTCATAGTTTATTGGCTCTTTTATGTCTGTTCATGAGATTAATCATTTGATAATGTCTTGTTCATTTAATGTTGGAGTTTATTATGGGATTTTGCATTTTGACAGTGTATCATCATCATCTTGATCAGCTTTCTGTTTCTGTATCTAAACGGATGATTGTTCATCGCAAATAACAAATTAGACTCAACTTCACCCTAGGTTCAATCCAATAGTTGGATTTTGATAACGAAGTTGATTTGTTCCATCCCTTAGCTTTATCTCAAACATTTTAACTCTTTTTTTTTTTACACTAGGTTTTCTACCATATAGCACTGACTTAATGTTGTCTGACTGTGGCAATCTGTCACTTCGGCTGCTTTGTTGTGACCTGGCAAATGACTTGTGGATCCACCCTGACATGTACATTTCCATTTATAAGAGAATTTCAGTCTATGGTAAAGAAATATGGAATAATATGTGGGGTTTACTACAGGGTATGTGGTCAAACCTTTTACCAAGCTGGTTTTTATAAAGACCTTCTGCTATAATAGGAACTATTCTAATAACCACACATACAGCACACACTCCTGACATCTGCTTCTACAGCTGTAAAGGACTTCTGTTACACAAACACACACACACAGACACAGACTCACACTTGTATGTGAAAGAACAACCTCTGTTGCATACCTGTAGGGAACAGGTCTCCCAGCTGTCCTTTGTGTGTGAGCCTGGGCTGCGCCTCAGCACTATTACCACGCACCCTTCCTCTTATCCCTGCATAGACATAGCCACTGATGTGATCAGTGATTGTTTTAAGGAATGAAGGGATGTGAACAGTTTTCGAAATGGGCCTGAGGCCTTTACAGCCACATGGACTTCTTCAGGAGAGGCCAAATAAATGGATTTAGGCATCGCGGACAAGCTGTGCGCACTTGACTTCTATCATGATTTTAATTTCATATTTTGACTTTTGAGTTTTAGCAAAAAAAAAAAAAAAAAAACAATTGTGAAATGAGTTACCCTCTACTTAGCATGACTTTTAAAGCCTTTAAAACAATATAAAAAAGGAAAAATGATAATTGAAAAAAAATACCTATGTACTGGAAACATGTTAAAAAAGAAAAATTGTATTCTGTTTAATTTTGACAGAATTATTTTTATTAAAATACATCCATAAGCATTTTATTGATCTTCTGTCTTTATTTGGTGTGTTTTTTTTTCCTTCATTGCAAATATGTGCAAACAAGGTGAAGAAGTAGCAGGTCACAAAAAACATAGGCACATATTAATGTGGATGCATAGACTTGAGCACATACAGGTTTGGATGAGGTTGAAATTTTGGAAGAGACCCATTGACCCATTACAGTATTTGGACAGCAGAGGGCAGAAGGAGGTTGGGGAATACGTAACCATCACAGCACTGAGCAGCATCCTTAGATGAGAATGGTCCTCTTTAGAAAGTTTCTCCCTGTCACTACGTTTACTAAGTTTACACATTTCCCAAGCTGTTTCTCATATCCCACAGATAAAACCATACACATACAAAATGCGCAACTTTCATTTTACAGTTTATGCTTAATCACATTTTTGATCAAAAGGAATATTGCACATTCATATGTTAAACATAAGAGTTGTAATATATTCCCAGTTTTACAAAAGCACTAATCTGAAAAGGGGAAAGTATATTTTGAAGGTGTAAAGGGAAGGAATTACTATTTTATTTATAAATCAGTTTTGATATCAATCTTTGGTTATAGACGAAAAGCAGATTTTGTGACCAAATTTGCCAAAAGCTGAGATGTGCTGCTTTCAAGATTAATTTGACTAATTTATCTGGGAAGCATGGAGCTTAGAGGCTAAGTAAGCTTTTTGGAGCTGGGTGTCATCTGGAAAAGCTAGGTATGGCCCAGAGTTTGAACATAAGAAAAAGGTTTAAATATGCTGTAGGCTTTATCAAAAGTAATGATGATGAGGGCAAATTCTATGGCCAGAAAGTATCAGCAGAATGATTTGTATGAATTCTGGAAGGAAGTGAAGGTTATCAATAACAGCAAGATGCCTTTGCCATCCAGCACTGATGAAAATATTGCTGAGCTGTGGGGGAAACATTTTAGAGAGATTTTTAACTATGTTGAGAGTGCTGAATATCATGTTGGTGATGTCATTAATAATTATGGTGTGGTCATTAGACCTGATGAAGTGTATCATGCGTGTGGTCTTGACCAAATAACAGCTGAACACCTGAAGTATGCAAGCCATAGAATCTCAGTGTTACTTGCTATATGTTTCTCTGGATTATTAGCACATGGCATATTACCTGACTCTATGTTAGCTGTACTATTAGTGCCAGTTATTAAGGACAAAATCTGTAAGGTATCAAGCATAGAAAACTACAGGCCAATCGCTCTAGCGAGAATACTCTCTAAAGTATTAGAACTAATTTTATTTGATAGACAAAAAAAATATGTAATAACCACTGACAATCAGTTTGGTTTTAAAAAGAAACATGGCACAGATTTGTGTATATATGCACTGAAATAACTTGTTACCAAGTGTAAAAGCTATGGTTCAACAATGTTTTTTGTTTCCTTGATGCATCCAAAGCTTTTGACCGTGTTAATCACGGTAAACTGTTTATAAAATTACAAGAGCGAGGGGTCCCCCCATACTTACTACGTATCTTGCATTATTGGTACTCCCATCAAACCATGCAAGCTAGATGGGGGAAGACAACATCGGCTCCTTTCCCAGTTACCAATGGGGTCTTTTTAATGTGTATATGGATGATTTTCCTAGGACATTAGAAGTATGTAAGACTGGCTGTATGGTGGGGGATAGGCGTATTAATCATCTGATGTATGCAGATGATTTAATTGTTATGTCTCCATATAGTGCTGGCTTACAGCAACTGCTTAGAGTCTGCTCAAACTATGGACAACAGTATGACATCAAATTCAATGCAAAAAAGAGTGTTATGATGTGTAATGATTGCCAGAACTAAGGAGGACAGGAAGCTATGCTACGCTTTTACTTGACAGGGCAAGAGCTAAACATAGTTACTAAAGCAAAATACCTGGGCCACATCATCAGGGATGATTTTTGTGACGATGATGACATACAGCGCCAGTGCTGTAAATTATATGGACAAGCAAATATGCTGGCACACAAATTTGAAGAAGTTAAAACATCTCTTTTCAGAGCATACTGTACTCCACTTTATACAGCTCACCTATGGTGCAGCTACAGTGAAGCAAAGATAAATAAGATAAAGGTGGTATACAATGATGCACTCAGAAACCTGTTGAAGTGTCCAAGATGGACCAGTGCTAGATTCATGTGCCGATTAACAGAGTCAAAGAATACCATTTTAACTGCCTTAATCAACCCTGCACTGTGATACCAGATATACCTCCCAACTCTGGAAACACTGGGACACGCATCTGTACCTGTTTTAATTATTGTGCTTAGCTATTTGTCTGCCTGTCTGTATGTTTTGTATGTTCCCTTTAGGTAATATGTGGTAGTCTGTATGTATTTATGTTTGTGTGTACCCCTCTTGTAATATGTTATGTGAATGTTTCTATCTGGACCTTGAGTCTATAAAATAAAGTTATATATAGTAGGGGTGGGGGAAAACATTGATACTTTTTAGATAAAATAGATGTTAACAAAGTTTCCTTTCAGGTAAATCATTTGAAATTGGGAAAAAGTTGAAGTTTGAAAAAAGGTATAATATCGCTATATATCGCAGAATATTGCAATATGTTTAAAATCGCAATAATATTTTATTGTGACATAAGTATCATGATGATATCGTATTCTGATGCCTCTGGTGATTCCCACACATACTATATATATATATATATATATATATATATATATATATATATATATGATAGTGATATAGACTGTCAGACAGTGTGAATGAGATTTTTTCAATCTAGAAACTACTTAAGGGAAAACAAAAGGCCAAAACTGGATGTTGAGCAGTTAAAAAACAAGCAATGAATCAGTGATTATAAGGCCCAGGACCATTTTGACTGTGAACACCAGCAGTACAATTCCCATTCAAGTGACACAGAAATACATGCCATACAAACACATGTCGTCCAGAGGTTAGTGGTTCAAACATTTGCTTGAAATTTTTTACTGGAAGCATTGTTAAAATCCCTTTTCTTGTGCAGACGGAGAGCTGAGCCTGTAATTATGCACGAGGTGAGAGTGGTGGGCCGTCTCTGTCAGCGTTGCGGCCAATGAATTTCCTACATCATATATTACGCCCTCGAGGCCCGTAGACATCCTCGCAGCGCTGCGAGACCCCGGGCCTTCAGAATTGGGATGGAACATTCAGCTTGGTTGCTATGGTACACGTAAGTCACCATGGCAACCTGCTACAGCGTTCTCAGAGGGGGGGTGTAAATAACAAAACACCTACTCTTATTGCCCAATCGCTGTGATGCATATTCATAGTCACATGCGAGTCATTAGGGACATGTTTTATTAGTCTGCCCACCCATCTATCCATCCATCTACCTATCTATCCATCCATCCATCTATCGTTTCATCCTTCTATCCTTTTGGCTTGACTAAATAGTAATTACTCTGAGGCCAGTTGAAGGATGCAGCCCCCGCCTGCTCTCAGCTAGATTGTAATGGGTTCATAAGCGCTGCTGATTGAATTGATTGCCACAGTTGGAGTCTGGCTGAGATGTACAATGGGGTGGAATATGCAGAGCGCAGAACATTAATCAGCTCACACGAACAGGCTAGCTGCTTTCATTTTATTTCAGGTACAGTTGAAAATGTATACAGTACAAGTCATATGCAAGAAAAGACAGCAAAGACAATATTCTTTTTTTTTCTCCATTGGGTTTGGCATATGTCTTGTAGTGATGCCTCGCAGTTTTGTCGTATCCACACATGCACAAGAAACTGTTTATTTGTCTGGTATTACAAGCAAAGTAGTGCAACTTTACCAGGGCATGTGCAGTTATGTATTCTCTGTACACAATAACATACATCAACAAAGACAAACGTTGAGAAGCTACACTAGTACAGGGTTTACAGTGCTTACCTTTTCAAGAGCATAATGTCCAACAACAATAAAAAAGATGCAAATTTGAGAGTCCACCTGCAGGGCCATGCACAAGTATTGTAGGGGTCAAGACTAAATTGGAAATGGGATTGTACATTTTTCAGATTACCTCCGTTTCTTTAAAGTTATAAACCTTGAGATTTTCATCACATCAAACCCAAACAATATTTATGGCTGGCATGTATTCTGGTACAGCTATTAAATTAATTTGGGTTCAGTCTGGGTTCTGTCTGTGAGCATATTTAGTTTCCAGGAGCAAGTGGAGATCCAGGGGAGCTGATTATATCTGTAAGCCGCAGCCATATGGACGCTGGAAGTCAAAAACACAAACTAATACAAAGAGGAACAGCTAAGGGTGGAGGAGAGGAAGGACGTGCAGGCGTGACTCACTGAGGTAGACTGTGACTTGTTGTCAAGAACATGAATGTACAACAACAAAATCACTAGTCTTCCACAACGTGTCACACTGTTCTGACAGGCCTGACAGACAAAGTGCTGCCTCCTGATTATCTGACAACAGCAGCCCTGTAAGTCAGATGAGGTGTGACATCAACTATCGAGCATTTTCCTGATTTATAAAAAGGATTTATTTGCTCTTTAGTGTTTAGGGAATCAACAGTAAAGTCAGTTGCTGTACATTATTATTAATGACGTCAAATGAAATGGAATAACATATCCTCATTAATCAACAATCATATATCTACAGAGAGAACATACTTACTTTAGGCTAATCACATAAACACATTATACAAGCAATGACACGACACATTACACACCGTATAATGTAACTAACATACATGTGTTTGGGATCGCTTTGTGATTCATTACCTCATTCATTCACACATCACACAGGAAGTAGGCTAAACATCGTGGGACATTAAGGCACTTTGGGTTTGCATGTGTTGATGCAAACAAGAACGTGAGGAAACATCATACAGTGGGAGAGATAAAGCAACCATGATGACTTCAATCAATGCATTCTCATGAACGGTAATAATGTAATGCAATAATGCACCAATAACTACAGTACAGCTCACACACACACACACACGCATACACATACACACACGCACGCACACACACAAGGAAAGAAGTGGTAAAGGGAAGGAAAAGGGAGGAGGAAAGAAATAGAAAAACGGAAGAGAAGAAAAAGAAGACAAAGAAAAGGAATGGGGGAAGGAAATGAGAGGAGAGGAGAACAAACAAAAGGAAAACATGTAGTGAGGAAAGCAAAAGTCAGAAGAGGAGAGGATAGGACAGAAAAGAAAGACTAGGAAAAGAAACGAGGGATCATTAGAGGAAAAGAAAGGAAATTAGAAGAAAACAGGTGAAGATGAGGAAAGGAAATTAAAGAAAAAGATGAGGGGAGTGGAGAGCAAATGGGAAAAAAAGAAAGCAAAGTGCAAATGAGTAGGAATACAGCAACGGGATAACTGTTTTCATGTTCAGCAGTTGTCTGTTATTCAAGTCAAACATCACAACACTATTTGTGGGTGCAGGTTGTGTTGTGAATGACAAATATCCTGTAAATGAATGATAATGGCTTGTTTAGCTGAAGCCCACCTACAGCGTCTCTGCTCCATCCTATTTCCTGTTAATATCGCTGGCTTCAGCCTCGCTGACCTCTCTGCCATTCTTCTATTTCTATTAATGTTTAATGGTGGGTAAACGGCCCAGCGCCACACACTGACCGGCAAGGCTTTCCCACCTCATTATTGTCCTGCAAGAGAAAAGAGAACAACAAAAATCACTTATTTGTCTGAAATGTATTGATGATGTGGACTTTCTGTGATGCTTGTAATGTTTCTCCATCATCTGTTCTGTCTTCGCCGAGCTGTTTCTCTCTTTTTTACCTTATCTGCCATGTCAATTATGTGTAGCCTATACAGTGCACACACACAAACACCCACACACACACACACACACACACACACACACACACACACACACACACACACACACACACACACACACACACACACACACACACACACACACACACACACACACACACACAAACTCAGGTGCCCTGCTTGCTGATCTCAACAAAGGTCTGTGACACTGTGACATTTGGAAGTAGATGAAATGACCGGCAGGGTCAGGGAGTGCTGCACTCCATGTTTTACTGCTTGGAGACAAGAGCTCTCAACACCTGAAAAGAACATACACACACACACACACACACACACACACACACACACACACACACACACACACACACACACTACTTCGGGTCCTCAATACCTGCTTCAAATCTCAGTTGGAAGCCTATTAAGGAGCTGGACCCGGTGCTGTTAAAGGGTAACTACCGTTTTTTTCAACCTGGGCCCCATTTCAACTCTCTCTCTCTCTCCCTGTCTCGTCCGCTCTTCATCCATATACTTCATCCATAGACTATAGCCTACTCTGGCACAAATGAATACGGGCGGCCATCCAATTATAACGACCTCATCCACACTGTCAAAACCATTTAAATATTGAGCCATTACATTTAAAATCTTTTAGTGATCTAAAGATTAGGAGCCCATCATTTTCTACTCCGAAACAACAGACTACCTGAACACCTTTTTCTCGTCTTGCGTTTCGCTCTCCACACCTTCAGACAAAACGTCACGTCCTGAGATTGATAATGTTGTCAGACCTTTTAGTAACAATCTGAGCCTGTCAGTAGCAACAGCAAAAAAATCACTTTTATTGGACAAAAAGCAAGGCTCCACAATTGCCCCATTAGGTTACACTGAAGCTTGGTTCGCGCCGGCCCGTCAATGCGATCTCGCTCAATACTGAATACCAGTCTATTAAACACAAATGCATGGGGAAATGGGGTTGAAAAAACGGTACTTACCCTTTAAGATGTTAAATGTATAATTTAAAATGTGTATATTAAACTGGAATAAAAAACTTAATAAATCCTTAAGCTCCATGTCTCCTTATGATGAACATGGGCACTGTAGTTTATTTTGTAGTTTATCCACATACACCAACCTGCTGCATACACTCACAAGAGCACCAAATGTGTATTAATCCAGAGCTGAAAATACTCCCCCTAAAAGACAATATTGGGGCAAGAATAGGGGTTTGTCTTCTTGCGTTATTAAAATTCTTTTGACCTTTCCTTTGACTTGAAAAGCTTGCCACACCCTTCCCCCAATAGCTTAAAATATTACTCCACAACACAGAATAGGCACAACTTATGTTTTACCCCACCCAAGCTTCCAAATTTTAAAAAATAAATAACAATTAGATCACATGACATTGTATAAGGTGAGTTGTATGTCCAATTGTCAGAGTCGCATAACCCCTATGTAGATATTTATGTGACTATTAACTAACTTAACAAGCAAAAATAAAATATAAATACAAATGATAAAATGAATAAAAGAACAACACTGCTCTCCCAGAAACTTCAAACTACCCTCCCTGTGGCCAAAAGAACACTTGTGGGGGTAAAAAAAAAAACATTTCTGACCCTCCCTTCCCCCAAATAATTTGTGTACAGTCCCTAACCTGACAGTTCTTTTAGCTGCTGCAGCTGTAGATATAAATCGTTATCATTTCGTGGTGAACAGCCTCCACATTGCACCACGCTATGTCTGTACTTTTCTGCCATTCTGCTGAGTTGTTTCTCTTTACAATGCCCTCATCAGACGCTGCTGTCAGAACCAACAATACTTAGAATGACAGCTGCCTTTGCTGGACTGCACCGCCACCAAGTTTCAGTTACAGGAGCCATTGATTCTCTATGGGGTGCTGGCTGCCTGGGTTAGCATACAATTCCGGGGCAACAATGTGGCTGCATTGTCCAGGTCACAGCGCTGAGCAGGAGAGTGACAGCGTACAGCCGACTATGAGTTCATTAGACCAGCACTGCTCTCCTTTCTTTCTCTTGCTCTCTCTCTCTGTGCCCTAAGTACTCATCTCTCTCCCCCTATTTCTCTGCCTGGCGAGGTGTGCCCTTCTCAGTACTCATTAACGTCCAGTATGAGCCACTGAGTTACAGGTATTAGCCGAGGAACATTGAAGAATGCCACGAGGACATGCTGCCCGGTTAAACCCATGACCCCCCCACACACACATGAATGACACATTAGAAATTAGCTCCACGTCGAGTCTGCTTCTAATTTTCACATTAAAAAAACATATTAAGAAATAATGGGCTCCCCATAGTTCACATAACTTACTGGCTCTAGTTATCTCTATCTCTCTGTCTTTCTGGAGGACTTGGGTCACTGCATATACTCAGACTCGTGCTGGAGAAAAGCTCGAAGGGTGAGAGTTTTGGACTATTATTCTCCCAGCCCTGGTCCAACAATTATGGGCAGCCTGCTGAATAGTTCTATGTCATTAGAGTAGGCTAAATTATGCTCTTCACTTTGGGATGAAGGTCCTTTCACTCAAAGCCAAAGAGAGAAATAACTGGGAGAAGACTATAGTGTTCACAATGAAGCTGACAGAGTGTTCAGGGACAGCAGGCTTTCATTTCTCTTCTGGTAATGTTCTATATTAGACTAATGTTCAATTAGGTTGTCAAGGCCAGTTAGTGAAATGTAATTCTTATACAGAGGAGGGGGGGTGGGGCGGGGGGGGGGGGGGGGGGGGGGGGGGGTGTATTTCCCTTTACATGTACGGTAAGCTAATCAAATCATTAACAGTTCGTTGGTGATGGTGATTTAGTTTACGATTTTCATGTTAACGACATGCAAAGAGAGAGCCTCTCAAGTTGATCTTAATTCATGGCGCCACTTCATTAGACAAGGATCTTAATGTGGTCATGATGCAGGGCCTTCACATTGGGTTTTTAAAGGAAGTCCTTGTGTGTGCAGATGACACGACAGGGTGTGGACAAAAATAACAGCTGCACCTTGACACATAATGCAATCCAACTCAGCACCACCACAGATGAAGTTGTCACAGTCTCAGGAAAGAATCGTTGTAAGCTTCACACTTCGCAGGGATGTTTGTTCTTGTTGGATCACATCACGTTCTGCAGGTGTTGCTGTTATTGTACGTATATCCTGCGAGTATACAGTATCTAATTTATCTTCCCAGCTCACTCTCCTGCCTCACCAGCTCTTGTCAACATATAATCAATCACATTCCTTCTTGTGAATCGATGTTTTATGTCAAATTATAGTAGTCTGAAGGCATTCTCCAATGGAACATCAACTGAAATAGCAGCGTGTTGACCAAAACATTTCATTTTGTTGTCGGAGGAAAATCTGATAACAAGCTTTGGTGATTTGCAAGGATTTCTTATGTCAGAAATCCATTTCCATCCCTTTTGTTCATTTTCATATTGCAGCTTGTGGTGTGAACAGTTGGTGACTATGAGCTATGAAACAAAGATTTTACTGTATTTGGGGTATTACATTGTATTGTATGAGCCTGAACAAATAAAATGGACAAAAACTGGCAGTGGCTGATAATTTTCTGTTTTTCTGCTCTACTCTGATGATGCTCGGGATGGACTCTTGCATTAATACAGTACATTATGTCTGAGTAGCACAGCCTTGACGCTTGTTTTTACGTTATATCTAACTGGTGGCCGATGGCTCCCAGGAATCGTAAACCCAAATGCCACGAGGGCAAATGTGACCGTCTGCGAAAACACACAGGGTCGTTTAAATTGTGCTGTAGCAGTAAAAATTACACAATCTACGCTCAATAGACAAAACACAAGAAAACATCTCCATCTCCTTAACAAGCTTCTCCAGACGTGAATAAGGTTTCTCTAATTCCTCACCTTCTCTTATGTTGTAGATTTAATTACAGAAATCAATATGGAAAATAGATTTCACTTTGATAACCTGTGGATTTGACAAGATTTTTTGTAACCACAAGAATCCATAGCATGCATCCTCTGCAATCATCCTTGCAATCCTTTCCTTTGTCTCCCTATTTCTTTCCTCTTCTCTTCTGTCCTTTCACTTCCCCCCTTTACTGTCTTTCCCTTTCCCTCCCTTTTGTGTCATTTTATTTCCTTCACTCTATTTGCCCATAATGACCACTGAGCGGAAGTGAGCAGAGCAGCACATGGCTACTTCCTGCACAGCGGGGCGGTCATTTCATCACATGGGTCTGTCTAACACCCACAAGCCCCCCACCACCCCTACCTCTACACCATGGTCTTCTCCACTCCTCCTCCAACACCTTTTTGCCCTTTTTGTTCTTTTTTTTACCTTGCCATTCTCTCATTTTCTCTCAACCTTCAGGATCTCTCTAAATACCATGCGGGGCTGCAGACAAAGAGATGACAGACCATCAAGGGCTGCTGTGGGCTGATCATTAGCAGTGCCCTGTGGTTGACTTCAATTAGCCTGCAGAGACACTGTGCTGCAGCCGAGCGCAGTGAGAACATGCAGTCAGCTGGGCTTCTTGCCTCTCAGATTTACAGTTAGATTTAGGTTTTGGCACGCTGGAGATACACAGAGCTGATGCAAATTAGACAGGGAGATTCCAAGTTTACGTTTCATTTTGTTCCCCTCAGTTCATGACTCTACAGAGGATCTTAAGGGGGATTTTGTTCTTGAAAGATTTGCTTCATGAAGCTTTAAAGAATGAAACTCATACCCAAAGATTTTAATATGTATAACTACATGTAATAGCTGCATTAATATAAGCACTATAAAAGTTGGTTAATTCAGTCATTGTCATTCATTTGGATGTTGTGAAACTGCAAATAATACTGATTGACCCGACAGACTCTTTCTACATATTTTGACTGCTATTATTGTAAAAAATATGCCAGTGAAAATGTCACTGAGCATGATGGCAGTTGATGAGAAGGAGGAGGGAAAATCTGTGGAGTGGGTAAAATGGCATGATGGAGAAATGGAGACAAAAAAAATCGAGGACGAGACAGAAAAATAAAAAAAACAAGGAGAGCGAGCAGGGAGAGCCAATCTGCTGTAAAACTGAACAGACAACTCTGAGATTATCAACAACAGTGACAGCAGAAGATGATTGTTGTTAATGCAGGCTATGTGTGTGTGTGTGGGGGGGGGGAGGGGAATTATGTATAACTCCCCCTTCTCTCGCTACATTCTCCTCTCTCTCTACCCCCTATGGTGGCCCTGATGGGACACAACCTTTCATTTGCTCATTGCGGTAATTGGTGTGTGTGAGGGGGAGGTACATGTGTTCTGCTCCCCCTCTGCGTCTGTCAGAGAATTAGAAAATGGAATTCTCTGAAGAGCAGTGTGCGTCTGCTTTCCTCATCCAAGATGACACATTTTCATTATTCACTCTGTGACAGAACAGATTTCTCTGTCCTCTGGCCACCAGCATACATTATGATTTGCAATTGTAAAGATAATTTCTGTTGTGATTAATTTTCGCAAAAGTACTTTTAAACAAATGGATGTTAAATTAAAAAAAAAAAAGGTTCAGCAATTAAGTCATTTGTTGCTACAGGTCCTTCTCAGCTGGGATGGAAATAATAAATGACAACATCTCTTTACAGCGGGTAACAGTGTTCAAATTGGTTCACAAATGAGTTAGCCTTTAGAATGAATTCAAATGTCTGCCTCAAATGTCATCAATTCATGCTACCTTTTCCCTCTTACATTAAATCCCTTGTTAAACCAAATAGCATTGAGGCAATATTCATAATCATAATATATAAGCCGTTTTTTAAGAATACCTAGGATTCTTATTTTTACTTTTGCTAATTTATAATACAAAACATACAGAATTGCACCAATATAAACAAGTTTGTTTGAAATACTGCCATGGCCCTGTAACGCACTATGTAGTGCTGAAATGATTATTTTATTACTCGATTACTTGGCTATTATAATGACTTACAAATGAACAGTAACTAAAGAAACACTGAAGTTGAGGGAAAAGAGGGTTTGACATTATTAAGACTCTTTGCTAAACTGTAGAAAAGATATATAAGATGTAAAATATAAATTTGAAGCATTTATAAGCTGATTTTTAATCATTGTCACAGACCTTACATAAAACCAAAGAAAAGGTAGCCGACTGCACTAGGTTTTAAAAAGTCATACTTTCTGCATACGCTTCCACAAATGCTACAATTGTTTCCTTTTTTCTATTTGATACGATCAAAGTACTTTATTTTAAAATTACAACAATAGCACTACCAGTGCCACTGGTGTGCTATCACCGTGTAGCCCTGTTTCGTGTAATTATATGGGTTAACAGTTAATCCGAAAAGCCTGTGTTCATGTTTAAATATGCTACAAAGACATATCAGGATGGCCATAAATTCCCTGTGTGTCTCTGCAGGAATCAAGCACAGAAAACAGAGTGTAACTGCCTCAAATAACCAGAGTGTTAAAATGTATCTGTAAAACAATACTGGACATATAAATACATATTTAACCCTTTGGCAGCCTATTCAAGAGAGAATGAAAGACTCTGTGATCTCCAGTCATGGTTGGAGAATCGCTGAGGGGAAGAACAGAGAAAACAGCCAGACCACTGACCTCTCACGGGAGGGAGCATCCTGTACACGGCAGCCTGAGACGAGGGCTCGCCGCAGGGGGAGAAGCAGCCTGAGACATGGGGGGTGGGGGGGCGGGGGGTTACTGAAAGAGCAGCGGGGAAGGTGAGGTGGAGCGGCGAGGGGAGCTCTCGAGAGCCGGCGTTATTGGGTTAGGGGAAAGGACTTGAGTGAAAAGAACAGAGGAGAAGCAGGGACCGGGGAGAAGAAGAGGAGGAGGAGGAGGAGCGGCCCCTTGTTGAGTGAGGAGAGGTGAGGGAAGTGGTGTAAGAGAGGTGCGAAGTAGAGGAGAGAAATGGGGGAGTGATAGCGAGAGAAAGGTGCAATGTCGGGATTAAAGCTGAAAAGGGCGACATATGGAAAAGGTGAAAGAGAGAACATGGAGGAAGGAAGCAGTGCAGGGAGAGAGGAATGTCAAGGAAATCTTTTATTTCAAAAATTGCATTTCGTTCCTCACTCCGCTTAAGACCCCCGCATGCACCTGGCACCAGACTACAACCTAATTAAATCCTAATCAGATAGAGCAAAATCAGATCAACTGCAGGTGTAAATGCACCCGGAGCACACTGAAGTTCAAACTGCATGTAGTAATTGTGTACGCAGAAATAAACTCACAAACAGGTGGAAGGCAGCTCAGACTGCAACCCACTTGTCAATATGGATTTACGGGTATACTTCTGGGCTGAACAGCTGACTGAACAAGACCAAGCGCTACCTGTCAATATTAATTATCTTGTGAGTATTATTAGTGCTAGTGATGTGCAAAGCAAACTTGGGGGACAAAGCTTGGGAACTTGGGAAATGCACATACACCCAGGAGATGTATTTTAATATCACATGCAGCTCTATCCTGAATCATATGAGATGTACTCTAATTCCAGGTTGAGAGGAGGTTTTAGAGGTAAGGACAATTCTTTTGGGGGAGCTTATGTTTGTCCTTTCAGGTTTATTAGACAGGATATAATGGAAGAGAGGGGTGGGGGGTGTAGCTTTATCGACAGCAGTATACCTCAAAAGGACCCGTGGTTAAAGTGGCCGCTGGAGGATGGAGAGATGGGCAGGAGGATGAATAGGAGAACAGGTGCTGCGTGTAGGCTGGGGGAGGGTGGCGGAGAAGGAAGGAATTGTGGAGAACAGCAGGGTGTGTGGTGAAAGGGTGACGGTGGCAGCACCGTCGTCGTCAACACAGCTACAGGAGAGAAATGGATGGGGGGAGGGTGGGAGGCGCGGTGCTCCTGGCAGGGTCTGCAAGTCAAAGAGCCCTCACTAGGTTTAACAATTTGATACAATCCTTTCTTTTTCTGGCTCTGTGGCCAGGCCTCAAGCACTTTCCTCTGGCCCTCAGATGTTCCCAGTCCTTTCAATTAATTTGAACATGGTGACATGGTGTTGCTCTGTTCGTCAGTCTGTCTGGTGTTTGTGTGTTTTTGTGTGGATTACGTCCAAAGCTTGCTCTATGTATTACGTGTTGGGTTTTCATTTCTCATTAAGTACGACTTGACGGTTATGCTGTGATTGTTTGTGGTTCTGTCATGAGCACACTGAGGCAAATTCCTAACAACTAAGTCGGATGGCAATAACGTATTGAATCTTGAATCTTTCTCTTCCTATTGACTACATCCTTTCCCTCACACTGAAGCCCTCTCCGACGGGGAACTGAAGCCGTTATATCCGCCGTTGCTCTCTTCAAAGCCACCGGACTCCTTTGACAAAAAGTAATTTTACCTTGCAGAACACGGGAGTTGCTGGTCTACCGCCGCCTCGATCGGTAAACTAACCGATCGTTAGTGTTATTGTGTGAACTAACACACAAATATAAGAGCTTCAGTTCCCTGTCGGAGAGGGCTGTCTGACAGGAAGGTAAAGCAGAGAAAATATGTTTTATTTATTTATTTGTTTTGTTTTAATAGATTTTTTTAGGTGGGGCTTTTTTTAGGTAGCTAAAATATGTTTAGCTGCGGCCCCCCTCCACAGCAGACATTGCTTATCTTCCGTGCCGGTCCTCCTGCCTGCTTCTCCAAACTGGGGGCGCGCCATCTACTGTACAGTAGGTAATACACTGACTATGGATAAGCACCTTATACAACCCCACTTCAAAAAACACAAACTATCCCTTTAAAACGGCACTAGGGAAAATACTTTTGCAGCTTCAGGAGGAATTTCAAATTTGAGAAGTGTCAAGTAGGTGGCAGAAGATGTAAAATACTGCAGGTGAGACCAAAAGTGTTTTGCTGTGTAGAAGTTTGAAGTCTAAATGTGGATTTTCAACTTCCTGACACAAGACGTTTATCCAGACTGAATCTCCAGTGTCTCAATACGTGCTGGCAGATATTGGCTGTTGTTTAATTTTAACATTTTAAAAAGTTCACCATCACCATTAACCCTAAACCCTTAAATCATAAAATAAAGACATAACTAATTAACTGTTACTTTAAAGGCCTTGACAACCTATTTTCTCAATCAGTTCTTTGATGTCTTGCATTAACACAAAATGTTCTGCCAAAGTTAGAACAGTTTTGGGCTGAAGATGATGAAAAAGATGATGTCACCAGCTGAGCTCTTCAGCCCAAAACTGTTCTAACTTGTCAGGATTTATCAATATCTGAATCAGTGATGACAGTTATGGGGTTGTTTGTTTCTGTTTCCAGACCACCGTTAATCCAATCTGATCAAATCACAGTTACACAGTCCTGATGAAGAAGATTAGAGATGTTTTTGAGACTGGCTATCAAAGGAAAGAACAGAGAATCTCGCATTACAACACACACAAAGGGAGTGTGACTTCATTCTCTGCTCAGGGCCCATTACTCCACTATATCTTTACATAGCAAATAGCTTGCTGCTGTAGGTATGTTCTGAATGTCGAGTACAGGACTTTTAAGGATGTTTTTATAGCCCCAAAATGTAACTTACCTGCAATACTAAATAGCTGGAGTGCCCCAGAGAAAACCTAAAGATTTAAAACCGTATTTTCTGGGTCTTTTAACCCCTATTCTGTTCTAAAACCCATGTCATGTTGTTTTACAGCATTAATCTGCTTCCTATTCAGTGTAACACTGCACAGTGCACACATCATGCTGCTCAGTATAAACAGTTTGTGAATCCACAGGAGCATCTGACGTGAAGTGACTTGCTTGAAGCCACTCTTAACAGTAGTTGCTGCTGAAGGAGGGGAGACAGTTACTCATTGACTTCTGCTGCTCAGATTTTCCCATCTGACTAACACTGCCTACAGGGTGTCACACACACACACACACACACACACACACACACACACACACACACACACACACACACACACACACACACACACACACACACACACACACACACACACACACACACACACACACACACACACACACACACACACACACACACACACACACACACAAGGACATCAAGACAATGTTTTTGCACTCCTGCTGGTTTTCACAGGCGGCAACAAACACCTGTGCATTGTGTGCAACAAAGGTTCCTAGCAACAGTCGTCGAGGAGAGACATCGTCAGGATGCACACCTGTTTGATCTGCCGGGACCCTCTGTGATAAGTGGCCTCGGTAACCATAGCGACCAGGATATGGGATGGATGCATGTGGTGCTATTGAATGGCCTTGGATTATAAACACACACATACATAAAGAGACACACAATGACACAAGCACACAAACTTAGGAAACACACATCATGCTTAAAGAAGTTTGTTGCACACACCTACAGACACACACACACACACACACACACACACACACACACACACACACACACTCATCAAATGAACACGCACACATGCAATGTGAGAAACACAAAATCACACAAAGCAGCTGAAGTCGTACACATAACGAACCAGTAGATAATCTCAGAGCATTTCACACCTGTATGCAGACTCGTAACAGACTTCACACATGGAGGAAAGTGCAAAAAAGGTCTAACATTCAGGAAAATATAAACAGCAATACATACACGCAGGCCGATTGCAAACATTCCATTCCATTCAGAGCAACAACACAATGAAGTGTGTAGCGGGAAAAAAACGCGGTGGCAGATGGCTGACATGCTGACAGTTACTCACAGTGTGCAGGTGGACGAGGAAGCGCTTTGCCTTTTACTAAAGAACTCTGCATCGACCTTGGAGTGAAAAATGTGAATCGTTTAACTGCAGTAGTCATTCACACAGAAATAGATGTACAAATCTGCACGCAGAAATACATAATTGTCTGTGCTGTTGAATTTTGTATAGACTGAAAGGCTTGATAGAAATGTGAGTATTTAAATGCAGTCAAACATGAACAATGCTGCGTGTTGCTCTGTGAGCTTTTCCTCTACATGCCTGTCTGACACACAGGAACGTGAATACAAACTGTAAGTGCTGATCTGCTCTGTAGTTCTGTATATGTACTCACGTCAGTGTGCCTGGTATGATGCATTGAAATGTAAATGAAGCAACAATCTGTGTTGTGTGATTCAATACGATATAATACATCTGTACAACCCTCTGCACAGATTAACCTGTGCTATTCTGACCAAACATTATATTACATATGCATATGAACCAATTAATAGACTTTTACAGTTGTATTGTATTTACAATGCAAGATAATTAGCACATCAATTCGTACTCTGGTAATCAGCAGAATTTCCCCTCACGCTGTTATCCTCAAAGTACCTGCTATGATGCTGGACAACTATTTTATATTAAATGTCATTTTAAGGCAGATGGATGTGTGTGATCTTGCTGATTTAATTACATTTTTTCCAGATTATTAATAGAGTTGAGAGACTAAAAATTACATAATTTTCCAAAATAAATCAATAAAAAGCTTAGTTTAGGATTCATGCCTTTTAGCAATGGAGGGCCTTTATTCTCACATGTGCATATGCAGCCAGTTGTTTGTACCGTAGCAACACAGTAATATACAGAATAAATTAATTATTGTCATTATTATTATTATTATAGAAGCACTTGTGTGTATGATGCAGATCTTGTCTCTGACCTTCTAGTTTTCAAGCATGATCCTTTATTTGCATTAATCTGTATTTTCCTTTATGCTGACAGTCCTTTGTCATTACTATTGAAATAAATCCTTTCTTATCATTGTGCGGAGGGGTGAGCCTGACAGCTCAGATGTTAAAGTCTGTCAGAGAACAGACAGACAGACAGCCACGTCCTTTATTCTATGAGCCAATCATGATTCACAACCTACATGTCATGAGGGCCGAGCGGGAAAAAAACAATGAGTGACAATCAGTCAGTCAACACCAATGTTCATTTGGCCCTGTGTTTCTTGTAGAAAGTGGAGAATAACAGCAAAGGTGCCACGGCTGGGGATCACACGGTTTGATCTCATCATACATTTACTCGAAATAGAATCCAAATGGGATCAGTTTACTGCTCGTTTGTCCGTTTTGATTCTCCAGTCTCGTTTTTGCACACTGTGTCTTGTGTTCACGGCTGTTTTTTCTCAAACCAGTTATAATTAGGATGTCCTACCATCTGATGTAAATAAAGATTTCTACTGAAAAACAATCGCGTGAAGAAATTAACAGCGAGTTTTCATGTTCAATTTCAGAAACGTGTCCATCATTTAAGTAAATTTCATATTGGTGGCCAAAACAATATCTATTTTTTTGAAGTTATTGTCGATGAAACTATTTCTTTACTATTTCCTATTTCTTCTCTCTCTCATTGACCCAATTCCGTGACCTGTAGCCACTTTATTAAAGCTTCTGCATTTGTTTCTCATTACAACTAATCTGTGCACTAGAAGCTTTTTTATTTGAACGGAATCAACAGATATAAAGATCGTTAGTTTTAGCAATGACATCGACAAACGGAGAGAAAACCATGGAAATGTTTACCGGACCTGTGAACCCGCTGCCACTGAAGTCTATGATTGTTTATGTACACAGTGTTGTACAGTGCCTGAATGTGCCAGTACCCTAATTTGGCAGTTGACATGATGACATGATCATCGAATGTATCTTGGGAATATTTATATTCACATGCATACGGGGTAGCAGTGGCTCAGTCCTGTAAGGAGTTGGATTGGGAACTGGAGGGTTGCAGGTTCAAGTCCCTGTGCAGACCAAAGTATGGTGGTGTCCTGGGTGTCAATGTGCTCTTGAGCACAGCACTAAACCCCCAACTGTCCATCGACAGCTGCACCCCCCCACACTCTGACTTTCCTCCATTTGCGCATGTATAGGTACTGAGCATGTGTGTCTATTTCAGGCCTATGTGTAATGTGTGTTCTAACAACAGAGTGAAAACATTGTAATTTCCTTTGCTGGATTAATAAAGTAGAAATTATTATTATTATATCATATCTTGTAGGGGCGACCCCAAACAGTAGACTATTCGATGAATCGATCCAAGGAGCCTGATTCAACTACCAATCACACAGTCGAATTGTCGCAGTGTCTGAAATGTGGTAATGAAATAGAGGATCATTCACACCTACTGTATATAGGGGTGCTAAATGTCTGATTTTAAATATTTTTTCCCAATGAATCCTGATATATTTTGGTATAACTATCAGCCTATTAATAATACTGTCAGCAACAATTAGAAGTAAGGGTACTCATGTGGACAAAAATCAGAATTGCAGGTACTCAATACTGTTGAGTACGCAGATTTCAGGCACTGTTCTTGTACCTTAGCCTTTTTTCAGGCTTTTTGAGCCAAATCAAATGTTTTATGGTGATGATTCATCTTGTAGCTAGTTGGCTTAAACATTTAGACAATAAATGGGAAAAATAATTTATGGAATCAGATCTGTTCAAATAGTGGGCAATCACTGTTGAGGTATAGAGCAGGTCTAGACTTTATACTCATTCATTTACACAGACCCAACATTCCTCCATGAACAACAAGGGCAGGGAAAAACTCCCCTTTAACAGGAACCTTACTGAATTACAAGTAAGAAAAAAGGAGACAATATCAAGAAAGCTAATGAAGGTTGTTGTTCGAAGTCTGTTAGCCAGTAACAAAACCAATCCCTATTTACTATTTACCCTCTGCCATTTTATTTAAGTGTCTGAATTTTGACTGTGAAATGTATTTACTATATATTTCCATCAAATTCCCACAATGGAACGAAAGAATAAAAAGCGCATGTGGCATATACTGCTTTCTGCTAACAATCCTATGATGCAATGAGTCACATTTTATAGATGAGAAAATGATCGTTGCGCGACTAAACCTGTAAAATCTGAGTTAACTGCTCACTATAGAGTAAAATATGTGTGTCTTTACTTTAGGGAGTAGTAGATGAGTGATCTATGTCATGGATTTACAGCATCTACATCTACAACCATTTCATTTCTTAAAATGAAATGGTTCAATAGCTTCGTAGATGGAGACCTAACAGCAAATGCAAAGACAAAAACCAAATAAATGTAAAATATATATTTCTCCCTTTTTGGGTAACAGAGCAGGTATATATGACGTAGCAGAAAAAAGCATGTGATTTAATTTTTGTTGGACATAAAACTTAAACTATTTATTTAACTATTTAATTAAGTAAATACAAATAAAAAGACGCCTTAGTGGTCTGTTCTATGCCCACAGCAATGGGAATCTCTAGGAAACAACATCCTATTTTGTCAATATTTGCAATTTAATATTTGACTTCCTTGTTAAAACTGATCTCTAACTCAACTGACTCCAAAGCAAAAAAAACAACAACCAATATACTGACTGTAAGGCAGCTCTACAAACATTGACAAGCCTGTTGCTCCCGGATGCCCCTAATACCCCCCCCCCCCCACACACACACACACACCCACCCACCAACACCACCTCCATCTCCCTCACCTCTCCATCCCTGCCCCCTCTCCTCTGCTTTTTCCAGCAAATGAAAAAGGCCACATCAAACAATGGATTTAGCCTGCTCCCTAAGTAGATGCAGGGAAGGAAAAAAAACAGAGGGAGATAGAGATAAGAAGCTGGGATATGAGAGGGTGAGGAATGGAGGTGGGGGGTGGGTGTGAGTGTGGAGAAGAAGGTGGAAGAGTGGAGGAGGGGGACATGAGGACCAGGTGTTGAAAGACAGGGTGGTGGATATATATGGATATATATATATATATATATATATATATATATATATATATATATATATATATATCCATATATATATATATATATATATATATATATATATATATATATATATATATATATCTTTATATTGTTTTCCCTGAATTTTCATTTTGAATATATTCACGTTTCATTTGTGTTGAATGCTATTTTGCATTATTCTAACTAGATCTCCTTGTTGATAATCTGCTTCTCTGGAATCCGCTGTATTGTTTGCTTGAACTCATAACATGGATACTGTTGGGCCAAATTTAGTTTTATAACGTTTAGATTCATCTTTCTCCTTAATATCTTGATCTCACTATGTTTGTTGGCTTGCACACCCTGATTTATCAATTTATTTTCTGTTTTTAAATTAAGACGAATAATATGAGGGGAAAAAAACAAGTTCAGGGAAAAGTTCAGCGACATCTCATTATATATCAGTTCTTAAGTAAATAGGAGAAGGAAAAAGAATAGGAACAAGAAAATATACATTAACATAAACTTAAAACCACAGACAAATTGAGTCATAATGACACATGCAAAAAAGATAATTGTTGTGCTTTGTACCATATTTGCCTCATTCCTATTTTATTTATTCTCAAATTTTATTTTCCGTATCCTATTTTTGTAGCTGAAACCACCTGATTTCCCCACAGAGATTCACTGAAATGTAATCAAATCATGTGCGCAGTGTGTCACTCCTATCACAGGTAGCCAGCAGTAGTTGCAGTACAGAGGGTGGTTTTTTTCCCCCCAGGCAGTGTTAAAGAAGAACTATACAAAGCCAGACCAGAGGAACAGGGACACCTTGTTTTCACGGCTTTACAAAACCTTTTTGAAGTTGGATTGAAAGAGATCTGAAGCTATAATAACTTTACCGGGAGAGCAGAGAATCAATCCAGATCCTGCCTCAACTGTGGTGGAACTAATGCAATGTCAGTGACTTTTTGCTGATGGGAAGTGATGAAGCAACAGGAGGAGAGGAGGCAGACAGGAAGTGCAGGAGGGCAGGCAGGCAGGCATTGAGAGAGACAGAGGGTGCAGGAAGAGAAGGAAGAGGAGTGGAGGTGCAGAAGGTGCAGCCAGGGTGGAGAGCGGGGGAGCGATAGCAGAGAGTCTCCCACCAGCGCTGTCACAACCACACGCTCGGCTGCTGTTGCCGCTGATTGTGATTGCTGTTCAAACAAGGCCAACAGCTGCCACAAACATCTCCTGCTCAATATTACACACATGTACGCCCACCTATGGGACACACACACACACACACACACACACACACACACACACACACACACACACACACACACACACACACACACACACACACACACACACACACACACACACACACTGATATCGCTCAGATGTCACTCTTTATGGTACCCTGTTAACTTTCTTTGCTCTGTGATAAGACTGTGGCCGCTGTGATTGCCCTCTGCTCTCTGTAAAGTATGACAGCTCAACAACTCATCAAATCAAGATGTTCTCTCGTCATGATGGAATGAGTCCTCAATCACAGACTTTCTCTTCTTGTCATTCTCTGGTTTCTTGAGGATTTTCATGTTTTTTCCTTCCACCTAATAAAGAATAACGTAATCATAACCACCTTTCTAAAACCTACTTCAAATCTCAAAAATGCACATTAAAATCCAGACACTCTCTTACTCTGTTCTATCAAAGAGGAAAGGATTTTTTCCCCCAAACAGTATGGCTCCAAAGTAAAGCAACAGACACCTCTGTGTCACTAATGGAGCTGCAACAAGTAGTCGATAGACGCAAAATCAATCTGCAATTATTTTTTTTTAAACATTTGATGGTTTCAAGCTTTAAAAATATGAGAATGTGCTGCCTTTCATTTTATATAATTGAAAAATTAATATCTTTGGGTTTCGGACTGTTGGTCGGACAAAACAAGACATTGGATCAGCAGATTATTCGTTAATGAAAAAAATCGTCAGTAAAAGTTCACATTTTATTCAAGTAAGCTCTACTTCCACACAAACAGCTTCACTGTACAGCCATGGCCCATTCCACTCTGTATGCTGTGCATCTACAGTACACACTTGACAGAAAACCAGTAAGAACCACCAGCTTATCTAAAACGCACCGATCACTCTACTGTACTGAGGGAGCCTGCTTTTTATATTTGAAATCAAACACTGTTGTCTGGACCAGAGGCAAAAAAACTGCAGTTTCTAGACAATCTGCTAAAGCTGATAATGACTCTGGGCAAAAGCGGATTAGTTATGCATTCACAGCGCATTCACACAATAGTATATAATTCACACAGCTTTTTTTATCCTCCACAGGTAGCAACAATCGCGACATCACAATCACAAATGCACTAAGGGGTCCCTGTCCCTCCCTCTCTCCTACTTTCCTGCTGTTTTCCATCTATTTCTGTCGGTCTCTGTCATCCTCTCTCTCCTTCACACACACACACACACGCACACACACACACACACACACACACACACACACACACACACACACACACACCTCCACAGCAGTTGTACATTATGGAGTGGTAACCAGGCACCATCTAATTGCAATAATTGGAAGAATGTACCGAGCGGCCTGTTTGAACACCTGTTAGCACTGAATTTCTCTCATGGCTACAGATTGTATGTGCTGTGTCACACCATTTGGTGCGTGCATGTGTGTGTGTACGTGTGTACGTGTGGGTGTATGTATGTACCCGTGTGCGAGCCTCAGATTGCGTTACCCCCTCTCTCCCTCCATACAGGCTCATGTAGGGGGGGGGGGGGGGGGGGGGGGGGGGGGGGGGGGTTATGTAAATAGGAAATCCTGGCTGTGCTCCAGTTTCCATTTTGACACCTCACACCCTGCCAGAAGGAGGCTGCCTGTCACTGACACATCCCAAGGCGATTCACCCAGAATAATTTGGGACTTGGGACAAAAATGAATAATATGCATGATACATTTCTTGGCCTTCACACTTCTCACGGTGCCATCACTGGTCTCCTTCAGTTTTTTTGGAGCCAGTTTCAACTCATTTTATGGGCTATGACATACTGAAATAATACATTTAGGGTTCAGTTTGTTTAAGAAGACTGGACAGAGTGACAATACCTTTTCAGAAGATTTAAAATATCATGTACAAAATCAACTCTGCGAGGGGAAAGCAGGCCTATGTATTTGTAACTAAAGACTGCTTCCTCTCCCTCTCATGTCCTTGCCGGGTTGGGCATCTGGCCAGATGTGTGGAGCTGTCCGCCTCTCTGCAGCTGAAATCACTATTGTGCTTGGGTTCAACACACGTTCTCTACTCTTTTCACACTCATGAAAGCTTTAATTTCACCACAGCTTAAAAAAAGAAATTTAATATTTCAAGGCTCCACACGATAAACTATTAGGCTACAGCAAAAGCGGAATCCTTAGCTTGTATAGAGGCTGCAGCTATCCAGGCCGGCGTTGGTGGCCGTCATTTCATAAGATAGGCTATCATACGAATTGTTGTGCATAAGTTTTCAGACGATATCATAGGGCTGGGTGATATGGAGAAAATCAAATATCACGATATTTTTGACCAAATACCTCGATATCGATACCGCAACGATATTGTAGTGCTGACTATTGGTGCTTTCACAAAATATTTACACAATGAGATTTTTGATGAATAATCATCAGTAATGTGGGTATAATGACTAAGTGAGTAAAGGCAAATAATAGAACAGTTACAACAGTCTGGTAAGTTCTGAAAATGACATCACTTTACTGTAATGCAGCCTTTAAAACCAGGAAAAGACAACACTTATGCCATATTATGATATTAAAAAATCTAAGACGATATCTAGTCTCATATCACGATATCGATATAATATCGATATATTGCCCAGCTCTACATATACGAACCCTTTCATGAGAATGCAGTGAGCTATCGCGTCACACTTTGAACACATTTTTTTTTAAAAAGAGAAACCAGTGAAACTTCTCTGCCTGTCTCTGTCTCCCTCTCATGTGTCCAACCGACTGGAGACAAGCCAGCTATTGATTGAGTCTTTCAACATTGAGCTGTTGTCATTGGAGCCCACAGCCTTTAGCCTACAGGCTGTGACGCGGCCGGGGGATAATCCATCGGGAGGTAACGACTCGGGGACCACGCTGCTCTTTCTGCAGGGGACCCAAGGAAAAAAACAACAACTTTTCTTTTCAATCTAATTAGCTGCCATTAACGTTAAGTGGGGCACCGTCGTCTTGAGATCAATACAGGCGCTTAACACTGGGCTGCCAGGCTGCACTGGGATCAGACATGAGGACGACACTCACTTTTTTGTTGGTGTTTGGAGAGGGCGCTCACCTGGTCGGTAGGCTACTCTAAAGTGTCTACATTACGACACTTGAAGTCTCTGTTAGAGAAGATCAGTGGGTTCACATACCTGTTGATATCTTGCAGGTCAGTCGGCACCGCGCATCCCGCATCCTCCTCATCTTCATCATCATTACAATCTAAAGCATGAGAAAGAAAACAGAGGGTCAGGCAGGAAAAGATGAGCGACATGTATCATGCGTACATTTACACTTTTATTTTAAATCTCATTGATACAGAGTGCTTGGGTTTTAATCGGATTGTTTCTATTTCCCTGCTTTCCGTAAATACTCGGACAGTGCGTTCCTTTCCTACAACCCCTCTTCTCCTCCTCACCTCCACTCTTTCCAGGTCCTCCCCCCATAAAATGCGAGATGCTGAGAGTCTCCACGTTCACCTACCTGGCTGCTTTCGGCCCGGCTCCGCTGCTGCTGCTGCTGCCGCCGCCGTGTTGGATGGAGAGCTGGGGAAGTGCGGTGCGTCGGAAGCGGGGAGCAAGCCTCCGGGTGCGCTGCTGCCTGCTCCTTTAAAAAGCCTCCACTGGTCCAATAGGAGGTCTGTCAGCCTGATGGGACCTGACGTCAGCCGTCCGACCCTCCCTCCCTCGATTTTATCTATAGGACAAATTATATCGGCATTATTTCCTCGACACAGAAGAAAAAAACACACTGAGACAGTTAAGTGTCGGAGAAGATTTTAAGTGCTCAGCTGTGTTGATCCTCGGTGAATGTGTTCTTTTTAAAAAATATAATTTCCTGCTTTTATTTGACTTTTTTTTTATTTTAGAGATACAAAAAAAGTGGCCTGCTGTGTGATTTTTCCACATGGGATATATGCTTAATACTGCAAAAGATTGGAAGCAAGGCAATATGGGAAACACATGCTGCTGTGTGCCGCCTCACGCTTTAGCAGAATGTGCCCAACTCATGAACCCTTCATCATGATGTCCACTGACAAGGTGGATCCAGGTGAAAAAAACACATCTGGAGTTCCACTATTAATATATTAGTCACAACGGAAGACATACAGAAAGAGAAGCACGTGAGTTCCAAATGTAAGACATATGAACTGTGCAACAGGATGCAGCTCAACATCTGAATATGTATATATGTATATTTTATTGTATATATTGTGTTTCCTCAATCATTGTAATGTACTATTTACAGGTACTTGTACTTTACCTTAGCATTTTCCATTTTTATGCTTCTGTAGGCTATACATCTACATTTCAGAGGGAAATATGGCACAACTTTGTATATTCTACTCCACTACATTTATTGCACAGCTTTTCACATGTAGCCTAAAACATATGATCCTCTTGCAAAAACATTATCGTTAGATTAAACATGTAAAAAAAAATACTTAGAATTGAAAGATTTAAAACAGATTTAGCTTCATGTTGAAAACATTAAAATGTTGTGTTCACTTTAATCAATTAGTAATAATAAGAATCCAATTATATACAGTATATGTGGTTACTATTACACTCGTAAAATGCGAAATACCTTTACTTTGGATACTTTAGGTACATTTTGATGCCAATGTACTTTTAGGACTTTCAATTGTAATTAATTGTAACTTGTAATTGAGTTTTTTTTATACTGTGGTATCGCTGCTTTTACTTTAGTAAAGAATCGTAATACTTCTTCCACCAAACTTCAAATTGAAAAGGATCTACAATCTATATATATATATATATATATATATATATATATATATATATATATATATATATATATATATATACTTTTGTTTATACCTTTCCTGTCATATATTTTGGTATTGTCAGTCCTGTGTAGTGGTTCAGTGAAGAAAGATCAGAGCGACTAAATATGTTTTCTTGAAATCACAACATAAACAACGCCCACAGTGCCATGAAAATGGGGAACAAAGCTATTTTATAGAAACACACAAAGATGAGCCTGTGGATAAACACGACAGTTGCAAATGATAAAAAATAGAAACACTTTACAAGAAAGATATCTATTTTAGAATCAAGAAAAAAACCTAACGTTCAGCTTAACAACCAATAGTTTTTTGTGTGTGTTTATGCAAACCTTTAAAAAGGTTTCATAAGACCAAGATTAGTTAAATAAATGTTACACAACCCACAGAGGAGCCTGTAAACCTGTAACTTTGGCTACGGCATCACATCAGGCTGGATTTACAATGCCATAATTACTAACTAACATAGAATACTGCAATGAATGATCTACCAGGGACACATTTGGGTGTCTGTCCTGAGCACCCACAGCAGCCCAAATCATACTTTAATAATAAAAAAAACAAGCACACAGATCATTCTTCCAGCTTTATAAGGTCTCATTAACATCCAAGGCTGCATTACAGTGTGTCACAGCCTTGAGTATCAACTATGAATTTGTGTGAGATAGATAGATTATCTAAATTCATATCTGGCTTATCTTCTATGCTTATTGATTATTGTAATTTAATTTGGGATATGTTTAGTCAGATCTGTGCTGTATAATGAATTTGTTTCTATGGGGAGAACCTATCTGTCCTTTATTGCAAAGATAGAGCACTGAATCAAATACTAAAAGCAATACTGTACATATATTTTACATTGTGGTTTAACATTTCATATAGAATGATAAATAGGAAAGAAATGCCTGAGAAATGCATGTGCAAGGTTATCATAAGCCTGTAGCCTACATACACAGTGATGTTTTGGAAAAAGAATGCATGTAAACATATAAGCTTCATACAGTAAGTGTATGTATAATATTGACACCCTTCACTCCTGACTGTCCCCTTGTTGCTCTCCAGCTGTAGGCAACAGCACTACAAGAGAATTTAGAGCCAATAAAGAAATTAAAAAAATGATGTTACATTTCATATGAACTCTTCTTGATCAGCAGATGACAGCTACACATAATCTGTCACCGTGTCTCTCCCTGGCGGAGTGATTGCAGAAATGCTAGAAAAGCGTGTATTTTCTGACACAAATGAGCAATTTGTAAGGCCATTGTGTGCTGTGTGCTTCATTGTACTTTCTAATTTCCCAGACTCAGAAACCATTGTGGAAAATGCAATTGCGATGTCGAGTGCTTTTTTGTTGTTGTTTTTTTCTGCAGGATTTGTGTTAGTTTCTGTGCACCTTTTGAAATGGGTCCACACACACACGCACACGCACAAGCACACACACACACACACACACACACACACGCACGCACCCACACACACACACACACACACACACACACACACACACACACACACACACACACACACACACACACACACACACACACACACACACACACACACACATTTACATATACATACTTGAATGTAACCTGTGTTAGTCTGTGTTTCCTTGCACATTATATCTAGGCCAAATCCGAGCCCTTTCATGCGAGACTGTAGTAAGACGATAGTGAATGGTGGGAGTAAGAAGGTTGACTGTACCACTATTCCAGTGTACAGTGAGAGCAGCGCACTGTACTCTAAGCTTAGCTTAGCATAAAGACAGGGAAAAAAGGGGAAACAGCTTGCCTGGCTCTGTGCAGAGGTATCAGAATCCACCTACCAGCGTCTCTAAAGCTCACTAATTAGCATGTCAGGTCTCGTTTGTTGACTTACTATTTCTTAGTGGGCAACAGTAAGGTTGCCTGGCAACCAGCAGAGACTCAAGGTCACTGCTCCGAGCCAAAACTTGTCATTTTTACACTTCAGTTTTTGTACACATTGAGCAAACAAGACAAAACATGTTACCGTTTTACCACGACAGTGGGCACAACTGGAGCCACATGTGCAAAGTCTAACACAACAAGGAAGAATGAAACAGTCATACACTGTACCGTTCAAGAGAAACAGGAAACAGGTAAAAGAGCAAAGATGCCAATATGTCCAGTAGTGCTGGGCGGTATGACCAAAAATTTATATTACGGTATTTTTTAAGATTCTGGCGGTATCACAGTATATCACGGTTTATAATGGCTTATTCTACTGTCAGGAGTACATAGAATGTCATGTTTACTAAAAGCTTTGATTAATAAAGGGTTTGCTTGGCTCTACAACATTATGCAAACTGTTCTACAGAGCCATGCTAGCTGTTTCCCCCCTGTTTCTAGTATTTTTGTTAAGCTAACTGCTAGCTGTAGCTTCATAATTAATGTACGGATAGAGAGGGGTATCGATTTTCTCAAATACAGTAACTCTCTGCAAGAAAGCTAATATGTTTTTCCCAAAAGTGTCTAATTATTCCTTTAATAAAGTGGAAAAAAAGCACAAGACTCAGATGTTACTAACTAATGTGTTTTTGTTAAAAAAAAGAAGAAAGAGTTCCAATTAAAATGGAAATTGAAACTTTTAAAACCAAGTGGAAGCTAGTGGAGGTACCTGCAGCTTCACCGATTGGTGTCTGGTTTTTATCAATCGAAAGTACATGCATAATTATAGCAGTCAAGATTAACATAACAATTGGCTGGAAATTCTCCTTTAAACCAATCAAAGTCTAACTCTCACTCATCATTGGATGTATTATAAGCAAACAGTCATAAACACCGGCTGTACAAACACTTCTAAGTTTAAATGTAATAGAATGCACTCATTAATCGACACAGAAAACAACATATAATGACACTCGTTAGATGAAATAATAGATAACCCGTAATGGTCTCCCATGGGAAAATTTGGATAATGTTTCAGTTTAGTATGTTTTTCAGATGTTTTGCATGACCTGCTGTTATATTAAATTCATTTTGACAATGCAGTGCTCAGGCAACATTAACAAAATCAAAATTGTCATTCAGTGGGTAGATACAGACATACTGCAGAGCATTCAGTAATAGCTGGCAGATTTTCTGCTGTCCTTGGCCTGGTTTACCTCACCTTTGCGTCTCACATAGCTTACACTTTTATATGACTGTACTCAAATAAAAAATAGCTAGCAGATATACTGTTATCAATTTGATCTCGATTAAAAATGAAGAGTTTGACCCTGCAGCTGTGTGAGGAAGCCCTCTTTTATCTAGCACAAAACAGTACAGCTCATAGTTTTATAAGAAAATTAAATATCCAGTCACAATGTGTAACTGATCTGAAAGAAACAAATCAACACCCTTGTTTATGGCTGGAGGATTATGCAATCATACGAAAACGTCACACTCACCAAAATTAGAACATTTTACCATGACATTGCTGGATGTAGCAGCGTTCAATTAAAAACATATGTTGTTTAAGTAGTACTACTATTGAACATAGCTTACATAATGTATTTTTCATCTTTAAAGCAAATGCACTTAGGAACTGAATCTTTCAGTCCAATGTAAAACCATGAATAGCACACTGAATGATTAATCACAGCACATAAGAAACATCTAGGAATGTCTAAATTGCAAAAACTGGGCATGTTGAATACTCACAGTTCAATCATTTTTGACAGACTGCTATATATTCATAGAGTTGAATATGACAGAGATTGCACTGACAGTAAAGTTTGACTGAAGCAGGTCCAAACATCATTACAGAGAGAGATCTTCCTAAATCTATCATCTCCACAGTTTATATAGAGGAGTCCTGTAAGCATGGCAACCACTCCAAATATCACTCACACACACACACACACACACACACACACACACACACACACACACACACACTTACACACACTACATACACTCGTAAACACTACAGCCTCTGCTCTTATTTCCGTTAAAGCCTGGTGAATAATGGCACATCAATAGCAGAAAAAAACAGAGCAAAAAACTGGGACTGATGTGTGTTTGAGGGAAAATACTGAATTATAACCGTAATTGTGAAATGGCAATTTTCTGTTGTTCTGCATGATCACACGCACACACACACACACACACACACACACACACACACACACACACACACACACACACACACACACACACACACACACACACACACACACACACCATCAGGTATGTATCATACACCTAAGGTCCCAGACACACAAACAGACATACACACCCACACATATGCAAAACTCAACATTGTGAAATCCTTCAGGAATTGTAAACGGAAAACCCAAACTCAATAATAAGAATAGGATCTTTATTAACCCTTTGCAAGTCAAATATTTTATTGATTGCTAGACAACAGTGGGCACAACTGGAGTAACGTGCAAAACTCTAACTACAGTCTGCACAACAGCAGTTCATGTGGACCAAACTCTAGATTATCCTATGGCTTTAACCACAACCTGCACAACACTGTGGATTTACAGCACTTTGTTCAAATGCTAACACACTGATGTCAAAACTGCAATCAGCATTCAGCATTTCAAAAACTGCTGATTGCAATGGTGTCTTGTTATAGACCTGTTAGTGAACACATATTGTAGATACAGTATACAGGGAAAGCTCATAAAGCCTTTTTTTGAAAATAAAGAAACACCAAATAAGAATGAATGCATTATGCTGTTTGAGAGAAACATTGAACAGGTAAAAGAGTAAAGATACCAATATGTCCAGGTAAGATGCCTGATGTTACATACACAGTTGCGAAAATGTGAAAAACACTTCCTTTCCTATAGTAAAACTGTGCACTTACTGTTTTTCACAAAATAATGGAGGTGTAAGCAATGGGAACACCATAGTCATTTGTTTTTAGAGATAATGTAGGTTCATGGAAAGAGAAGACATCCAATTTGTTGATAAAAAAAACTTGTAAAACGTCTGGACTATTACGTACCTTTAGTTTGTAACATTTCCAGTGATTACGTAAATTACTACAGACAAAATAAAAATATCTATTTACTGTAGGTAAGCAAACTGAGGATTTTCATTCATTCTTGTTTACCTCAAAACTGGTATAAAATAAAAAAGGAAAGAAAATAATTTCACTCTTTTCTTATAGCAAATATTGATTAGTGTAAAGTCACTTAAATTATTTAAACTGTAAAGGTGAAAAGTTTGTATGTTCTGTATTGGTGTTTGATGCTAGTGTTTTTACTCTCAGTGTGTTCTGAGTGACAGTGTGTGTTATCTCAGTCAGGGTTGGTCATAGTGTTTGGCTGCACTGAGCCTGTTTTGAGACGTGTGAAGAGTTGTGTTGCTTGCAATGAGTTTTGCAGGTGATGTGAACTGTTTAGCTCAGGTGACTGTTGGTAGTGCAGACTGTAGTTAGAGTTTTGCACATGTGGCTTTAGTTGTGACCAGTGTCGTTTAGCATTCGAAAAAAAAACTGTAACAACTTAATTCAGTGTAACGGAAATATAATGGAGCTTATACAAAACCTAGAGTAAAAACAGATAAAAATGTCCCTTCTAGCCTGAAAACATTGAAAAAAATTGTCTGAAATAATCCCTGTTTTTGCATTGGAGAAAAGTGCAGACCTTGATGTAACAGAACATGTCATATGTATTATAAAGTATTGTTCATTATGTAATAATTGTGACAACAATAGCAGATTTGCCATCAGACAGTGTTTTTTGAAATAATGGGTCATTGACTTGAAAAGCAGGTAACCTGAAACCCCCTCATTGTTTTTTTACAAGATGTACACGCCTGCATACACAGACAAATGTGTACACACATGTACACACATATAGAAATCCACAAAGACAATTGTAGAAGTCCTGATGTTTTTAATCAGCAGTGGGGCCCCACCCTGGCAGATAAGCATCTGGTTACGTGTCTGTAAAAAAAAGAGCAACGGGGAAGGCAGAGTCACCTCGGCAGATGGCCCTATCAGTGTTGGTTAAACCAGCGGCCAGCGCGGCCGTGTTTGGCTTAACGGCCTATAAGTAATTCATTGTGTTCACTGAGAAGAAGCATCTGTTGACCCCTCAGCCCTGGAGATGCACACATACACGCCCCCCCCCCCCCTACACACACACACAGTTATGCATAGATAAACATACTTACATGAGTATTCGGTCACATGCACAGATGCAGATATACACACACACACACACACACACACACACACACACACACACACACACACACACACACACACACACACACACACACACACACACACACACACACACACACACGCACACACACACACACACACACACACACACCTTTCAAGCTCATTTGAAGTGGGCAGTGCAGGTGGCTGGAGGAAAAGGAGAGGCCTTTGTTCCATGTGACCTGCTCTGATCAGATAACCACCACTGATCTTAGTTAATACTCACTAAGAACTCATTTACCTGCTAACACAAAGGCAGGTCACAAAACAGACGAGAGAGATAGAGGGAAAGAGAGATGATGTAGAGAAAGGAGGAGGAGGGAAAAGACATGCAGCTGCAGCTCGGGAGGTCCAAAACTCACAACTAAAAAAAAGGTGCAAATACTGGATTTGCATTTTTTACAATAATGGTTTAGTCAATTTATGTTGTCTGTCACTTATGGTCTTTATTGAATAAACTCTTGCACAATCACACCTCCCTTACATATTATGTCTCCTCAGTCTGTAAACAATGTTATGCCTCAACAGCGAGCGCTATTATCATAATGACATGCAGAGGCTATTTCTTTCAACACAAACATCAACTTGTATTGCATTTATTTATTCATAAGCATGGCTGATAACACCTGAAACTTGGCAAGTCATCTTAAAAGGACTGTTCTGGTGAGGAAATTTTACAAATTGCTTTTAATTGGAGTTGGTGGCCAACGATTACCACCTGTGGTTTTGTGTAGGAAATAGGAATAAAATGTAATAAAGCTAGATACTTTTAAATTATTCCATTAATATAAACAGCTTCATGACACGATACAAAACAAAAATCTGTAAAGGGAGCCTCTTGATATTTCATTATAAATGTGGTGACATTCTATATTTTTTCTTATTCAATTCAATTTTACTTATAGTGTCAAATCATAACAGGAGTTATCTCAGGACACTTTACAGATAGAGTAGGTCTAGACCACACTCTATAATTTACAAAGACCCAACAATTCCAGGAATTCCCCCAACAGCAAGCATTAAGTGCGACAGTGGCGAGGAAAAACTCCCTTTTAGGAAGAAACCTCGGACAGACACAGGCTCTTGGTAGGTGGTGTCTGACGGAGCCGGTTGGGGGTGTGATGAACAGTGGCAATAACAGTCACAGTAAAGATAATGAAACAGTGACTAGAAATAGTGGTTGTAGTAGCGTAGCAGGGAGCAGCACGGCATAGCAGGGAATTGCAGCAGAACCACGGCAACAGCTGGAACCATGATATTGGTGCCACCGTAATCCCGGGATTTCATCCTGGGTGAAAAGAAACATAAAGACTCCGGGGAGCAAGCTCCCGAGAGCTAGGTTAGTAACAAGCATTTCTGGGACATGGATGTACACAAATGGGAAGATAGAAAAGAGAGAAGCTCAGTGTGTCAAAGGAAGTCCCCCGGCAGTCTAAGACTAAAACAGCATAACTAAGAGAGACAGGCTAAAGAGAGGGGCCTGGTCGGGCTATGAACTCTCCCCAACAGGATCGGGCTGTTATGGCCTGCCTCCCTCTACTTTGATTATATCATTGATTGTATGGTAGATGAATCTAACGACTATGAAGAGAGAGCCTAACTATAAGCTTTATCGAAGAGGAAAGTTTTAAGTTTACTCTTAAATGTGGTAATGGTGTCTGCCCCCTGGACCCAGACTGGGAGCTGGTTCCACAGGAGAGGAGCCTGATAGCTAAAAGCTCTGGCTCCTATTCTACTTTTAGAGACTTTAGGAACCACAAGTAACTCGGCATTCTGGGAGTGCAATGCTCTAGTGGGACAATAAGGTACTATGAGCTCTTCAAGATATGATGGCGCTTGACCGTTTAGAGCTTTGTAGGTCAGTAGAAGGATTTTAAATTCAAACCTTAATTTTACAGGAAGCCAATGCAGAGAAGCTTATACTGGAGAAATATGATCTCTTTTCTTAGTTCTTGTCAGAACATGCGCTACAGCATTCTGGATCAGCTGGAGAGCCTTAAGGGTTTTATTTGAGCATCCTGATAATAAAGAATTACAATCGTCCAGCCTGGAAGTAACAAATGCATGGACTAGTTTTTCAGCATCGTTTTGAGATAGGATGTTCCTAATTTTGGCAATGTTACGAAGGTGAAAAAAGGCTGTTCTTGAGGTTTGTTTTAATTGGACGTTAAAGGATATATCCTGATCAAAAATAACTCCTAGATTTCTGACAGTAGTGCTGGAGGCCAGGTCAATACCATCCAGAGTAACTATATCTTTGGATAATGAGGTTCGGATGTGTTTAGGACCCAGCACAATCACCTCAGTTTTGCCTGAGTTTAACATCAGAAAATTGTAGATCATCCATACTTTTATATCTTTGATGCATGCTTGGAGTTTAGTTAACTGACTGGTTTTGTCTGGCTTAATTGATAGGTATAGTTGGGTGTCATCAACATAACAATGAAAGTTAATTGAATGTTTCCTAACAATATTGCCTAGGGGAAGCATATACAAGGTGAATAGAATTGGTCCAAGCACTGAGCCTTGTGGAACGCCATGGTTAACTTTAGAGTACCTGGAGGATTTATTGGTAATATTAACAAATTGAGATTGATCAGATAAATAGGACTTAAACCAGCTTAGTGCACTTCCTTTAATGCCAACTAAGTGTTCCAGTCTTTGTAGCAGGATGGTATGGTCAATAGTGTCGAATGCAGCACTAAGATCTAGTAAGACAAGTATGGAGACCTTTGTCTGAAGCAGTTAGAAGGTAGTTAGTAATTTTCACCAGTGCCGTCTCTGTGCTATGATGCATTCTAAATCCTGACTGAAAGTCCTCAAATAAGATATTGCTATGTAGAAATCACATAACTGATTGGTGACTACCTTCTCAAGGATTTTGGAGAGGAAGGGAAGATTAGATATAGGTCTATAGTTGGCTAAGACCTCCGGATCGAGGGTGGGTTATTTCAGAAGAGTTTTTATCACAGCTACTTTAAATGACTGTGGTACATAACCTGTTAATAAAGACATATTAATAATATCTAGTAATGAAGTGTTAACCATGGGTAACGCTTCTTTAAGTAGCCTCGTTGGGATGGGGTCTAATAGACAGGTAGATGGCTTAGCTGAAGAGACCTTTAACATTAATTGTTGAAGGTTTATAGGGTAAAAGCAGTCTAAGTATATGTCAGGTCTTGTCGTTCTTTCTAGCAGTCCTGCGTTTAAAGGTGAACCGTTAGAAGTTGAGGACAAAAGGTGATTCATTTTATCTCTAATTGTTATAATTTTATCATCAAAGAAGCTCATGAAGTCGTCACTACTCAGAGCTAAAGGAATAGATGGCTCAGTAGAGCTGTGACTCTCTGTCAGCCTGGCTACAGTGCTGAAAAGAAACCTTGGGTTGTTCTTATTTTCTTCTATTATTGATGAGTAATAGTCTGATCTGGCATTTCTGAGGGCCTTCCTATAAGTTTTCAAACTTTCTTGCCAATCTAGACGAGATTCTTCCAGTTTGGTTTGGCCATTTACTTTCAAGTTTTCGCGAGATTTGTTTTAATTTGCGAGTTTGGGAGTTATACCAAGGTGCTAGTTGCTTCATCATCTTCTTTTTGAGGGGAGCAACAGAGTCTAAAGTCGTCCATAGGCAGGCCGTAGCAGTGTCTATAAAATTATCAATTTAGGAGGGACAGAAGTTAGCATAAAGGTCCTCTGTTATATTAAGGTATGACATTGAGTTAGATGCTGTTGAAATATTTTCCTTAAATTTAGCTATAGCACTGTCAGATAGGCATCTAGTGTAGAAGCTTTTATCTAATTTTGTGTAGTCGGGTAGTAAGAATTCAAAAGTAATTAAGAAATGGTCTGATAATAAAGGATTCTGCGGGAATACTATTAAATCTTCAATTTCGATGCCATAAGCCAGCACGAGGTCGAGGGTGTGGTTAAAACAGTGAGTGGCCTTATGCACACTCTGACTAAAACCAATTGAATCTAATAGTGAATTGAAAGCAATACTAAGGCTGTCGTTGTCACTGTCCACATGGATATTAAAATCACCTACAATAAGTATTTTGTCTGATTTTAGGACTATACCTGATAAAAACTCAGAGAATGCAGCTGTATTTTTCATCACTGATCAGGTTTGGCAGGGGTCCAGAGAAAACTACTGAGTCTGACATTGTCTTTGCATATGCACAAAGTGACTCAACATTAATTTTAGTGAGCTCCGATTTGCGTAATCGGGTATCATTACCACCTACGTGGAGTATGCTCTGGCTGTATTTACGGTTATTTTTAGCCAGCAGCTTTAGATAAGATTTTATATCGCCCGCTCTGGCCCCGGGGACGCACACGACCGCAGACGCTTTTCTTGGAGCCGCCAACCTCACGTTTTGCAATATAGAGCTCCCAATAACCAGAGCTGGCTTCTCATCAGGTGTATCACTGAGTGGGGAGAAACTGTTAGAAAGGCGCAGATGCTCCGGTTTAGAGCGACCGCCGCAATGTGCATTCCCCGGTTTAGAGCTAGCGCTACGCCTCTTTCGAACAGTCACCCACTCGCCTGGCTGCACGGCTAACAGAAGCTACAGTATGTTGGCCCCATAGACCTATATAAAATGGACAGAGCAACTCCGCTGTTTTTGACGGAGACAAGTGAAGTCTCTTACCAGCACTTTTCCGGTGATGGTTAAGCGTTACTGAGCGTTACTGCGCAGCTTCAAACTGAGCTTCCTGCCGTAGATGTGACGTGAACAACGTGTCTGAACGTTGTAAGTCTTCTGGTAGCTGCGCAAAAGAAATCTCAATCATTCCCAATCTATCAGAGACGGAGGGCGTAGGTATATGTAAGGAGATAACAAGTCCCTCCAGAAAAACGCGATTATGCGATCGCAGAATTCAATGCATAATCAGCCAAAGTCCGCATATTTATGCGGGGGCCGCATTTTTTAAAATACGCCGCACTTTCGCCGCATAAATTGCCGATTTCCGCGCAAAATATGCGGGGCTTGCATGATTTCATAATCCCCGCATTTTCGTCACATATATCTCAGCAGAAAGTTGAAAAATGTTGCGTTTACTTCACACACGAGCAGCCATTTTCCCCTGTTGCCATGGGAACGTTATGAAGTGACGTAACATTAGTAATTAAACTAAACAGCTAATGTACGTCGAAACTGCCTGCGAGCTTCTCCTGTACTATACGGTAATTCCTCTACCATGCAACAGTAAGTCACGTGGTTATGACACAATCGTTAGCCTATTTTTATAAAAACGTCTGCTACGGAGCCATAACGTGAGGTACAAGGTAATGTAAACTTGTGTACATTGTCGTGTTTCTTTAGAAATAAACAATGGACAATCAAGTCTTTAAACGCTTCAGATGTAAAGTTACTGGCTGTCAAAGTGACGCCAAAATGAAGGCAGTCAATGGGATGCTAACGGGGCTGATGGATAAGGGGTTAGCAAAATGGCGCCGTCGCGGCTTCTCTCTGAGGAGAGATGCCTGCCCCCTTGGTTGGCCCGCACCAGCTACGCTAAGCTGGCTAGCTACGGAAGCATACGATTTCGATTCCAGGGTGCGGAGCCGTGCCTCACACTCATTAAGCCTCGCCTCCAGAGAAGAGAATAAACTACATTTATTACATGTATCTTTATCACTAAAGGAGGCAAAGGAGTAGCTAAACATTTGACACACAGAGCAAGAGAGATCAGGAGATGGAGAGGAATTAGCCATTGCTAATGGCTAAGCTAAAATAGCTAACAGCGTTTTAACAATTGTGAGATCAGCGAGGAAGTCGCTATAAGAGAAGATAACTATAGTGCTTGAGTATAACTGGTGTAAATGGTGCAAATAGCTAAATTAGACAATAAAGCAGAGTTGAGTACGTTTTTGCTGGAGCAGCAAACTAGCGTAACACAACACAAGAACACCGGAAGTGAAGCAATACGCTTACCGTAAATGTCGACTGTTAATCGATTAAAAAATGTAATCGAATTAATTACAGAATCTGTGATTAATTAATCTAAATTAATCGCATACATAATTTTTGCTGTGAAAGTATTTTAAATATTTCAATTCAAATGAATCAATGAATAATCAGTATTAGTGACATTAAAGTTAAAAAACTCTTTTTATTATTATTTTCACTGTTCAAATAATGACCATAAACAACAATATGACCTAATATGCTGAGGAAAGAAATTCAAAAGGATATTTTACAATAAGTACAAATGCACCGTGAGGCTGTAGGTTACCAGTTTCATTGAACGCACCGTCTCTGTCTGTGTTTTTCTGACAACGGCAGAAACACAGTCAAACTTTACACCATTCAGCGTTAGCTGTCAGCATTTTAACCGTGTTTAATCCATGGATGTGTTAATCCAGCTACTAGCTAGCGGAAGTCTAATGTTACCTGCTGTTGGGTGTAGTGTTAACTAGCGTCACGTGCAGCGATGTTTCTGTTGCCTGTCCCTCCTTCATTTTACAGTTGAATGGTGGCTTGAACGGTCAATATGGAATGGATTAATCTGCGTTATTTTTTTTAACGTGTTATTTTTTTTAACGCGTTATTTTTTCTCAGATTAATTAATCGAAATTAACGCGTTATTTTGACAGCCCTACTTTATAGTCTTACATACAATATTTGTTGCGGTACAACTAAAAACCAGGCACAAACCAGCAGCGTTAGTTCCTTTAAAGCCAAACATTATTAGTGTTAATATTGGATTTTATTTAGATTAAACTGCCAGCGTTTGCACCCAGCAGCAGTTTTTGTAGTTCTTCTTGCCAAGTGGGAGATATTGTAGCTCTCGGATAGGAGAATGGCATGAACAGTTTTCCCCACTTGGCATGAGGCCTACAGGCAGCTTGGACTTCAAGGTTAATGTGCTGAACTGTCTATTAAAATGTATTAACTATATGCAAATATGCCCACTAGTAAACACTGCTGCTAGGATGTGCACTTTTCAGAGACAACGAAAGTTTTGGCCACCTGCTGTTTGTCAGTCATGGATCTGAGTATTAAAACACTCCTGTTGTGTTCTGCTGGGAAGCATTAAAGCAGCAGGCTAGGCTACAGAAGCTACTGCCATATAATGCAGGAGGCAAGGAGGACAGACGCAGGGGGATATATACAGATGCCGTAACATTTGCAACCACACTTGCTTTTCAAAGTTAACAATACAACATGACAGAGTTACTTTCACAAATATCATCCAAATACTGCCTGCGAATGATGGACATGTTCTTAAAGCATGGTTGTTTCCTTCAGCCAGCACTCTGCCAAAGGAATAATAACAGAAAAGTGGCCATCACTCGGCTTTTCAGCTAACACTCTCAAATGGCAGAAATTACAGGCTGGCTTCAGCTCTAGCTGCTGAGACTCGGCTGTAATGTGTACAGCTGCTCAGTCCCCCACCAAGGCCATTCTCCTCTGACTGAATTGGAAACGTGATAGGGTAGTGAGGCAAGTTCAGGTGACCTCTTTCTTTTTTCTAAGCTCTTCCCTTAAGCATGGTCTCTTTTTCTTTGGGGAAAATGGCAAAATAATTGTGTCTCTGACTTCTCATCTTGTGCTGACAAATGGAGTCGGGAGAAAGTTTGACCCAGTGGAAAGAATTGTCCATGTCCTGTTCATAATCAATACACTCCTAATGTCTGATGCTTGTTCTCTGTTCTGCACCCAATAACTGTTGCACACACACACACACACACACACACACACACACACACACACACACACACACACACACACACACACACACACACACGCATACACACACACACACACACACACACACACACACACACACACACACACACACACACACACACACACACACACACACACACACACACACACACTACATACACTTGTAAACACTACAGCCTCTGCTCTTATTTCCGTTAAAGCCTGGTGAATGATGGCACATCATTAGCAGAAAAAAACAGAGCAAAAAACTGGGACGGGTGTGTGTTTGAGGGAAAATACTGAATTATAACTGTAATTGTGAAATGGTTTAAATAGTTGTTTCCATGATCAAAAGAAAGGAATGGATAATTGAAATCTTTCACATTACATAAGTATGTGCGCGCACACACACACACACACGCTGACAAACAAATGTGGCTGTTGCATTTTCCCTATCCTTCCTTTCCCCCTGGTAACTCACATCTAAAATTATGCCTCACTTGAAGAAAATTGAAATTGAAAATGTGGAACATTTAGCAGGAGGGTTCCCTTGTAACCGATTACACACAAGAACCAATAAAATGGCTTCCTGAGGCTGAGGAGTTATTTTCATCGAAATTAAATAACAGGAGGTTGGAGAGGAAATGTTAATGATTAATTGCGAGTCATGTGTTGTTGTTTTTTTAAATGTGAAACTTAATTAAGCTTTACCGAAAAATGACACATGCACTTTTTACTGTTTTTTTTTTTAACCAATGGACTGTCGAATGCATGTTCTTGTGACTTTTACAGTAAGGCCTGGTGTCTTGACCAAATGATTTCTGTTGAAATGACAAGGATGGAAACAAAAAGCACAGTGTGTGTGTGTGTGTGTGTGTGTGTGTGTGTGTGTGTGTGTGTGTGTGTGTGTGTGTGTGTGTCGTCCTGTGTATATATTTAACCCATAAACCTTGTGCATGTTTAAATGAGATGTGATTTGTGTGGGTGGGCTCACTGAAAAGAAGGAAAAAAACAGTAAAATATTCAAAACAGCAGTTGTCTCTTATTCTTGCTCTTGTCACAGTGGGCCCATGACTCCCCACTTCACACACTGTCTGAGGGTAAATATAATCTAAGTGGCAGCAAAGGTCTGGGCAGGAAACATATTTAAAATGCTGCTGGCTCAGATTTAAATTTGGATGTCAGTTATTGTGTCTTTTATTACATGCACTTAGATATTTTTTCATAGACACACCTGCACCTCCGGCCGAGAGACTACAGGAGAATTGTGTGTTTCTCCCTGTTCTGTGTATATTTTGCTGAGTTTATGTCTATTGTACTGCATGTGTTTTCAACATTAATATGTTTTATTTTTTAAAAAAATCTAAATAACCATTCTGACGTAGAACATCATCATGAGTATAGCCTACTTTTTATACTTTCAGTACATTTAGCTAATATAACTTTTTACAGTGATATTTTGAATGCAGGACTACATTTGAGTGTTTCTGTATTCTAGTAGTGCTACTTTTCCTTAAGTAAATCATCTAATTCTGCTTTTTTCTTGGCACAAAAACTTGCAGCCTTGAGAAATACTAACATCAAGGGGCCCTTTTGTACCCTGCAGGCCCGTTCATTAAACCATCCATGCAGGAGGCAGACAAAAGTGTAGCCTACAGCTGCATCCTTCTCTCAACCGTCTCTCTCCCTGTTCACCTCTCTCACAGTCTCACATTTTGGGGAGCTGGCCAGCCATAATGCATTTGTGATCACTGTAATTTCTTTGAAAGAAGCAGAAATCATTCACTGTCACAAAAGACACGGAAAGTTCAGCTACATAAGGACTGGAAAGTTATGTTGTTAACATGTCCAATTGTGCTCTGAAATTAGGCTGGATCGAAAAGTTAAAAGCTTTTGTTAAATGCCAAACACAACTGTCTGAGAAAAAAAAATGGAGGAAATGGTAAAACTATGTTCTATGTGCTGCACATGCTTTGAATAACCTTTTCTAAATGCCTTTTATATAGAAGTTCGATCAAGCCGATGAATCTGCGCTATACTTTTCATCCGGATGTCCTTTAATGCAAATGCTCTTTTAGATATTTCTGTTCGTTATAATGACGATAATAACGGCAATTGTAGACTTTGTACTCTGTTCAGCTCCCTTATTTACTTTTCCATAACAGGGTGTTAGAGAGCCCTACTCTTTTTCCTCTATGTCTTTTTTTCCCCTACGTGTTTTAAACGTTGTACATAAGTCCTGTTGTCACAGAAAGTCCCTGCTTGCATTGGTTGCATTTCTTTACCACCCTTTATTTCCCATTACTGCAGAAAGCGGGACAATTTGAAGTTTTCATGTAACTCCATTTTGTGGTGGGGTGATAGTGCCAAAAGCATGCAATTAGGAGACAAATGTCAATGCTGTTTCACCTGGAGAAATAGATGTGAACAAGAGCAGGAACACTTTAGGCTGTAAAAGGCAAAGAAGGATGAAAAGAAAAATATCTTTAAAAAGCACTGTGTCTTCTGGCAGAACAAAAGTGTATAAAACCAATCAGATGTAGACTCTCCATCCCTTCTTCTTCATGGTCTGATGCTAAAAGCTAAGGCGAGGGACCTGTGTAGTGAGCAGTTCATTGGCTATTTCTTAGAAAATGGCATAAGAAAAAACCAGAAGATAGTACAGTTTATATTTTGAATTACGTCTGTGTGGGTTATTGTTGTAACACACAAACACCTGCATGTGCACACACATACGCACACAACACAGTTTTGAGGCACAGGCTTGACACACAAATACAGGCACCGCTCAAACATGTGCACTCATGCGCACAAACGTTACACAAAAGGCACACACTCACACACTCACACACACACACACACACACACACACACACACACACACACGAACATCCACATCTTGAAGCACAGGTTTAATCAGGTATGGTTGAAAAGGAAAATGCCATTAGATTCTAAATTGGATAATTTCACATCCTTCCCTCCATTCTTTTCTTCATTTGTCTTTTCAAACTGGCCTTTTATGTCCGCCACTACATGTGCTTTTATGGCAAATTACAACATTCAAATGAGACCCTTTGGTCAGGGATAATTGCACAAAGAACCATTAGCAGTCTTCCAAGACCAATGTACTGTGAACATTTTGCTTTTGCTTTTTTTATAATGCTATTCTCAATCTGTAAGAACATTCTTCATAAGAAAGAGGATAATCATAATTTAATTATCTGTCATTATGGGGAGCAAAATGCAGGTCTCCTTGGGTTCACTTATGCTACATGTTGTTATAAACAAATAAATTAAATTAAATAGGCTAAACAAACAAGACAGTTACAGTATATACACTGTAGGTACAGTGGCCAGAGGTCTGTTGTTTTTTTGTCTTTGCCAATTTAGTTAAAGCAATTATAGTCAAGCTCAAAGTTCGCTGGAACACTCCTGCTCCACACCTACAAACTTGCATTTTGAGGTAACAAGCATTTTGAGGCCACACATGAGTCAAACATACAGTATACCTGCTGATTTCACTGAAGTGGCAATTTACTGATCAGTAGGTATACCAATGTACTTTAAATTGTATTCAGTAAAATGTTACATTGGGATGCTCAAAAATATATTTATAGTATATTAGTTTCAATTACATTTGGGGGTACGTTTACTTCTATCATCTTCAACCAAAGTCAATATAATGTTTGATTTATCTTCTATTGTCATCTCTATCTTATCTAACATAACATGTGTTATACTAGACTGTTGCCATTATGTAATATAACAGTCCTTTTTACTCTGATGCCATGATATGTCGGCTGAATCATAACTAACATTGCATATCAAATTATATAATGTGATTGTGGTTGCCTTTTCAGCTGCGACTATCACAAATCCATTTGATTCAATTGATACATGTTGCAATGCCATTCTTCACCTGAGGAGGATATGGTGGCGCTGTTTAAAACAGCTCTGGGCTTCCAGCACTGCTATCCTCTTCTTCTGCGTTTCCTTCACGGCTTACTCACAACAAACATCGGCACAGATGCTTCAGGCAGTCGGATAATAGGATAAACGTGATAGGTTCCAGTTACTTTTGCACTATGTGAAATAAATGAAGCTGGATACGTCCCATTAACGTAAGGTAGAAGTTAGCGGCCTGGTAACTAACTGTAACTTGTCGAGCTCGTCAGCCAAACTTAACTGCTGCTGCTAACATAACTAGCTGAACTTGGAGGACCCAGAAAGCTTCCCAGTTGGCTTTTTAAAAACAAGTGAGTAACTGCTTACTGTGTCATATATCTAGCGATATAATTAACTGTAACTAGCTACTCTTTATTGTCGAGTTAGCTGAGCTAGTGACACACGTCATAGACCAGGGTCTTCCTTTGCAACGGGGGGCTCCGATTCAGACCAGACCCAGACACCTAGGACAGAGCTGAACAAAGTCCTCCTGTCCGTGTTGTAGTGCGACGATTTGCATGTGTATTTAGTTTCTGTGTTCCTTTATAACCACACATAGCTCAATACAAGGGCAGTCCTCACGCTTTAACGTTAAACATGAAGATCAGTAGGGCTTGGACGATATGCTTTTGTTCCGATTCGATTCTTTCACGTTATAGCTAGCTACATGGGTGCCGATTCAATTTGAATTGCGATTTCCATTTATTGCGATTCTAGGATTGAGTATTGCCGTTTTCGTTTCCTTTTTTAGCAAAATCAAAAGTTGAATACTACACTTCTAGAGAAAATATATCATGAGACATTTCTAAAAACGAATTGTTTTCTATGAAGAATGCACATCACATGCATGTCAGTTATTCAGTCAATCTTTCATTTGTAGAGGAGAAGAAGAAGTAGGCTACATAACATCAATTTTCTGCATTTTATGATATGCCATCATTGGTACCGTATAAACAGAAAATATTTAGGTAAACTATTGGTAAATATATATATATATATATATATATATATATATATATATATATATATATATATATATATATTGTGGGGGAAATTATTGATTTTAAAAATCGTCACAAAAGAAATTACCGATACGATTTTTTACTTTTTCCACCCCTAAAGATCAGTTTACTCGTCATGTGTATGGTTACTGGTTTACACTGCTAATATTATGTTGAAGCTTTCTAAAGACCCATGATGATCTCATTTTAAGAATTGCTGTCTTCTCTGGTTTGCATAAATACAGATTTGGTTACTTAATGTAAGATTTCATAGGAGGCCAGATGTCTGTCTTGAAAGTGCTCACTTTGTCTGACCAGCAGCCAAGAAACTTAAACGTTTTCAGTGACATGAAAAAAAGCAAGTATCTTTTGACATTTGTGCAACTGGAAGTAGCGAATACTTCATAGTTTTATTCGATCAGTTAGGCTACTTATATTGGTGAGTCTGTTGCAAAATGTTTGAATTTATTACTGTTTTGATAGATAGATGGATGGATGGATGGATGGATAGACTTTATTAATCCCAAAATGGGAAATTACTGTTACAGCAGCAAGTTACAAGGACATACACACTCACTGACATACAAAAAATACAAGAAATATACTAGAAATAATAAATAAGATAATACAAAATAAAATCAGCTAACAAAAGATCAAAATACCAGAACACCTAATGAAAAAAAATACTTAGAGGAATGAAATGAATCAGATTAGAAAGTAATTGAATTCTCTCAACTGATCATTTTAGCACTAAAAACCTGTTCAACTTAAAAACCGAGCACTTATCTGCTTTTTCTCCCCTCTCACTTACTTTAGAAAACATAGGTAACAGGACTGCACTTGTGATGTAGCCTAGTCGTTTCATCGTACTGGCTGCCTGTCTAACTCCCTTCTGAGGAAGGGTCTGAGGTCATTCTCTAATCACAGCGATGGATGAGGACACCCCAACCCTGAAGCCCAGACGCATCCAGAATCAAAACGTGGTTTATCGTCTTGAGAGGCGCAGAATCTGTTCGGGCCGACCCGGAGCTCACTGGTACAGAGTACGCTGCTTCCACCAGAACCTTTTCCCCAACTTCACTGTCGTCAACGTGGAGAAGCCTCCCTGCTTCCTTAGGAAGTTCTCACCGGATGGACGCTGTTTCATCGCCTTCTCTTCTGACCAGACTTCCCTGGAGGTAAGAACAGTTAACCTAGGGTCTTTTCCCCCCTCATTATTCCCCTCTAAACACTGGAGTTAGACTCCTTAAATACCACACATTGTGCGATTTTGTTTTTTAAATCTTCCAACTGTCAAAAGCAACCTGCCCCTACTGGAACTGGCCTGATCCATCTAACTACCTAATTTAAGGAATGCGCCGATGCCAGTATCGGGTATCGCACAACTGGCCTTCGTTGCGTTCTTACCTGCACTGCTGTTATATGTTTAATGGTTTTTGTACTTTCCCATATGCACAAACTGTGCACAGACTATGCTGTCTCGCACGTTTTATGCCTTGTCTTGGCCAGGTCGTCGTTGCAAATGAGAATTTGTTCTCAATTGGCTTACCTGGTTCCGCGGGCTCTTAAAAAGTCTAAAATTTCAAAATCCAAATTGTACGCCTTAAAAAGTCTTAAATTTGCTGAAGTATTGTGTTCAAGTTCTTCAATAATTTTAAACGGGTGTTAATTTTCCTACGTCCATGCAACGCAACCTCTAATGCTCTTCTTTTTTTTATTCCGTTGTGTTGTAGTTCTTTCTTTCGCTAGTCTAAATATAATTCTGCTGTATTACGACTACAAATGAGACCAACATGTAACTCATTGCAGCCAATCAGCTTTCGTGTTATTGGTGCAAGTCTCTTTCGGATTGTACCACAGACATGAAACAGATTTTATTCTTCAGCTATGGGGAAGTGCAACTTTAGTGATATTTGTCTTGAAAACTGAATTTAAGGCTTAGTTGATGTTGTGATAAAGGTCTTAAACTTCATTCATAATGGTCTTAAAAAGTCTTATATTTGACTTGGTGAAACCTGCAGAAACTCTGTGGTTAAATAAAAGTTAAAAAAAACAAATCGATCTGATGCTGCGCTTCTTTGCAATTTTTATAAACAAGCTCAAACGAAAGCTCTCGGTTTGTAGTCTTAACTGTTTATAAACAAACCATCCTCTCTGCATGGCTACTTATTATGCACGTGAATGACGTCACCAGACTTTGCCTTCTTCATTGTTTATAAACTTCACTCAGTATTTTGATATCAGGAATATGATTTATTTGTATTGAGAATAACTCAGGGAAATATCCAGTCTACAGGCACAAGTTGTGAATAGAAAAAAGGCATGGTACTTTGAAAATACTGCGTAGATTTGTTTAAATTGACAACAATATCAGAGCAGGCCAAAATCATCTGTGTCTGAAAACACCCTCGGACCCCAGAGGGATTATTAAGTGCTCGTATTGGTACACGGTATCGGCGAATACCCAAATGTTAGTACTTGTACTTGGTCTGAAAATCAGGTATCGGACGGTGCATCCCTACCTAATTTACCAGAGATGACAATACGAAGAGAAAGAAAATCCAATTCCAATGTTCCTCCTACAGATATATGAATATCAAGGCTGCCAGGCAGCTCAGGACCTGCTCAGAGGTCAAGAGGGAGATACTCTTCTAACGGCCAATGACCAGCGTTCCCTCAACATCCGAGGCCGCCTGTTTGAGCGCTTCTTCTCCTTGCTCCACGTCACTAATGTGGCCTCAAACGGAGAACACCTCAACCGGGAGTGCAGCCTCTTTACAGATGACTGCCGCTATGTCATTGTTGGGTCGGCAGTGTACGTCCCAGAGGAGCCGCCGCCTTACTTCTTTGAGGTAACAACACTGTCACACTCACCACAAATGTACAAGGAAACAGCTGACTGTCCCTTTCATCCACATTTTATCTCCTGCCAGGTGTATCGGAACAATGAATCTGTGACTCCCAACCCTCGGTCTCCTCTAGAAGACTACTCCCTCCACATTATCGACCTCCACACTGGTAGGCTGTGCGACACCAGGTCCTTTAAGTGTGACAAGATCATCCTGTCCCACAACCAGGGCCTGTACCTCTACAGGAACATTCTGGCTGTGCTGTCGGTCCAGCAGCAGACCATACACGTGTTTCAGGTGAGAAGAAGAAAACTTGCACTTCTGGTGAAACGCCACTGAGTGATAGCCTGGAAATCCAAAGTCTGGAAATCCAGACCCAAATCCGAAAGATTAAGGGTCTGGCATTGAGTAATGAAAATGGCCCAACTCGAGGGGCGGCACCAAGCACGCATTTGAAAATCTCACTGCACGCAATTGGATAACACTACGACCAATCCTAACAATACACGGGGTGACGTATCCAGAGCCCCATACGCTTAGCTACCAGCGGAGCTAACTGGTAGATTAAACTGTCATCTGTTTAGCTTGCCTCTGGCTCGCCTATATCAGATACACCGATGTGATTGGTGCAGCAGGGCTACAAGGACATAGTTAATGAGCATCATTGCTAAATGCCAGAGTGACTCGCTGAGCAAATTCAAATTGTGCTCTCGCGAGAACTCTGGATTTCCAGGGTAATTGAGTGATGTTATATGTATTTTCTATAAAAGGCAAAACATTTTCTGAGATATTAATAATTTGGTTGTGGACAGACTTTAAACTTTTTTTTTTTTTTTTTTTTTTTAAAAAGCAGATTTTAAGCTCAGATGTAAGAGGTTATTTACTCAATTTTCTATTCAATTACAGTGCATCTATTTTGCAGACGTATTGCTGCTGAAAGAACAGATTAATGCCGGGTTCAGACAGCCAGCACCGGCCATCCGACGGTCTGGCAAAGACGCAGGTCTTTCTATTCATTTTGAATGGCGGTAGTGCGTTTAGGCGGTGGCGGGGTTTGCCGCAGGGGGGACACGCAAAAAAACTCAGCGGGCCTCCTGCGAAAAGATGAGACCGACTCAACTTTTGGAGAACCGTCACGTCATGCTGCGGTGTAACCGAAGATCAGACTTGTCGGTGTGTTTTGAGCTATGGTTTGAGGCGGTGTTGGAGAATCCCGTACCGTGAACAGGAAATATTAACTGCCTTTATCGCTGCCACAAGAAAGTTTTAAAACACTATGAGGGTAAAAAACGAAACACAAGCACTGAACTGCCCGGGAGTTTGTGTAATAGCTGAATGTTTCCAGCAACAACAGCACTCGCTATGTCTCGCTCCTCTCTTTTCTTTCTCTCCTGTGAAATAAAGCTGCCTTCAAGTGCGGTCGGAAACATCACGAACAATAAACGATCTGAAGGAAATCATACATTGTGAAATATAAAGTCTACTTGTACTAGCTACATTGGGGGGGTTAAAGAACACAACAGGATGTCACACAAATGAGCCGTTTCATTGACACTCCCTCCGCCGCGCAACCCTGCGGCAATTCGCCAAGTGCTTTTTGTTTGTCTGACTGCACCGTAAAACCCCCAAGTATCATCTTTGTTTTTAACTTCCGTCATCTCTCTTTATTCTCTCTCTCAGGTCACTCCAGAGGGAACATTTCTAGATGTAAGGACTATTGGGCGGTTCTGTTATGAGGACGACCTCCTGACTCTTTCTGCAGTCTACACCGAGGCTCAGGCCGAGAGTCAGCCGGGCTTCCCTCGCCTTTACACCGACAAAACCATCAACTCCCTCAAGCACAGGCTGCTGGTCTACCTCTGGAGGAGGGCTGAGCAGGATGGCAGCGCCACTGCCAAGAGGAGGTATGCAACGTTACTCTCATGCTCTCGGTGGATTCTTTTGAAAAAGAGTTCACTTTATCCCATCTTTTTTTAACCTAGGTCCGAGTCACATGGTGTTCACTTACTTGTTGATCTTATTCAGTGTTGCCACTTTCACTACAGCAAGGCAATTTTTTTTGTAGCACAATTCAGCAACAACAAGGCAATTCAAAGTGCTTTAAACAAAACACCAAAAGCACAGAGGCAAAGTGCAAAAGAGACACACTACAAACACACATCTGAATACAATGAAAAACATTGTAAGAGGGCAAGAGCACATTAAAAACAAGCTGAAATAGGGTTGGACAGGTAGAACATAAAATAATAAAAGTTAAAGCGCAGTGTAAGAAATTAATAATTATTTGATTTAATAAAAGGCAGCGGCAAACAGCAAATACTTCAGTCTTGATTTATAGGAACTGAGAGTTGCAGCGGACCTGCAGTTTTCTGGGAGTTTGTTCCAGATGTGTGATACATAAAAACTGGACGCTGCTTCTCCGACGTCCATTTAGGGCTGTATTAACCAACAGAAATCAATTATTTGACACATAGGAAGCCAGTAAAGACCTCAGAACTGGAGTGATGCGATCCACTCGTTTTGGAATAAGCTGCAGCTGTCTCGTGGATTATTTATTTTTTTACAGTAGTTGAGTCTACTGAAGATAAATGCATGGTTTTACCAAATCCTGCTGAGACATAAGTCCTTCAACCCTTGATATAAAACTAAGGTGATAGTAGGCTGATTCTGTCGTTAACTCGTCAGAGTTAACAACCCAGTACACATTGCATTTTTTACCAAACAAATGGAGACTCTAATAACATATCTTCTGTCAGTTGATTTTCATATGAACAAGTTCATCAATCCAGTCAGAGTGGATCGATGAACCGCTAGCAACCTGGCTACTGTCCAAACAACAACATTCTTGAATTAGAAACTCTGATCTCCTGTGCTATTAAAAAGGTGGAGTCAAACACCCGGTAGTATTAATCAGTAGGAAGTAGTGATAGGACAACCGGCTCTTTTACGCGAGTCGGTTCAACCGGACGGCTGTTGGTTGGCGAACGGAGTCTATAGATTCGGTCACGGGTTCACGTGCCTGCGGCGGGGGGGTGGGAGACGAGACACAAAGGCAAAGAGATCGGTTGATAACTCAGACTTGCCGAGACACCCGTTTGATTATACTACCAAGATAACATGACGTGTATTTATTTGTATGTGATACCCATCGGTAATGTAGCCTATGAATTTCTATGTACACAAATCATCTAAGATGCACGAGAAATAAAGGTTTCTGGGATCGGTTAATAACTCAAACTTGCTGAGAACCAAGACACCCGTTTGATTATAGACTCGAGTGGTTGTTGCACGGTTACGTTCGGTCTCGGTCAGTAGCCTGGTGCGCGGTCTCTACATCTCTCTTAACAACTCTTTCGGTCCAAGGAATCGTGCTGCTCGAGGTAGCCCATTTCCTGATTGATTCTACCACCACTCCAGTGGAGGCGCTAATGAGGTAAAAAAAACAGGAGTGAGTTGGTTCATTGACGTATGGCACTCGATTCTTTTGGTTCAGTGACACGAATCGGGTTAATAACCGGCTCTTCGGTCAGTTCGTCATCACTAGTAGGAAGGTTTCCTTACTTACTTACTAACTTTTTTTATCACTCTCTCTCTCTTCGCCTTCTTTGCCTCCTCCGTCAATGGGGCTATTCAGTTGGTTGTCATATACAATTTTACCGGTAGATGGGAGAAATTCTTACACAATGTAGCTTTAAAGTGGTTGCCGAAATTGACAATAAGTTTGCATTGTTTTAAACTGCCTATATTTGGAGCAAATCATTTTTTTATGTAACTACACCACACATTTTAATAATGAAACAATGAGAGAATGGCTGGCAATATAATTTCCCATCCCTCTCAAATAGGGGTGCAACGGATCACAAAACTCTCGGTTCGGATAACAGTTTTGAGTCACGGATCAGATCAATTTTCAGATCAGCACAAAAAAGGGGGTAATTTAAATATTAAAAATGTAGTAACAATAACTTTTAACAATTATTACTTCTTTCACCAGTAAATTGCTGTTAAACGACAAAAACAAAGGAGACCCATAAGTGACAACAGGTGGTTGTTACAATTGAATTTAAGCATAATTGGTTATGTGTGAACTGTATGATCTAAAATTAAGTAATAAAGGTTTTTTTTAGTGTGATTTAGTTGCAACTGATGACTAATTTCATAGAATATCTGTCTTTATTCAGTTAGGTCCTTATTTGTAAAATACATAATGATGATTTAGCGACTGTCTGACCAACAGTCCAAAATCTAAAAGATGTCCAGTCCAGTTTTTCCTGGCTCAGAATGTGCCTTTTGGGGAGGAGGACACACACATGTTAAGCGGGGGGGTCTAATGGTCCTCCCAAGGAAATTTTGAGCGCCAAACACTTTGTTTCCTTCATTATGATACATTTTTATGCACCAATTTATGGTGGAAATGTCTTTTATTTATGTAAAGGAAAGCACAAAACTCAGGAGGCAGGTGGCAATTAAAAAAAAAAAAAAGAAAAGGAAAAAAAAGGAATATAAGGCAGTAAGGGGGCGTTTACATCATGGACCTGGGCCCAATGTCCAGTTTATTTCATTAGAAATTCATGCAGGAAAACCCATGTGTTCAGTTTACAAAGGCATAAAAGTATTTACAATGTGGCACAATGCTGTAAAGGTGGATGAATGGTCAACCGCAACAAAAACTAGCTCTTCCTCAGTCTATCAAGTACCATTTCCCATTTTGTCCTGATGTTAGCTACTCGTATCTGTTTAGTTCACCCTGCTCTTGGTTTTGTCGTCAGATTCTTCCAGTTTTTTGATCAGCTGAGGAGGTTGAGGATGTGGAAGATGCAGCTGTTGGATGAGCATCACCTCTTCATTAAATACACCAGCGAAGACGTGGTCACACTCAGAGTCACAGATCCTTCACAGGTACACACACACACACACACACACACACACACACACACACACACACACACACACACACACTTACACTTGAATTCCTCTCTGTGTTCTCTTTGTTACTCTCCCCTGCTTCTCTCGTGTCTTTTGTTGTTTTTGCTGCATAACAGGGATTCCTCTTTCAGGGTCTCCAAGGACACGTTTCTCTTGCAGATATTCTTCAGTGCCGGGATTCATTCATGTTGACAAACCAGATGTACTAGCAAATAGATCTCATTCGTGTATGCTTTAGTATGTTTTATTTACATGAGATCTCAGCTCTCTGACTTCCTTTCTAGTCAGCTATTATTGTCCCACCACACTCAGAGTTAAGCATATATAAATCATTTCATATGGCCTCATTACACTATAATAAATATTTCACCCATCTAGCGCTGCAAGATATGAGGAAAATATGCAATATGTGATATTGTTGTTTAGACAATTTTACTTGTGATAGACTAACGGATATTAAAGTGTACCGAGTTCTGCATTAATGTTGCTTTCAGTACAAATTGCTTCCTTTTGCTGCATGTCAGACCTCCTCTCTCTACCCCCCCCTTTCCCTCATTCAGCTGTCCTATCTAATATAGGCCGAAAACTGCCCAGAAAATAATCTTGAAAAAAGGGTTAGGGAGAGTCTCGGAGTGTATTTTGCGATATGTCTAAGGCTTTCGCAATGTGTTTATTGCGCAAATTGAAGAAAACGACATATTGTGCAGCCCCACACCCATCCTGTCTGTCCTTGGTATTTCCCTCCTTGAAGACCAGGGTGAATTGAATCATCTTTTCTCCAGATTTTCACCCCGACCCTCTCTCCCACAGCCCTCCTTCTTCGTCGTGTACAACATGGTGTCCACAGAGGTGCTGGCCGTCTTTGAGAACACCTCCGACCAGCTGCTGGAGCTGTTTGAGAATTTCTGCGACCTGTTCAGAAACGCTACGCTGCACAGCCAGGCGGTCCAGTTCCCCTGCTCAGCTTCATCCAACAACTACGCCCGGCAGGTCCAGAGAAGGTACGGAGGAGAGAAATGGCATGTGCATGGCTGGATGTTGGATCAGTAAATTCAAATGCCAAATATTTCTTTTGCCAAAATGTAATGTTTTCAGCTTTAACATAATTAGTGCTGGCACACTGCAGGGTCCCGGGGGTCATTTCAGCCAAATGTCAGGGAGGATTTGAAGGAGGTGGTTAGGAAGGGAAGCGGATCAGCAGTGAACGCCTGGAGGTGGAAGGAGTTTTAGGACTTAATCTTGATATAGAAGAGAGACATTAAGCCGGTCAGCATGGCTGGAGGAGCTGTGATTGAATTTGGCAGTTCGACTCGACAGTGTTGGTGACAAAATCCTCTGTGGAAGGTGAGGAGGGAGGGCCAGACAGACGGGGGGGAGAAGGAAGGAGGAGAAGATAAAGGATAGTTTGAGCGAGGCAAAGGGCTTAGAATTGGATTTTAGAGTGTTGAAAATTGATGTCGGGAAGAAGGAGAGGAGATATTGAAAGCTGGTGAACACATTCAGCAAACCAGATTTGTACCACTCAGAACTGGCTAGCATAAGCCCAGTTCACCGGGTTTTAGACCGTCACAAACCAAGTATAGAGAGACCTGCAGGTCCGCAAGAATGAAGCACTAAACAAGGCGGGAGGAAAGACTCAAAATATGGATGGCGGATAGAAGGGGACACAGAGTCACTGCCGAGTGTTGAAAGTGTGTAGTGAGACTTGGGGCCATAATTTAGCCAGGTATGTTTGAAAACGATTGCTTAGAATAAACACAAAGGTTCTCCTCAAAGCAAAACAACCATAGTGGAAACTAGGCCGTTGACTCCTTTCTGAACTTCAAACCAAACAAAGAGGAGCAACACTTTAGGATGGCAGAAGCACTTTTGTGGCCAACTGTGGAGTTTGAGTCCAAATCAGGTAATGAGTTTGTAAACTTCCCCTTGGTTCGGTTTCGTTTCACACGGAGAAAAATCCAAGCCGACCAAGCTTCAAACCACGCTTCTTACCACGCAAGAACATTCACTCCGCCTGTTGGTCAGATGTGTCTGGGGACGGGAGCAAGAAAGTAAATACAGGAAGGAGGTCCTGTGTTCTGGACTAGTGCGTATTTCTTGCATCTACACAGTCAAACCAGCTCATTTCATTTAAATAATCTGACATTGTTTTGCGAGCGTTTGCTCTGGTCACCGAGACTTTGTCTCCAACTTTAGCAGCGGCTTTGTACGCTTGTTTGGTCCGCTTTTGGTGCGATTGCCTCATTCACTGCCCTAGTCTAGCTAGCTAGACTATCTGTCCAATCTGAGTTTTCTGTTGCACGACTAAAACAACTTCTGAATGTACACGTTCCACCAAAACAAGTTCCTTCCCAAGGTTATTTTGCAGCGGCTCCATGGCTCCGCTCAGTGCTTAGAAACGCCCATGACGATTGTGATTGGTTTAAAGAAATGCCAATAAACCAGAGTATGTTTTTCACCCATCCCGGACTGCTGTGTGGACTAGCCAGACCCTCCTCCACAGTGCTGTGAAGGAAGGTCTGGCAATGCGAGACTACACCTGCCCAAACGAACCGCACCAAGGGGGAAAACGAACTCTAGTGCGATTCAACCGAACTAAATGAGGCAGGTGTGAAAGCCCACCTTGCATCTTGGCCACAGTGCCAAAAGAGGCTGCTTATTCACTAACGAAGACTCCTGTTGCCGTTTCAAGTTATTGTGCTGATATGGAAATTACTGGAATTGTTGGGTCTTTGTAAATTATAGTGTGGTCTAGACCTACTCTATCTGTCAAGTGTCTTGAGATAACTCTTGTTATTTGATACTACAAATAAAATTGAATTGAATTGAATATGATATCCCTGTTTGTCTCTACCTCAGGTTCAAGGACACCATAGTGAACGCCAAATACGGCGGGCACACGGAGGCGGTGCGACGGCTGCTGGGTCAGCTGCCTATCAGCGCCCAGTCCTACAGCAGCAGTCCGTACCTCGACCTCTCCCTCTTCAGTTATGATGACAAGTGGGTGTCAGTAATGGAGAGGCCCAAGACCTGTGGAGATCACCCCATCAGGTAGACTCTAATCAGGGGAAATGAGCATCTTATTAGCTGACGTAAAAGAATCACATTATCATTAAGAGTCTAGTAATAATGTGACTTACATTACATCCTTAAAAAGATCCATGGGTTGAAATGATTAGTTGATTGATCAAATAGACAACTGCTGAAAAGTAATCGGCCACAATTTTGATTATCGATTAAATAATTTCTTAAGCAAAAATGGCAAACATTTACTGGTTCTTTTTCTTAACCTTTTTTTTGTTTTTTATATAACGGTAAATTGAATGTCTTTTAGATTTGGACAGTTAGTTGGACAAAACATCTTAGGAACATGAGGAATGGGACTTTTGGGGACAATTTTCATTTACCTGAATTAGACATAAATGCATTAAGCAATTGTTTAATAAATCTGAAACTTTGAAAATAATTCACAGTAAGAAAATGAATAAATAAAAACAAAAATAGCTTCCTGAAGTTTTAACATTTTAACAGTTTAAAGTGTTGCAGAGTGCAAGTGTTGTGCTTTTTCGTGAGCCGGCTCATTTGGAAAAAAAATGGAGGTGTGTGTGTGTGTGTGTGTGTGTGTGTGTGTGTGTGCGTGTGCGTGTGCGTGTGTGTGAGATGGCTCGGCCCGTCCCTAATGGCATATAATTGGACACCTTGTGTATGATTGACAGAAACAGAATGTGAGGCTGATCAGTCGAAACTGTGTGCCTATATAATTATTTTTTTGTTCTTTGAATTAGTCAATTATTTTAAATAAAATAAAATTCACTTATTATTTCATTATTTCATAATGATTTAATTATAATTATATATATATATATATTTTTTTTTTATTTAATTTATTTTTTTAAATAGTCGGCTCTTCGGATATGCGAGCCAGCTCCCGTCGTTCACCTACAAGAGCCGGCTCTTAGAGCCGACTCATTTGCGAACGACCCATCACTAGTTTGCTTGCAAGTGTTGCAGACTGTTTACAGAGCTGTAGAGGATCTAGAGTAGCGCACTTTATAATTTTAATTTTAAAATTGACATTAATCTGCAATGCAAACCATAACTAGTTGCAGCCCTAATTGCAAAATGTCACCCTTAACCTGAGCAGAGCTCAGAGGTCCATCTGTGCTCAGTTAGGATCTGGCGTCCTGCCTTTGGCTGTGGAAACCAGACACTTCCATTCAGTTGCAGAGGACAGAGAGTGTCACCTGTGTGATTTGGACGAGGTTGAGAATGAAATGCATTTTATGTTCTCCTGTACTTTTCATCATGATCTTTGTGTTAAGCGTTTTCCTGAAAATGTCTGCCAGACAGACATCCCAGTCTGTTTGATATGACCGATAGATCACAGCACTTAACATAGCAAGGATCCGTTTTTCTTAGAGGCTTATTATTATCTGAGAGCAGTATGTTTGGTTTATAAAGTATATATGTGATATACTGTAAACACTACCATGTGTTGCTTTTTTTCCTTTCACTCCTTAAGTTGTATCTTGTAAGCCTGTGTGGGATGTGGGACTTTTGGGTGTATGATGCTTAAATAAAAATATGTATTCATTCATTTAAAAGCAGACAGTGCAGTCATGCACAGTTTTGTGGCAACATTTGCTACTCACTTCTTTGGAAGGAGTCTATAGCAACAGGGATCACTATCATATAAGGGGCCTCAGAAACCAAAGGACTGGACTAGGGATCGACCGATTATCAGGGCCGATATTTGGCAATTTGCGGATTATTATTACCGATAAAATTAATAATTAAAAAGTGCGCTACTCTGGATCCTCTACAGCTCTGTAAACAGTCTGCAACACTTTAAACTGTTAAAATGTTAAAACTTCAGTAAGCTATTTTTGTTTTTATTTATTCATTTTCTTACTGTGAATTATTTTCAAAGTTTCAGATTTATTAAATAATTGCTTAATGCATTTAATCAAACTTTTGTGTTGGCGTTTGTAACATTCCAAAATGTTAATTTTGACTAAAAGATTTTCATTTTTACTGTAAATGCGTAGTGGTTGCTATAGCCGTTATCGGTTTCATCACCTACAAATAATCGGTATCGACATGAAAAAAACAAATAACAAAAACAGTATTGGTTGACCTCTAGACTGGTCTAAATGAAGAATTTAATGGTACTGTTTTCTCTCTGTCTCCCTCACCCACCAGGTTTTATGCACGGGACTCCGGCCTGCTGAAGTTTAAGATCCAGGCCGGCCTGCTGGGACGGCCGGTAAATCACGCCGTGCGGCGCCTGGTTGCTTTCACCTTCCACCCCTTTGAACCCTTTGCCATCTCTGTCCAGCGCACCAACGCAGAGTACGTGGTCAACTTCCACATGAGGCATGTCTGTGCGTAAGGAGCTCGTGTATGTGTGCAACACACCAAACCAACACTTGGAATAAAAATTGTGGGACCGTTGGGCTTCTGTAAGCAGCTACTGGTGACAATACAACAAACATGTCCTCCATCAGGAGGCACAAAAACAGTTTGTTCTGTTAGTCGCCCTCTCCTCCTCCAGAGAAATCAGCAGTCCTCTCCCTGCATTCTCCTCCTGATAGAAACGACCCTTCCTCGCCTCTCTCCCCCTCCATCACACAGTGGTCACTCCATTTCTTACCCCCCCCCCCCCCACCCCCGCCCAGAAGGCAGCTATTCTGCCTTTTCCTTTTTGTCTGCACCGCTTCTCCTCCTCTTTCCCCCTTCCTCAGCAGAACAAAGAAGGACCTGTAGGGAGGAGAGGCTGGAGTAAGTGTAAATGGAGATGTTGAGAGAGTGGTTGATGTGCGACGGAAGTGGGAGCCGTAGGTAGCCGGACCTCTTGGAAGGAACCAAAGGTGTTTTCTTTTTCCTACTGTGCACTGAAAGCTGCACATTCATATCAGAATTGCTTATTTAATTGGTCCATGACCAGCTCTCCAGCGAACCTTTTTTTTTTTTTCTCTCACATGAATGGGGAAAAAGGTAATTTTATATTGTTTTTACACGTTTTTACATATTACTGTTTGTATATATTTTATGCCAATAAAATTGTCTAAATTTTACTGTTGATTTGATTTTTTCCCCTGAGCTTTACAGAAAGGTAGAGGGTTGCAGAGGGAGAAAGCTTTTTTTGTGTATGCAGTTATTTGTCTGCAGTAGCTGTGGTTCGATATTATTTTAAGCTCTTACCTATAATACCAGAGTACTTCATTACTAGAGACAGGGAAAAGCTCGGTGTGGCAAGGACCTGAAGTAAAATTGGTATCGTTTCTGGTTCCCACCTCTAAATATTGGCCTGTATCTGGCATGGGTGTTGTTTCTTATGCACATGTAAGTGGGAAAGCATTGGAGTACAGAAACAATTGCCAGCGTTTCTTCTGGATGAAATCGTGTTTTGTCATGCAGCTGATTCAGAACTTTTATCCCATCATACCTTGCATGTAAACTATCTATAATTGATTTCTTAACTAGCTGTACAGATAAAACGTCTCATTGCATATGTTAATGAAGCCTTATAATGAACCTGAAATGAGTTTGCACAAAGCTTTAACACATGGAGAGCAGGCAAGACACAGTTTAAGTGTCATATTTAATTTGAATACTGATCCCTGCAGTCTGTTCTCCTGCAGTAACTAGGATCGTAACGTTGCAATTTTATATCAGTCCATCTGTGTTGCAGACGAAAACACAAGACATCTGTTTAGCTCTAAAGTGTTATTAAAAATACGCAAACACAGATATAAACAAATATGCAAATGGCCTAACACCCCCCCCACTCCCGAAATGAACGCAAAGTCTGCAATATATGAACCGGCACACAGGTATAATAAACAGACATAAAGGCAAAAAGCACACACCCAAGCAGCTGCAAGAGGTCATGGTGGTATAGAAAGCAGTTGCTGAGGGATTAAGTGTTCTCCTAGCCTCTGGTTACACACTATACTGTGTGTGTGTGTGTGTGTGTGTGCGCGCGCACCCTAACGGGGTTAGGGTAGAGGGAAGAAGGAGTTTACGGACAGAAAGACGATGGAGAGATGAAATTAGTGAGAAACGCGGGGTGACAAAACAAGCATCAATGTGGTTTGAGAGAGACAGTGTGCAGTGGCTGTGTTATGCAGCTGCTTAGTTTTGCGTAAGCACATTAAACACTATCTTGTAGATCAAGGCTTAAGGAGGCCATGTTAAGTCATTGTCATTATAGTGTGTTTGTGTGAGCTGGTGTGTGACAACATGCTGTGATAATCAACTAATTACAGGAAGCGCACACAGCTGGCACAGACAGGCGTACGTATAGGAGGACACATTGTCTGTTGTCCTCCGTTTGGTTAACAGATAGGTAATAGAAATTGTGCAGGATTGTGTACGTTTGATTGCTGGCGATGAGGTGAATTAGTGCATCCTCACGTGTTCATGGTTTTGTATTTGTTTCAAGCCGCATATGTTTTTACCCTATCAAATGCTGCTAGGGTTGATATTTTTTCAGTTTTCTGCAGTAAATGTAAGCCTAAACTTCCTCTTTTATCTAAAGTAGGAAATTATCAGCTATTCAATTTCCCCACAAATGTTCTAAAGTCAGTAAGGAAGCAGGGCACAGCAAATTTCTGCTGGAATCTTTGATGCAAACACAGATAATATATTACTACATGAAACCAAAGCCTCATAGTACTTTGTACAAAAGCAAATATATTGTATCTGTATTATTCTTAAGAATCAGGTAAACCCAGAGCCTTTCTCCTGACCTTGGTTGCTACGGAAACATAACCACTCTCTGATTGGTAACCAAGTCTTTTCTAATTGCTGTTGTCTTGGCAACAGCGCAACCAATGTAATCCAGAAAAGGCCACAATCCTAAATGTTTCCTGTTGCAGTACTGGCCATCTCGGAGCAGTCTCTAAACACACACAGACACATTTAATCATTCAGACAACAGTCACCACCAAAGATCTTACAACTGTGGTTCACAGTGTGAGGTTTTCGGCTTTGGCAGGGTTGACACTGAAATACACATTGATATATAAATTAACAGCACTTATGGATCTGCAATGTAAAACACTTATTTTATTTAACAGTTAAGCTATGTTTATTTATTGTTTATTATATTCAACGTTCTGAACACAAAAATGATTCCAGCACTTTTAAAAGAAACATCTGATTTTTTATTCAGGGGCTGTTCTCTTGTTAGCTCATGGTCAAAGCATAATAATAAGCTGTGTCTACTTTTCAATGTTAAAAGAACACTTTAAAACACAAACATAAGAAAGGGGTCTGACTGTACAGTTCACACATTAATAAGATGTATGTTGCATCACAAAATAAGCATTAGTAAACATTAGTTCCAGGTATATTCTCCTTAATGGTGTGTCCAGTAATTCCCAACCAGACGTACTTGTACGCCAGGGGTACACAGGATTGTAGAGTAAAATGGAAATAAGATAAGATTTGATTAAAGATATTCATATGAGTCAACTGTGACATCTAAACACTACATGTTTTGCGATTGAGAGACAGATTGAAACTAAACTAACTAAAATAGTTGACCGTTATTGTCACTGTTCATCACACCCCCACCACCTACCAAGAGCCTGGGTCTGTCCGAGGTTTCTCCCTAAAAGGGAGTTTTTCCTCACCACTGACACACTGAATGCTTGCTCTTGGGGAATCACTGCAATTGTTGGGTCTTTGTAAATTATAGAGTGTGGTCTAGACCTACTCTATTTGTAAAGTGTCCTGAGAACTCTTGTTGTGATTTGATACTATAAATAGGATTGAATTGAATTGAATTAAAACAAGCAATGACATTTGTCTAAACAGTCAGCTAAAAGTATCAGATAGTTCAAATAGTTAGCTAAAAGTACCTAATGGATAACAGCTCAAACAGTTAGCTAAAAGTAATGGATAGTTCAAATAGTTAGCTAAAAGTAATGAATAGTTCAAATAGTTAGCTAAGAGTAATGGATAGTGTCAGGAGGGCTGCGAGGCTTGGACCCAAATTTAGAGAGCAGGCAGGAGTATGTTGAGCATGAGGATTTATTTAACAAAAATAAAGTCCATGCCAACTGAAGGAGTCCTGAACACAGCAGGCAAAAATAACTCTAGAATGTAGATAAAACAAAAGAACAAACTGGAACACAGAGACAACCCAGTAGACTCCACACAAGAAAATGCAGGCAGTACACACAGCAACAGAATACAATGATCCCACACCAGACAAAGGAAACACACAGACTAAATACCAGGGTTAACAAGGACTAACAAGGGACAGGTGACACTAGGGCTGGGGAACAGGTGAAACACATTAGACAATCACAAGGGTGGGAAAACTCAAAGACAGGAAGTAAAACAAGACTAGGGAGGAAAACAGATACTACAAAATAAAACAGGAAACACAAAACAACAGTCACAATCGTGACAGATTATTATAAGTTTAATGTTGCTTCAGTGTGTGCCTGACTGACTCTTTTGCTAGGGGCCCATAATCCGTAGAAGCCCCAATCACCAAAACAGAAACAGTGATCCAGAATTTGCAAACACAAACTCCTCTCCCAAATACTCATCAGTCCTGCCCTGACATAGAGCAAAACTGTTTCCAAAAAGTTCCCTATCTGCTGACTGTTGTTTCAAAATCACTCCATCACCAACAGTCGACTCTACTCTGATGGATTTATGAGCTTCACAAGAGAGCAGTGAGGGGGGCATGTGGTTCAAGTTTACTACTCAACCTGGTAAAAAATACAAGCGAGATGGTGAAGGAAGAATAATCATTGGCTACAAGGTAGTGACTGCAAAAAGGTCAGAAAAGATTTACTGGGGGGATTTCATTATCCCTTGACATATAAAAAGCAGCCATGTCCACTGATGACTGAAGGGCCACAGTTTTATTACTCTGAAGATGGCTGCCATATTTTTCTTTCTCTGTGTTTGCTTTCATTGACTATTGCTCCACATTTTTTCTACAGTTGGATAGTGTAACTTCTGTTTGCTTTGATGGGAAATCATAGCTATCTACACATTTCACTGAGTCATATCGTTATTAGGGGTCAAAGCCAGAGGGGGCTGGGATCCCGCAAGCATCAGTTTTCCAGCGGTGCTGGAAACCCTATTGTAATCGTAAGGATTTTTTTTCCCCCACGGTAAAAGTGGAACTGCAGCCCACGCCATACAAGTTATGTAAGTGTGGAACGTTCCCTGGAAAGGAAAAATGACACATATCCACCAGCAGGTGGCGCTATAAAAATAAGATTGTATTTCGCCCTATAACTCCCACACCTTACATTCAAAAACCTTATATTCACGTGTTCCCTGAATTCAGCTAAATCCCGTGATATAGGCCACATCCATTTCCGCCCAGACTTTTCTCCCTGCAAAATTGCTATTTATTGGAAACCTACTTTTTCGAACTCCTCCTTGGTCATGAGTCCAAATTGAGGCAAATTACAAATTAACAATTTATTTAGCTATTGACCAAACACGAACTTTTTCTCGGTCAATGAAATGCTATCAACGTGAAACTTAAAATTCTTGTTTGCCATGCAACTCTGAGGTATTGGACCACATTTGGCGAAGATTGTGCTACAAATACAAAAGTTTATATGTCATGAAGCGTTCATCCGATTTCTACGAAATTTGGAGGGGACCATCTAGGGCCACTCTTGAGGCCACAATTACAATGGTGCACTGATTGGTCAAAGTGGCTGTGTCCCAAATCATTTGAACTCCTCTTATATGCATTGATGCATACACAGTGGGAACTATTTCAAAGAATGGGAATACACACACAAGACCCAACCACCACCTTTAACCTCTGCATATCCCTAACCTGTTTTTGGTATCGACGACACTTGTATTATTCCTCCCTGTTACATATAACACTATGACAGTGTCAACATTTCATTTCACACAGATTAGCACTCCAGCCATCTGAACAGCTGATTAAGACCAGTTCTGCACTCGTGGAGCCTCCTGGTGAGAACCATCAATTCACAACACCACCACCTAATGAGTGAAGGGAGCATGGGAGCCCACTGAGGAGTGAAGGAGCGGTTCTAAATATTGACAACAAATATTTGATTTAAGGGTAGGGGTGTTCCCCGACTCAGAGATGTGTACTCAGACACAGAATGCACACACACCCTGAAACTCCAACTCACAATTTCAGGTGTTATCAGTGTCTACAGCTGTCTTTGACATGGAAAGAGAGGGGTGGATGCTTCATATATGCACCTACACACACAGTCCTTGGGGCCTGCACCATGCTGAGACAAATGCACAGCTTGAATGTGGTAGATGATACTGTGTGTGTGTGTGTGTGTGTGTGTGTATTAGCTGCATATTATTTCTGACTTCATATCTTTTGTAGACACACCCAGTTGGATGACAGCACATGGACAGACACAACGACTAATCTCTATGCAACACACACACACACACACACACACACACACACACACACACACACACACACACACACACACACACACACACACACACACACACACACACACACACACCTGACTGAGCACCAGTTGGGGGGTTTCATGTGGAAATCCACAGGGAAGACTTCGCAGCATGCTCAACCTAAAAATATAATGCCCTGGGATGTGAATAAACAATCACACTGTAACATTTGCCATTCCTACAGAAATAACTACAAAAGAAGCTTAAAGAGACAAGCATCAGTTTTGCACAGAAATATATTACAGTATAATTGTTGAATAAGAGAGTGAAACAAGGACCTCTCACATGTGTGCGTGCATGCCTGTCAAGGACATGGTTATGCTCCCAATTTGCATTTGGAAAACTAACATACTCATTGTCAGCATGTCAGTGACTCTTTTGTAGCAGAAGCTTTCCTTATTACAGGTAAAGAGAAACGGAGGTCAGTCTTGAAACTGATTTGTTAGTTTAGTTCTGCAATTTCTGCATGCAGTAAACAGTGTAGTTAGGTAGCCTGCTCTGGTCCTTGAGACCGGCGCTGTTCAGGTGATTCAACAGGTGATCAGAGTTCTCCACCTGCTGGACAAAATATAGAACTGCATCCTCTTCTTGGACTACTTACTTTGAACTACAATTACCATCTCTCTCTCTCTCTCTCTCTCTCTCTCTCTCTCTTTCTCTCTGTCAAATTCACTTGAAGTTAACATCACTTAATTAATGTTAAATAAACAAATCTAAGCATCAAATTTTAGGAATTAAATTTTCACTTAACAAAAAAGGAAACATTTTGCACCACCATTTAAAGAATGAACGTAAATGAGAAAAAATGTGATTAAAGAATATGATTTTCTGCTCTTGAAACACAAAAACTATGGATATAAAGGCCTCATCTTGTGGCCGGGTTAGCTCAGCTGGTAGAGCAGGTGCACATATATAGAGGATTAGTCCTCGACGCAGCGGCCGTGGGTTCGACTCCGACCTGTGGCCCTTTGCTGCATGTCATTCCCCTTCTCTCTCCCCTTTCATGTCTTTATCTGTCCTGTGGAATTAAAGGCCTAAAATGCCCAAAAAAATAAATAAAGGCCTCATCTCAAGTGTACAATGTAGCCTACCAAACAACAGCAGTCAGGTAGTTACGTGTATTTACCCAAGTCCAGGACCTAGTGTAATTACAGTTTAAAGGTACTTTTATTTGAGTATTCTTATGCTACTTCTACTCTACCACACGTAACCCTATCTGTACTTAGCTTTACAGATTTTAAATTCAAAACATATTTTGATCATTTCTTCTTGATGGATTGCTGTAGGTTAAAGGAACACGCCGACTTATTGGGACATTATCTTATTCACCGTAACCCCGAGAGTTAGACAAGTCGATACATACCCTTCTCATCTCGTAACTCTGTCTGACGGCTCCACCGTTAGCTTAGCCTAGCACAGATCCTGGAGGTAATTGGTTCCAACTAGCCTACTGCTCCGAATAAGTGACAAAATAACGCCAGCATGTTCCTATTTACATGTTGTGATTTGTATAGTCACAGCGTGTACAAATAACAACGTCACTTGAGACACAGCCATCTTCTAACCGTATATAAAGGCGAAGCGGAGTGATATGCTTGCAGCTCACTCCGCCCTGCTCTCCAAGAGCAAAGCTGCAAGCATATCACTCCGCCCAAGTAGTGCTGCAAGCATATCACTCTGCCCAAGTAGCACTGCTTTGCCTTTCTGAGAATATAGTTCCCAGTTTGTATACAGTTAGAAGATGGCTGTGTCTCATGTGACGTCATTATTTGTACACGCTGTGACTATACAAATCACAACATGTAAATAGGAACATGTTGGCGTTATTTTGTCACTTATTCGGAGCAGTAGGCTAGTTGGAACCAGTTACCTCCAGGATCTGTGTTAGGCTAAGCTAACGGTGGAGCCGTCAGACAGAGTTACGACACGCACGGAGATGAGAAGGGTATGTATCGACTTGTCATGGCGAGATTCTGCTGCTAATGAGGACAGTGGATGATATTGTGATAAGAGCGTACACTATTTTGAAATGGATGGTGCTTTACAGTAGGAAGAATAATTAGTAAATAATTAGTCTCAGCCCATGATGTAGAACTTAAAGGGTAACTACCGTTTTTTTTCATCTTGGACCCTATATTCCTATGTTTTTGTGTCTAAGTGACTAATGGGAACAACAATCTAAGGTTTCTAAGGAGGTCGACCTTTCTGTCAAAGAGTAAGATCTTTTTTTAAACATAAAACCATTTGCGTTGCGTTCGCTAAACTCACCAGACTCCATGTAAATAAACTGTCATTTTAGCATTGTAAAGTCATTCAAAGTCGACAGACTAAAAATAAAACTATGAAAAGCCGTTTTTGGTCTAAACAGTTCATTTCTCGCCTAAAACGTTATCAGAAGTGACTTTAATGATGAATAAGATGGTGAAAATGGTTAAAAATGTCCCGCTATTGCTCTGCAGGATCGCAGCGCGATTTGAAGCCACTGCAGTGAGCATGGTTTCCTCGGGGATTTGAATATTTTCTAAACATTTAGCTTTACACTTGGCGACACATTTAGATATAACATTTAGATTTAAGATTTAGATATATATTTAAGATTTAGATTTAGATATAATATTTAGATATATATTTAAGATTTAGATTTAGATATAATATTTAGATATATATTTAAGATTTAGATATAATAGATATATATTTAAGATTTAGATTTAGATATAACATTTAGATATATATTTAAGATTTAGATTTAGATATAACATTTAGATATATATTTAAGATTTAGATTTAGATTTAACATTTAGATTTAGATATAATATTTAGATTTAACATTTAACATTTAGATTTAGATATAATATATATATATATATATATCATTTCTGTGTTAAATGTGAGTAAAATGCGCTAAATGTGAGGAAAGTGAGCTAAATATTTTATTATATTGTTATATTATTAAATTTACCAGCTAAAAAAGTGTAACCAGACTTTTACATTCGGCGCCCCATAAGAGACTTGCAGTCAGTCGGCGAGTCCTGGCATCCGGTTTCCCAGGAGCTCGTTCAGGCTTCCTGTTTCCGGTTTGTCAGGCGCCGCTGACTGGTGCGCGCCCTCTGCTCGCGCGCTGAAAATCGGACGCGCCAGCCGGAAACCACGTAATTTGGATGTCACGAATGTGCGCGCCACCTCCAACGTGTCAGGCATAAATGAGCCATTACCAAGGGGCCAGGCTTCTCTCCTCAGAGTGAAGCCTCCTATGGCGCCATTTTGATGCTAATAAGCTATCACCCCCCGTTAGCATCCCATTCACTGCCATTCATTTTGGCGTCACTTTGACAGCCAATAACTTTACATCTGAAGCGTTTCAAGACTTCATTTGTCCCTCGTTTATTTCTAAAGAAACACGACAATGTATAAAAGGCTCCGTTACCTTGTACCTCACGTTATGGCTCCGTAGCAGATGTTTTTGTAAAAATAGGCTAACGATTGTGTCATAACCACGCGACTTACTGTCGCATAGTACAGGAATTACCGTACAGTACAGGAGAAGCTCGCAGGCAGTTTCAACGTACATTAGCTGTTTAGTTTAATTACTAATGTTAACTAGCATTTTAGTTAGCAATAATTAGCCTGTGCCTACGTTATCTCCTTACATATACCTACGCTCTCCGTCTCTGATAGATTGGGAATGATTGAGATTTATCTTGGCACAGCTACCAGAAGACTTACAACGTTCAGACACCTTGTTCACGTCACATCGGCGGCGGGATGCTAAGTTTGCAGCTGCGCAGTAACGCTCAGTAACACTTTCCCATCACCGGAAAAGTGCTGGTAAGAGGCTTCACTTGTCTCCGTCAAAAACAGCGGGATCGCTGTGTCCATTTTATATACTGTCTATGGCCATTACGCACTACCGGATACAGGTACTACACATGCTACTGCAGTGGATGGACTTAAAAAAAAAACTTGTTCCTAAAATAAATGTGATTGTGGCACGTCACAAATTTCGCCAGAGAGCACAGCGACCGGATGAGTCGATAAACCAGTACATCTAGCTTCATTACGTGAACTGGCTGCACTGTGTGAGTTTGGTGAAATGGAGGAACAAATGATTCGAGATCAACTGATAGAGCGTGTTGCCAACACACACGTACGAGACAGACTTTTGTTAGAAGCGGATCTGACCCTGGCTAAAGCTACTTCACTGGCCCTCCAGATTGAGGCTGGACTGCGGAATGCTAACGTTCTGACGACACTACTACTACTGGTACTGCTGCTGCTGTGTCGGTGAGAGACATTAATACACAGAAAAGGGAGGCCCGCCAAAAAGAACAAAGGACGTCTGCTTCGCCTACAGCAACCCGCCGCTTCTGCTACCATTGTGGATCCAACACCCACCTTGCAAATAAACCGTCATGCCCTGCTGGAACCTGAAATGGGGCCTTTTATTCCTAAATTCTCGTTACACAAACGGCAAATATCCTTTACCGACATGTTGCTTGCTTGCTGAGCTAACGAGCTATGCTTTGCCTGCAGCAGCAGGGGTAGCCTGGCTTCGTCGTTGCTCTGTTGGTACGTCATACACTTCGTTGATCTGATTGGTTGATTTGGTCCGTCTATCACCAACATAGCTGGTGATAGACGGATGGTTTATCCAATCAGCTAACCAGTATTTTCACCCCTTCCCAAACGTTCTCCAACGGAAAGTTCCCAGATGGATATGCTGAGCAAATGCGAAGCAATCCATCTGGCGGGGTCAGGTTACCCTTAAACTGCCAGGTGGACCATGGTAAAAGGTGGCCCTTGACATAACTGGTCCTTTCGAACGTGCTACATGGGACTGTCGTTATGCCATTACTCTTACACACTACTACAGTAAGTGGCCTTAAGTTGCCTTCGCCTCTACAGTCACAACAGAGGTGATTACTCGCTTTTTAGCTACAGTGTTCAGTCGTGAAGGAAATCCGACCTGCCTGGTCTCTGACAATGGATGTCAGTTTACTTCCCATGAGTTTGCAAAGTTTCTGAGAGAGAGAGATAAAGCATCTGTGCTCAAGCGTCTACTACCCAAGAGCCAATGGAGCGATTGAGATATTCAATAGGGTATTAAAAGAGTGTCTCCAGACTGCAGAAAGAACACACAAGCCTTGGAAACAAGCAGTGACAGAGTTCTTACAGATTTACTGTGCTATACCGTATGCTACTACAGGTGCTACTCCATTTGAGTTGCTGAGAAAGAGGAAGATGTGCACAAAACTGAACATCCTTCCTGTCTCACACAAAGTTACAACACACAAGCAAGTCAAAGAAACTGTCAACAAAAATCAACAAAACGGTAAGGAGTATACAGACAGAAAGTGAGAAGCAAAAGTGCCCATCTTCCAAGTGAATGATGCTGTGCGAGTCCGGAGACCCGGACATGTCTACAAGGGGTCATCCAAATACACAGAACCTCTGACAGTCGTAAAGAAGGCCGGATCAAGTACTTACCTTCTCAGTGATGGTCGGAAATGGAATGCCTCAAAGCTGTGCGATTCCCAAAGGAAGCTCTACCTTGCATCAGTGAGAACAATGAGACTATACTGGATGGACTCACTGTGACCGAGAACGTGCACGTTTCACAATAGGTTATACAAGTGAATGTTATTTAAGAAGAAGAAGAATAAATAAATAAAGTAAAGAATAGCAGGATACATGTCTCTCGGCTCGTACTTAAATACCTTTACAAAACACCACACACATATCGTTTACTGATTTACATGTGAATATATGTTGGCTCTGTACACGCTAAAAGTATTACTTTTTAAATGGAGTCTGGTGGGTTTAGCGCTAGTGACTTCAGAGCTGTTTCTGGTTAAACAGAAAGGTTTATCTCTGAAGGGATCCTTTCCATAATGTCAGACATTAAGAATATTAATCTGAGCCTGTCAGTGGCAAAACAAGCACTTTTGTGAAGGTAAATACAAGCTGGACAATTGCCCTATTAACTTACATTGTAGCTTGTTTCGCAGCTGCAGACTGCAGCGATCTCATGAGATGAGATTGGTCCAATTAAGTGGACCAATGTCAAAGATTGTGGATCCCATCAGTCACTTGGACACAAAAACATAGGAAAATAGGGTCCAGGTTGAAAAGAAATGCTATACCTTTAAATCGTGTTTATGAGCCGTAATTTGCAATGTATTCGTCCACATACTGTTCCAGGGCTGGACTGGGACAAAAAATCCCAGGCGGCCCACACCCACCGTGATTGGTCAGAGACATTCCCTGCAGACAGTCCTCTTAAAATATGCGTCCATTCTATGATATGAGTGCCTAGTGTTCTACGTTCATGTGATGGTTGATCCTTCAAGAGGTCTCAAGACTTATCTGTTGATCTTACACTTAAATAATTAATTCATTCTTAGAGTTATGATTTGTATATTTATGTTTTTTTATTATTATTATTATTATTGATATTTGATATTGCATTGCCATTATTGTTATTATTACTATTTTGCTTAATATTGGCTTAGCAACTTTTAAAAACTGTTTACTGTTAATTGTAACCATTGTAAGATTCATATTTTGTCACTTTGGACAAAAGTGTCTGCTAACTACAATAACCATAATAACCATAACCCTTCCCAAAAGCTACAATAAAGCTGGGAGTAGTACATGCCCTGGAAAAGAAAAGCAGTGTACTCACTCACTTTTGATTGGCGACCTGGAGGCCATAGGGTAGCCTACACAATGACCATACTCAAGTGCAAGTAATTGCCAAAGATAAAGAGTTTGAAGTATAATTTCAAATTATTTAACAACATTTAAGTATACAAGTGTATTGTCAGTAAAGTCAATCAAAATGTTGCCTTGGCCCACACCAATGAACAAGAAAGATTTACTCTAACAAGGTAACCTTTAAAAGAGTGAGAAACAGAGAGAAATGTCAGCTAAGTTAAGGTATAATTCATTTAGCTTAAATCTCTGGGCAATGTAGAGAGACAGCTGTACACATCGTATACATGAGCCTAGTAGAACAGGCTGTATACATAGTATACATGAGCCTAGTAGAACAGGCTGTATACATAGTATACATGAGCCTAGTAGAACAGGCTGTATAGATCACAGACTTCAGCTACCCAACAGGCCAACCCTTAAACAGTTAGGTGACAGCCACTAACTTTAATGTTACTGCCAAACTGCTTGTTGTCGTTATGACGTGAGGCGCGCAAAAAAACACACACACACACACACACACACACACACACACACACACACACACACACACACACACACACACACACACACATGCACATACACACACACACACACACAGCCTCCCTCCCTTCCTGAGAGTCCGTTAATTCACGTACTCCTTACCGTCGCAAACTACTCTCTCTTCCATCTGTTCCTCCCTCTCTCCCGTGGCCCTGTCATGGTCGCTCTCCTCGTCCTCGGCTTCTTCCCTGTCATCATGATGTTGTTTCTGCTTCTCTGTAGCCTATAGCCAGCCACCTCTCCCCCTTCCTCTACTTCAGGTAGCCTAATGCTGATGTTGAAGCAGCTACAGCCCCAAACATGTCACACATTTTGGCACATTTTGAGGCATTCGCCTGTAGATTCTTAATCTCTCCCGTAATTTATGTAGGCTACACATCGCTTGCGTATTGGGTTCTGTGGTCGTTTGTCCATTTTAACGTGGATGCTAAACTTCCAGCATCACCGGGAAAATGCCCGGTATGCCCGATGGCCAGTCCAGCCCTGTACTGTTCCCACTAACACAAAACGTTTAGGGAACGTTAGTCAGTTTTTGGTTCTCTAAATGTTATTTTGTGTCTTTAAACAGGAGTTTCATGCTCTATCAAGATAAATTATCACGTCATAACGTGAAAAGTATAACGTAAGATGAAAAATATCACATAAATGATCATGTTATAACGTGATAAATAGTATATTGTATAACTTGATATGTTTGTATGTTGTAGTAACGTGAAAATATCTTGTTAAAACGTGAAAACCGAATCATGATCTTGATATTACAATAAACTTTTCATGTAATAATGTGATAGGCCTACTGATACGTTTTTTCTTTTTTTGCAGTGTCAGCACTAACACTTCCGTAGCCTACTTATACTTTGTGCAAAGCACGGAATGGTCAAGCTTTTTTTTGACCACTGTAAAAATGTTTGTCAAGTCCACATCAATCAGGGAAGCCAAAGTGACATGGCGTTATAGTCCTGTTTTCTTTTTTGAATTTCGCATTGCTGAACCTGAGGTTACATCGCTCAGTCTGTAGCTACTTATGTTACCTACTGGTAAAACAAAAAAATATTGTTTGTGTTGAGTGTTTTCAGTCAATTTCGACTTGCTCATCAAAGGCTGCTGTTGTTGTACTTCATGTTGATGCTAGGCTTTGGAGTGATGATGAATGATGCAAGTTAATAAGACAAGTCATCATTACCTTCCCAATGGGAAAACAACATGAACAACAGAATGTTTTAATCAAATGTAATAATCACAATTTGTACTCACTTAGGTTTATTCTATAAATGGTGGTGCAAATGAGCACTCTTTTTTTCTAAAGAGAAAATTCAAATTCATACAATGCGATGCTTAGATTGGTTTATTTAACGTTAATTGAGTCGTAAATTGAATTTGACAGATAGAAAGAGAGAGAGAGAGAGAGAGAGAGAGAGAGAGAGAGAAAGAGAGACGCATGACGTCAGAGGTCAGCTGACAGGTTTGTTTTGCTTGCTCGAGCTCGTCCACAACACAGCCAGAGGAAGGAAGCGACGACATCAAACCGTCTCTAAACAAGTGTCCCTTTTAGTTTGTATTTTAACAATAAGCTATACCAGCACACGGGAACACGAATAGTTTTATAAATCATTATTAGCTTTTATATTTTTGCTTTGATACAGCCGCTACCTCCGTTTTCATCTACTGCCAACTGGTTGACTTTGACGCAATGCCTTCAGAAAAAACCTTCAAACAAAGAAGGACATTCGGTAGGTGTTATCAAAGCTTGTTTTAACATTTTACACACAACACCTCTGCTTTATGTCTTATGCTGTATGTTTGTAGCTGGCGCACGCATTTTGTGTCTGAACTGTAACGTTACAAGACTGCATTTCATCGTTAATGTAGACAGGCCAGATAGTTGGTAGTTATTATCCTAGTGGCGAATTAGCGTTCATGTTGTTAAGCTAGTTCAGTTTACAGTTTAAATGTAGGCTATAGAGGTTCAACACCCAGGAAGGAAAGCCCACTGGAGTTTTGTCACTGTAACGTTACAACTAAGTAGAAAACCAAACCATATTGTTCGAAGGTCTGTGGTCGTGTCAACTTATCTAAAAGGAGATAGAAAACATAATGCTTATGATAAATATTGTTCTCACTCGCATACAGGTTTAAATATAGAATAGATTATAATAGGCTATGTGCTACAGGCCTGTCTCTCCCTGGGTGTGTGTGTGTGTTTATTTGCATCAGAGCTGTGGGAGAAAAACAAAGTGGTGTTGAAATGCTGGGCAGAGAAAAACAGAGCTGCAGGATTGGGGGATGGGACAGTTTGTGGAGGAGAAGAGACGAGTTTAAAAGAGAAAACAAAATCGAATGGTAGCTACCTACAAGTGCGGTGTTTAATTATTGTTTCTGTTTGAAGGGTAGGCCACAGCCTCGATGCGGATTTTAGTTTCAGTTATGCTTTCCCAGCCAGCCCACAGACCTAAAGACCTGCATTGCCTATATTGCAACATTTATCATTGCAACGGTTTATCGTTTATCCACTTGCCTTTCTCTGACATCATATAGGCCTACTTTGCAGTGTTGTTGATACTGTAATCAGATTACATATACGTAACGCAGTAATGTAACGCATTACTGTTGATACGCAAGTAACGCGATACTTATTTGATAAGTATCGCGTTAGATACTTGCGTTACTGGTTCTTGTGCTTGTCCTATCTGCATAACGGGAGGAGAGGATAACAATTCAAACGTCCGTTTATGTGTTTGTTTGCGCCACCATGACACTCGTCCAGTAGACGAAACAAATATAGCAGAGCCATCGCTTAAGACGTCTTTTGAGGGGTGGAGGTATGCCCATTACTTCATATTAGATGCGCGAAATGACAAAAACTTGATTGTAAAATGTAAATTGTCCCCCGGTCGCAAACACCTCTCCACCGCCACGAACACAACATCCAATCTAGCCATCTGCTAAAGTCCCCCGGACCCTGAGTGACGCCGAGGCGGATGAAAAGAGCATGTTGCCGACACTTGCCAAGCAGCCAAGACTGTATTCAACAGCAGGTAAACAAAGCAGAGATAAGTGGGCTTGTGGCAGCATACATAGTGGAGGAAATGTTGCCTGTTTCGACCATGGATGTATTAAGAGAACGGTTTCGACAGTGGAATCGCCATCTTTCCGAAACACACTGAGCAAAATACAGATAATGAAAAGCGGACGACCGCCCGTAGGCTACTGCTTGACTGTTTTTGTGCTGATGTTCACAACTTTGTTGTCAGCTCTGTGGTAAGAGCATAAAGATATTGTGTATGTACTCATTATAATAAAGGTTTGTGTTGATCTGGGCGTACATGAGGTTTACTTGTTATTTGGCAAGTAGGCCTAAGTTATGGTGCATCTCAGGTGATGTTATGGAGTAATCTAAAAGTAATGTAACTAGTAGTGTACTTTCCTTTCAGCAGTGAGTAATATATAGTAAAGTAAGGCATTACTTTTTAAAAGAAGTAACTAGTAATGTGTAATCTATTACTTTTTTGAGTAACTACCCCAACACTGCTACTTTGTGCTACTTTTCAGTAATTTAGTCCATATGAAACATATCAACTTAATTATTAGATAAGTTGGATTTCCTTAGTGTTACATATCTTCAATGAACAAAGATGGGAACTGTTGCCTTCAGCACTGGGACTATAATTCCCAGTATGACTAAAAGTGACCAACTTCCTGTTAAAAGTCACGTTACTGGTCAACCTTTAGACAACCAGAGCACATGAGGGCCAGGCAGCAGGCATCCCTCCTAGAACACACGTTTATTGACATTACATTTTGCCAGCACGCCCTTGCTGTAAATAGTCTACATGTAAAATTGTGAATATGGATATTAAAATGGTTTGCAGTGGCATAGCTAATCGTCACTATAACCTTTTTATTGGAGAAAACATCTACACACTGTTAATTAGCTCACCGTAATTTCTAAATGCAACATTTTAGCCATAAAATTAAACATTTTTCATTGATTTTTCACTCTAGCTTTGGCAGCACTAAACAGCCTTTCCTTTAACTGTTTCCAAGTGTATTTCTTATTCATAATAGTTTGTTGAACCTAAGACAAATGAGCTAAACCTCTGTAGTAATGGTTGGCTGCACTGAGCTTCAGAAAAGAGAGAAGGACCTGTGCTAAGATAGACCAGATAACACAACTACAGCCGTTAAAGCTGAAAAGAACCTCCTGTGTTTAACAGTTTGGAACAAACAGGTTTATTTTAGTGGTTGTTTACAGTGTGGTAGTGTTCACCAGCAGTCATCATTTACCTAAGTTGTATATCTGTATAATAGTTCATAAGATGACTCAGGAATCCACAGGGAATATTCCATTTGTGCCAAGCAGCACTGACTAAATCCTTTATTATGACATAATGGAAAGGTATAAGAAAACCCCCACAGACGTTTAGACTAACTGCTTCCCATTTTGTGTGTTTTTTTCTTTCTTTTATTGGATTGGAAACTGATGAGTCAAAGGCTGTTTGTTGCTTGCTTCAGTCAAGAGAGACAGATTAGAGCTTCCCTGTTCCTGGGCGGTGAACTCAACCTGATTGAAATGTAATCATGGAACAATCTCAATTTCCTCAAATTTAGGATGAAAATGGCAATGTCGGTAGATTTGTCCTAACATTGGGCAATTGTCTTCTTAGAAAACATTTTTTAGTGGCACATCACAAGACTGGATAGCAGTAATTCAAAGCATCAGCTGACTGACAGCTGCCAGCACCCAGTGTGCTGCCTTTGATTGCTTGGCTCTAGAAAGTCAGTGCTTAGTTGTAGAGCTGGGGCGATACACTTTTGTCCCAATTTGACTCTTTAACGATACATGGGTGATGATTCGATTTGTATTGCGATTCGATAGTATTGAGTATTGCGATTTTCTTTTCCTTCTTCAACAAAAAAAGTTGAATAATACACTTCTAGAGACAATATATATCATGAGACATTTCAAAAAACTGTTTTCTAAAAAAGAATGCACATCATATGTCAGTCAGTCAGTCAAACATTTATGTAATTTGTAAAGAAGTACATAATATGTATTTTCTGCATTTTCTTTGCTTTCCATCTGGCTGGAAACGGATATGATGTAGTCACCGTCTGCGGTACCGTATAAACAGAAAATATTTAGGTAAATCATTGGTAAACAAAAAAACAAAAACAATATTGATTCTGGGGTATATAATCATTTTTAAAAATCACCAATAAAATCACGAATAAATACGATCTTTGATTTCTTTCCCCCACTCCTACTTAATTTAATTTTTACAATTTCTACCAAATGTTTTATTGTAATTCTAACTTCAAAAACATCATGATAATGATCATGACGTTGAGATGTTTTCATCCCCATGCTCAAGTTTGTTGACTGATCCCATTTTGACCATCAGACACAAAGTGCAGTAAGCCCAGGGTGTTATCTGTAGCCGTTCATTTTGGCCCAGTTCCAGATCACTTCAAATGGGGTTAACCCTTAGAAAGGAAGGGCCTGCTCTGCCATAGGTCATCAATGACTAAGTGATCCATCCAATCAGCAGCTGTGTTACTGACCCTGACCTTTTGAGTAAAAACGTTGTGTTGAAAAGCTCCACCTTCACCTGCAGATCCTTACTCATGATTTTAAATGATGCAGCCTATACGGAGGGCATGTAGTGAATATATTATGTTAGCATTGTATCTAGTTCTAGGAACTCCCTTGATATAAATCAAAATCTCCATGATGTAAATGACGCATTTTAGTATAATTTCCAACATACAGGTGAGGTGTGTACTCAATATGCCTGTCTATTTGTAAGGGATGTAAACACACATTGGAGTAAATGAGTAGAAAATTAGTGAATCATAATTTTTGTCTAATAATTAGCTGTGGAATACACTCGGTAACAATTTGTTTGCACCATGAGTGGATTTTAGGAAAGTTCATTAAGTTTTCAATGGTACGTTTCTCCCAGATGTTTCTGTTTGAGAAACTAAGCTTTGAGAATGTTATAACAATATGATTTTTATGCCTCCGCACTGGCGATAGCTGTGGCCGGAGGCATTATGGGTTTGGGTTGTCCGAGTAGATTTGGTGGTCAAAGTTCACTGTGACCTCGCAAAACACGTTTGAGCCATAACTCATGAATTCCTACGGTAATTATGATACAATTTGACACAAATGTCTAATTGGATAAAATTATGAAGTGATGACATTTTATACCCCAAACCCCCAACATTTTTCCGGCCACTATTCAACGCCATAACACAGGAACAGAAAGGAAGACATTTGGTCAGACATAGTGAATTAGTGACACTAATCTTGGGTAGCCACCTTAAAACTGTAGTGGTGGGATGGATCTTCTGTACCTTTTATTAAATTCCCTTAAAGTCTTCACTGACTACTTACACAACCCCAAATCAGAAAAAGTTGGGACAATATGAAAAACACAAATAAAAAAAGAAAGTAGTATTTAGTATTTCTAAATGTACTTTGACTTGTATTTCATTGCAGACAATGTGAACACAAAATATTTCATGTTTTGTGTAGTCAACTTAATTTCATTTGTAAATATACATCCGTTCCTGTCATTCAGACCTGCAACACATTCCAAAAAAGGTTCGGACAGGAGCAATTTAGGGCTAGTAATCAGGTAAATTGGTTAAATAATGATGTGATTTGAAACAGGTGATGTCAACAGGTGATTGTAATTATGATTTGGTACAAAAGCAGCATCCAAGAAAGGTCTAGTCCTTTAGGAGCAAAGATGGGCCGAGGATCGCCAGTTTGCCAACAAATACGTGAGAAAATTATTGTGTTTAAAAACAATGTTCCTCAAAGAAAGATAGGAAGACATTTGCTTATTTCACCTTCAACAGTGCATAACATAATTAAAAGATTCAAGGAATGAGGAGGAATTTTAGTGCGTAAAGGACAAGGGCGCAAGCCTAAGCTGAACAACCGTGATCTCCGGTCCCTCGGGCGGCACTGCATCAAGAATCGTCATTCATCTATAAGTGATATCACCACATGGGCTCAGGACTACTTTGGCAAACCTTTGTCAAGTACCACAATACGTAGTTACATCCACAAATGCCAGTTAAAACTGTACTGTGCCAAAAGGAAGCCCTGTTAACAGTGTCCAGAAGGAGGCATCTGGGATGGACCATCACACAGTGGAAACGTGTACTGTGGTCAGATGAATCAGTATTTCAGGTATTTTTTGGGAGAAATGGACGCTGTGTGCTCTGGACCAAAGAAGAAAAGGATCATCCAGACTGTTACCAGCAACAAGTCCAAAAGCCAGGGTCTGTCATGGTATGGGGTTGTGTCAGTGCCCTTGGTAAAGGTAACTTGCACTTCTGTGATGGCACCATTAATGCTGAAAAGTACATAGAGATTTTGGAGCACAATATGCTGCCTTCAAGAAGACATCTTTTCCAGGGACGTCCATGCATATTTCAACAAGATAATGCAAAACCACATTCTGCACACATTACAAAGTCCTGGCTGCGGAGGAAGAGGATACGGGTACTTGACTGGCCTGCCTGCAGTCCCGACCTGTCTCCAATAGAGAATGTGTGGCGCATTTTGAAGCGCAAAATGCGACAACGAAGACCGTGTACTGTTGCCCACTTTAAGACTTGTTTGCAGCAAGAATGGGACAAAATTACACCTGAAACACTTCATCACTTGGTGTCTTCAGTCCCTAAACATCTTTTAAGTGTTGTGAAAAGGAATGGCAACATTACAAAGTGGTAAATGCTTTACTGTTCCAACTTTTTTTGAAATGTCTTGCAAGAACCAAAATAGGAATTTAGTTTTTTTGAAAAAAAAAAACAATAAAAATCATGAGGAACACATTAAATTATGTGCTGTTGTATTGTCTGCAATGAAATACAAGTCAAAGTACATTTAGAAATTACTACTTTCTTTTTTTATTTGTGTTTTCCATACTGTCCCAACTTTTTCTGATTTGGGGTCGTATTATGAGTATGGACAGGCATGGATGTAAACTGCAACTTGACTGGTTGGCGGAGGCATACAACCGCAAGCGGTACTTCTAGTTTATGAAAAGGTTTCAAAGTAGATTTAAAAAAATAGTGTAAGACCAATTACAGCTTTAACATCCGTTGGTCTTTCTCTGTAGAATGTATATGTGACACCTCCACATAGCTGTTGAATCAGACATTATAATAACAAATCCCTTGACTGCTGCTTTGTCTTTGTCCTCATTTGTGTTTTATCAGTACTAGCTGCTAATCTCTGTCTGCTAGTACATTTCCATTAACCTGAGTCTGTTTTTCTGCGTTACAGAACAGAGAGTAGAAGATGTCAGACTGATCCGAGAGCAGCACCCCAACAAGATACCAGTGAGTGCCAATTACACAGTCACTTGCAATAATTGAGTGAACACCAAAGCCTATGCAGTGAAATCCACAAAAGCAACATGATTCTCAAAACACGATAGAAAAAATCTCTTAAGGGCAGAAAGGTATGAGCATGACGTGCATAACGGCATGCAGGAAGACACAAGTAAGAACAAGGCGAACGGAAAGTGTTACCACATGTTTCCTGGTTTGTACTCTGAACTGTTTGAAATGTCATTTGTTGGCATCAGACACATTTCTGCAAGGGCTTTCTGCGTGTTGACTTCTGGTTGGATATTGTGTTGTGGACTTGCTGGTCATTATTCTAAGTTTATTTTATACATAGTTTTTGTGATCAGGCTTTTTTTTTTCGGCTTACAGGGACCACAGCAGTTGTTCTAGTTTTTCTAACTGAGAAATGGGTGTGACTGCTTCTGCTATTAAGTCAGGTGTCCGGTGGCTCCTAGCAACCACCAATAAACAAACGCACACCTCATGTTTCACCTGCTTGCTTTATCATTTGGAGATAGAGTATCACCACAGCTTTCCATCTGCTTGCCACATGGCAGGCCTTTTCTCATCTAAAAAGCGTGTGTGTGTGGGGGGGAGGGGGGTCCTGTGTAATCTCTTGGGCTTATTAACTGCCATGTCATGGTAAGTGTTGACAACAGAGGCAGATGCGCTGTGTCACTGTAATGCAACTCCATCAAGACGGGTGGGGGTGCGGAAGACTGTATGACAGACCACTTATAGCTCTTAGATCAGACCCTGCCTAACTGAACAATATACCTACTTTCAAGCTAAACAGAGGTCTATGCATTTCTTAATACTTGCTCAAATTTCAGATCAGCAATTTCATTTTTTTTCATTTACGTCATCACTGTTATTTTAACATGGATAGATTAAAATGCATTACCCTGATTCCGTAAAACAGTTCTCACTATCAATATTAAGGACACAATAAAAATGATTACGTAATCAACCAACATAGTACAGATTAACAAAAACTTTAGAGCTGGGCAATGATTGGTTTAAAGAACTACATACTACCCAGAGCATTCTTCCCCTATACCAGAATGATAACTTGTGCAGCCAGACCGTACTCCAGTGCCCTCCCAGTACATTTCACCTAAGGAATTCGGGAGTCATGTGTATCACCTCTAGACTTACAAAAAAGCCTCTTAGAGTCATTCCCTAAACAGGAAGTCAATCATATTGAATTTACTGTGCCATTTTTGGAAGTTTTTTCTTCAAGGGACTGTACCTAAACGTACTCCTGCAAGAGATTTAACCTGATTGACTTTAAAATTGGTCAAAACAATCTAAATACCTTGGCTTCAGATTTCCATGTTACACCATTAAACAGGTAGTGGTTTGTAACTAGACTATACATTGTCAAATCTGCCCAAAGCTTCACATTTGATAAAAGTCCAGGCCTGAAGACATCTCCATGCCAATATTGTGTTATAGCCATAGCGCTACCTACTGGCAACATTAAGTTACAGTCGCCATACTTTGTTGTGTTCCTCCTAGTGGGTTGTCCACCTCACATGTGGTCAGAAAAGCCTTAGGCCCTAAATCATGCTTGATTGTGAAGATTGTAAGTTTTGTCATACGACGTGGGCATGGCAAGGCGTCGAATTCCCATGTTCCGCCACGAAACAGGAAGTGGTTTGTAACTAGACTGCACATTGTCCAATCTGCCCCAAATTTGTAATGCGTAATGAGAATCTAGGCCTGAGGACATCTACGTGCCATTGATAGCGCCACTGGCACCTACTGGTAACAGGAAGTCAGCTTCATCTAATAAACACCATTTCATTTACATGAAATGTGTATTGTGTGGTCTAAACTTGATATAGAGTATATATTTAGTGCATGTTGTCTAACGTTGTGGCGGCTATTTTGTGCATTTCGCCATTAAATAGGAAGTTGTTGTAACTTGGATGTACATTTTCCAATCTGCTCCAAACTTTGGTTTTGTAGAGAGACTTGCCTTTTTGTTTTACCCTGCTGGTCAATGTTAAAAACTACAAAAGTTAAATTTATTTTAAATTTAAGAGTAACTTAAACTTTTCCTATGTTCCTGCATTTTTCCCACATCTTCCCTCCTGTATATACTGTATGTGTAATTTAAAGCTGCAGTTGGTAGAAAGCAAAAAATACCTGCCAGAAGCTCAAGTAGAGTAAGACCTCTTCCGTAGGGGTGTGCAAAAAATTGATTCGTATTCGAATCGCAATTCATACATACATACATTCATACATACATACATACATACATGGGATAAGTAACTACATTTACATACTGTGAATCGTTTTTTTAAATGAGAATCATTTTTGAATCGAAAATCAATACTGAATTGAATCGTGAGCCTAAAAATCGTAATTGAATCATGAAATGACCTGTGATTGGCCAAAGTCTCCCGTCATGGCTAGATTTTTATTAAGCCCGACAACAGAGCCAAGCGGAGGTACAGAAGTCTAGTTTTCTCTCAGACCACTTGAAACACTATATGCTGAAAAGTTATTAGGGAGTTTTTGCCAATGACGCAAAAACATACTGCCTACAGTGTTGGAATTTCCAGCTTACGAACCCATTCTATGTAAGTTGAGACAGTGGTACCCCAGGTGTTGATTAAGTCAGTGTCCAACATAACCTCATAACCTTTCCAGGCAGAGAAGTACTTCAACATTGTGCCTTCATAGTTTCAGGGAATCTAGGCAGCTGCATGATAAGAGAATATTTTGTTCCAGGACTGTCTCCTTTTGGAGGGAAAGGCAAAACAAAAATGCAGAAGGCAATTTATTTTATTGTGCATGTCTCAGGCTGTACCACCTAGTGTCATACAGTCTCACCCCTGAGCTAGCTGCAACAGGCTGAAGTGTATAAAGTAAGACGTAAACAATAAGTAGGCTACCCCACATCATCTCCAGACTCCATCTGGAACTTGTAAACAAAATAAGCCAATCAGCTGGTAGTGTGATTATGGGAGACAAGCGCTGCTCTCATATGTGAATGCACAGAGCAGGGATGTTAAAAGAGCAGCTTCGGTTACACAGAACAGGTGACAAGTTTTGGCGTTAGCTTCATACGCTACAGCTAACAGCGGAGCTAACAGCTAACGGTGGAGCTAATAGCTAACGACGGAGCTAACAGCTAACAACGGAGCAAACAGCAGAGCTAACAACTAGCTAACGGCGAAGCAAAAGGGCCTGGAGGCCATTTGTAGTTGAGGCAAGAAGGGATACAGCTACGTCCGTGTTTGGTTGTATATGGAAGGGACAAGTTTTCTTCGAGTGGACTCACTGGACCCAGAGTAATAGAGAAAGACTATTGCTCTGACTGGACCGACTCGACATGTAGGCGGAGCTCGGGAGGAGCTAAGGGGGGGCTACAGATTAGGTGTCCGTGTCCCTAAAGAAGCGCGTATCTAACAGTAGTTCCGCGTTACATTAATTCATTTGCACGCAAGTTTTATTTATTTTTATACTGTGTATTCTCCGTGTAAATTCATGTGCCGAACCGAGACGCCCGTACCGTTTCGGTTCAATACGAATACATGTACCGTTCTACCCCTACCCTCTACAGACCAACCAGATAATCGGCCGTCAGACAGTCTGGCGAGGTGTGTGACTCGAGTCTGTTCGGTTTGTTCCGTGCCGTCGTCCGTTGGAGGGGCCATCGGCCTTCATTTTCGCCGATTGTTAGGGTATAATCGGGAGGGCGGGCACTGCCGGCAATTGGGCTCAAATGACCAATCTGATTGGTAGAGTGCTAACCCAGAAACAGGGAGTGGAATGAGCGTGACTAGAGTCTTGCAAAATCTGATGAAAGTCTTTTAAACTGACCTTTGTAGATCTGAAATGAAGACAGATTCAGCAATGGCATGGCCTATTTCTCGCTTAAAACGTTTTCAGAAACACGTTTTGGTGAACTATTTTAGTAAAATATGAGATTTTTTCTGAACAATCCGCCATGACAGTCTGTCTTTGAATTTTCAGAGAAACCAGACCCACGTGACGCATTCATCTAATCAGCTGCCGGTTTTCATACAATACAATACAATACAGATTAGCGCCGTCTGCTGTTATGGAGACTAGGGATGGGCATTCGATTAAATTTTCTTCGTCGGGAGAATTAATGATCAATTATCGATTAATCATTAATATTTTTATATTAAAATTAATTATTTATTTAACTTTTTATAAATTAAAAACGCAATGAAAATACAAAAATACAGCATGTTTTTACCTCGATGAGATCTTAATTACAAGAAGAACAACGTGTGGCAGTTAAACTGGAGGTTTGGCTAAACTTAAAGATATATGCGCTGCAGTGTTTAATTTAGCAGCGGAACCGTTGCTGCGAGCCGGCGTTGTTAAACAGAGACCCTCGTTTGTTCCAAAATAATAAATAAAAATAATCATGTTCAATAATAACTTAACCACAATTTAACCAAAAACATAATACTACTTAGATCTGACAGGTTTTGTCAAAATGTAACTCCAAACTATCCAAGGCACGGACAAAGCCTAATACAAAATAACCAGTTACTCACATAGAACTTCTGCACCAGTCTACTGGTTTTTGTTGAGAAAAATAAGCAGGTTGACATGATACTGGGGTCTGAGGTTCCCTTAATACATCCATGAGTCAGACGCGACCGCTACCTGGTGATATTCCTGGCGATATTCCTGGCGGGGGTAAGTACATTGGCACGACACCGGCACGGGACGCAGGTAGCTACCTCCGCGCTAACTTGGCCAGCCTGGCCCGGGGAACCTCGTTCCGTTCTTCGTTTCGTAGTGAGTTTCTACCAGTCTGGTGATGGTACGTCGTGACGGAATGTGAAATGCTGGTTCCAATATCCATCTCAATGAACGTGCAGATCCCTCCGGTAATTTCCCTCTGCTCGTTGTGCATCGGAGCTCCTCCGTGCTAACGCCGAGTTGATGCTAGGTTGAGACTGAGAGCACGACGCACCGCCACCGACGTTAACCAGGGTCGGATGCACTTTGTTTAAGTGGTACATCATTTGAGTCGTGGCCGTGTTGTAGTTCTACACGGCGTCGCAGTGTTTGCAGTGAACTAAGTTGTTTTTTAAATCAAAATGGTCCCACGCCACACTTCGCCGTGACCTCTTCATGTTTACTTTGAATCAATACGTAACTCGCAGCTAACTGAGCAGCCTATGGCGCCCCCGGGTGGTAAAATGTTTAATTACTGCTGACACACTGGAAATCATTTCATTGCTGCAATCACACTATACAATGCAACCTGCATTAGTTTAATCGATGACAAATTAACGTGATCGACGAAATTCTTAATGATCAATCGTCGATCGTCGATTATTCTTGCCCATCCCTAATGGAGACGTATTACGTCTCGTCGCTTTGGTGTGTTCCGAGGCATTTTTTTACCAACTCGGGGAGACTGATAAGTCCAGCTGCCTTTTCTGCCGAGGGTCGGCCATCTGGTCAGTCTGTAGAGGGCTTTAGGTGCCTGCAATATCTTTGTTTACATTGATGGTTCAGCTAAACTTAACGCATCCAGCATGAGTTTAAATACACCTTCAGGAAAACAGGAACTTCACAGAGTTGGGACACGGCACAATAACACACCGTGGTTAAACTGTACCGCCTGCCTAAATTCTTTCCTCAGTTGAGTGTTCAATATATGCTCCTGTGTAATTCATCCAGGTCTCCCAAACCTTCTTCACATTTTTCCCTAATGCCTACCACAGCTTTAAGTTAGCGTGTGGTCTGTGTACTGGCAGTGCTGTTCTTAAAGACTTGTTTAAAACACATCTTCCAACTGTCAGGGTGTCAGGTCTAAAAACCGCACAGGAAATTCTGCCTTTATAGAATTCCACCAGAATAGAAGATAGAAGTCATTGATTAATTGTGTGTATGTCTTCTGTAGGTGATCATTGAGAGGTATAAAGGAGAAAAACAACTTCCCATCCTGGACAAGACCAAGTTCCTGGTGCCAGACCACGTCAACATGAGTGAACTCATCAAGATTATCAGGTAGACCCGAAGTCCTCTTTTCTCCTCTCCTCCTCTTTTCTCCTCTCTCCTCTCCTCCTCTTTTCTCCTCTCCTCTCCTCCCTACTTTGTTCCATAGTCAGATTTCGATACAGAAAACTTTGTGTCATGACAGAAAATCCTCTTAAAAAATCCAAGCGTACCAAAATGCACCATTACAAATCACGCAAGAACGTCCACTCCTCTCATTGGTCGGATGTGTCTGGGGGTGGGAGCAACAAAGTAAATACAAGACGAAGGTCTTGTGTTCTGGACTAATGCGTATTTCTTGCATCTCCATGGTCAAACCAGCTCATTTCATTAAAGTGATTAGACATTGTTTCGTGAGAGACGTTACTACGTCTGCTCTGGTCACCGAGACTTCGCTCTGCTCTGCCGGCGTCTGTCTCCAGTGGCAGCTGGTTTGACCACGGAGATGCGAGTGACGGACGGCAAGCTTGACCGCAGTCTATTTCTGTGATAGAAACACTGCAAGCTGCTACGGTTTGCAGTTTTTTTGTGATTGTTGCGGGCAAACATCTTTGATTATGCGGCACGTTTTCTTAAAAAATGCGATGGAATATGCGGGATATTTATGCGATGAAGTTGCGGAAACTTGAAAAAACTGCGGTTTGATGAAAAAGAAAAAAAGTGATTTCCCCCAACACCGTGTTCTCACTAGGCGAAATTACGTCACTTCATAATGTTCCCATGGCAACAAGGGAAAATGGCTGCTCTTGTGTGAAGTAAACGCAACATTTTTCAACTTTCTGCTAAGATATAATTTACTTTTTCACGCGGAAATCGACAATTTATGCGCAGAAAGTGCGGCGTATTTGAAAAAATGCGCCGCCCGCATAAATATGCGGACTTTGGCTGATTATGCATTGAATTATGCGATCGCATTATCACGTTTTTCTGGAGGGACTGATTCTCCCTCAGCATCACATCTCTGAACTGGTTTATATAATCTACAATTGGTTTGATCACCTCAGTAGAAACGTGTGTGGTGGCCAGGTGAGCTCAGTTGGTAGAGCGGGCGCACATATGTAGAGGTTTATTCCTCGACGCAAAAGGTCCAGGGTTCGAGTCCGACCTGTGACAGTTTCCTGCATGCCTCCCCCCCATCTCCCCTTTCATATCTCAGCTGTCCTATCTATTAAAGTTGGAAATGCCCAAAACAAAATATCTTATAAAAAGAAAAGAAACGTGTATAATTTTGAGTTGTTGTGTATAAACGATGACAACTATGTTGTAGTTGTGATTAACTTTTACTGCCCGTGTTTACCATTTTGCAACACAAGTGCATCACTGTGTGAAATGTGTTTCAGCGAGTGAGAATGTGTTTAGAGTTTTGCGAGAAGAGTGATTGATTCGACTAATAGGTTCAGGCCACTGAGCATTTGGTTCAGAGAATGGGGTTTAGTGTTTTAGCAATTCAGAAAAACTGTAAAATGTCCTTCCTCACGTCAAAATTCTTGTCTGGCCACCAGGAGGCGCCTCCAGCTGAACTCCAACCAGGCTTTCTTCCTGCTGGCTAATGGCCACAGCATGGTCTCTGTGTCGGCTGCCATCTCCGAGGTCTATGAACGGGAGCGGGACCAGGATGGCTTCCTCTACATGGTGTACGCCTCCCAGGAGACCTTTGGCACAGCCGCGACCACCCAGTGAACAGCCTTCCTTCTTCTTCCACCTGGCAAGCGATTGGACTATTTTAGTGTTTAGTTCCCTCCATGTTTCTTGCCACACACCTTTTAGTCTTGACTGTAAGAACTAAAACACAAACCGCTAAATCTAAACACAGTGTACGATAATTTCCAGCTCGGATTGGTTCAGGTTATGATCTCTGTATTATGACTGCAGTGAGCGAATAGACTAGTGGGTACCACCACTCTCACCCAGTAGCATAAAGCCACAAAGGTTAACCAAAACAGCAGAGTTTATGTAGAGAAATCCCCAAATCGGACTATGACTCGGGCCAATAGTTTTTAAGTGTGCGTCTCTGCTTCTTTATTGTGCTCTCTGGTGAATCATGTCCACCGCCATGGCAACGTACCACCTGTTGACGGTAGTTATTTACAGCGTTGTGTGTCTCCTCGGCTGTATTTATGTTAATGTATATGTAAATTTCAGGTAGAGATATTACATAAAAGTGGCGAGGCTCCGCCACTTATCTAAATATACATTAGCCAATGAACAAAGCCAACCTTTTGGAGACAGGCGACAGAGAAAGTTAAGGATATTTTTTTTTAAAGAAGCGTTTTATTGCAGTTAAAGGTGAAACTTGGGAATTTGTAGTCTGGATTAGAGTACTTTTGCCAGAGAAAAATGCTAAATGAAGTAGAGAAAATCCTCGTGAATTTAATGCATCTCTGCTGTGTGTCTCATCACATTCCCTAAATGGTCCTTTGGTGTTTTTAACCTTTCCTGCATTGTATCCTTAAGCATCTTCTTCACTGTAACGAAAAATATGTTGGGGAACTGCTTTTGCTCTTGAAATGGATGATTGTAGTTTGCAAAAAAATGCCTTGGTGTACAGATATTGACTTTACGACTTTGAATATAAAAGGGGTTCCAATGAGAGTGTAACCAAGTTGACTTTGGACACACTACAAGGAGCATGGTCTGATTGCATGTGTGAATGGAGGATTATGTTGTTTCTGTAAATGCTGATCAGAGGAGAGGGGTTGCCATTTTCCTTTTTACTTTTTTATCTCCTTTGTCACAAGTATTTATTAAAGTGATCAGGGAATGAAGGAAGGTTTAAAAAAAAAAAAAAAAAGAGTGAAACACAGGCAGGTTGATGAACATTATTTCTGACTGTCCCATCTGTGTTCTGCCTTTGACCTATAGGCTGATTTCCCAGAGCTGTCACTGTTGTTCAGTTTCAGTTCACTGAAATTCAACAAGCACTTTCGCTGTGGGGAACGTACATCTGCCCAGAGGAGTTTTAAGGGCTGCGCTCTAAAAGAAAAAGAAACATTTGAGTATCCTGTCTGTCTATAAATGGTCCTTCACTGGCTGTGCTTCTCCTCCTCCTCACCATCTTCTTAACAGATTGAGGTTTAGCTGCTTTTATATCGCAGTATTTTATCTTTTTGGTTCTTTTTTATTTTATGTGATTTTCATTTTTGTTGTACGACATGTCTATACTCTACTCTGTCTACAGTTTGTGAAGTACAAAGGTGACTTTCTTTCTGACTAGTGAACGCCACTGTGTGTTTGTTACAGAGGGGTGGAGCATTTGTTTCAGTGGTCTTTTCTGCCTGCTCCTCTGTTTCTCACACACATATCCTCACACAGCAATATCACACAGCCTCTTATGTATTTATGTTAGTATTTTGTAAACAATAAAAGGAGAAAAAAAAGATCAATTGTGGGGTTCCTGTGGGTTTTTTGGGCCATAGATGCATTTACCAACATGCTCATTGTGTAAATATTTGCATGCAAAATATTGCAGCCATCTGGCTTAACCTTTCAAACATAAATGTTTCATATTTTGTTATAATCTGGCATCATCATAATGCCAAATCTTATCACATGTCCAATGGAGTTTACAGTGGCAACTCCAGCTATCATTTCTCAAACATTTACACCCCAGAGGGCAAAACTGAGTGTTTCAGTCACTGTACATGGAACAGGCCTCTCATGCAGAAAGGAAGGCATGTCAAAATATACTGCAGCGCAAGGGCGATTCCAGGATTTTTTCTGCTTAGGAAATATTGGATAGGATAGAACACAATGTAATTTTGCTAAATAAAACACATCACATTCATTATTAATTTCACTTGTTTTTATTCAACAAATTGTGTATCCAAATACAATACAAATATTCTATGGGCTCTTAAGGCAAAAATGTGGATATTCATTAAAATATGAATTGGTCATGTGCCACAGTCTGGGAAGATTTGTTTTTCACAGAACCAAAAGTAAAGTGCAATACACTTACAATAAACTTGCCTCAAAGACAAACAACAAAGAAAACCTTTATGTTCCGTTTCAGATAATAGGAAACGGAACAGAAATAAAGTGCAATACACATTTATTTCTTACAGCAACAAGTGCTCTACAGTGAGTATGTTAGAATATGTTTCTACTTTTAAACTGGCCTCAAAATGTCAACAAAGAACACAGTTGCCATACAATGTGTGTTTAAAGTATACAGTACATCCATTTACCAAATGGAAAGGCAGCGATTGGCAGAACAGGCAACAAAGTGACAGTACTCTGATCCAGTAGCGTAAGCAGAAATTGTATTGTAGTGTAAAAGTGAGTGGGCATATAATCTTTCCCAGAAAAAAATTGACTTAAATAATAATTAAACCTTAGAGAATAGAAAAAGAATAGACTAGCTGCAAAAACGGACACCTTTACTTTGCAATATTCGGCAAAGGCAATAACAACATAACACTGTCTAAAACATATGTTCAACCAACAGAGCTCAATAAAGGCTGGACAAACCAGCATAGACAATAATCTGTCTATTTTCTTCAGGCTAGTCAGCAGTGCAAAGAGTTCCCCAAAAATAAAGTAGGCTAAAAGTAAAATAAATTCAAATAATGAAAACTCTCAGCAGAGCACGGTTTGAAATAAATAACAACACGCTCCCTAATTTCTGTTAGGAATGCAATCAGCCTGGAGGAAATTAAGTTTTTGTGCCAAAAAAAATAGCAAACATAGTACATAATAGTAAACAACAGGCCTACCTTTGTTGTTTTCATTCTACAAAACAAGACGCAAGCGCCTGGGTTTAGTGTTGAAAACAAAAGTGATCTCATCTAGGGATGGGCATGATTAATCGACGATCAACGATTGATCATTAAGAATTTCGTCGATCACGTTAATTTGTCATCGATTAAACTAATGCAGTTTGCGTTGTGTAGTGTGATTGAAACAATGAAATGAATTCCACTGTGCCACCCGGGGTACATAGGCTGCTCAGTTACCTGCAGTTTCCGTTTTTATTCAAAGTAAACATGAAGAGGTCACGGCGAAGTGTGGCGTGGGACCATTTTGATTTAAAAAACGACTTAGTTCACTGCAAACACTGCGACGCCGTGTATAAGTACAACACGACCACGACTCAAATGATGTAGGCTACCACAAAGTGCATCCGACCCTGGTTAATGTCGGTGTCGGTGCGTCCTGCTCTCAGTCTCAACCTAGCATCAACTCGACGTTAGCACGGAGGAGCTGCGATGCACAACGAGCAGAGAAAATTACCCAAGGGATCTGCACGTTCATTGAGATGGATATTGGAACCAGCATGTCACATTCCGTCCCGACATACCATCACCAGACTGGTAGAAACTCACTACGAAGAACGGAATAAGGTTCCCTGGCCCGGGCTGGTCAAGTTAGCGCGGAGGTACCTGTGCCGGCCGGCGGGTGTTTTCGGCGGCTGGACTCACGGTCACCAGGTAACGGTTACGTCTGACCCATGGATGTAATAAGTGAACCTCAGACCCCAGATCATGTCAACATGCTTATTTTTCTCAACAAAAACCAGTAGACTGGTGCAGAAGTTCTATGTGAGTAACTGGTTATTTTGTATTAGGCTTTGTCCGTGCCTTGGATAGTTTTGAGTTACATTTTGACAAAACCTGTCAGATTTCAGTAGGCTAGTATTATGTTTTTGGTTAAGTTATGGTTAAGTTATTATTTAACGTGATTCTTTTTATTTATTATTTTGGAACAAACGAGGGTCTCTGTTTAAGAAGGCCGGCTCGCAGCAGCGGTTCTGCTGCTTCAGAGCACCGCAGCGCATATATCTTTAAGTTTAGCCTAACCTCCAGTTTAACTGGCACAAGTTGTTCTTCTTGTAATTAAGATCTCATCAGGAAAAACACGCCGTATTTTTGTATTTTCATTGCGTTTTTAATTTATAAAAAGTTAAATAAATAATGAATTTAATATACAAATATTAATGATTAATCGATAATTGATCATTAATTCTCCCGACGATCGACAAAGAAAATGTAATCGAATGCCCATCCCTAATCTCATCATAGTCCAAAGAGTCACAGAGTTCTTTTTCAAAGGACAAAAGGCACAGGTTATTGAAGCGGATAGTACTCATGGATGCTCTGGGGTCCGTTTTTATCCTACATGCAGTGGAGAACAGTCTCTCAACACTACAAGAAGTCATGGGAAGGGTGATGATGACTTGAAGTAGTTTGTTGAGGTTTGGAAATATGTCCAGGAGCACAAATGTCCAATACTTTCATGAGGGATGGAAATTCCAGGCCATTGGCTACTTTCCAACGCAGTTGCTCAATGAATACTGTTAGTACAACATCACTTATTGTCCGTGAACACGGAAATGTGTCTTGTAATACAAGCTCCAACAACTACAACACAACAACCTAAAGACAAAAAGCTAAAAAACATATAGGCATCAGTAAAAACATAAATAGATAATTAATTAATATGAGGGGGTCCTGCCCTGCAAAAGTGATCTTAAATAGCCATAAATCTATAGATGAAAGAGGGGGGAACTATCACTTCTTTGCCCTCCTGTATTGATTCAGCAGAGATATTGACAGAGGAACAAATTTCTGCAGTCGGGACCCTATAGCGCCTCCTGGAGGGCAGGAGTTGGAACTTTCCATGCAACACATGGGAAGAGTCCAGAGCAGGGCTGCCCATTACGTCGATCGCGATCTACTGGTCGATCGCAAAGATAGTGTGGGTAGATCGCATGCCATTAAAAAAAAATAGATGTCAGCCTATCATCCATCCTCACTATGACATTTTCACTTGATTGACATACAGGACAACCAGTCTAACGTCTGATCTTTTCTGACATACGGGTCAGCACGCATGTGCATACAGCAGCGGCAAAATTCCAGCAAGCTAGCGAGTTGCCCAGTTAGCCTAAGTAATTTCCACTAAACTTAAAAAGGGTATAAAAATGAGTGGGGGAGCTGGACCAAGTAAGAAGCCAAAAACTTACCACTTCCATACAGAATGGGAGGAGGACTTTTTTTTCACAATGTCCTATTCGAAGTGCGTTTGCCTCATCTGCAACGCTACCATTGCTATTCCGAAAAAGGGAAATGTGGAGCGCCATTTTCGGACTGTTCATACAAGATACGACACTGACTTCCCACCGAAAAGCGAACTGAGAAGGAGAAAGGTGAAAGAACTAAAATCCCAGTTGTCCGGACAGCAGGCCTTTTTCTCACAGCTTACCACAAAAGCGAAGACCGCCACCGAAGCATCGTTCCGGGTGAGTCACGTCATCGTTAAACACAAGAAATCCTTCCAAGACGGAGAGATGATAAAAGAGGCATTTGTTGAAGCGGCTGAATCGTTGTTTCAAGACTTTAAAAACAAACCAGACATAGTATCTTCAATCAAATCTCTCCAGCTGTCAAGAAGTACAGTTACACGGCGCTGTGAAGCAATGGCCGAGGATGTGACCGAGAAACTTAGGAGGGATATCGCGGATTGCGAGTGTTTCTCACTGCAATTAGACGAGTCTACAGACGTGAGTGACACAGCCCAGTTGTGCATTTTTATTCGTATGGTGTTTACCGATATGACTGCCAAAGAGGAGCTGTTAACAGTACTGTCCATGAAAGAACACACGCGGGGAGAGGACATTTTTCAGTCTTTCAAAAACTTTATCAAGAAAACTCAGCTTCCAGTGTGCAAATTGGTGTCCATCACCACGGACGGTGCGCCCGCGATGGTTGGCCGCTCAAATGGATTTATTGCCAAGTGCAGGGAGGATGATGCCTTCCCCGACTTCCTCAATTACCACTGCATAATACACCAACAAGCGTTATGCGCAAAAATGCTCAACATGAAAGAGATAATGGATGTGGCAACGAAGATCGCCTGTTCTATTCGCGCCAGATCTCTTCAAAGACGGCTATTCCGTGTGCATCTGGAGAAGGCGGACTGCGACCACACTGAAATGTTGCTATACACTGACGTAAGATGGCTTAGTCGAGGGAAATTCCTGCAAAGATTTAGAGAACTCTGTCCGGAGATTAAAGAGTTTTTCCTTGTATCTAAACATGCACAATACAACCAACTAAATGATGATCAGTGGCTACTAGACTTAGCATTTTTAACCGATCTGACAAACATGTTGAATGACCTTAATGTTGAGCTGCAAGGAAAAGACAAAACAGTGGTCAATATGATCAGCTCAGTTAATGCATTCAAACGAAAAATGCAACATCTGTGCTCAAAGCTGCAGCGCCATGATTTGGCAAACTTTCAGAACCTCGTATCAGAACTGGAGACACAAGGGAAGGCGTGTGCGCAACTTGACAGTGGACGCTACACAGAGCAGATTGAAAACTGTCTGTCAGACTTTAACAAACGGTTTCAAGACTTTGCTTTATTGGAGCCAGTCGCTACATTCATGTGTTACCCTTTTCGGGAAAATGCTGAGGTTGATTTACTTGCATCAAAAATTGCAACACTGTTTCACCTGAACTCGTCTGGAGTGGAGGATGAGATCCTGACACTACAAGCTGACATTGAGCTCAAGTCCAGGGCTCATGGACAGTTTTGGAACTTACTCACAGAGGAAAAGTACCCCAACATGAGGAAATGTGCTACCTCCTTGACTGCATTATTCGGCTCCACTTATTTATGTGAGTCCGCCTTTTCCCACATGAAGATTATTAAGTCCAAATACCGTTCCACCATGACTGATAATCATTTAGAAATGTGCTTGAGGCTGGCTATCAGCAGCTACTGTCCGGACTATGCATCCCTGGCTGATTCCATTCAGTGCAAGTCATCAGAGTAAGTTGAGGACAAAAAAAAATGTACAGAGTTGTATTGTGCAATATGGGTTCATGCAGTTATGCAAGGTACACTAACTTATATTGTACATATAAATGATTTTCAATATATTCATGAATATATGTATAAATAAATATTTTTTGCATTTTTGTAGGTAGATCATTTTGACTTGATCATTTTAAAAGTAGCTCACAAGCTGAAAAAGTGTGGTCACCCCTGGTCCAGAGAGATTTTGTCAGCCAGTCTGACGGTGTGCTTTCAGTGAACGCGTTCTCCACTGAGTGCCCCACCAATTTGGAACAGATTCCCAGGAGCCATCTAATCCTGGCCTTCAGATGAGCTGAGAGGCCCCAAAACCACACTGCGCCTCCATACTGCAGGTTCCTTTGAATTGTTGACAAAGAAAAGAGACAGGATTTCATTGCTTGCTCTGAATGACCTGAGTCTCTTTAAAAAGTAGATTCTCTGCTGTACTTTGCTGCAGATATAGTCTACATGGTGGGTCCAGGAAAGGTCACTGTCCACGTGCACTCCAAGGTATTTGAACGATGACTTTTGTTTGGTGTTATTGACCCTGACCAGCTGTTGCCTGTTAGTGAGGAAGGAACAGTATCAGTGAATGAGATATGGGTTCGTACCCATTTGAACCATTTTGGATAACAGTATGTCCGGTTTTATTGTATTGAATGCAGAGGAGAAGTCGATGAACAGTACTCTGGCATAAGGCTTTATTTTCGGAGCATCCAGGTGTTTTGAGACCAGATGCATGAGAGTGCCAACAGCATCCTCAGTGCTGCGCTGTTGCCTGTATGCAAACTGGAACGGATCCAGTATGTCCTGTATAGACTGAGAGAGCACATAGGATATGATTTTTTCCAATTACTTCATTAATACAGATGTTAATGCCACAGGTCTGAAGTCATTGCACTCCTTGGGGCATGATTTCTTTGGTAGGGGGATGATGTGCAACGTCTTCCAGGCCATGGGGACAGTGGACTGTTGGAAGATGGGTTGCCACACTGGGGCTAGCTCCTTGCTGTACGTTTTCAGGATAGAGGCACTGATGTTGTCCGGGCCGGTGGCCTTACGTGAATTAAGCTGACAAAAGACATTTTCCACCTGACCCACTGTCATTGTCACTCTGTTCTCAGAGCCCACTGTGACTGACTCCAGCACCTCCCTGCATCTCTCCGTACTCCCAGAAGTGTCACACCTAGTAAAGAAGTTCAGTTCAATAGTCTGACTGCAGAAAGTAAATGTGGGAATAACGATTACTCGTAATATTTTCAAGTATTGGATACTCCATATCATCCACGTTACCATGAAAATTTCACATTGAGATGAGATGAGATTTTCAAAAGTTTATGTGACAGTGGAATGGAGAAGAGTGTCTACGAAATTGCCCTAAAATACTACTGGCCTGGGATGGAAGGGGATATCCGAAAATGGGTGATTTGATTTACTTATTTTTTTCTTCCTGAATTCCCAAATTATTTGTGCTTTAAGGTCCTTGAAAATGTCACTTTATGAGGTTTTCTAACATTAATATGAGTCCCCCAGCCTGCCTATGGTCCCCCAGTGGCTAGAAATGGCGATAGCTGTAAACCAAGCCCTGGGTATCCTGCTCTGCCTTTGAGAAAATGAAAGCTCTTATGGGCCAATCTGGAATCTTCCCCTTATGACATCATGAGGGGAAAGGTTATCTCCCCTTTCTCTGCTTTCCAGAGAATGGACGGAGTTTGGTGATGTTCTTGAGGTGGTAGAATGATGTTTTACAAAATCAAAATTCGTTCTTAATATTTAATCGGCACTGTCTCACCGTCACATTGTCCGCTACGGAGCGCAGGAAGAAGAGATGGCCCGACTGCATGGAATACAGGATAGCATTTAAATACCCTACCATTAGATAACGGCAGAACACAGTGTAAATAAGTAAATATCTGTCTTCAATACTGTGCATATATAATCAAATGTCAAAGTCTGGAAATACAGCCATTAAGCTCTCGCACAATCGTTAGGGCTGTTACATAGTCAGCGCATCATTACGCATACGTGTCCGCAAGGCTACACATCGCTACGCTTCGGCCTCCATTATGCGTCGATGTGTAGCAAAATGTGTTGTCCCAGTTTTTGTTACGCGATGCGCTGATGCACGCAATACTACGCGTTCTCGGTGGGGGTGACACTGCAAGTATTAGGGATGGGGCCGATCCGATCCAGTATCGGTATCGGGACCGATACCAGCGTTAATTCAGGTATCGGATTTTCCCGATCCAACCTGCGGAGATTTCCGATACCACGAGCCATGTCTGCACTTTAACGTTGTCTGCTGAAATGGATCCAAAAGTGATTCCTGCCGGTGCCGGCTGGTCTGCTGGCTGGCTGCAAACTGGAATAGATTTCCTGAACGGAGGCGCGGCTCAATGAGACACAGAGTGATGAGACACGCCCCCGCTCAGGAAATCCATTCCGCAGTTTGCAGCCAGCTAGCAGGATAGTAGCATGACCAGCATTGTGGCTAGCTCGATGCTATCCTGTGTGTCCGCTGTTTGGAAATACTTCACAGTGGAAACACCGCAGAGCAAGACGGCAAAATGCAAAAACAAAACAGGACTTTCACAACCGTCTGTCCCGGTGTTGTCGCCGGCTTTTGGCATTTCATTTCCCCGTTGTTGCGTCCACCAGAGACCCCGGATCGTACGTGTCCCGGCGGCCGCTGTTTCAGCCGTGAAAACAGAGGTGTGTGTGTGTGTGTGTGTGTGTGTGTGTGTGTGTGTGTGTGTGTGTAACTAAGTGTGTGTAAGATGTTTTACAGTTATTGCACTTTTCTTATATTTCAAATATTTTACATTTTAAAACCTTGATTTGTTGATGCTACAAGAGCCAGTGTGCTTGATTTGCGCTGTTCACACACTGTTTTATTGATAGTGTGTGTGTGTGTGTGTGTGTGTGTGTGTGTGTGTGTGTGTGTGTGTGTGTGTGTGTGTGTGTGTGTGTGTGTGTGTGTGTGTGTGTGTGTGAGAGAGAGATTTACAAGGGTGCACAAGAAGTGGAAGGTGCCGTGCATAAGTGGTGTGGGGCAGCTAAGTTATGGCTACCCAAAAATATTGACTCAACTTAGCTGCTTGAGCAAATTCATCAAGCATAGCACTACCGAGTCAAATTTTTCAGTATGCAATCAACGCATTTACTGAGAATGGTAGGCTACTGACTTGGTCAGGACATTTGAAACAGGTGCAGGCCTACATTTTCTTTCTGTGTAGGCAGGTGAGGGAGACAATGACGATGATGATGATGATGATGATGATGATGATGATGAAAGTATTAATGTGCAGGGAGATCAGGCATCTCCATCTACCCCCAACCCCGCCTCATCCCTATCCCAGTTTCCCCCACTTAATAATAATAATAATAATAATAATAATAATAATACATTTTATTTGTATTGCACTTTACATTACAGGTATCTCAAAGTGCTACAGAGCATATAATAATGCAATTTAAGATCAAGGTCAATAAATAGTTAAGAGGTAAACCTATAAAATACATTTAGTAAATATCTTTTTTAAAAGATATGCTTTTAGGTTTCGTTTAAAAACATCAGTAGTCTGTGGGGCTCTCAGGTGGTCAAGGAGGGCGTTCCACAGCCTCGGAGCAGCTGATGAGAAAGCCCTATCACCCATGCTGCAGATCTTGGTTCTGGGGGCTTGGAGGGTATTTGTGGTTGCAGACCGGAGGGTGCGTGAGGAGGTCTGGGGGGTAAGTAGTTCCTGTAGGTAACGGGGGGCATGTCCATGAAGGCACTGGTGGGTATATTCAATTCTGAGTGGGACAGGGAGCCAGTGAAGAGATTTCAGGATTGGGGTGATGTGGTCATCCTTGCAGTGCTGTTCTGAATGTATTGCAGTCTCTGAATGCTCTTGCCAGAGATCCCGATGAGGAGTGCATTACAGTAGTCCAGCCTGGAGGAAACAAAGGCGCTTCTCTGCATCTGCCAGGGTGAGTGTTGGACGGAGTTTGGCGATGTTCTTGAGGTGGTAGAATGATGTTTTACAGAAGTATTTGATGTGGGTGTCAAAGGTGAGTTGATTGTCAATTTTAACACCCAAGTTGGTGACAGATGTGGAAAGGGAGATATTTTGGCCAGAGAAAGTGATACTAGTGATGGTGGAAAGGCGGAGCTGATGTGGTGTGCCAACTACGATGGCTTCCGTTTTGGAGCTGTTCAGCTGAAGGAAGTTGAACTTCATCCACACCTCTATCTCCTCCAGGCAGGGATGTTGGCAGGGAAGCAGAAGAAGTGTGGGTTGTCCTGAGGTAAAGCTGTGTGTCATCAGCATAACAATGGAATGATATGGCATGTCTACTAATGACTTTGCCATGCGGGAGCATGTAGATGGAGAAAAGGGCGGGCACAGCACAGAGACGTGACATGCTCAGTTTTGTCGGTCAGGTATGAGGTGATCATGAAGTTGTGCTGCAACTGTTTTTTCCAGAACTTTTGATAGGAATGGAAGATTGGAAATTGGCCTGTAGTTGGAGAGAACTTCTGGATCCAGGGTGGGTTTTTTCAGTAGAGGTCTGATGACAGCAGTTTTTAACGCAGATAGAATGTGGCCGACCAGGAGGGAGTTGGCATTAAAGGAATCGCACTAAGCTGGTTTAAGTCATATTTCTCTGATCGATCTCAATTTGTTAATGTTAACGATAAATCCTCCAAGTACGCTAAAGTTAACCATGGTGTTCCACAAGGCTCAGTGCTTGGACTAATTCTATTCTCTTTATATATGCTTCCTCTAGGCAATATTATTAGGAAACACTCAATTAACTTTCACTGTTATGCGGATGACACCCAATTATACTTATCAATCAAGCCAGACAAAACCAGTCAGTTAACTAAACTCCAAGCATGCATTAAAGATATAAAATCCTGGATGACCTACACTTTTCTGATGTTAAACTCAAACAAAACAAAGTTATTGTGCTGAGCCCTAAACACCTCCAAACTGCATTATCCGAAGATATACACTTCGCCAGGAAGTTGTGGAGAGCCACGCACGCCTTCACAATCTTCATCGCTTTTTCAGGTTTTCAGTCAATCGGGCGGCTGAACATTCGGAAGCGCGCAGCCAATATACCAAAGGCAATCTCCACCACGCATCTCGCCCTGGCCTGTCTGTAATTTTAAACGCGCTTCCTGCTGGTTTGTGCCTTTAATGAGAAGACAAATAAGTGTCATGCAGGAACTAGACAGAACATATGATTTGGCTGATGCCAACTTTACGCAGCTATGGAATAGTAATGATCAACTGTGCCACTGCACACACTGTGCGCCTGGGTATGCATTTGTTTTCCATTATGAATGTCATTACTCAACACAGGTCAAAACATTCACACTCTCTCTCTCTCTCTCACACACACACACACACACACACACACACACACACACACACACACATACTTTACTCATTTGTTGACACACACACACACACACACACACACACACACACACACACACACACACACACACACACACACACACACACACACACACACACACACACACACAATCTATAAACGAGCTAACACCAGAAGCCAGCCATACAAGACCCGTGCACTCTCTCTTTTTCATTGCTTCTGGGCTATTTGATTGAAGAGACCTGCGTCTGGATAGGGTCACATCAGGTTCTCCTGTAAGGGAAAGGCCTCATCCCCCAGGGAAAAAAAGGACGTTGTGGTGCCTGGTAGGACAGCAGGAGCGGGTAGATTGAGATTGCCCTCTGCCAGTCTGGATCCAAACGCACTGTGGCCCAACACACCTCCATCGCTCTCACACCTGTATGCGCCAACATTGACGTAAAAGAATCGATAGTTTGCATCAGCAGCTGCCAATCATGGTGGTGCTCTGATGTGAACATGCTTCCCATCAATCGCCCCGACACAGGGGAAACTGCCACTGTCTTCAAAAGTCTGCTATGTCCTGCCACTGATTGCGTAAAGGAAAGGCCATGAACTCCCCCTGAAGGGCATCCCAGATGGCACAACACATTTCCTCTACAATGCCCGAAACAGAGCTGGTGCCCATTTTGTAGCTGCGAGGTACCTCAATGTCACTGCAAGCCTTTGAGAACTTCCAATCGAGTTGCGGTGATTTTGGTGAGTGTCCGGGGGGGACAAATTCAATCAAATTTTGATCAAAATCAAATTTTGGCGCCGACATCCAAAAGTACTGGAAATGTCTCTCATCGTCCAGGCTTCGGATGGGAAGCACCAAAGACACAAACTCCCCATCCTGATTTAAAGGGCGTCACCGGTGACTCTGCTACCTGCTGTTGCGTCAATGGTGTACTGCATTTCACGCATCACCCGTGATGCTTGCGTCCGCTGTGTAGACTATGAAAGGGAGAGCGTTGATGCTGTGATTTTGGCAAGGTGTCTACAATCACAAATTGTAAACATATAAATACTGGTGTGACCCCTGCATGATGGCACTGCAGGAGTACTATGCCAATGGAAGAATCAGGAGAGAAAGAGACTTCAGGGACCATGACGATGACTTAATATGGCAATTTAAATTCCCTAAAGCTGTGCTCTTGGATCTATGTACTGAATTGGGGGTCCAGTAAAGAGGGCAACGTCCCGGAACCGTGCCATCCCGGTCCAAATACAGGTCCTCGCCACTCTGGGGGCAACCGGCTGTTTCCAGAGTGTTTTATATAGGGCTGGGCAAGTTAACTCATTAATTAATTTATCGCGCATTAACGCTGTTTTTATTATTTCTTTTCTGTTTTTATTATTTCTTTTAGTCTGTTGCTCACAGGCTTTTATTTTGAAAAAGTATGTTGCTGACTGCTGCTGCGCTTACAGGCACCAGAAAAGAAAAGAACTGGCAGATAAACAAACCTCAAACATGGAGAAGGGTACTGAACTTGTACATGGCCATTTTCATTTTAAAGTTCTTCCAGACGGCGCAGTGGACAGAACCAGTTATTCGTAACCACCAATTTTCTTATCACTGGAGTACTTCCAGTCTGAAATATCACCTAAATGCAATACACACAGTTGATACCAGCAAATCATTCAACGAAACAAACAGTGGCGGGAGGCTTCGGCAGACTACGTTAGATGCAGCGTGTGGGAGAAGTACAGATGAACAAAGGCAAGAGAAGCTAACAAATGCCATAGCTAAGTGGACAGCTACAGACTGCAGGACGATAAGTGTTGTGGAGGACGTCGGTCTGAAAAACATTCTGAGAATCGCAACAAATGACGGCAGCTATGAGATTCCCTCAAGATGCACCATCGCAAGATTAATACATGAGTTGTATGAAAAGGAAAGGACTGCAAAAGCGACAACTTTACAACGTGCACCCGCTGTTGCTCTCACTGGGGACTACTGGACATCACTGGGTAACCATAATTACAACAGTGGGCGCTGCATTCACATGCTCTGACTGTAATGAAAACAGAGGAGAGACATTTGGTACTGAACATAGACTCGTTATGCTACTCCCTGATAAAAAAAAGAAAAAAAAGAAATTGCCTGTTTTAATGTTATGATTGTGGCTCAGGAGTTTGTGGGCAGTTTTTTTATACAGTATATATGACAAACAGGATAACATTAATGCCCTGGCAGTGGCAATAAGCTTTAATTTTGTATTTGCTTTGATTACATTGTTTAAGTTGAGATTTACACTAAATATTTGATTTAGCCAGGGCTGCGCTTTGTCACCAATCCTGTTCGTAGTATTTATGGACAGGATATCGAGGCGTAGTCGTGGTAGGGAGGGGTTGCAGTTCGGTGGGCTGGGGATCTCATCGCTGCTCTTTTCAGATGATGTGGTCCTGATGGCATCATCGGCCTGTGACCTTCAGCACTCACTGGATTGGTTTGCAGCCGAGTGTGAAGCGGCGGGGATGAGGATCAGCACCTCTAAATCTGAGGCCATGGTTCTCAGCAGGAAACCGATGGAGTGCCTTCTCCAGGTAGGGAATGAGTCCTTACCCCAAGTGAAGGAGTTTAAGTACCTTGGGGTCTAGTTCGCGAGTGAGGGGTCAATGGAGCGGGAGATTGGTCGGAGAATCGGCGCAGCGGGGGCGGTATTACATTCAGTATATCGCACCGTTGTGACAAAAAGAGAGCTGAGCCAGAAGGTAAAGCTCTCGATCTACCGGTCAGCTTTCGTTCCTACCCTCACCTATGGTCATGAAGGTTGGGTCATGACCGAAAGAACAAGATCCAGGGTACAAGCGGCCAAAAGGGGTTTCCTCAGGAGGGTGGCTGGCATCTCCCTTAGAGATAGGGTGAGAAGCTCAGTCATCGGTAAGGAGCTCGGAGTACAGCCGCTGCTCCTTTACGACGATGGATGGATGGATGGATTTGATTTAACTGCTACTGTACAAAATGCTGATGTTAAGTGTTTGCAGAACAAATGTTATGGCACTTTAGTTCATATGGCTTATTGCTAAGGCTTGTTTGGATATAAGTTCTGTTAAATCTTATCATATAAGTCTGGTATATCGAAGCTGTCCCCGAGTGTAATGCCTGGCATTTTGGACGGTATTATTAATATACAGGTTTCCCTACACTGTGAGAGAAAAGGGCAAAATTATAATTCAATTTGCAGCAATTCCCGAGCGTCTGAGAAGTTTTTTGCTTTTTCCCCGCCATTCGTCATGATTCAGTCATTGGACTGCCAGGGTCATTAATATACTGATCAGCATTCATGCAGTAGCAGTTTTTGGCACGGGTGTACCGGGCAGCATTTTTTCATGACACATGGGGGGCGGCATGAGAACTTCGGAAAAAAAAAAAAATCCTCTGCGCCGCAAAGCGGTTTTCTGTTATCTATCATTTCACTGTGTGGGGAATTGGCAAATCAGCGCCCCCTGCAGCTGCAGGCGCCCTGCTTGCTGAGAGAGGAGCAGAAGCCGTATGAGAAAGGAAAAGGGGAGGAGGGCGCGGGGGACAGTTCACCTCTGGGTCTCGCAAATGGAACGGTCAGGACAAGGGGGGGAACGGGGGACCACGAGCCTCCTTGAGCTCATCACTTTTATGTATGATAAGGATCTATCGGAGATCTACCCCAACTTTTGGACTGCTCTGAGGATTGGACTTACTCTGCCAGTCACTGTGGCTCAAGCAGAGAGGAGCTTTTCAAAACTAAAGCTGATCAAGTCATACCTAAGGTCAACCATGTCCCAGGAACGGATCACTGGCCTTGCCGTCATCAATATCAATCACTCAATAGGGGAGCAGATTTCATACGATGACATCATTGATGATTTTGCATCAAGGTTTTAGTTTGTGTTTTCTGTTCTTAGTGCTATAGTGTAATAATTAGATTCTCTTTAGTGTGTTTTCACATTTGTGTAATGGATTTGTGCTATTTAGAATAGGCCTATTTATTCTATATTTTATTTGTATATTATTCTTAATATTTTATATTATTGTTGCTCTCTGCTCTTTTATATATCTGATTGTATATATTCTTGGCACATTTATATATATATATTTTTATATATATATATATATATATATATATATATATATATATACATATATATATATATGTGTGTATATATATATATGTGTATATATATATGTGTATATGTGTATATATATATATATATGTATATGTGTATATATATATGTGTATATGTGTATATATATATATATATGTATATGTGTATATATATATATGTGTATATACATATATATATATATATATATATATATATATATATATATTATTATAACAACATGAGTGAAAGACAAAATTGCACAAATCCTTCATTAGAACATTTGAAAAACACACTTAAGAAAATCCAGTTATGTAACTATTGCAATTAAAAACACACTTTTTAAGGTGCACAATATCTACCTCCAACATTTCCAAAAGACAATGAACACAATTCTGCACAAAATGTGACAGTATAAGTTATCTGAACTTAAATAAATATACACTGTATATAGTATATACAAAATTCTGCTCAAACATGTTTGTGCTGTTCATCCTCAACATCCTACGCACAGTTTTATAAATGAGACCCCAGTTCTGTCAGCTCTGTCAAGGATGTCATTCCATATGTGTCTTAGGTCATCATCATTTCTCACACTTGGTGCTTTCCACAAACTAATTGTGACCACTGATCCTGCAAGCCTTGACGGTGTGCCAGTTTAGCTGGTGATCATGTTAACTGGTGATATTTGCATAAAATCAGTGAATATTCAACAAGGCCCTGCCTACTTTTTAAGAGCGTTCTGCTCTGCCTCCGCCCCTGGAGTGCCACAGGTTCACATTTTCACGAAATGTGAGACAAAATAATGAATATCGCTGAAAACACCAGTTTGTGTGTAATAGGCTACATGTCCATTTAAGTATTATCCACACAAATACGACACATACTGTATGAATGGAAAAAAATAGCTAGCTGGGATTCAAACCTTGGATGTCATGGACAACATTTTTTACAGATTAGCATCTATACCACTACAGTACACACTGCTGAAATAATGTTGTGATTTCTATCTATATATTGGACTTTTAGTCTAAGTTAACACAGGTTAACATATGACAGATATATACGCCTATGTTAACTGGTGATATCACAATTTAACATGGATAAATGCAAGCCTCGAAACAGTAAAGTAGTCAAAGTCATCTTTGCCTAACATACCAAAACCTAACTGATGTAACAAACTAGCATGACCCCACTTAACACTTTATTCCGTTTTGGGGGTAAAAATGAAACACGTCAGTCATGCGCAAATGTACGGAAGCCGAGAACTGCCATGGATTTTTTTTATTTTTTTTTATGGATTTTGTTTTTTATGCACTATCTCGTGATAACGACTTATTAATTTGTTATCTCGATATAACAAAGTTTGTTTTTCTCTCACTAATCCCACCAAGACACCCTTCCATTTAACCCGAGGAAGGGGCTCCATGAGCGGATAGAGGTCTGTCGGGTTAAATTGAAGGCTGTTTTAATGGGATTTTTTCCAAGTATTTGACCGGAGAAGAGGAGGGAGAAACGGCAGACCTCTATCCGCTCACGCCAAGTGGGTCTTGGCGTGGCCATAGTAGGATTCGTAATTTCTTCTTCTTCTGTTATATTGCCGTTTGGCACAACAACTTGTTGCCACCAACTGTTGGGCATAGCCTAGAGCATCAGGTGTGTGAAAACATGGAGGCCACAATAACAAAGATTTGCTGCTGTTTTCTTATGAGAGCATACAAACAGCACATTGACAGGTGTTTCTTTGTGTTATATGGGAAAGGTGTTGTTTTTTTTATACATAGGCCTATTTGTGAATAATATGAAACATGTTATGTCTGTTTATGTTTCTTGGCAGAGGCATTTGTCCACAATAAACAGTTTATTGTCGTTAAAATATTTTCAGTGAACCAAAGTCTACATCAAACGTCAGTTGTCAACAATGTGTCACCAACTGGGAGACTGTTAGCAAAATCCAAGGGGGCAAGCCTGCCTCCTCAGAGCGAAGCCGCGATAGCGCCATTTTGATGCTACGAAGCACTCACCCCTGTTAACATTCCATTGACTGCCATTCATTTTGGCGTCACTTTGACAGCCAATAACTTTACGTCTGAAGCCTTTAAAGACTCCATTTGTCCATCGTTTATCTCTAAAGAAACACGACAATGTATGAAAGGCTCCATTACCTTGTACCTCACGTTATGGCTCTGGTTTTGCAGCAAGGTGCTGATCTTCGTTTTCTCTCGGGTGACTTAGTGTTATCTTAGTCTCAGCTAAGTTATGAAGTGAGTTGCAGCAAAAGTCTAATGATTTGAAGTGAAGAACATGTGAAGCTTATTTTCTCTGAGTTTGACTTTTATTTATCCCACACATAATTTGTTGGCCTACTTTGACGAAACAAAATGGTCATTATGGTATATGATTACAAAACTTTGGTGTACTGAGAGAGTTAGATAACATTCAGATTTTGCTGTTTCAGATTCCCACATAGCCTATAGTATGGTCTTATGTGGGATAAGAACCCCCTTGTGCAAGTTTACACGTCACTGGATGACAACTGGATTAGGCTACAACAATGGATCCAGGGTGAAAAAACAAAGTAGCCTATATACATATAAGGACTGTATGCTTGCAGTGTTATGACCCTCTTTATTGAATTAATTAAAAGACTACATAATTGATTCAAATAATTGTGGTCATTACAATGCATATCAAACTCATTTAACTTCAATCATGTCATTAGCTTACCAGGTTTAGAAACCTTACCTAGGCCTACACCTGATTGGCCATGTCAATTGAATTAGCTGTAGCCATCTCTCTATGCATGTGAATCCTACCTCTTCAGAAAAAGTCACACATGTAAGATTATTTCAATTAAGGATTGCAATTAGATGCAAATTATATATATACAGCTCATGCTACATTTCTCCCATGTGGTGAGAGGAGACAGAGACAGACACTGAGGTATGAGTACATATTTCAAGGTAGGCCAAGTTAAGTGTAGTTAAAAGGGTGTGATATATGTAGTTAGGACAGATAAAGCTAAGCTAAGTAAAATGGACCCCACAGTTGCTCAAGAGATTGAACTTTTCCTGAAGCATCATGCCTTCCCTGTTGGCTCAACATCAAGAAGTCAATTTGTAATAAAGAGGTGTGACATTTACATAATGAAGGGAAAGTGATGAGCCTTATCATGGCAAACTACTTACTACTTATAATATAGTAGTGTATGAATTCTGAATGTTGCCTTTCTTAATATATTTCTTTGTTGTATTGATTTTTGTGTTAACTTACTACTTACACTCATTCAAAAAAACCATACTACTAATAAGTAATACTTATGTTGGGCCCGTCAGATGGCCAACTTTACTACATCAAGGAAGAGGAAGCTGATGAGATTTTCAAAAGTTTATGTGACAGTGGAATGGAGAAGAGTGTCTACGAAATTGCCCTAAAATACTACTGGCCTGGGATGGAAGGGGACATCCGAAAATGGGTGATTTGATTTACTTATTTTTTTCTTCCTGAATTCCCAAATTATTTGTGCTTTAAGGTCCTTGAAAATGTCACTTTATGAGGTTTTTTAACATTAATATGAGTCCCCCCAGCCTGCCTATGGTCCCCAATTGGCTTGAAATGGTGATAGGTGTAAACAGAGCCCTGGGTATCCTGCTCTGCCTTTGAGAAAAAGTAAGCTCAGATGAGCCGTTCTGGAATCTTGCTTGTTATGAGGTCATAAGGAGCAAGATTACCTTCCCTTTCTCTGCTTTGCCCGCCCAGAGAATTTGGCCAACCCATGAGAGAGCGACATCATGGCTTTCAAATGAGCAAACTGGCAGTTGGTCAAGCCCCCCCCCCCCCCCCCCCCCCCCCTCTCTCTCCTCCTCAATAGCTACAGACACAGAAATATGGCACATTCTGAGGAAAGCTCATTGTGGGACTGGCTCTAGTGGCTGTAATTCTGCACCAAGGCTGAATTTCGGGAAAGAGACATCAGATACAGTATTAGGGGATACTATATAAAAGCATCCAAAGAGAACCATGTCATGGGACCTTTAACCTACTTTCACAACACTATGTCTCAACATTTACTGGTCACCACTTTTCTTTTTACAAGATATCGGAGTGTCCGAAATGCCAGGCGGTGCACACTGAAAATGAAGAAGACCTACATCCCAATTCAGGTGACAGTTCCATCATGTGCTTTTGTTCTACATGCTGTCTTTCGTCAGATTACAGAGCCACTGGAACTGGTAGGCATGGACCTGATGGGGAAACTGGCCAAAACTGACCAGGACCATGAATACATTTGTGTAATTATAGAGTATTTCACAAAATGGACTGAGGCCTATGACTTAAAAACCAAAAGTGCCCCAGAAGTTACAGCTCCAAAAAGGCTGCTTACAGACAGAGGACGTGAGTTTGTCAACAAGGTAAGAAACGAATTCTCACATCTATCTTTAAGGCCATGGGATGCTCTAAATATTCCCTCCTATTCTGACTGATCAACTTAACACTCTGTGCCAAACTGGGCATACAGAGAAATCTGTGCTCACTCTACCATCCTCAGACCAATGGCTTGGTGGAAAATATGAATGGCACCATTCAAGGGTATTTTAAAGACTAGATAGCAGGCGGAGGCTGCCGTGAAGGCTGCAGGCTTGCCAGCTAGTGACATTAGGATTAGCCTGGATGAGATTAAGAAACAGTTTTTACATGTTAACACTAGCAAATCTCAGGGTCCAGATGGCATTAGCTGTAAGGTCTTGCGGTCATGTGCTGATTCACTAGCATCTCCTTTCCAAAGGCTGTTTCAGTGCTCACTTCAGGGACAGTCCCTGACTTGTGGAAGCGGTCTCTAATTGTACCTGTGCCCAAAAACAATAGGCCTAAAGAGATGACAATGGCCAACAGTTTGTATGAACATCTTGAACAACCCAACAGCTTGGTGAAGCTTGTGTTTGTTGATTTTAGCAGTGCTTTTAACACTATTCAGCCACATCTGCTGGTGGGCAAGCTGATGGATTTTAGGGTTAATCCAAGGCTTATTTTGTGGATTAATGATTTTATTTTGAAGCGAATCCAGCGGGTTAGATTTAAAGTGCCCATATTATGAAAAAATCACTTTTTCTGGGATTTGTGGTGTTATTTTGTGTCTCTGGTGCTTCCACATGCATACAAACTTTGAAAAAAATCTATCCATGCTGTTTTGAGTGCGATACAGGTTTCTGAATGTGTCCTGCCTTCTGTCTCCAGGTGAGCTGTTCAAAATCTGCACGGCTTTTTACGTCACTAGCCGAAACGAGTCGGCTAACCACAACCGTTAGCATGCTAGTGCTAGCGTGCTACCTCGTTCTAAATGGCAAAGCACTGCTACAACGCACACAAGTTCACCATAATCTACAAAAGAAGTACTTACATGTGCGCCCTCGTTTAGAAAAAGTCTCCTGGCTAATCCTGCCTTGTAACTGACCAAAGTTGGAGAAACAACCTTTCTTTTACTGTCTATGGAGCTAACTGACATGATCTACGATCTGAGCTACTGCGCATGTGCGAGTGGAATCAAAGATAGTACAGAAGAAAAGATGCCTCACTCTGTAGCTAAAACAGAGACCTGAACACAAGGTGAAAAAAGGAGCTGCAGCAGTGAGAGAGAGCTGTGCAGTACAACAAAAATATGGTGTTTTTTGAAAATTAAACCATGTAAACCTATTCTGGTACAACCTTAAAATACAATTATGAACCTGAAAATGAGCATAATATGGGATATTTAACACAGCTGTTTCCTTCCCTAAATCTATAATTACAGGGGCCCCACAGGGCTGTGTTTTGTCTCCAATATTGTACATGCTGTATACGAACGAGTGTCGAGCTTCAGTCTCCACTCATAGCTTTTTCAAGTATGCAGATGACACAGCCCTGGTGGGGCTCCTAAAGCCTGACAAATCATCCCTGATTGGTTTTGAGGAAGAGGTAGAGAACTTTATTCAGTGGTATTCTGACAATTTCCTTAAATCCCCAGTGTGTAAGAATTACTCCCATCTAGCATTGAGATCATATATCGCAATCAACTATCTCTCGCCGCGCAGTTGAAAGTACGTATTGCAGCTACGGTAGCAACCACGCTTCAAAAAGCAAAAGTGTACAAAAGGCCGTCTTGTTGGAGTGCATGTCAGAGAGTGGCGTGGCCGCACGCTTCACACCACGAGCGGGCACCCGACAGAAAGGAGAAAGAGAAGAAAAATAGAGAGACTGCAGCGCTGAGGATAATTAACTAGTTGGGATTTGGTGTGTGCGTCCAAAGCAGCTCCAATGTTCACTCTTTGTTCTGATAACACTGGTCTCTTACTCTTTTCAATATCCGTTTTCTTATTCTGGGCGAAGAAGAAGACTCCTGTTCCTGAAATTTGGATTTTGAATACATGTGGTCCTCCCAAGGGGGCAAGCTTCTCTCCGCAGAGTGAAGCCTCCTATGGCGCCATTTTGATGCTAATAAGCTATCACCCCCCGTTAGCATCCCATTGACTGCCATTCATTTTGGCGTAACTTTGACAGCCAATAACTTTACATCTGAAGCGTTTAAAGATTTCATTTGACCATTGTTTATTTCTAAAGAAACACAACAATGTATAAAAGACTCCATTACCTTGTACCTCACGTTATGGCTCCGTATCAGACGTTTTTGTAAAAATAGGCTAACGATTGTGTCATAACCAAGCGACCTACTGTCGCATAGTAGAGGAATTACCGTATAGTACAGGAGAAGCTCGCAGGCAGTTTCGACTTACATTAGCTGTTTAGTTGAATTGCTAATGTTAACTAGCATTTTAGCTAGCAATAATTAGCCTGTGCTTATGTTATCTCCTTACATATACCTACGCTCTCCGTCTCTGCAAGATTGCGAATGATTGAGATTTCTCTTGGCACAGCTACTAGAAGACTTATAACGTTCAGACACGTTGCTCATGTCACATCTACGTCGGCAAGCTCAGTTTGCAGCTGCGCAGTAACGCTCAGCTATCCCGGAAAAGTGCTTCTATTAGACTTCACTCATCTCCGTCCAGAGCAACGAGATATGTTGGTCTAGATAGATTTTAGATGTAGTAAAGGAGAAATCCCACACACCAAGGTTAATAAGAAACCCATCAAACGAGTAAATACATACAGATACTTAGGGATAGAGATTGATGACCACCTGAGGTTTGATATATGTGCTACTGAAAAGGTAAAAAAAAGCAGTGAATGTTCTTTATACGTATCCTGTCCTCTGGTCTGATTTGCGTGTTTGGAAACATGTGCAGCCTAGACCAGAATAGGTCGCAGCGCATGGTCAGTAT